>JABTXL010000002.1:21584933-21602102 GCA_025134845.1 Neodon shergylaensis | reverse complement strand
CAGCTTCTTTCCAGGATACATACATAAACAATAAAGAAAATGGGGCCATGCGTTTGAATGATAGCAAAGGGGTTATACAGGAGGTTTTCAAGGGAACAAAGTGAAAGGAAAGATAAAGTAATTATTATATACATATAATACATAAGGTCTTTCCTCTTCTGTTATTTAGCTTTAGAAGTACACTTTGGTAGTGAGGGCATCTCTCAAGAATTGTCTTTTCATCTTAACTGTGTTGTAATATAAAAGGAGTGCATGTGTGTGTGTGTGTGTGATATTTTTTACAATTTGTGAAGATGTATTTCTGTATATGATTAAGTATCAATAGCTAGGCAGGAAATATAAGTGAGACTTCTGGGCAGAAGAAAGGTTGAGTCACCAGTCAGACATGGAGAGGAAACAGAAGGTGCAAGGTAAAAGAGATGTAACTCCATGTGGCAGAATGTAGATTAATATAAATGGGTTATTTTAAGTTATAAAAGGTAGTTGAGAAAAGCCTAAGTTAAGGTTAAGCTGTCGCAATTAATAATAAGTCTCCATGTTCTTATTTGTGAATTGGCAATTGAAGAAAAATCTGATGACATATGGCATCCAATGTGGTACACATAATTTCACAGATGGCCTGAGAAACATGGAAGACATTTCTGAATACAGAATAAGATGTGGCTTGCAGGCAACCTCATTCCCTCAAGCAGGCCCAGTCCTTGCAATGTACTAATGCATGGCCCCTTCAGTAAACCTGATTACTTGAGCAGCCTGTGTGCTACCGAAAGGGGAGACTGGACACAAATGCCTTCTGCATTGCCGACACATCAATTTTCCAGAACTGGGGTGATTAATGCTACTCCAGGGTCAGAGCAGGCCAGGCTTGAGCCTAGGCTCACACAGAACTGTGGGGTTTGGAGTCCGCAGCCAGCACGCCATGTGCTAGCAGAATAATGCAGCAGGAGTCTTGTAATTTAAGCTTTGTCTTCTGTGGTCAGAGAATGCTGTACAAATGGAGTAAAGCCAGGTACAGATGGGAAGAAACCTCTGGACAGGTAGAAGATTTTAAAAGTGTGCTTAGATGCTGAAGAAAGAAACTAAAATGGATAGAGACAGTCATAGAAAAGCAAATAGTTTTAAAATAGTAAAATCAAGTCCTTAAAGAAAGAGTAAAATAATCTAAAAGGAACAAGCTATGTGAGGATGAAAAATACATAGGTAGTTGAACACTATACAGTATTTTGTTGACTTTGAATTTTTTAAATACTTGGTAACAAAAACAATGGTTGCTGAGGGATATTGGATTATGGAAACTGTTAAATTAAAAAAGCTATATATTATAAAAATGTCAACTTCAGAACGGGAGTCAGGAAATATGTTTTATTGGCTGAGAAGTTTTGCCTTTGTTTACATAGGAAGCAAAAAGTTATAGATATTTTCAAAATTAAAAAAAAATCATTTTTTGATCAGGAAAGACCTATGGAAAATCTTGACTATAGATAAAAAGAAAGAAAATCTATAAAGTAGTGACATATAAGCTATTCCTCGGCAAGGAAACAGCTCTGATACTGGATGAGATATAATAAATCTTGTTGGCAGCAGAGTCCTCAATACTTATTATTACAGGGTGTCTTTTCATATGTTATTCAATTCAAAAATTCAAAAATGTTTATACATACGTTATTCCATATTTCTGATGGACTGATAAAAACGTACAATGAAATGACATGTTAGAGATGGCAGCGTCAGGATGGGCAATGAGATGAATTTCTTAAGACTAACTCAGTGGCACAAGCATACTTAACCTTGTTTTCCACCAATGATATTGATGAGGCAGTTACCTAAACACTAACGGGCAGCCTGGACTATTTTTTGAACAGTCAAGAAAGAGGGAGAGATGAGCCAAGTTTGGTCTCAGTGATGGGGTTGAACAGTATCAGGCACATGTGCCCAACATACACAAGTCCCTGAATGGTTGGTTGTCTTAAAGTTTTCATTGTCTTCCTTTGATCACAGCTGATGGAAAAAAAAGTTAAGAATAATCATAAGGACAAACTTGTTCAAAGATATTAAAGCTGAAAACTTCCATATCCCTGAACAGTTCTGTGGTTTTGGCTGACATCCTAGGATGCTCTTGTTGTTTGGCTAGGACTTAGTGCAGAGTACTGAGGTTTTCCACTGTGGAGCATTTGTCTAGGCTCTGCAGCCTCTCAGTAAGATAGACCCATTCATGTGCTGTAGCTTCACAGAGAGAGCAGTATGCATTAGGCTGAAAAGTCATCTTCCAACGGTGAGAAGGAATTGGATTGCTGTTAGCTCTCTATGGAAACCCTTGGAAAGTAAAAATGGTTACTGTGATAAAAATGAATCAGGGATGCGCACATCACAGCTGCGTTGAAGACTCTGCGTTGTGCTTACATTCTCTTAAATGTTCTTCCCAAAGTTGCTCAGCTGGAACTCTGGAAAGAGGCTGGCACATTTTGCTGAAGATACATAAGGGATAGAGGGAATGGCAAGTGGAGAATGCAGTCTTCAGCTAAAAGTTGAACATTCAGTTTCCAAAAGCCTCTGGCAGAGTCATGGTAAGAGAGAGAAACAGGTAAAAGATGGGAACCTGAGAATGCGAAATCTCCTTTAAGTCCATCAGGGTATGCTCCAGCATCCTTTGTTTACAAAACTGCTCCTTTTTACTTCACTTCAGATTGTCATCTAAGTCATTAATTGTCTTTTTTAAAGTTGGGTTATGCATTTTACAGCAGATTCAAATGAGTCTCTGTATCCTTGTGTTTGTAAAAATCTTTATTTCTATTTGTCTTCTTTTTAAATATACTTTTCTTCAATGCAAACATTCCACGTTTTGGTCTATCAAACTAATCCACTCATCCATGTCTCAGCACCCAATTTCTGCTAGCTTAGCTCATTCCACTATGCATTCCAAGTCCCCTTCAACAATAATCCAATATAAGCCACCTGTTCACACTTCTCCTCTGCCTTTTCTGCATTGTGCTTATCTTCTTTAGCTGGGGTCCATGTTTCCTTCATATTTTAGAGTTCTATTTTAGTCACCTTCAAACCCCTCTCACTCTCATCAGCAGCATTTTCTGTTTTTTTGTTTTTGTTTTTGTTTTTGTTTTCTTCCAGCTTCCACAGTGGCCTGAAGCTCCTGAATATCGACCCCAACATTTTCAACCAACGGAATCTAGTAGTTGTTCAAGAACGTTCCATCAGGTTCTGTCTGTACCTGGGTCTGCTTTCTCTCTGCATTTCTGATTTGAAGGATCGAGTCTCTCATAACCATCCTCCTCTTTCTGTTGTAAAACCTGGATCTCGTACTTCATCTGACTCGAAGCAGTTCCCACCCAGCTGCTTTCTGAATTGGGTTCCTACCACTAAACTTGGAGTTGCAGCTCCTTCTGCACTATTCATAGTTTTTGTCTTTGACTGAACTTAACTTCCTCACATGTATTTGTCCCACAAGGGCTCATCCTCTTTTTGTTTGTTTGCTTAAATACTATTTAATAAATTTAATTTAATCCCAAAGTATATTGACCAAGAGCTTGAAGGGTCTATCAGTGTAGAATTAGCATGAATTTCAGAAAAAGGAATCTGTAACTATTTTAGCCGCCCAGAGACATTTACTCAATATAGCTAAAAGATTCATTTTAAATACACATAAGTGGTATTATGCATATTTCCGTTGAAAATATATCTGTGTTTGTCCCTCTCCTTTGAATAACTTTGAGCAACGGAAAGGTTTGAGTATACATTGTTCTTCTTATTGCTTCGTCTGAATTGCCTTAGGCACAGAATAAATCACAATAAACATTGTACATCAAAATGACCTTTTCTATAATAAAGAGAAACAACACTATCAATTTAAGTTTACAAAAGAGCTATATAACGGACTGTCAATGTCTCTTAAAGACCCATGTATAGCCTCTGGTGTTACTGGAAGAGCAAATAAGTAGATGGTGCTTAGCAGAAGGAGTGTGTGTCACTGGGGGTGTAACCTTGCATAGGACATTAGGAACCTTGGCCTTTTCCTGATTCTTTTCATTCTTTATCCACCATGTTTGCATCTATGTTGGCGACATAATGTACTACCACAGTTCCAATGCATGGCCAGTTCAATATCCACTAGAAGTTTAAGCCAAAACAAACATTTCTCCTTTTAAACAAGATGTAGCCTCTTATTTTGTTAAAGTAAAGGAAAAGTGAACAGCCCAGAAAGAAAGTCGAAATAATTAACTGTTAGGTTATGTGAAATGCAAGATTCTTGATTCTTCCATTTATCCAGGATGGTGCTAATCATTTAAATTAAGGCAGTAACATAAGAAAAACAAAATATAGTGAAGTGATAATATAAAATAATATTTTTCAGAAGTTGTTTTAGTAATAAACTCAGGGAAACACCCTTAAAATGGAAACAAATTTACTTAGTGTGACAAAAATGTATAATGGTTATACACTATGAGAAATTAATAAAAATTAATTTATTCAAATACAAAAAATATAAATTGAAATAATAGTTATTGGAGTTTGTAACTGATTTTTACGATAATGAGAAGAATCTGAACATGACATACTTTAAGAAACCTAAATTGTCTATTTTAGACAGCCACAATGAGCTAAGACAAAAATTTTACCATTCATGCCAATACCCACACAGGTTTGCATACATTTATGAATGGCATAGGAGAGTATGGCCAAGAGTAAGACTTTACAAAAGAAAACTGTAAAATTAGTAAGATAAAGAATCCAGTTGTCAAAGAGAAGGCTGGGAATCTTCAGACTAGAACTGCTTTTGACACAGATGCTGAAATAATCTAAAGAGTCTAAAAGTGACCCATGGCTTGTTATACACTACATACATTAAAAAGCATGCCGAGAAAGCCTGTACTGGGTCAGTAATAGTGCTGCTTTTCAGGGGGTTGGGGTTGTAATCCTTAGCACAGCTTTGACATTGCTTGTATAAGTTTGCTTCTGCTCTCGTTTGTGTTTTCCCTGGAAGACAATTCATTCTTAATAGAGTCTTTAGACTTTCTTGCTTCCAGATGTGTTTCTGTCTAACCCTTTGTCTTGGGACAGAAGGATCCAGCAATCCTGAGAGGTACCCACTGAGCTCTGTTATTTGCCATTATTAGTCAAGGTTTAGGAAACCAGATCATGTAATATCAGTAACAACAACATATTTTAAGTCTATTTACATATAATATGTGATCATCAAAATGTAATGCATCACCTACATAAAAGCATAAAACTTTGAACTGTATAGATGTTTTAAGTGACTGCTCAGCTTAAAAACCAAAGTGACTACATACACTCAGAAGAGAATTTAGAAATCCACTTATACTATCTACATAAGTCAAGGGCAAAATATATAAGCAGAACTGGAATTTCAATACAAGCTTTCCAGAACAAATCAATGATCACATTAGAGAAGCACATTAGTTCAGTCATGACAATTCACTTCCTATAATCAGCATGGCAAATATTCATACTGCGCTATATAACTAATCTGCAAGGTATTCCATAACCATAGCCAGAACCAACATGAAGCAAAGGCATCTGTAGCAACCAATAGACTGCCTGGGCTCTGAAGTCATAGAAATGAAGTAAACATAATAACAGAGTAATATTGAAGTCAAGGGAATACTCAAAATTTCCTCCTGAAAGAAGAGGTTAACTCTATTAATATTTACTTGAAATTCTAGTTGCTATTCACAGATGTAATGATATTGAGGTGTACAAGAATATACAAGAAGCAGAAGATGGACTTCAGTGGAAAGATGGAAGGCCAGTGATGCAGCTTATGGAAATCCTCACTCTTTCTAAGTTGGAACTTTTCAAAGATATACAGTTACCTGTCAATCTCTTTAACTCCTATAAATAGACACTCACTTATGCTTCTATAAGAAAGAAAAACAATAAATTTATTGCTTTGCTAATCTGTACTTGGAAAGAATCAAGTCATTGACTTCTTGGTGGCCTCCTTCTTAGAGTTAAGAAACAGTTCTCCACATCTCCCTAAAGTTATGGTACAATGAAATTTTTATGTATATACTCTAATAGAATACATTCAAATGCACTTTGATGTGCTATCAATACCAGACACTAACAAGTTCAATATAGTCCAAGTAAAAACAAATATTGAAATGACTTGGCTGGAAAAAAAATATTATATAATCCCTGGAGGTTGCGATGAGATCTTGAAGTTAAATGTGAATACTTACGCATTCACAATCTAGCAAAACTACAAAATGCTTCCTCTTGAAAGAAAACTTTAAAGATTTGATTAAAATTAAATCGACTTGTCAAGAAACAAATATGTCACTGAATGAATAAAGAGTATTGTAAAAAAATATTTCTAATTGTTCATCCAAATAAGTCTAGCTATAAGATACATGAATGTTTTGAATAGTTAACATTTTTGTATAATAACTATATATCCCTTAAAGTTAATACAAAAAGGAAAACATTGATATTATGTAATTCAAGGGAAAATTAAGGTGATTCATATAAAGCATCTTCAAGCTTATTTTAATATCTAACAAACATGGTGAAATTATCTTAACAAAAATAAGTACACTTACTATTTAATTCCTTCTGAATAGGCCTTTTGAACTTCTTTTGTCAAACACTAATTGATATTGAAGCCTTAGCAAATTAGTCCTTCCCAGATTATACACAGAATACAGAAAACATTAAAAACTTTTATTAAATAATGATTTAAAAAAACATGTGAACAATCCATTAACAGTTTATTAGTTTTGGCAATAAATTTTATTCTCGGCAACAATGAATATATGTCAACAAAACATAATTAGAAGTTTCTTCCTCTGCTGTGTTTATACTTCCATTCTTTGTAATAACTACAAAAAAGAACATATACACACTGTTTCATTTTGTGGTTTTCTTTTTGTACATGAATTCAAATAAATGCAACTATGTCTAATTTTATATTGTTATTCAGATGATCGATCATTCTCACTAGTAAATGTAAACCTCAAGGATGTAAATGGATCCTTTGTCATGTTGAGTGCCCGTAAAGAAAGACTAGAAACTAGGAAGACAACAATGGAAAAGCAGCATAGCATAACAGATACTCATAGTAGAGTTGAGGAGAGTTCAAATTCTTTCATTGTTGCTAGTCAAGTTATCTAATTTTGGACAGTGTAGGAGTGCTCGTCCAACAGGTCTCCATGAGGCAAAGCCCATGAAGACAGTCTCATTTGACAAGGACGTGTGGACTTCTGGACAGGTCCCAATACTTTTTGGAGCATGCAAACTCCCCTTCTCATAATATAGATGATTCTCTTGATTTTTTTTTTTTTTTGGGTATCACTTTGTCAGTCATGCATGGGACAGATGTGATTATTTCCTGAAACCTGATTTTTTTTTCTCAAATATTTTCTCCTAAAGTTCTTTGAGAACTGATACTACTTAAGTTTCTTTTTTTTTTTTAATTTTTATTAAAGATTTCTGTCTCTTCCCCACCTCCGCCTCCCCTTTCCCTCCCCCTCCCCCAATCAAGTCCCCCGTCCCTCGTATGCCCAAAGAGCAGTCAGGGTTGCCTGCCCTGTGGTAAGTCCAAGGACCACCCACCTCCAACCAGGTCTAGTAAGGTGATCATCCAAACTGCCTAGGCTCCCACAAAGCCAATAGGTGCAGTAGGAACAAAAACCCATTGCCATTGTTCTTGAGGTCTCAGTAGTCCTCCTTGTCCACTATGTTCAGCAAGACCGGTTTTATCCCAGGCTTTTTCAGACCCAGGCCAGCTGGCCTTGGTGAGTTCCCAATAGAACATCCCCATTGTCTTATTGTGTGGGTGTACCTCTCGCGGTCCTGAGTTCCTTGCTCGTGCTCTCTCTCCTTCTGTTCCTGATTTGGACCTTGAGATTTCACTCCGGTGCTCCAATGAGGGTCTCTGTCTCTGACTCTGTCTCCTTTCATCGCCTGATGAAGGTTAATATTCAGGAGGATGCCTATATGTTTTTCTTTGGGTTCTCCTTCTTATTTAGCTTCTCTTAGAACCTGAGTTATAGGCTCAATGTCCTTTATTTATGGCTAGAAACCAAATATGAGTGAGTACATCCCATGTTCCTCTTTTTGGGTCTGGCTTACTCAGGAAGTTCGGGATCAACCTACCCCTGGACCCAGCAATACCACTCTTGGGAATATACCCAAGAGAGGCCTTATCGTACAACAAAAGTATATGCTCTACTATGTTCATAGCAGCATTGTTTGTAATAGCCAGAACCTGGAAACAACCTAGATGCCCTTCAATTGAAGAATGGATGAAGAAAGTATGGAATATATACATATTGGAGTATTACTCCGCAGTAAAAAACAAGGACTTCTTGAAGTTTGCAGACAAATGGATGGAAATAGAAAACACTATCCTGAGTGAGGTAAGCCAGACCCAAAAAGAGGAACATGGGATGTACTTAAGTTTCTTATCTGGAAATCTCAGCTGTCCTTTCAGACCATGCTAACTGTTCTGTTTCAGTGCTGTCAGGATTGGAGGCAATCCATCCTTATTTCTGTAAAGATGCTTTGCTAAATTTTGAACAATACTGTTCTTAAGTATGTATGCCTATGTTTATCACCTTTTAGCTTTGTAAAGACAGCATGTACTTGACTTTATATCTGGCCAAGATAGAAAGTGATAAGGATTGTTTTTGATTTGAAGGATGTTTTTTTATGTAAAAGTTGCAAAAAAGAGTATTTGGCATATTTGTTTTGGCCCGAGTTTAATGTTAGAAGGTGGAAAAAAACATATTTGTTAGTATGGAAAAATATGTTTGTTTTTAAGGTATAAATAAAAGTGGTCTGAGTGTGAAACTCATCTGGTCATCAGACGCTACTTTATTTCTTCATATTGACACAATGCTCCCCCATCTTAGGATGTGAACCGGGTATGGAGAAACAGTGTGGTATCTCATCAGGAGAGAAAGATCTGGTACACATAATTACAAGAAAACTGTTGCTTTGTAAAGTTAGATGCTATAAAAAGAGAGATTATCATTGTACAAGCCTATTTAAAATATGGGAGAATATTAAAGCAAGATTCAAATGAACATATAAATATTCATTTTTGCATGTTTGCCTTGAATCTGGAACTTGGACTAAAATCAATGAAAGTCTCTGGCCCTACATTAAAATGTAAAATATTTTATATTAAAACATTCATAAAAATGTTGCCTATAAAAATGAGGTGCATAGGTAATAGAAACTATCATAAAAAATGACAAAGATGCTAGAATCCGTGACTAAAGGTACTGAAAATGACTGTATTAGTATATTCATACAAAAGAATATAGTGTAACCATGGAAAGAAGAGAGAGACAATAGAAACTAAAAATATACATTACTAAATAGAAGAATATATCCTCTGAGATTAAAACCAGTAACTAACACAGGGTGCTAGATATGGCAGACAAAATACACAATTTTGAAGCATATTTATTGAAAGAATTTAAAGTAAAGGTATTCTAGTAGGATGTTATATAAAGCTAAGCAACATATCGATAAATTCCAGATAAGAAATAATCTACTATAAATGTGATAATCCTGTTGCTATAGAAAAGTGCTGTAAATTTGTTCAGTGTAATACAAAACCATGCAAAGTACAACAAAATGTAACTGGGAAAGTATACATAATCTCAATAAGGTAAGGCATAGCTAAAAAAAATTTACAGACACATTGTAACCATACTTTAAATTAGTGCAAAACAAACAAACAAAACACAGAGCAAAACAAATCAAAAAGCCCTCTACTACCAGATAATAATAAGAACATATCACTTATACAATAACAGCAGATTTCGTAAACAAAATCAAAATCAAAATATTGTAGCAACATATTGAAATATGTATCTTTTAATTGTATATTGTATATGAGCTTTGTAAAATGATATTTCTGTATCTCAAATATTATATAAAGTTCAAATTTTTGTGTCCCTAAAATATCCATCAATGACTGAAAATAAAAAAATCCTTTTAAAATCTACATTAGCTGAAAGAATTCATTATCAACCGAGCAAAGCTAAGTTGAAAACCTAGTAAAACCAAATAAGCAGATGTACAATATTTCCAATTTATAATTTGAAAATTAATCAAAAATTATAAAACTTGCTAAATCAACACCAACAACCTACTCATTTCCTTAACACTTATACACAATTAGAAGACAACTGATTTTCTCATCCCAGAGAAGAAAGTGCAACCTTCCACAGATGCTAACAAAACCAGCAAACTCTGGAAAATGTGTATATGGCCAATATTAGAATACTGTAGAAGAAGAAAAGATGTGAAGACTGGTGTGGAACTGTTGATGTGTTTGGGAGATTATTTTATGTTAGTTGAGATGGGAAACCTTGCCAACATTCTCTCGGGAATAGAGCGGTGTTGCCAGGAGCAATTGTGTCTCACTACCACAAAACTCTGAGTTAGATTAAAGGCCATTTTCTACAGCTCTTTGAAGAGGTTGAAGATTATCTATTTATACTGAGTATAATCTCTATATATCTAAAGAACCTGATTAGTCTAATTATATATGACAAACTTAGATGACTATTAATCTATATAATTCTCAATATCTATCTAACTTAAAGACTAAGACAATAAACGACTGTGAAACAAATGAGAACAATGACCTCCAAATATAAACAATGTACAAATATACATTGCAATATGGTAAATATATATCAATACACAAACAATATATAAGTATCTTAATCAGAGGTAGTAATGTACACTGCAATATGGTAAATACATACAATATATATATCAATGCAATATATGTCAATACATAAAAAATATTTTAAACAGAGGTAGAAACATGCATGCATACAATAGTCAATATAATTTAACTTTGTATCAATATACAAGAATCGATACCAATATATTTGTCTAAAAACAGTAACTCACAATTATAAATCTATTATCCCATCATCCCTCTTTTTTTTTATGATCCCTGAGCTTATAAAATTCCTCCCCAACCTCCCAACCCCTAAATGATGTCCCTAAACCCAGGGGCAAACTTTACTGGGAGAGGGGGCGTCGTCCTCTAGAATTACTTCCAGCTGTCATGGGGGCGACGTTCTTTCTGGCGCATCCTGTGAAAGTAAAATGATGGTTAAATTTCAAGATCAATGTCTTTTAAAATTGCAAGTAGTCTCTGAGTATTTTGTGGAGGTCTGGCCAGAATGTTGTACAAGATGTGCACCATTTCAGCTAACCAAGTTGGGATCGTCTTGTGCAGCTGGTACCCAAAACAGGTCTTGTAGTAGCGCTATCAGTATCATGACGTCATATCAACCAGGTAGAGTTGTTGTTGTGGGGCCCCATCTTCTTCCTGGAAACTTCAAATGTCACTTCAGGAAAGACTCATTGTTCATTGTAAAAAACTTAAAACATTAATCATATATATATATATATATATATATATATATATATATTCAATGAAAGGCATGATAGATATATTCAATGAAAGATATGATAGATATGAAGAAAAGCAAAGATGTTTTCTAAACTCATATTTCTTTCTGTCCCATATCATGGCTCTTGACATGAGACAGAAACTCCAGAAACTCTGGGTTTTTCTCTTACTAACAGGCTTGGAATTGGAGAGGGACTGAGCCAGAGTCCAATTTCAAAACCAGCTCTATAAATTTAGAAATATGGTTTAATATATTTTACTTACACAACCCATTCAGTTTTCTTGGTATTTACTTGGGTACTATACTTGGGACCCTAGATAGCATAAGAAAGATGAAAATTAGCTTCTTACTAAAATGAAAGTATTGTTCTTTGCTACACTTTGAGAATAATGTGAGTCGCTGATTTATGTTACTCTCACCTAAAATTATGAACAAAATGACCTTTTTTCCATCTAATGTGATCGTGTCGGGGTATTAAATCAGTATAATAAGAAAAAAGACTAAGACAGTTACCAGTGTTACATTAACAAAATTGATATTTTAATAGGCAACTGATTCAATAACATCATTAAAATATTATCAATTTGACATATTTTTATAAATAAAATAGGCTACAATTACTAAAATAAATGCCATAAAATTATCAGTGAACCAAATTCAGACTAATAACAAGGATTTAGAATTTGTTTAATCTTTTCAGATTCCATGATACTGTGCAACCATTTCTGATTTCTTCAAATTATTTTATTACAGCATTGTTAACCTACTGTGAGATAGATAATAAAGTACAACAATGCATAATCCTTTAGCATTTCAAACATTTGCATTTATAATATGTCTCTTTATTAATAGATGTCATAATAACCATGCATCAAGGGTAGATAGATTAATGACTTACACTATATAGTTTCTATGGATAGAAAGCTCAAATACTCATTGAAGACAAAAGATGACAGATGGATGACCAAAAGGAATGATGCACCAGCAGGGTCTTTTAGTTATTAATATACTGGAGAATATTTCAGCAGTTTGTGAGGAAATCTAAGAGTTTCTACCTTAACATCACCAAGAATTAAAACATTCAGCTAACCCAATTTCCATAGATATTCCACGTGGGAAAAAATATCAGAGTAGAGAAATAAGTAAAGGTCTTTTTGTAACTTTCATTGAATGCTAATAATAAATAACTCTGTGCCTGCTCTCTGAACCACATATGTGTGATCCAGATTTCAAACAGGCAGGCTAAGGCAAAGGTGCTGAACTGAAATTTGGACTGCCTTCTGTTGCTTGAGAAATTTTAGTGTGTGGACTCAGCCAACTCAACTGCACTCATAAAAAGCATATATAATATGCCTTGTGGGAAAATTACAGAATCCATCATTTCTACAATGCACCACATGTTCACAATCTCAGAGAAAAAGATGAGACCTACAGATTAACCATGAATGCCTGCACGTGACCACCCCCCTTTCTCCTACTGAACTGCCTGTTCAGCTTTGATTTGAGGGTTTATGCCTAGTCTTATTGAATCTTATGCTATGAGTGGTGAGTATCCCCAGGAGACTTCTTCTATTTTAATGGAGGAGAGGAGCTGTGGATCTGTGGAAGAGAGAGGGTAAGCTGGGAAATGTAGAGGAAGAGGAGGCTTCAGTTGGGATGTACTGTATGAGAGAAGAGTAAATGAATAGTAAAAAGGGAAAAAGGAAGATGGAATCAATGAAGCAACCCATCGTTAATTACAGTTTGCAGAGAAAGTGTTTTACTATGAGTAAGACTGGAATAACTGTCAGAGGCAATACCACACACTCTTTACCTAAATAAAGGTTTTAGATATAAAAATATAGCATCCTAAATACCATACCCAGTGGAGGGATTAACAAAATAATTTCAAAGTGAATATAAAACGTAAGACTTCCAGAAAACTCAAAGCAGTTCTTTTGAAAAAATAAAAGCACACTGAATATCTCAGTGACATGTAACCCAGAATTAAATGGTCACATCATCATTTTAGTACCTTAAGAAACCAGAAAATGGTTAAGAAAAAAATAAATAAACCAACTCTGTGGAAAACATACATTTCTATAAATTGGAAGTTCAGTGTCTCAAAAAAATGAGTATTAAAATCAAGTAAACAAAGAAACATTATCATCACCTTTAATAGGAAAGCATTTCTGTATATCATGGCTATACAGCTAAAGTAAACATGTTAGCATACACATCCATTGAGAGTATGCATTGCAATAAAGAAATCTAGGTGATTTTTCTTCAAAAAGGAAGTTCAGAAGGTAATAATAACATATTAGTGAGTAGTTGAAAGTGTATATCAAACTTGCATTAAACTTTTAGCAAAGATATATGAAATAAAGCTAAATAAATCACTTTTTCCCCAAACATCTTTTTTTTGCTTTATAAATAATACCATTCAAAATTTCCACCTCCTCCCCTTTTCCCATTCCCCCCCCCCAGTCCTAAGAGAAGGCAGGGTACCCTGTCCTGTGGGAAGTCCAAGGCCCTCCCCCTCTACTTTTAAATAAAAGTGTATTTCTTCCCCAGTGTACATGTTCTAGAAGAAATGGAAAAGTAATATATTTGGGTTTAAAAACAGAACCACTTAATTTCAACATCTAGGACAGCAGAAATACTAACACAGATAAAATACTTCTCCTTTAAAAAGCTTTAGTTGGATTCAAATAAAGTTAATGAGCTTATTTTGATGTATGTACTGTATACAGACATAATCACAATGAAAGTCTCTATTATTTGAGGAACTTGGTGAAATGTTAAGACTAAGTGAATCTTCTGATTTTTAACTAAACATGTGAATCATTATAGGAATAGCTAAAACATAAATTAAAAGGATTTTGTCATTCAAAAGTAATTGTCTTATGATATTAAATTCTATATATCATTATAAAACTGCAATCTTAAAAATGTTGGATAATGGAGAACACTAATTTGTCGATGTTTTGAAAGTATTTGTTGCTATACCAATTAAAATTTAAATATATGTAAATTTAAAAAGTCATCATAAATTTTTGGCTTCAAAAAAAGCTTTTAATGTGAAAAATTAGGTTTATCTTTGTCTCACCAAAATGTTGTAATATTGCTTTTTTCTAAATATAAAATCAGTTAAATATTCATTTATTTTATATAACCACCTCTTGGTAAATTTTTATAAATACCTATCAAAACCTTTTTATTACCAAGTCTGTTATTCCCAACAGAATTCAACATGAATCTGCTTAATGGTGGATCATGGAGGAGGGTCCCATTTTAGGGCTTATGGCTTGTGTTTTAATTTTGAATCTTTGCTTTTTCATGTAATGCCTATCACAGGTAATATCAACATAATCTTTTTCAATACATGTGAATCATACTTTTCTCAGTCGTATACAGCTTTGAACTTAAAGATATTTATTACTTCAGACCTCGTGAGTTTGATACAAATTTACTGTATGGAATCTGCAGATTTTGGAAGAGCAGGCAGTTTTGCACAACCTGTTCTTTCCAGTTAAATGATTTCCCACCTAGAGAAGCATCCTTTCTTCTTTGTGTTCATTTGTTACTTTAATTTTATACTTCTTTTTTTACGTTAATAGTTAACCCAAACATAAGTAGCTAAGCATTACTAACTGCATTAATGAAAACAAAGAATCTCAAGGACATCATTAATTGACCCGTATCCATATTTGAATAAGAGTCCTGAAAGGAGGACTGATGATTGCGCGGGCACGAGATGAGAAATAAAGAACACAAAAGTAATCCCTGAAGCTAGAAGGTCTTCAATAAGCTGATGATTTATTTCAACAAGTTTATTTAAAAAATAAAGCATATACTACATAAGCGGGAAACGGCTGAGGTCAGCAAAGATCAAAGTCAGACAAGATGGCAAAGAGAAAGTCTGATGCCTGAGAGACAGAGCTGCCTTCCAGCTGTTAACTGCAGTCTAGGGAAATGCCTGCTCCTGGAAACACCTTCGAAGTTCTGCCTCCAGTTTCACACCAAGAAGCAGGACACTTTCTGTCTGGCTCCCCAATATTAATTAAATGTTTCCTTGTGTACATATGTGTGCTAAGAACCTAGCACTGACATGTAACATATATCATCAAGACCCAAGGTTACATCATTGCTTTTTACATTGTAACAACAGAATCTCTACAAAAAAAAAATAAGCCAAAACTTTGGTGAGAAAAAGTTCTCTGCATCTTCATATCATTTTATATTTTCTTCTCAGAAACATCTTCTTTCATGCCACTTAGGAAATCAGAAAATCTGGCTTCATTTCCAACATTTCCCTAGGTTGGTATAGAGTTCCCTTTGATTGAAAATTAGAGCTGCAGCCAAAACTACGTTTCCCAAAATTATATTAGCAAATTTCTTTCTGACTGCCTCAATGGACATATTTTTCAATAGAAATTTTAAACTGCTGGTTTGTTGTATTACATGTATACATGAGAGAGTGTGTGATTCTTGAGTACATATCTTTTCTGAGTTTAGCTTATTTTGCTTGACATAGTGATCTCAAGTTGTATTTATTTTCTTGTAGATGATATAGTTTTATTATTTTTAAATTAACATGTTTAAAAGCATATAAAATATCTAAAAAAATAGAAATAAGATATTGACATAATATTTGATATATTAATTCTCTTTGACTTCACTGAAAGGGATTTTAGATACCTTGTTTTGTTTGGTTTAGTTTGGATTTTGTTCAAAGTATATAAGAGTGGCAAGGCTATTTTGGAATAACAAGCCAGTTTTTTATTAGATTTGAGGATTAATCCAAAACATATTATGTCATGCTTTGTATTTATGCTGTCAAATCATTTCTGCACATTTATCTTAATTTCCATAAACTAAAGTTGCATTTATTCTTGGGAAGTGAAGCTTCTTTCTTTCTAAGAAGTATTCAATGCAGAGACTCATAACTGTTTAAGATAATAGAGAAAGAGAATGGGTATTCAACCCTAAAAGGCTTTCACTTGCATAGACTAGAAATTTGAGCTTGGAATTCTGAAATTTATATGTTAATGCAACATTTTATGGTAAAGTTATGTTGAGAATGAAATAAAATTGTATGATATAGCAATAGCAATCTCACCGACACCATGGCAAAGGAATATGGTGTTAGAAAGGCAGAACTAAGGTATGAGCCAGAGGATGGGGAAGATTTCAGTAAAATACTATCTTTAGATACAACTTGGCTGTTAAAAGCATAAACTCTGAGCAACTGTACCCTTCTGAACAAGTCTACCTAACATCAAGCCTACCAATAGAGGAGTATTTCTAGGCCCCGTCGTTTATTGAGGAACTAGTCTCAGTGGAGAGTTGCAAGGGGAGTGGAATTTTAATTCACAAATGGCATGAGAATGGGATAACAATTGCACAATGTTATCTTCAAGGATGACACAACCATTACACTATTGAAATCCCAGATGCTCCACCTGCCTGCATTGGGTCAATCACATATCAACCATGGATTGGGGAAAGGTTTTTAGAACTCTATTACTCTCCGATGAACAGTTGCCTACTGATTTATTTTGGGCACTCAGGAGGAACATCCTGGCAGTTTTATATGGCAGCTAGAATTGTGGGTAGCAGTTATTATATACGGTCCTAATTCAGAATATACATGCATGAAATTATTTTTTAAACTGTCTCATATATCTATCTGCCTAACTACCCATCCATCCATCATCTATCTATCTATCTATCTATCTATCTATCTATCTATCTATCTATC
>JABTXL010000002.1:21548172-21584923 GCA_025134845.1 Neodon shergylaensis | reverse complement strand
TCTATCTATCTATCTATCTATCTATCTATCTATCTATCTATCTATCTTTTGTTTGGTTTGTACTTTTTATTCATCTTACATACCAACCTCTGTTTGTCTTTGATCTCCTCCTCCTTTTTCCCAACTCCTCCCAACAGAGCCCCCTAGCCAATCCTCAGAAGGATAAGGCCAATTAGATATATTTGATGTATGTTTCTGGAAAGAAAATAAGAAGGAGAAGAAAAAAGAAAAGGAAAGCAGACCATGTTGGCACAGGGTCATAATTCCAATATGGGGCGGGGAGGCAAAGACAAGCAGATACCTAGGTTTGTTTGCCAGCCAACAGAGCCTACTTGACTTCTATGAAAGTAAGCCCCTCTCTAACCAAATGTGTTTAAAACTTTAGATGACACCTAAGTAATGCTTGAGCTTGTCCTCTGGACTGTACGTGCATGTATGCATGTATACACAAATAAACATGGCCACACATACAAAAATACTAATTGCTATATAAGTTTTATAAGTGACAAGCACATAAAGAATTATGTACTTCGTGAATCTATATCTACTAATGTGTAATTTAAATGTAATTCTTACCAAAATTAATTTGTCAGTCATATTGTCTTGAATTTTTCAAAAGTGATTATATTTTTGAAAGAAGATACTGTCATTATATAGATGACTTGTGTTCAAACTGAATTTAAGTCTAAGTATACTACTGATTATAATATAATAAATAAAAATCAAGATATTTAAAAAATTTTTAATAGTAATGCCTAAGTTATGAAATTCATGGAAAAAATAGCTTTTGAGTAAACATGATATACATTAATGAAATTAGTATGAACAAATATTTGTTATTTAACTTTAAGATATATAACATTATGGAAATTAAATGAATGGTGACTATTTAGATTACTACTGTGTCCAGATGTGAGGCATACATTTTAAAAAGACAAAAAAAAAAAAAGAAAGAAACTAATATAAAATCATAAACATATCACAGTGGTATATTTACATTGGGAAGTCAGACACACTGAAATTTTACATTTTCAGCAGAGGAAAGTATTTCTTATATGAACATAGCCAGAAAATACTTTTTTAAAAAATTTTATTTAGTTATTAAAAGTTTCCACCTCCTCCCATCTTGCCATTTCCCTCCTACCTCCTCCCCTCCCCTTCCAGTCCAAAGAGAGGACAAGGTACCCTGCCCTGTGGGAAGTCTCAAGCCCTCCCCCCTCCATCCAGGCTTAGGAAGGTATGCATCCAAATAAACTAGGATCTCAAAGAGCCAGTACATGCAGTAGAAACAAATCTATTACATCCATTTGTCAAATTTTTTTAGAATTTTTTAATTTTTAGTCTATCCTTTAAAAAGACTATTTTTTTTCAATTTCTCATGAGTTATGGATGTTAAACTCTGTTTTATGTTTTGGTTAGTTTTCTGTTTTTATAAAGAAATAAGACTGACTCACTATATTTTGGAGGTTTCTAATTCTAGTTGCTGCAAACTTACAATGTTAAGCAGAATGTGTAAGGTTGAACTTTCTGCCAAAATAGCTAAAGGGAGAGAAGCAAAAGTTCAGAAGTCACTGTGTCCTCAAATGCAGTGATGAATTACTTCTGGATATGATGCTTCAGTGTTCTTCATTGTCTTGATGATGCTACATTATGGCAATCAGCTGTGAACTTGTGGAATTTTAAGCGGTACTTATCTCAACAAGAGTTGTCTGGATTTGAAGGTGATAAATTATCATTTCCCAGAAAAAAATTCGAGAATTATTTATCCTATTTTGTTTGTTTGTTTGCTGGTTTCCTTTATTATCTTGTAAGGACAAGATTTGGTCCTAAACATAAGTTCTAGCTCATTTTGATTTAATATTTATAAATTAAGAAATCTATTTTCTATCCCTATGTTTTCTTAACACAGCTTCACCTTTTCCTTAATGTATGTCCTTGATTCCTGTGTCAAAATCAATCTTCTGAGTCCGTGATTCTATTTCTGTGATTTTCCATTGATCTATGTGCTATTTTATGTCAGCACCAGGGTGCTTTAGTGATTTTAGTTTTATACTATTTACAAAATGAGCTCTGTCACATATGAGCTAGATTATCTGAAATAGAGTATTAATAATAATTGCTTTTGAACAAACGTAACTCTTTTATGAGATATATTGCAAATTAATCCTTTTATATATTAATGAAATAAAACACTGGATACTCTTATTTACATTGATAATTTCCTATTTTCTTTATTTAGATCATTGTAAAACTGTCTTCACTTAGAAAAATTAGCTTTAATAATAATGAGTTAAAGTGATTTTTCTTCAACAACTAAAAACCTTAAAATCATTTAGTGCTTTGAGTGAGGAAATAAATTGGGCTAAATAGTGAAAAAAATGTGTGTAATGTCAGTTTGACTATTGTGTTACATGACAAAAGGCATGATTAGTTAATTATCTAGAGTGCATGTTTATCTTTGATTAAATAATTATTACCTCCTAATTCAAATGGTAGTGTCCTTACAATGAGGCTGTGGGACAAAAGACAAACATCTTAAAGTGAGAAGGGAACATGTAGAAGACGTTCATGATTTTAATGATTTGGTCAAATGAGGAGAAATATTAAATTACATCATAGTTAAGAAAGTCAAGGGGTGATGTGAGAGTTACCTCTGTTTGCTGTGATTACCATTAATGAATAAAGAAACTGCTTTTGAACTTATAGCAATGCAGGACTTAGGTAGGCAGGGAATGCTAGGCTGAATTCTGGGAGGAAGAGGTGTGGAGTCAGGGAAAATCAATGGAGCTGCCACCAGAGTCAGACATGCTGAAACCTTGCTGGTAAGTCACTGCAATGTGGCAATGCATGGATTAATAGAAATGGGATAAATTAAGATGTAAGAGTTAGTCAATAAGAAGTTAGAGCTAATGGGCCAAGCAGTGATTTAATTAATACAGTTTCTGGGGCAAATAAGCTTTGCATACAACAAAGAAGAAATGAAATTTTGCTTCATTTTAATTCAGATATCTTGTATCCAAAATATGAGAACAATTGTCAGTTGCTTTAAATGGTTAGTATGCATTAATTTGATATAGTCACTCTTAGGAAGGAATATAGATGTAAAATAGAATCTCCCTTAATGCTACTTTTTCAATGCTATAATTGAAGACTTAGATTGGTTTTCTGTCAACAAAAGCTAGGATCGACCTCTAATCAAGCCTATGTGATATTTCTTTGGTTAATGGTTAGAAGGTAGGCCCCGACCAACTGATGACGGTGTCATTCCTGAGCAAGTGGTTCTGGATTGTGTTAGAAAGCTAGAGCCAGTGTTCCTTCATGACCTCATTTATACCTGCCTCCAGCTTCCTGCCTTATGTTCCTATCCTGATGGCCTTTTCTTCAGTATGGATTATAATCAGTATATGGTAGCCAAATAAACCCTCTCTTTCCAAAGTAACTTTGGCTGTGGTATCATTTACAGCAACAAAAATAAAGATTATACATATAGCTTTTAAAAATAAGCAACATGTTGAAAAAAATTCACAGAATAGATGATCAATGGTTGTGTACTCAGAGTGCATATAGAGTTGTCTTTCCTAATACAATGACAACAGTATCCATTAAGAGAAAATGATTCCTCTCTCCTCCAAGTTTTATAAAATTTAGATAACAAATATTTACTCAGCATAGAAATAACATGAAGTTGTCATTGAATTGCAGAAATATAAAGCTATACCTTTGTCCTCTGAAAATTCACAAGATGATAATCAGAAATTAAATTGACACCAAGCATGAGGAATTTTATTTAATACTACCCTGTAACAGTTATATAGATGAGCTATCTCAAATGATGCTATGCTACCTCTGTTTCCTATTAATTTCTATAATAATTCCAAGGGTTTTCGAAGTTTGTTTTTTTTTCTGACATTTCGGGGCATGGATTACTATTTAGGATTCTATCCTCCCCCACTTCCAAATGGCTTGCTTTTCTCAAACTTAACAAACTTAAACATGCTCAAAATATGGTCTACTTAATGGATTGCCTTTGAATTTTACTTTGTTCACACTTCTGCCCTAATACACATAAGGAACGATTTGAAGCTGGCCAAGGTCAATTTATTAAAAATGAACAGGGATCTACTCACTGCTGTATCAGACTGTCAGACAGCCTGAACATGACTCAGTAAGACAGGTCAATCTTCCTTGATATTCATTTGCCCTTGAGTCCTCTCAGTTCATTTGTCAGACTTCTCTCGATGGAAATAAGTCCCATTCATTTTTAATCAGTTGATATTGCTTCCCTCATTGATGGTCATCTAACACTCCGTGTGACTACATGGAAAGCTCAGGAGACCCTTCTGCATTCGATATATTTTTAAGATCTTTCAAAGCATTATCGAGGGGGAAAAAAGTACCTGCATTTTCCATGGTGCAGTTCATTCCACATTTTTGTGCAGCAACTAAAGTGAATTTCAAGATTAGGAAGCATATGGATAATACATCATGTGTGGAGATTGCTCTGTGCATCAAGGAAATTTTAGAGCGCTAAAGGTTGCTTGTCTTGTGAAAGGTTAGTTGCACACAGATCGCTCATATGACTCCCCGACTGCAGTTTAATCCACTGAGCAATAAAGCAGAGAATAGTAGTTTGCTGCTTTTTATAACTCCTCAAAGAGAGTTTTATAGGTTCACTTAGTCTTCACAATATATTTATTTATTTTAAAAATGGTCACTATCATACAAAATGTTCAATGTTGTTTCATCCAACTTTGTTGAAGTATGTCTTTAAAACTATGTACTCATTACAATTTTGTTTAATGTTGTAATGAGAAATATTAAAATCACTTTAAATCACATAGGAAAAACACTTAACCAAATTAAGAGAAGATAGCAGCTTTGATAATGATTAAAGAATATGGAAAAATTTTTTGGATGATAAAACTCTCATATTCACTCTCTCACTTCTTTTATACTTGGACAAATACATATATACAGAAATTAAGAGTAGATTGTATTTTATTATTCTGTAATATGTCTTAGAATATTTAGCAAAATACCAAAATTGTTATTTCCACATGATATTAAATGTATCATTTCAGAAGAGGAAAATATCAGTTTAATCTATGCTTGTTAACATTTAAAATATTCTTAATATGTTTTCATTTCTGGATATATTGAATCAAAATATTTCAAATGGCTTCCTTAATTTGCAAATCCCTCAATTTTTCTTTTCATTCAATTAACCATATTTATTCATACAGGAATTTAAACACACAAAAATTGTCTCAATTTATTCACAGAAAACCTTGAAATGTCCCTTAATCTGTAACTGTTTCCTATTTTCTCCTCAATGTTACCAAAATATTCATGTGTCTTCTGTATGTGTGTGCAAACTGCTCTGAGTTTTTGTAAAACACAGATTACAAACTCCTTGTTGAACTGAGATAAAATTGGCAAACTGATCAAGTTCTTTTTCATATTGCTTGGCTATAGAAAAATGGTATGTTACCTTTATACTATGATAATTTTTATTGGGATGATGAAAAATAAATATTAAACCTCCAACAGTCTTCATTAGTGTTATTGATTGAACATCATAGGCAAAATTATTTGAATGAGTTCAAATTTATTCTCATTTATAAATAAAAAAGTAAAGTATCTATTACAATGTGATTTATTCCTATCTAACTTTCCTAGAACTGCATTTTCTTTACTCTTATACTGCTGTCATAGCTCGGTGTTTATCATTTTCTGATTTGAATATATTAGTCTATGTTATAGAACACTGCAAAGCATTTATAGAGCAAGACAGATGTCTGGAGGGAAAGTGAATGCTTCACAAATGTGAGGACCAAGTTCTGAGCCTCTGGGTACATACAGAACAGTGACCAGTGGATCTGTGGTTCCAGAGCTGGGGACAGAGACAGGTGGATCCCAGCATTCCCTTGCCAAAAAGTCTAGCAAAATTGCAAGCTCTAGATTCAGTGAAAAATCCTGCTTCCAAAACTACTTTGAAGGGTGCTAAAAAATAAATAAAAGATACTTAATACCAATTACTTCCATCTGCACACCCAAATGAAGTTGAATGCAGCTCACATGTGAAGGCATGAATTACACACACACACAAATACATATGTTCTCATGTACAGCAATGCCTTCAGACATTCTACACAACCTTTTCACCATGCATCTAATTTAAAAAATAGCAGAATTCTCTCAATGTGAAAACACCAAAAAACTTCTGTATTTTGCTTTTAAAAGGAAATCATTGTATATATTGAAATATATACAGTATTATATTCTATAAATTTGAAAAATTAAATTATTCAAAGCAACTTTCAGTTTCTAATTTCAGTGCAAGTACTGACTTCCTTGGTCTTGCTATGAGATAATGACATGGGCTTCTGATTCTCTTTGCTACTAAAAATACACTAAGCAAGGTAACTAAAAATTATTTCGTTTTATTATAACTGCATATTTTCTTTAATTGATTATATTTAAAACTACCTCATGGACAAATAATATGTCATAATCATAACTGCTAGTCATGAATCACTGCTGCCATATATAGCAGTTTTCAGTGGATTATTACTGAGGTAATGAGCCAATTAATGAGATGACAGGCCAATATTTGGAAAAGACTGTGGAGAAGACAATTAATAGAATGATAGCAACTTATCTAATGACTCATGCTTATGTGTTCAGAATGAACAAGGCTATTCAGTGACTAGCATTGTGCTAATATAGACATTCAATGACAAAAACTAATAAGAAAATGTGTACAAATATGAAGGTTAAATGAAATTCTGTTTACTATATATATATTAACCTAACATATTTACTTGACTTTGGGTCATAGCTTATGACAACTTTCCTACTTTGTTAAAGGTAGGATCCTAAACTCAATTATTTTTGGTTCCACATATAATAGGCTGGCAATATGTGACTTTGATATTTATTTTTAGTATTTTCTTTCAAATTAATATTTTTTTAAATTTATTTATTTGCATGTGCGTATAGCATAGGTGTGTGGATCTATACTACTGTATCCATGTGGTGATCAGAGGACAACTTGTAAAATTCCATTACATTCTTGTACCATGTGAGTTCTAGGGATTGAATCTAGGCCTTCAGATTTGTCAGCAAGCACATTATTTTTCTAACTTTAATGATATTTTTTGTATGTGGTATTAGCATTGTTCTTTCTTTTTTAAATTATATATCTATTTTCTTAGTATGTACATCTTGGGGGCTAAGTGCACATGTCCAATGGTGTATTGTGGAGATCAGAGGGCAACTTCCATGAATTGAATATTTGCTCCCAGGTTGTGGCTTTGTTTTAGGACACTATTTCTGGAAAGATCCAAAACAGCACACTCATTTCAAAGAGTGAATTCGAAATAGAGTAATGTAAGGATACCACCAAAATTCAAGTCGGTGGACCAACAAGCTTTTGTGGCTAGGATTACAGGAGTTTGGTGAAGGGTTGCTTATAGGAGGAGAAATACCTCAAAATTGCTTCACCAGAGACCCATACCAGGTGAGGATGGCTCATGAAGGCTGAAAACCTGGTGCTTACTGCACAGTTTGCAAGGAGCTGGAGAAGTTGCAGTCCCTCCCGGGAAGCTCAGTTGTTCGAGTCCAATTCCAGGTAGCTCCTCTCATATAGGATGCCCCTCAGAAGTCTTTCTAGCATATATGCTTAGATAGGAAAAGCCTGAAGAATAGAGTCTCAGGGAATTCTTGAAATACTTGAGCCTTCGCTTCCTGGCTCAATTTTCTTCGTTGCATAAATCGAATGTTTTGCTCCCTTTATAATATCTCATCTCTTGATAAGCTTGTCTCCGAGACAGGATATTTTATCACAGAATTAATTTCTACACAATATGTTTTGTTTGTCAAACTTGGGACTTTGGACTTGACAACACAGTAGTCATGCTGTATTCTGTTTGTTTCAGTATATATGGAGTTGGGCTTACATTAAGAACAGCGCTATCAGAATTTGTTTTAGCTTACATAATTTGCACCATTCTTTAATCCTTCTTAATGTTTCTTTTGTATGTTCCCCTGTATGAGTGCATGCTCTTGTGTATGTATGCATGTATGGAAGCCCAAAAAGAGCATCTAGTGCCTCAGAGCTACAGCTATGGGAATTTTGATGATCTGAGCTGAGGTTCTCATTATTGCAAAGCAAATACTTTTAACATCTGAGCCATCTCCCTAGCATTTGCACTATTCTTAGAGATTATTTTATTTTCATTATGAAAGACATAAAGGGCTATTCCTAAGTTAAATGCAAATAGTATATGACAAGATTGGAACCAGTACTTCTGCTAACTATAAATTCAACTGCATGCAGTAAGCATTCATTTAATAAGCTATTTTTAAAGTATCCTTACAAATTAATATGTGCAGAGTGTGATTAATTTAATTCATTATTCTCTTCTATGTAGGGTATATTGCTCTACTTTTGTAACCAATAAATTTTAAAAAGTTTTAATATTTTAAAATAATGCTTAACTTATTTTTTAAATAAATATATTGGAAGAAAATTGCTTTGCATATGTAGAAATAATAATTATACTAGGTGCTCCCAATATGTTTAGGTGTTTTCAAATAAAATAGAAAAATACAATTTTACTTTTGTGAAATATCATGACATAGTGTTGTGATAGTGGATTTTTTTATAGATTTTTATTTGTCAATGAAATTAGAAGAGGAATAAAAATTACAGAGATGGATAAACATTACATAATACTTTTCTTTGTCTTTGTTGGCTAGATACGTCATAAGCCCGAGCAGAGTAACAAATGCTAGTATTTTTCTGAATAAATTAGCACCTCTTTCAACCTTCATTATAGAAAATACTGTACTAGATAGCAATTAAGTCAGAGACACAGATGTAGTAAACTCGTAAAAATAAGAGACAGTGCAATTATCAGTTCTATTTCAATAATTATATCACACCCTTATTCCTAAGACTTACGATCATTGTAGGAAAGGGGTTTAAAAAGTTGTAAAGGCTAGAAGTGGTAGATAGATTCAGTGTTTTCAGAACATAAAATGGTAGCTGCACGTGTGCACTTTCACTGACTGTAACAATGTACATGAAACCTGTACACTATCTAACCAGAAAAATGTACAGCAAATAGAGGGGGCGTCAGGTACAGCCTCATATCCCTATTTGAAGAGTTATTGGGTACTGATTGTTGCTGGACTAACAAGTTTTTTTTGTTTTGTTTGAGTTTTTGTTAATTACATGGCCCCTACTGAAAATAAACCTCTTTGTGGGCAGTGTCTCCATCCTAAAGTACTTTTTGAGTACATGTTGGAGTGGATGGGTTAGAGAAATAACAGAAAAAGGAAGTTGGTTCGGTAGGGAGGTCAAGGATGATTTGGGAAAATGAATTTTGTCAAACTACAATTTACAAAATTCTCAAGTAATTAATAAAAGATAATATTTAGAAAAATAACCACTTGTGATCTCAAAAAAATCATTAGAGACTCGAAAATTTTGTTTATCAAAGAATGTGTTACAAAAAAATGTAAAAAGAAGATGTCAAAGCCAGGCAATACAACATGGGTTTATATGTTCATATGTATGCATATGCTGCTCTTAATTTGCTCAAGGATATTGATATAAATTTGACAGCTAGTTCAATAAATACAGAGATATATAAATATAGACAAAATAATGGTGTGGATAACATATTCTCATTTTCCTTTATAATTTCTCCCCATCAATATTTTACTGTATTTAGTCAAGGCAATCATCAATCTATAATGCTGTCTCAGAAACTCTATCCTCACAAGGCAATCTTCTTGTCAACTAGAAATGGTAAATATTTAATGTGTCTTAACACACACTTCCCCCTATAATTCTTTCTTTTGAACAAAATCTGTCTCCCATTTCTCACTGACATGAACTGATTACCCTAAACTTTATAACTCATTATTTTGTTTCTTAAGAAGTCATTTTGTATGAAAGTTGTATAAAGGATTTTTACTACTTGTTTGAAGTTGACTTTGGCTCTCTGAAATAAATATTTTTCCCTTTACAGAGTAAGTTACTAATATTTGATTTTTAATCATTTTTTTTCTCTTGTGACATTTCAAACTTCACAAATGCTGCCAGCATTCTAAATCGTATATGGGGAGCAATTTCACAGATGAAAGTTACAATGTAAAAGCTTTAGCTTTTCATTTTAGAGGAAGTTGGCTAATAAATGACTCATGATAAGGCCAAATTTATGATTAAATTTTACATTTCCAGTGAAAATATTAAAGGTAAGCTGGAGTGCGAGGAAGGTAATTAATCATTCTGTTTTAGAAGTTATAAACTATTGTCTCTTGCATAAGGCACAGGGATTTAGATATCTAAACAAGCAAAAGAATCTATAAGTCTCACTACAAATACTACACAAAGTAAATTTCAAAGGCTAAGCATCTCATGAAACATTTCTAGAAATAAATGCTAGAAATTACCTTGCACTGAGTACTGATTCCTTTAATTATCTTGCCATTGTCTCCCAACATTAGTACAACATTGCTCCAAAGCAGTAAAATTTGGCTTCTAAGTCTCGGGGAAGAATACCCAATGTTTTACCATTAAACATGAAGTTAGCTGTGTAGTACTCATAAATGCTCTTCTCTAACAAGCACACTAAAAAGTTTCTCTCTTATCTCTGTCTCTCTGACTCCTGTCCCTGTGGATATGAATGTGTGTGTTTGTGTATGTGTGTTTTGTATGTATGTATGTATGCATGTGCATATTATCCCATCCAGATTGATGTAAGAAAATATAAGTTTATAGGCTAGATAGTTATTCCTTATACTTTTGAAAGCTTTGAAAGTTACAGATCAAGATTATGGTGGATGGTGTCTGAGCAATATTTTCACTTCCTAATTCATTGAGTTTTCACATGACAGAGGATGATAAGAACTCCCTAGGATCTGTTTTATGATGTCCTTAATCTCATTCATGAATGCTCTAAAGGTAATAGATTTATGCGATATTGATAATAAAATCCAAGATTCACTAATTTCCACTCACTAGATGAGGTTTATAGATTTCTGGATCTCTATTAGATTCAATTCATGATAACATTTGACAGTTATTACAGTATGTGTTCTCTATGTTCACACTTTTATTGACACACACTAAAACTGAAATAATCACAAATAAAAATTGTTGGTAAAGTTGTTGTTTGTACATCAATTATGTCTTCTCTATTACATTTTTGCAATTTATTCCTATTTTAAATGAATAAAAACTGTACATATTTAAACAACTTGATTATTTGATTTTTTTTTAAGAGAGAGGTAGTGAAAGAAACATGAAGTTGAATGTGTAAGACTGTGGAATTTATTGAGTTGGAGGTGAGGAACAGATGATTTAAATATATTGTGTGAAATATTTTTTAAAATAATAATTAAAAATGGAAAAATGCCTAAACCTTTCAAGTGTTTCTGCTTTTATCATTGTGTGTTCAGGTGAGAGAAAGACATTGTCATTGATATCTGAGCACTTATAGGATTGAATACATCAACAAAAATGGGAAGAATTTTTACACGAAGAATGAAGTCCATATTTTGTAGCTAACTTACCTAATGTACAAAACTGTATTTTCCCTCTTCCTCCACATCCATTACATCTATTCCATCATGTAAATGTATAACTTTGGTTGTTTTTGAAGATTTTTTGACAATAAATTTTTATACATTGTATTCTGATCATCCTTTTTCCTCTTAGCCAAATCATCCCCAATCGTCCCTATTTTTCCATAGATATAACTCTACTGTCTTCCTCTCATTCTCTTAAATGAATAAATAAAATTACAAAAAAAGAAAGAAATATGAAAAAATACAGTTTAAAAAAGAAAGAAAATATACAAAAATTTAAGTGCTTTAAAAATTTTAACAATATTACACAGTTGTTTCTAGGTGTGACTTGTGATCTCCTGGTATAGACCATGTTAACTATGACTGATTTTTTTTCTGCAAAATTCTCCATCAATAAGCTTTAAAGGATGATTTTTTTTTTTTTTTTTTTTTGGTTTTTCGAGACAGGGTTTCTCTGTGATTTTGGAGCCTGTCCTGGAACTAGCTCTTGTAGACCAGGATGATTTTTTTCATTTAACATCTGAGAATATTTGCTTGTCCAGTTGAAATTTTACAGTGTAACTACTAACTATGGAGCATCTTCTGATCCTTGTCATTTCTACTGTTTCGACAGGTATGCATTTTTGTCCATTTTCATCTACAGTCCTTCCCTCATATTACATTTGAGAAACTTAGATTCAATAACTATGTTTATCAAAACTTCTTAGAAGAATAAAGGTAACAGCAATAAGATCCTCATGCTAAATCATTTTCTGTTTCACATGTTTCTCTATACAATTGTCATTTTAGGACCACATGGCACATCAATCCAAAGAAGTGGCAAGAATAACTTAGAGGAACAATGTATCTGAGGAAGGAGTCATAGTGCATTTATCTTCTTATAGCCTTTTAATTACCCAAGTAAAGCAAAAAAGACACATACATTACAAACACTTAATTATATACAGTTTCTATCTGTTAATGTCTTCATAGTACAAACAGTTATGTTTATAATACTGATATGAGGAATGTTACTTGCAAGGATATCAATGGTGTTTTAGTATGAGCAGAAAATGAAAACAATAAGTATATAATGTGTAATTGCATGTATTCTTATTTATCTTATAATTCACATGTATGTCTTAAATAAATAAAGTAATTATTAAAAAGACAAATGTACACTGTTTTCAGATTTCAAGACAAATTTGTACATGAATAGAAAATGTGCACCATTCATGTCAAATATTCCTTCCTCAAACTTCAGGTGATTCTCTACAGCATGTTGTTTCTCTCCCTTAAACAAGAACATTTAACTTCTGATGTGAAAGAGTTCTACATCCTTTTCTCATTAATGCTACCTGCTTAGCTTTGGAAATATTAAATCTGTGTTTCCTGGGATATGTTTTTTTACTTAATAATATGATGTACAGATGACAGTACCAGTGTAGTAGTGTTTCTTAAAAATTCAAGAAAGAACAAGGTCTGATGGTAAAGGTCCTTAATTCCATCATTTGAAAGACAAAAGCATGCAGATTTCTTTGAATGTGTTGCAAACCTGATATACATAGTGAGCTCCACCCCAGCCAGGGCTAAATAGTGAGAACCAATTGAAAAGTGACTTTGTAGTTTGCAAAATGACAAAGGCGAACTTCCTCTGATTATAATTGTAAAACACCTGTGTATTTCATAAAAGATAAATGCTAAATGAGAACTGTAAAAATATAAACAAAGCAAACTGTTTCCTAGCTCAAAATGTAAGGAAGACATAGCATACCAACAAGCTTTTTGTCAACCCATCAAAAGTCAGAAAGCTCCCCATACTAACAAAGCCATTAGTATGAGAACTAACAAAACATAGCATTCCACAGATAAAAGGAAAACCACCAGGAAACACCACACAAGTTTTTCATTCCACCCAGGACAAATTAGTAGAGACTGAATGGGAGTTCCAGAATATGGGACAGATCCTAAGATTTGCTTAATTTACAAAACACCTAGTGTAAGGTTAGCTGAGACTCAGCATCTACCCAGTCAGTCACACCAACACTGAACACAGTCATGAGTAAGAGGATACTGTCAGCCTCTTCTACTTGAGAATAACGAATGGGAATCTGATAAACCTCCTACACACAAAAATAACATCATAGGAAAGGCTCTTCCTGTGAAGCCGCCATTGTAACAACATTTTGTAAAAGACCAAGACTGTAGTAACACAAGCAGTGAATTACCATGAAATACAGATTTAAAATAGAATCAAAGTTTCTGAATGTATAAAGTGTCTAGAATACAATTAAGAATGACATGTTATTTTTAAAATTATAAAACATCGAATAATTTACAGTTTGAATGGAGTACAGTGCATAAAAATAACATTAGCCACTTGAATAAAAATTAAGGTACCATTCATAAAAGACAAATACCACAGCTCCTTCTGCCATTAAAAGATGAGAATAGTAAAATCAGCTCTATTGTCATAAATTTAGCTACCTAAATAATGCCACAATGAAACATTATCTCACTCCAATAGAAATGACTGCTTTCAAAAAGATAAAACAATATTTTATGAGGCCATGCAGAAGAAGATTCTCTTTCCTTTTATTATGAATCTGTGTTTTTATAGCCACTATGGAAAAAAAGAAAACATTTTTAGATCCCTGAAAATACTGACAATAGGATTACAGGATCATTAAGCAATACTACTTCTAGAAATATATACAAAGAAGGTGAATCACTGTACTAAACAGACATACATATTTTCACATTTATTAGAACTCCATTTGCAGTAGGTATAAAATAGAAACAACCTGTGATTATCACTCCGTAAACAAAGGAAATATGGTCTATGTGTGTATTTATCTATAATATATGTGTATTCATGTGTGTAGACACGTACTCACACACTAAAAATAAATGTAATCCTAATACCCATGAGTCTGAGAGAGAAAGTAGAGATTACAGTGTTAGGCAAGCTAAATTCCTTAGAGAATAACTATTGTATAATCTTCTCATAATTAGAGTATTAAAATGATATCATAGACGTTGAGTGCAATATTGGTACCAGAAATTGTGGAGGATAGTTAAGATGGAGAGAGAAAAGTATGATCAATTGATCAATGGTTACTAAATTATAGTTACATAAATATAAATACTTTGGTTTACTAATCACAGTACAATGGCTAAATAAAAAATTTATCATAGACTTTCTGAAAATCCAGAAGGATTATAAATTCTTCAGTGGAGAGAATAATAAAGAATTATGAAAATCTGATGAAAAATCACACATACAAAAATGTGTATCCAAATGTCACACAACACTCCATTGATACATACATCTGCTGTGCTTACCAAATGCTGTAAAGATGTAATTAATAAAAAGTAAACCCAGGTAAGTATACTGACTATGATAACAATTCAAGTCTTTAGACATCTATGGGAACAGGTCAATATTCAATATGATTAAGCCCTTAACCAACAAATTTTAGAAAGCTGTAATTGCATAGTTCTCAAAAAATAAGTCTTAAGGTTCAAATGGTCTTTGAGAGCACTTTTTCAGAATGAATAATGAAAATTTTAATTTTTTATAGCTTCTTCCTGAAAATAGGAATAGATGGAAAAATTTGCTACTAAATTTTTGGATACATTATTGCATCCCTTTCTCAAATGGATATAGAAAGAAGCATATTAATTTACTGAAAGGTTCTCCTAGACACCCCAAAAAACATTTATATTTTGTTATACATTCTTCTCAATGAACAATACAAGCATATGATGATGTGTAGTATTCCATCCAGGTTCATCATATGAAGAAAATAGATGTATTTCTTGATAGGTTTATATTTTTAATCTCTATCAAAAATAAGAGTAACTGTACTCATACAAAGTTTCATCACATTATGTCAAATTGTCACAAATAATATTAAATATTTGCATCGTATCTGCAAATCAAAAGGAGTAATTGAGAACCTGAATTTTTGAATGAAAGCTTAAATTCAGAGGATGATTTATTTTACAAATTAAGATTTCTGATAGTTTGATTAGTATCAATTTACTGTGAATTAGTTTCTATATATTCATAATATGCTGACATTCAATATAATTAGTTGGACAAAATACAGGAAAGTACATCATTTTAAATGTGTGTAATAAAAAAATCACACAAGCTGATCACTTTTTAACTTTACAGATTTCCCTTCCATTTTTTTAAGGCACTTGTGCAAGATTTTCTCACCTATAGAATTCAAACCAGACTGAAACTACCTCTCTACTTTTTCTCAGTACCTATAAATTCTATCTAACCTCATTACCAACTAACTAGTTTTTCCAGTTTATTAAATGTCATTACCCATCTTCCCAACCAAGCTTTCAGCCAAAGCTTTCTGTCAGTTCAAATAAAGGATGCAAGAGTGTGCAGTTGGAGGCACACGTGTGACTTATCATTGCAATTATACTAAATATTTTTAAACCTTCTTTTTCTTTTGAAAGACATTCTCAAGAAGTTTGCATCCCTTACAGATTCCTACAAGATTGTCTATTATACATCTGTTGCTTAAAGCCTGGAATACTTTTTATTATCTCTATGAAAGGAAGTGAACACCGCTGACAAACCTTTCCTGTCTGTGATTTAGTCTTAAATCACCAGTGGTGAGGGAATGTAAAACCATTTATTATATTCTGTTACTCCAACCACACACATTTTATAATATTAAGCCCAAGATCCATGTGATTCCAATTAAAACAATTTGGAGGTGTGGTAAAGAATTTAGTGGGAAAAGACCCTTTGTAGGCAGGGAGCTCAGTTCTGATGGTAGCTTGATTTAATGGAATTCTTTTGCGAATGAGAAGTATGCTAATTAGAAACGAGAACAACACAATAAAATTCCAAGCCAGGCAATCACAAGAGAATCAATGTTTGATTGCATCATTTAAGCCCTGAATGTAATCTTGACTGACATTTTAAATTATGCAAGTCAGGTACTCTTAGTTTGTAGATTAGGGAAGCTTGATTTTGTTCTCATAACTTATAATTAAGACAGCTTGCCTAATCATTGTCTGTTCTTTATAGACATTGCCATTCATTCTCAACTGCTCATTTTTTTTACAGGCGTGTTTGTAAGCTCTATCCAATTTCTAGATACTCTTTCAAATGTACTGAGACTTTATCTTACTCGAGTTAGAATAAACAAGACTAATAAAACAATTAACAGCAAATGCTGGGAAGTATTTAAGGTGAGAGGAAACTCATTTGCCGTTCAGGGGATCACAAATTTGTATAGCTATTCTGAAAATGAGTGCAGAATATACTCAAAAAGTTAAAATAAATCTACCATATTACCCTGTTACACTATTGCTAGGTCTATAGCCAAAATCTTGTACCTCCTACTCCATAAAAACTTGCCATATTCACTCTATCCAAAAAACCAGGAAATGGATAAATGAGTCTCCTCGAAAGATGAATGGATAGTGAAAATATGGTAGATATACAATAAAATATTACTCAGCAGTAAATAAAAAAATGATGTAATTTACAGGGAAATGAATGGAATTAAAATATATATGTATATATTGAGTGAGGTAACCAGGTCCACAAAGACAAACAGCTTTTGTTCTCTTTCATTTGTGGCTATGAGAAATAAGCCTTAGGGTACCCGTTTATCCCCTGAGGTAGTTACAGAACCAGGAAAGTAAAAGGGGCCCATGGGTGTCTAGGAGGAGCTATAGGGAAGGAGTCCATACAATACCAGTGATGCAAAAGGGGTAATGAACAAATAAGATGATGTCTTGAATTAGTGAGGGAAGAGAAGACTATACAGAAGAAGTGGGAGGCAGGAGGAATAAATAACACTATGGATGTTATAAATAATCTTAATGAATCATATTATTTTATATTTACCTAAAATTGTGCATAATATATATATATAAGTGTATTTTACAGATTATAAATACACACACATTGGTATGTGTCTATGTGGTTTCATGTTAATCAATATAAGGTGATAATGTCTTCCCCAAGGCATGCATATGTTTTATGTGGTTGTTTACTATCTTCTTTGTTATGATAGGTGTTGTCTTAGACTTCAAAGACTTTTCTTATCCTGTGAACTCTTTAATTATTCTTTTTCAAATAATCATTTCATAATATCCAACATTTTTGTTTATTTTGCTCACTGTACAATGAAGATATTATTGGTTATATTATCAGGTATGTTGGAGCTGTTCCATTCTGAGTAAAGGTTAAATATTTAAAATTCTTGAAGGCTAAATTTTATACCTTCCTAGAGTTTAAATTACAAAATATATTGTACTTGAGACAATAGGCTTTTTCAAGATTTAGCTATTTAGGAACCATGTTATTTCCATTACTTCTTTCTGACTTCTTGGCCTCCATACACACTCATCTCAATTTAAAAATAGAAACTGCTAAATTTAGAGCAGGGAAGTCCATTAAGCAAATAAAATTACTTTATGTTAGTTTTGGCAAGTTAAGTCTTATTCCTAAAATATCCACACCAAGAAAACATAACCAACTTCTGTCAATTGTTTTCTGAGTTCAAGACAATCCACAATGCAAAGCTGAATACACACACACACACACACACACACACACAGTTGGAGGAGAGTCCGCTTGTTCTTTTCAGCTCCCTGGCTAGCTTATGAAAAAATCGCACAGAAACTGTATTAATTAAATCACTGCTTAGCAAATTAATTCTAGCTTCTTATTAGCTAGCCCTTACATCTTAATTTAACCCATTTCTATTAATCTGTGTATCACCACGTGGCATTGGCTTACTGGCAGAGTTTCAGCATGTCTGACTCTGGCCATGGCTCCATGATATCTCCCTCTCTGAATTTTTTCCTCTGGCAATCAGTCCAGTTTTCCCCACCTATCTTAATTCTGCCCTATCAACAGGCCAAGGCAGTTTCTTTATTCATTAACCAATAAAAGCAACACATAGACAGAAGGACCTGCCACACCAACACACAAATATGCAAACACATACGCATCAATAAATGTCATATAATTGCAAGAAAGAAAAAAATATAAAATTGAAGCTGGAATCTGAATATAAGAGAGAACGCTTAATAGATATGTATGTTAGAAAATAAATCATAAATTTTGTTGAGATTTTAGTCAGAAATCTTAGAAGACACGGTACAGACAGTTGTGAGATTCCAGGTGGATGCAGAAAACGTAACTCAGCTATTCTCTAAGAGCTACAGCTGCTTGGAACTGCTGAGCCATCTCTCCAAAGTCTTATAACTTTTAATTAAAATATATTTGTTTAGACGCACTAAGGAAGTCATCAAATCAGGTGTAATTTTGGTGTTATTACCTATATTCAGTTAAGAGGAAAGCACTTATTTTTGTATATGCTTCATCAGCGACTAGTGAAGTCAAAAGCCAAAAGCTGTTGTCACCATATATAAACTAATTTTTAATGTGTATCTGAAAAAGGATGCTTAAAAGAAATCCCACACTAGCTCAGAATATGGTATAATAGAGGGCTATTTATTTAGGGGTAGACTCACCGAACACAATCCTCTGCTGGAACGGGGAACAGCAGCCAAATCCTACAAGCAGTAAAGAGGACTGATGAGCACTTTACATTAGCATAAATAGTATAAGAGACCACGCCCAAAAGGGCAGGTATCTTAAAGGCTACTGGCAGTAGGAATTCCTACATCATGTAGCAACAAGAACCTGCTTTAAAATCCAATGCAACATTTACAAACCCCATACTGAACTAGGGAAGGTTAGTGGTTATTTAAAATACCACCAAGACAGGGCCATCTAATGACACATTCAGTAATATAACTATAGAAAAGAATATTGTGCTGGATAAGAATATTTTAAAGAGCATTGACTTCCACTTTTCTTTATTTTAAATGAACAAATTGTGTACAGGGCATATAAATGCTTTATAAACAAGAAAAGAATATGTGCCAAACCAAATATTCCTCCTCCTCTTTACTTCATTTCTTATTCTTGTTTCTCCTGCTTCTCCTTCTCCCTCTCTGTTTTCTTCCCGTCCTCGTCTTTTTCTCCAATGGTGAGATAGTATCACTATTGCAATCTACCAAATATTCAGAACAAAGGTTATCAGTTCACCTGATTCATTTCTAGAATACAGGGTGAGAGAATTATGATTAACTTACGCTATAGAGCCTACTAATATAAATATTATAAAGAGTTAAAATGTTACAGAAAAATAAATTATATAATTGTCTCACCTAACTGTAAGTAGAGGAGTGATCAATAAGTATTAAGAAGAAAATCTAATTATGCATATCATTATACATCATATCCAATAGGTATATGTGATAGAATTTACATTCACAAACAAATGTTTCCAATATTAAAAATTTTAAAGAAAAATAAAAAGATCATGTCACCATTCATGATGCCAATCTTTGCAAACTGTATATGTGAGAAATTGTTGGTGGTAGAGATTATTATTTCAATATATTGTAATAACACAATAAAGTATAATAAATATATTGAAACATTTATTTAATATATTAGTGAATATAGCATGTTAATAAATATAATAATTTATTACTATAAACATACTTACAATAATAAATATGTTATACTTATTAACATGTAAAACAAATATATCAGTGTATTTATATAATATGTATTCTATACATATTACATATTGATAATCTTATATATTAATAAACATAATATATTTATAGCTATATTATTTTCTTATTCTATTATATTATTTCAGATTTATATTTATTTCATAATATTATGTTTATAAATATATGAAGTGATATACTAAAATAAGGAAATAGTACAGTAATAAATTAAATAATTTTATAGAAAATAATATGAAAATTTAAAAATAATGATTACTTAAAAATATTATAAATATGGGATACATAGTGAGAATATTTCAAAAAATAAATATTCAGATTGCATATTTGTAGCTGTCTATACACCTTAGCACACATTATTGCTGAATATGGATGAAGATCACAGGACAGATGGCTAGCATGGGATACAGAAACTGAGCTATGAAGGTGTCATTCCATCACTTTGATTGAATCTCATTTTCAGGCAATGCTAGGCAAAAAAAAAGAGCATGACACAAATTACATATCAGATTCAATTTCCGGTCTTCAGTATCAGAAGAAATCTCAAAGCCAGATTTAATATGATTTCCCCAAAATAAATATATGCAGCTTTTTGTTCTTGCTTGTGCATTTTTGGTTAGGATTCACAGGGAATCTTTCAAGGATTTTTTTTCTAATTTTTGTTTATATTTCCCTTTATGATCTAAATTTGTGAGGTTAAGGTTATATCTTCTTGAATAAATATTACCTGTAAGCAATTATTTGTCTTACTCGAAAGTATAGGGACATATTCTGCATCTTATTAAGGTATAAAAGGGAAGGTAGGTGAGATAAAATAACTTGTGTATAGTTAAGTAACTTCTCAATGCCTACATTTTATTTGTTTAGAAAATCAGAACTCTTTTTGTCTATTCTATTTATAGTTCTTCTATGACTGGAGGGAAAAAAAAAACTAGAAATGATTAGCTTATACTTTGATTATATCATGCAAATAAACATCCAGAAAATACTTAAATATAAATATTTTAAATATTGTTAAACTGAATATTATAAAATAGAAATGAGATGGTGACTCAGTGATCTCCTTTCTGTAGTTTTTCTCACATACGCATCCTGTACAAACCATAACTTATTAAAGAAAACCCCAGTGTCTGGTGTGAGATACCTCTTTAAGAGCAGCTGATCACCCAGGTCCTGCTTATAAGCTGCCTAAATAATATGGGTTCTTGTAAGTCTTTCTGGTTGTCCATCATAAGTAGTGAATGAGACCCTATTAATTGAGATATAACATAAGTGATTGTAAGGCACAGAGAATTCCACCTGGAACTGAACTGTACGCTTCTTCCCTGCTGGAGTACTTTCATAGCATTGAAAGAGGCTATCAAATCAAAGGAAATACAAAAGGGGAGGTGAGATGAGTGTGGGGTCTATTGGATTCTCACTTCAATGGGAGAACATTTCTGTTTGGTGAAAGAATGGCATTGGTTGACATCATAATTTTCTGAACCCTATTCTGTGTCGATAATTGGTCCTAGAGACTTTTTTGTCAAACCTCTACAACTCCAAATCATAGTTCCTCACTCAAATTAACATTCCTCAGTTTAGGGCTGTCTTGTGACAAATGTAACCACATCAAAGAATAAACAGTTAAATGCTAAGCTGTTTGCCAAGTGCAGGATTAAAAATGTTACCCTACCTACAGGAAGAAAGGGACTCAATAAGAGACATATTAGTCCCAAGCATAATGGAAAGAAGAGATAAAGGAAGGTACCTCTGCTCTTGAAGAGATTTGCTGTAAAACTCAAGGATTTCTCCTCTTCAGCCCATCAGTACCTCTGTCTTGGGTAGATAGTAGTTGGAGCACCTAATTAGGGCAATCTCTCTGATACTGCTATGAGAAGTATTGCATGTTAGTCCCTGTAGTATTCCTAGTACTATTTCTCTGAGGAGTCATCAGACCTTTCAGACTTGGGATCTGGAAATGTCCAGCCATTTGTATACACATATAAGATTGTCTTTGCCACTGTTGTGCTCTTTGGAACTAACAGCTGAAACTCCTTTTCTGAAGTCTCCCTTGGCCAGATGTTTGGTAAATGAAATTTTAAATCATACATGGTGAAAAATTGAATCATTGCACCAAATAAGTAAGCAAATAAATAAAGACACAAAACCCAAAACCCAAACCCTGGATCTAGAGTATTGTTTGAAGGAAACAAGTCTTCTAGCACTTTCTCCAAAGCCTTCGATCAAGGCACGAGATACTGCATTTTTCTTGATAACTCATTTATTCACTATCTTTCCAAATGATGACATATGAAATTTAAATATCTATAACTTTGTGTGTAGTCATTCTATAGAGAATGATACTTGGTATAATATAATTTTGAGACTTCTTAGCACTCACTTAAGTACTTTATGTTAAAAACCAATTATGATCATAAAAAGGAATTTTGCTTTTTTCTGTTGAGTAATGTTAAGTATTACATATAATATTAGGTAAAAATTCAGTTTCTGCAAAGCAACACAATAGTGTTTTGATATCCCAATTGTCAACAGATTATTTAAAATTATTAAAAACGGTAAATATGTAGAATAGTAGAGAATACAATTCACAACAAATTGTCTTAGAACTAGAGATTTTATGTAGTTTTCTTGAGGCAAGAATGAGTTCCCTTATCACTAATCTGTGTGAAAAAGGTAGGTGATCTGTTAGAAGTGATAAGTGCGGAGAAAGACTGAAGTAGCACTTTCTTGCAAAGCTTAGCAGGTGAAATAAAGAATTTCTAAAATAATCTCAAGTATAAGAAACAGGTTTATATGTCTCCTACCAAGTGTTTAAACCTCTGTGGTTAGTAGATAATTGGTGGCAGACATTCTGGGTGTGAAAAAGAATCAACACGCTTTTATCCTCCTACCAACCCAGAAACCCCATTTGAATCTCACCTAATTACACACAAGTGTCCTTAGTAAGGAGAATTACCATCCAATTAAGTGAGAAACTATGACATCAGATTGCATTAAGTTCCATGGAAACAGTGTCAATTCAGTGCATAATCTGTTGAAAAGCACATTCTAGTTAATACAGAAACTCGGTTGACTACCAACTAAAAAAAAAAAGATGAAAAATATCATAGTTTAAAGTTTATTGTCATATAAACTTGAATAAAAAAGCCCTGTATGAAATAAACCTGCACATTATTTATTAAATATCAGTTAAAGAAAGTCAATCATTTTCATTAAACTTTGCCTCCTAAATTAGGAAAATTAGGAAAATCTGAATCATGAGATATATGTAATATATGTGCTTCAGTAAATTTTAACATTGTATTTTGAAGTTTAAAATATGATGACATGGAACAAATATAAACAAAATGCTTTGATTGGGAAAATTAGTTTAACATATCAGTCATTTTATGTAGTTACCATTTTGAGTCTGATCTTTTGTTAACAAAAAAAATCTCTAATATTATATAATTTCCTTAAATACTTGGATATGTATATATATAGTTGGATCATAGAATCACTTATATAAGATATATATAAACTATTATGTAATAATATATGTATGATATTTATGAGAGCAAAAAATACCATTTTTCATAATTTTTCAGAACAACAAGAATCACCTGAAATGTTATAAGAAATGGAAATGCTTATATGTTGATGCTGTCATTTTTATTTGCTTCCTTTTCTGGTCTAGAAGAAAATAAAGATTTTACCTAAACTTCTACAACCACTTTGGAAATCAATACACTGGTTTCTCAGAAAATTTGGAATTGATATACCTCAAGAACTATCTATATCACTCTTGGGTTTATTCCCAAAGGATTCTCCATTCCCCTAAAAGATATTTGCTAAACTATATTCCCAATAGCCTTATTTTCAATCCCCAGAACCTGGAAATAACATATATTTCCTTTACTAAAGAATGTATATAGATGTGATACATACAAACAATGACGTATCACGCAGCTGTTAAAAATGACATCATGAAAGTTAAAAGCAAATAGAATTGGGAAAAAATCTTGAGTATGGAAATACAGACTCAGAAAGACAAACATGGACTGAAATCATTTTAAGTGGATATTAGCTGTAAAATAAAAGACAACCATGATATCCATCGACCTAGAGATCCTAGTTAATGAGGAGAACTCAACAGAAAGACTTATATCATTATGGAATTTGGAAATAGTAGAGATTTTGTGAGTGGACTGGGGGAGGAAGAGGATGGAGGCATGAGGAATCTGGAGAGAGTGGAGGACGGTACTGAAAGAGATGACTAGAATTAGTTCATTCCAGGGCCAGGTAGAAACCTGGTCCAAGGAAACTTCCAAGAATCTACCGGAATGGCTCCAGCTCAAATTTCTATCTATAGGGGTTACATAACCTGGACTGGCTACCTCCTGTGACCAGACAAGATGGCCAGTGGAGGGACTGGGTGACCAACCCAGCCACATAACCATCAACCTACAGTCTATCCTGTCTATAGTGTAGGCTGGTGAAGGGTGACACAGAGATCGTGGGCGTGGCCAGAAAATGACCAGTTCAGCCTCACAACCATGCCATGAGAGTCAGCTTCACCCCTGACACTTCCTAGAGTGCCAGGACTCCTTCTCTTTCTTTTTAGCTCCGTCATGTTTTGACCTTGTTGCATGGCAACAGACCCAATGCAACAGGGCCAACAGGTTGTGGATTGAACCATCTTTCTTATTTTCCAGTGTATCATTTTTTATTATTTTCAATTCATTATCTCAAGTATTATATTATAGCTATCAAAAGCTGACTAAATCCATTATTATAATTCCTTGTAACATGGTGAATAATTCATTATCAATTATATAATTCTGTTATAACACTTCTGAACATACTGCAAATCTGATAAGAAAAGGAATTAATATAGGTTATTAACAGAAGCTGAAAAGCAGGCACTAGACAAATTTTTGCACTGGGTATGATAGAATGAATTTAAATTGCAAGCAGTACATCCTTGCAATTGAACAAGAATTCACAAATAGCCTAAACAGTCAAACAAAACATGTCAGCGCTATGCTTGATCTCCCTGTTACAAACTGATATTCTCACAGGTTTGATGTTGGGAGGTACATAATAAAAGTACACAGTTCTTTAATGTTAAATAAAACATCTTGATAAAAATGACATTTTTTCATAAAAATAACAAAATATTCTTGACAGTTACAGCTAACTCTGACTGAAAATTTTGGCAAGAGTTAGTGGGAATGATCAGGTTGAATGTCAGAGTCTTTTCCATGGCAGACTCGCATGTCAGTCTTTGCCTAGGTAAAACACTACAGAACATTCTCTCTCTCTCTCTCTCTCTCTCTCTCTCTCTCTCTTGCCTCAGAAAAGCTGATTTCATCACTCAGTTGCAGCAAGAACATACCCAGCACAGCGTACATAAGCTAAGGTAACATTAATTCTTCTCAGAATAAAAGCACTGAACCCCCAGTTTCTAAATTATAATACTAACACATAGTGTTTCCTCTCCACTTTCTATTTCACTCTGTGAAGGAAGGAGAAAATAATTTTTGTGACATTGGATGGGAAATAACAGGAGTGTTTGAAATGATCATCATTTGTGACTCTGTGGCAGAAATCATGTGTCAGGGAAGACAATCCAGTACATTAATTTGTGAAATTCAAACCAAAGATAAATATCTCTCCAATCATTTTGAAAATTTATTCATTTATATGTCTTGACAAAAACATTTTGAAAACCTGATATTTACTAATATTTTGTCTCTGATGTATGATGATATCTCTAAGCATCATTTTCTTTTTTATTTCAGGTTTTTAATTTTTTATAAAGTATGCTGCATTGTGACCACCCATAGGATAGTGGATGTGAACATACTCAGGAACAGAGAAGAGCTTGGGAGACAAGTTTATCTTTAGTAGAAAAACCACAGAGATAAATAGTAAGACACAGAAACTATGAAGTGGGAAGTGGGGAAACTCTGACCGGGGACTTTAATAGAGGAAGTCAGAGGAGGAGAAAGCAGAGGGTTGGGGAGGGATGGAATAAAAAACACTAAGACTGGTTGAAAATATGATAGGGAATTATGTTTCTTTTTGTTTATCAAAATTACAAATAATATATATAAGCATATGTATACACACATATATTGTTTCACAATATACAGGTTGTAAAATAACACTCCCCTCAAAAGCAGACTTCTGATGAAAATCACTATTTCATGTCTGATAAATATCCTTTTGGGTTGAATTTTGTGGAATGACCAACAGCTGCGTTATTGGACTCAAGGTCAATTTAGTAGGAGGATATTCAGGTCTGGCAATGTAAAACGAACCCTCTTCCCACAACTCTTGAGGTCATGGAAATCAGAAGGTAATCTACCCTTACCAATCCCATTAACCAGTATACTTTTAAACTCTATTTTAGCTATTTACCAAAGGGTCTACTTTTACATAAAAAAGAGAAAATTACCAAAAGTCACATTGGTAAAAATGCAGAGAACTTTTGCTGACTGTGGAGTGCTCATCCCAAATTCATACATCTGCAACAAAACCCATATAGCAAGGATTCAGAGAACACCACAGACGAGGGGCAGAGAGAGAGTTAGAAGACCAGGATATCTGTGATTTGCAGTGATATTTTTTCTTCCTTATATGACAGGAAAGTTGCATCTATGAAACTTCAATAATAGGTTAGCCTCACCAAAAGCAGAATAAGGAAAATACTAGTGGGCATACATATGTGAATTTGAGAAATCTCACTTCTAAATGAAGAGTTCAGGTAATTATTGACCACTTAACAAGTAGAAGCGATTAACTACAGGGAAGACCCACCTAACTGGCTATTCAATACTAATTGGTCATCTTTTAAATGTAAGCCAAACAAAATCGACTGAACATATTGTATTTAGGTTTGTAGATTTATATGTGTGTCACAACAATACTGAAAATAGGAAACTATTTTACCAACATATTCTGATTTGTAGTCATACTTAGTATTTAAGTAGATTCAATGCAATCCCTATCAAATTCCCAGCAAAATTCTTCACAGACCTTGAAAGAATGGTACTCAACTTCATATGGAAATATGGAAAAGAAAAAAAGGAAAGAAAAAGAAAGAAAGAAAGAGAAAAAAAAACCATGATAACCAAAACAATCCTGTGCAATAAAAGAACTTCTGGAGGCATCAAAATCCCTGACTTCAAACTCTACTACAGAGCTACGGTAGTAAAAAAAAAAAAAAAAAACAGCCTGGTATTGGTGTTAAAAACAGACAGGTGGACCAATGGAACTGGATGGTGGACCAGGATATTAATCCACACACCTTCAAACACCTGAATTTTGACAAAGAAGCAAAAACTATCAAATGGGAAAAAAAAGCACATTTAACAAATGGTGCTGGCATAACTGGATATCAACATGTACGTGGGGGTGGGACATATTTGTATTGTTAGTGCAACTATTTAGTCTCAGAATGTATACTGAGTAGAAAAATGTTGATTTGAATGCATGTTTTGATGTACAGAAATTTGCATAAATTTGAGATATTGATGGCTCACATTGTATAAATAAAGAATACCCCATATTCTTCTTCTGGTGAAGTGTGTATACATAAGCTTTTGGAAGTTGGGAAAATAAGATATTCATTCCATATTAAGCTGAGGATAATTTAAAATATTTTAGATAATTCTTTGAGGATGCTGACTAATTACTAAAACATAATGGTGATGATAGCCTTGTTTTAAACAATTTAAAAATAAGACTTATTGCACGTAATTTAATGAAATTCAGTAGTGTAGAGTAAAATAGTAGAGTTAAAATAAAAGTGTTAATATATTTTTAATTTTTATTTATTTTTCTTTTGTCTACAGAACAGGGTTATTTGTGTAACAGACCTGGATCTCATGGAACTTACTTTGTAGACCAAGCTTGTCTCAAACTCATAGAGGTACACCTGCCTCTGCCTCTCAAGTGCTGGGATTAAAGGTTTGCAATATCAAATACAGCTAACATATTTCTATAATAAAATGAATCTTAAGGAAATAAAAGTCATGCTATTGGCTCATTGGTTCAACAAAATTGAATGTCATTAATAAAATATTGAAGAGATTGAATTTCACTCTACTTGGTTTAATTTTTTTCATTAAAATTGATAATTGAACCTACTAGTAAAAGTGTGTCTATTATCAATCAACATTTTTGTAGACACAAAGATTTTTGTAAATAAGTTAAAATTTTAAAAGTCAGTATAGAAGAAAACCTACAAATATAATAAATTGAATCTATTGACATATATATGTCAATATATATATGATATTTATATGATATGATATTTATATGATATGATATGATATGATATGATATGATATATATATGCTATTTTACCTGAAAATTGAAGTATAAGGATTATTTTCATTGTAAATCAAGTTCTTCTTGGAAGAATTTTATAATTGATATACGAAAGGATTTTATATACATTTTGTGTTCACTAAACTATATTTCTGCCCAAAACACATGTAACAAAATTAAGGTCTCATAGACTTATTGCAAGTTTTGTATAGCTTGTATCACTTACTAAGATAGTACTTATTCAAGAAATATACACTATGAGTAGGAAATCCAGTTTCACATACTGTTGACACAATTCTTAGCCTTAAAAATCAATAATGCTTTGTCCCTAAAGGTATTTCTGCCTTTAACACAGAACCATCATAAACACTGACAGAAGAAATTTCTTATGAATATTAACATTACTTTGGTTTCTAAACTGTATTCTGTTTTTATATAGTATTATTTTTTCATGGATACCATATTTTCACTCTCTATGTGATATTGATATGAAGACATTTCCAAAATTTTTTAGGTCTCACACTAGAAGCATCTTGGGTCAGAATATAGAAATATGACTCACACTTAAGTATCAAGAGCAGATTTTGTAAGTTTTGTTCGCCATCCTTTTTGTAAAGCATCACAGATTCATTTGCTATAAATGAACCCCGCACTTTTGAAAAATATGAATATATTGAGATTGATTGTAATAAAAATGTCAATTATAGTTAAAAACAAACAAAATGATGAAAAATTCCAAAAATCCATGTTCCAGATATCAAATAGGAAGTGCCCTATTTCTTGGAAAATGTAAATGTGACCCAGTCTACTAATAGCAAGGGCATTGGCCATACACCACACACGTCACATAGCAGATGAGAATAATTGCTGCAGTTCTTCTTGTCTCTCTCCAGTAATGTCAACCTTGAGCTTCAGCTTTGCTGAATAACATTTCAAAAGAGCTAGAGGCCAATTCTTGTTGAATGTTTTGCAATTATTGATAATTAACAGTTACTGAAAGTTTAGGATGCAATTAGGTGCTGTAATAAACATTAGCTAATCTGATAGCTATCTAGTCTAAAGTGATTATATAAATAGATTAAGTTTGGATTGAGGAAAAAGAGAACAGCACTCTGAAGGGCTGGATGAGAGCAAATTAAGTAAAAGAAAAAATTTCTGTGTGAAAGAACTTTTTGGCTTCTTGTTAAAGCTACTAAACCTGCACAGAAATAGAACTCAGTTATTTATCCCATAAATATTTAATTGAGTGTCCACTATGTGCTAGCCAATTACCTAAACATGAGGGAAATGTTAAATCTCTTTTCTTACTGAGTCTAATTGTTGTAGAAGATTAGCATAAGGATTTCATTATGAAAAAGGATGCTTTCAAAATATTTCTGTGAAAAAAAGAAAAGCAGTATGACATAACATTAATCCTAAAATATATTAAGGAACACACTGATTCCACTTATCCATAGGTTGGCTATACAGCAAAGAAACAGTCAAAAGTACAAAAATCTGGAAAGAATATTTCCAGCAAGAGGAGAGAGAGAGAGACAGAGTGACAGAGAGACAGATACTGAGACAGAGAGAAAGACAGTGGCATTGACATAGTCGGAGACAGACAGAATAAGAGAAAATATTTTATAAGATAGAGGGTGAACTTATATGCAAAGTTTGAGGAACTGACAGACTTTATAATAGACCATCTCCAGTGATGAATATAGTAATTGGAGATATTGAAGAAGGAGGTTGAGGTCAGAGAATTTGGGGTCTCAAATGTCCTCATAAGAACTTGGGTTTTCATATTAAATTCATTAAGAAAGACTCAGTGGTTCTCAGACAAGGAAACGGTTGTAAAGCAACTTATATGTGTAGACAATTCCCTGAACCCACTCATTTGTCTGTCTTCATTGCAAAATAAATTTTACTGAAAGTAGAATATTAACTTCTAACATGCCATTCACTGTTTCTGTACTGAGAGAATTGGAATGAGCAGGCCTTAGCTATTATGAGTACTTACAGACATTACATTATCCATATTGTCTCAATTCAATGTCCTTATTAGTCAAAGCTGCAGTATAAAATGATGAATAATATAAATGTACTCTTCAAGCTTTATTATAGTTAATCAAATGTTTAATACTCCTAACCAAGGATAATGGAGAGAAAATTAAATATCTCGCAAATAAAGAATATTATCAAACTTTCTTTGAAGCAATTCATGTCACTATATCTTATATGTTCCTAATTTCATGTAGGTATAATATGTTCTCATTTTAAAACCTTGAATGTAATCAAAAGTAATACTGAATATGTTGATGATAAGTAAAATACTAAAGATAAGTCAACTCAACTTGTAGTAGAATATTATTTTCAGGTGTGTTACTTTTGGTTGCGTTCTGAAACTTTTGTTTAAAGATTCATAGATGTGTTTGATTAAATAAAATTCACCTCCGGTCTGGAGGCTGAGTCAGTAACCAGATGGAAAAAAGTTATAGCGAGGAGCCAGGTGGAGAAGGATTTATATGGAGGGGCGAGAAAAACCGCAAGGATTTTTTGGGAGATGCTAGGTGGTGAGCTGCTTGCTATTCAGTCTCTCTGGGAGGTAGGATTCTACATCAGCCTTTGAATCTTGAGTTCTTTAGTGAGACAGCGATTTAGATAAGTTCTTGTAGTAGCTTTGAAAGAGTTGGCACCCGAGGGAACAGAATTTCCCCAGGCTGAGACTCTTGTAGCCTACCTGCTGTTGGTAGCAGCAGAGTTGCACTTGCAGGCTAGGATAGCCATACCTTAAAAGGCAGTAACCATTCAAAAGGAGGACAACACCAACTTTTATTATTAAATCGAAGAAAAAGAATAGTGAATGGTGAGGAAATTTATGGGTTCATTATGTCTGCTCAGTGCTCTGTTATTAGGTAAAATAGAGGGTCATGGTTATGGAGTCATTTTATTTATATTTCTAGTTAGCATCTGCTGTGCATAAACTTGAAAATACTGCTGCTACTCACTGCAACGTACAGATAACAAACAAATACAGATTCGGTAATCATTCTTCATAATGTTACAACTTAACCACATTGGTGACTGGAAAGAGTTTGACCCTGCACATGCTCTTCTATTTGGATGTTCGTTTCAGTGGAACTTCTCTGGAATGATTAAGAGATATGATTTGTTGAAGAAGTCATTCAAATGGGCTATATTGGGGAATTCAAAATGCTATAAATATCCTTTGTCTCTCTGTCTCTCCCTCTGTCTCTGTCTCTCTCTTTCCCTCCCTCCCTCTCTCTCTCTCTCCCTCCCTCCCCCCCCACGCCTCTGTTTGCGAAAGAAATGAAACCAGTCAGAGTGACCTAATTGCTTTCCACCTGAACCATGTTGCTTAGGTTAGACTATTTTGAAAAATCACTTCATAGGTGACAAGGACCATCACAGGAGCCGATAGCAACTGGGAGAGCATTTCCTCAGTGGTAGCCAAGAACTGACCAATTAAAAATGTGTCCATAGTATGCTTCATCTACATACCCCAAGGACAGATAGGAACGGGCCACTCGAGAATATACTCACGTCCATACTTCATTTACATAATGATGTCATGCTTTTTGAATTTGCTGTCCTAAGGTAGGCCCAGGTATGCAAATAAGATGCAAACTGGTGGTCCTGCAAGAGTGTCTATAAAAAGTCCTGCAATTTCTCCCACCCTCACTGCATTGAGTGTGCTAGATGAGTTCGGTGCCTAGGCTCGTACTGTGCTTTGGAATAAACCTTGCTTTTGCATCCAAGTCCTGGATTCCCGGTAGTCTCTTTGTGGGCACAACATTTGTTTTATCAATATGTAAGCACTCACATCTTGCTCCAGTATCCTATCGTCCTGCCTGCTGCCAACTTCCCCATTGTGTATATCATGAACTCTAACTTTCTGGAAATATGAATCCCAAAGTAAATGTTTTCTTGTATAAGTTGCCTTGGTCATGGTGTTTATCACTGCAATAGTGAAGAGGGATGCTTAAAAGAAATCCCACACTAGCTCAGAATTGAAAATAAGAGGTGGATATTTATTTAGGGACAGACTCTAAATCAATATCCTCTGCTTAGAGAACAGTAACCAAGTCCTGCAGCCGGAAAAGAGGCCGGACACATGCTTTACATTGGCATAAATAGTATAAGAGGCCATGCCTCAATGGGCGGGTAACTTAAAAGCTACTGGATGTAGAATTTACTACAGCACAATAGAAAGTAACTAAGACAACCCAAATTATCCAATTAGCAGCTTTGTATGATAGAAAGAGCTAAGTGTTTAGTACCTCACATAGAAGCAGTTGTGAGTATACTAAGATGAAAATGATGTTCTTAATAATTAACTTAATATTTGCTAGAACAACTGGTCTCGCTGAACATAGTGGAAAATGAGGACTACTGAGACCTCAAGAACAATGGCAATGGGTTTTGATTCTACTGCACGTATTGGCTTTGTGGGAGCCTAGGCAGTTTGGATGCTCACCTTACTAGACCTGGATGGAGGTGGGTGGTCCCTGGACTTCCCACAGGACAGGGAACCCTGTTTGCTCTTTGGGCTGACGAGGGAGGGGAACTTGATTGGGGGAGGGGGAGGGAAAGGGGAGGCGGCGGTGGGGAAGAGACAGAAGTCTTTAATTAATAAATAAATAAAAATTAAAAAAAATATTTGCTAGAACAGAAGAATTGTAACTGTTAGTAGATACTAGATCAAGGCTATTGTTTTTAACTTTTTCAGCTACTCTACTTTACATTTAAAAAAGAAAGATGGGCAAAGATCACATACAACATGAAATAAGTAAACAAACATAAGTATACAAGATCACATCTTATGACTATAATTTCTTCCGCATGTATTAACCTGAAAAGATTATAAGAAAATTGGTAATTTTGAAAATAAGTATTTTCCATGGTAAAGTTTCATACTAATGTTTACATTTTTTCAACCTTTGGGATCAGAAATAGGAAGAAATTAGATGGCCTAAAATGTAAGATCTACTTCAGAAGAGACGACAAAAGCTAAAAAGAAGCACATAGAAACAAGTCACTCAGTGTCCATTGGAAAAATGAGAAATGGTTACTTTCTTATCAATAGTATCTGCATATGCCAGGGAGCTAACATTTGATTAAAAGAGAAAAACATCTCTGCATTATTTGTAAACATGAACCGATAGTTACTGTGAAAATATAACTTATTTTGGTAAAAAGTGGCTTTCCTTTGCCACAATGACATTATTATTTGTTTGTTTATTTATTTAATATGGTGGTTGCATCCAGTCCCTTCTCAGTTATATTAAAATACCTGGTGGTATAGATACTATTTCATTAATAAGTTTTATATTATATAAAACCTAGCATAGGAAAGAACATAGAAGATTAGAAAGTGAATCTGAGCTGAGCTGTGTTTTTTTTTTTTCCTTCAAGTAAACAGGGACCATGTGTATTTTCCACATCATATGTGTTTGGCACTTTAGGTCAAAGGTACACATGGAGTCTTCCACAATAAAGATTCTTATTTCATTCACTTTAAGCTGCCTTTAAGATGGTCATGTATTTATAAAATCATCAAAGGTAGAATTACTTTCTGGGATATCAGCAAAAAGTATATAGGACATTTTCTGCAAACAAAAATGTATGTTAACACACTCTGACTTTCTTCATTCCTTCCTATTTCTGATATAAGAAAAACAGTTTATTGACACATGAAGTAACATTCAAGTACACTTACCAAATATTAACAAAATTCTGAAAGTATGAATTTTGAGAACGTTTATATTAGAGCTAATTAACTGTTTCAGAGGCACAATCTCAAGGACTTCCAGGGACATAAGGGCTTTCCTTTGAAAGAGGTATAGTTCTTATGTTCTTCTACTAACAGAAAGTTCACAGGCCCCAGGGGATTGGGGAAGAACCAGAATCATAAAACCTTAAGGAGATAAAAGCTAGGCAGGGATGATCACAGCCAACAATCACCACAGAAGCTCTTTAAAATATGGTTAGTGTTTCTACCGGGCAATTGGCTCTCCATGTGACCACCACAGAGAGGGAGTTGACTGTGGTGCTGGTATGTTACTCAGTGCTCACAGTCCTATTCAAAAGAATTTGGTTGAACAAATACATGTGTCTGTCCTAATTCTTAGCATGAGAAATTATTAATTCATAGCACCTTCCTACATTCACATGTGCCCTATTGTGATATGAGAAATCCTGCTTTAGAAATTATTCCACAAAAGTAGAAGTGTCCATGAATTCTCAGAGCAACTAACAATGGCTTTAGTTGACATGCTTTAATCGACACATATAAATATATTACATATATATAAAAAATCAGATGTATATATGAGCACACACAAACACACACTGAAACTAGTAACATAGTGACTCACTCCAAATCACATGCAAATTCTCAAAATTACAAATACATAATTTTTAGCTAAACTCAATATAGTATTTACTTTGATTTTTATTAAGATATACCATAATGACAGTGTGGCAAAATTGTTATTAGGATTAACTAGAGAATTTTAAGAAATAGCCTATTGTAATTCACAGTAGGAATAAAAAACTATTTCTTTTTAGGTAGAACCTGTCATTTTTAGACTATATCTTACCAATAATAGGAAAATATAATTAAAATTGTTTTATTACCTCAATCACATTCCACATAGATTAGAAAGAGTATCATTTTGGAATATTGATTTTATTATGGAAAATTCTGTAATCCTTTAGAAACTGAGAAACTAACAGATATCTCCCAGACTGAAAACCAAATTTTGAAATGAGATGGTATAGGAGGATTAAGTGGGTAGAAATGGTACAAATATGAAAGAAAGCTAGCTGGAGTCTGCAAGGATTTAATCAGATCTGGAATAACTTCCTTGGCGCTACTGATATAGCCTCATTATTTGAAATGAAACACAGAAGTGAAATGTAATGTAATGCATCTTAGCTGCTGAACTAGAATGGGAAGCTAAGAATAGTAACTAGACAATCCTTGATGGTGGCGTAAAAGATAGTAGAAGAGAACAACATGATTCTAAATGCTCATTAATATTATTAAAGGTGAATTATGTTTGAAATACTCTCTTATACTACTATGCCTAAATGGAGCCTCTCACATATAATAAAATAATAAGCAATCTTCAATGCCAAACAGTTATATTATCATCAAAGTTCACTCAAATTTTCAAAAGACTTCCAAAAATGCACAGAAAAGGAAACTGTATTACAGAATATTAAGAGCAGCCATAAATCTCTACTTCCAAATTGGCATACATCTTAGGTAATTAAATTTTAGAAGCAGATGTCTGCAGGAAACCAGAAATACAATATTCCTTGCATATTTGATAGTATTATTTTGAAATGAAGTTACTTTTTCTGTAAGTTTGAAAATTATTATAAGTATTTAAAATGATTCTTCAAAGAGAGTCATAAATAGGAGCAACTGATGAGAAAATTGAACTTTAGTATGCTTATAAGTGAATTAGTAATATTTCTGTATTGAGTCAAGTGGTAATAATAAAATAACTATAATTAAAAATATCTATTACAAAGATAACACTGATATTGGGAAAGTGAATATAAAGATCCCAGATTATAATTACATAATCTAATTTTCTAAAAGAACTTATTTATTATAAATATCATTTGATATTTGAAATATTCTAGACTGTAGGATCATGTGAGGTCATATAAGCTTTTGGATAGCCATTTTCAAAGTACTCTTTACATATTTACTTCATTTTGTTTTCTGGTTATTGCTGTCCAGAGTAAGTTAACATAGAAATTGACAACAGGCATTATTTTTAAAGTTAATTAGCAATTTGACACATTGATGTTAAGACTATTGACTTTACTGTTTAAAATATTGTGCTTGTATTGGAAATGACTTTAGTTTTTCTCTGGTTGATTTGGAAAGAATTAGCCCCTAAAAGAGCAGAAATCAGAAACAAAAACAGAGTAAAAATGTTACAGACCTTGGGGTTGTGTGTAGGAATAATTTAATTATATGGATCAGATAAAGGCCTCTCATACTGGAACAGTAGTGCATGCCAGTATTGTAGCACTTAAGGGAATAAAGTCAACAAATAATGACAACTTCAGAGACATCCTTTTCCACATAGTGTATTCCAGGACTTTCAGACCTCCACAGCAATATCTTGTATTAAAATCGCAAAAGAATGAGAGGTATGTGACAGATAGATATAGATAGATAGATAGATAGATAGATAGATAGATAGATAGATAGATA
>JABTXL010000002.1:21371317-21548037 GCA_025134845.1 Neodon shergylaensis | reverse complement strand
AGAAAGAAAGAAAGAAAGAAAGAAAGAAAGAAAGAAAGAAAGAAAGAAAGAAAGGTAACTGTTGAACTGAGTGTTAAAGACAGAAGCATACTATTGGTATGCTATTTCAGATGTATACTAATCATGAATTCTGAAATAATTACCTGTTAAACACTCATTTATCACAATTTATAGTTGTAATTTCCCTGTAATTAAAAAGGTTGGAAAATATTTGTGCGTGTGTCTGTGTGTGTATGTGTATGAGACAGAGACAGAGACACAGAGGCAGAGAGAGAGACAGAGACACAGAGGCAGAGAGAGAGACAGAGACACAGAGGCAGAGAGAGAGACAGAGACACGGAGGCAGAGAGAAATAGAGACAGAGACACGGAGGCAGAGAGAAATAGAGACAGAGAGTATGAGTGAGATATTACAGTGAAGGACATGAAAGTTTTCATCATTAATAAATTTTTTGAAAAGACTTTAAAATCATTTGATGGTGATAATTTATATTTATATTTTGATTTTATTATAAATTGGTTTTGCACCAATTTTCAATTTACAAAATGTCTGACTCTATTAATTGAAATACAAAGCTTGGGTATAATTTCATTAAAATCAGGACAAAACGGTGGCAGTTAATTGTATATATACTTATGTGTAGTTATATATATATACATATACAAATGTTTTTATATTTTACTAAGGCAATATTAGATATACAAAACTATGAATTACAATTTTCAATATATGATCAAATAGAAACATGTGACTTTTACTTTATCGCTAAACTAACTTTTATTGGCATTTTACAAATCTTCACTATATGATCTCTGTACCATATGGTGTTGTTCCACTCAACCAACCTTTGTTGCTAGGGATGCAATGTCATGCCTTCATGTTCTGCTGAGCCACTGTCACATATCTCGTTTCATAAAATCTAGATTGTCTTCCCTGTCAATTAAGCAGAGAAATAGAGACTGAGTAACACTAAGTTGTAAACGTGAAGAGTTATGAATTTTCAATAAAATGGCTCATTTCCACCGCAATAACACATTCCTATGTCTGGCTTATTACTTTCAAATATGGAAAAAGTGAATTTATTTAACCCTGGGCAGTCTACATATCATAGCACTTTATACAGCCCAGAGCACTCATGATTCTATTTGGCAGACATTCTGCATGTTGCATATGCCCTATGAAATCTAGTATATGCAGTTGTTTACACTGCTACTGAGATGCATATAAAATCTGCCTTGAAAGTCAATTGGGCAAAAAATTACAACACAAAGTCCAGTTGTTGATACTGACAACACAAAGGAATGGCCATTTTCATATTTAAATAGTCTGAAATACTCTTCACATCTACTGGTGTGTTTAAGTACAAACATGTAACTGAACAATAAAGAAATAAACAGGAAGGTCTCCAGTCCAGTAACATTAAAAATATATTAAAGGACCTGTTTAATCAGTATTAAAGATTATTTAACCTGGATCATTAATATCTCCTTTCCTTCCATTTACAACTGTTACAGATAAAAATATTTTTAGTCAATCTAGTTCAATGTTATTCACCAAAATAGATAAGCTTTTTGTGACAAAACATTTAATTATAAAATTGTTCATGTTAGTTAAGAAGTAAATCATTTAAAGGGTAAAAAAGATTAAATGTAATCTTGAAAGAAAAATGCTTACTGATAAAAAGAAGAGAAACTTACAGTCAAAGAAAGAAAGTAATTTGTCATTTGAAGATAGTTAATGAGCTTCAGCTACTCTTTGATGATGAGAAAGAGTATAATATACACAAAAATGCTTTAATGAAGTATCAAATTATAACGGATAATGAGGTTCTTTTTTTAGTATATGCAATTAGTAATTGTTGAAATTCTCTATTTCATTCTAATCATAAATTTGTTGATGACACATGTAAAACTATTCGCACTAAAAGTGATAAGTTCTGAATCCAGATCAAAAGATAAGATGAACATGTTTTTGCTGCTTTAATTTTTCATTCAGGGAGATTAAGTTAAAAAAAGTTTGACATTCAGGCCTTCAGAAAGGTTTCCATTACTACAATTTCATTATAAAAATATTGAAATTACCCGCAGCAATTTATTTTTTACGTGAAGGACTGAAGATTTGCAATGTGATTTTTAGGGAAAGAGGTCAGGGCATTATGTAGGTATTGCTAAATAGACTAGTATTTTGAGATGAAATGCCAAGAAAGTGTGAAACTGAATATTCTATCAAAAACAATGAAGGATGATTTTTTGATGTATTCTTGGATTCTATTTGCCAGTATTCTACTGAGAATTTTTGCATCCGTGAACACGAGGGAGAATGGGGTGTCATTCTCTTTCTTAGATAAGCCTTTGTGTGGTTTAGATGTCAAATAAATGTAGCCTCATAAACAGAGTTTGGCAATGTTTCTCCTGTTTTTATTGTGTGGAACAATTTGAGAAGTATAGGTATTAGCTCTTCTTTGAAGTTCTGATAGAATTATGCACTGAAACCATCTGACCCTGGATTTTTGTTTTATTGTTGGGTGACTCTATTTCCTTAGGGATTGAGGTCTATTTAAATTGTTTATCTGGTCTTGATTGAATTTTGATATGAGATACTTAACCAGAAACTTGTGCATTACTTTTAGATTTTCCAGTTTTGTGGAGTACAGGATTTTGAAATATGATCTATGGCTTCTATAGATTTCTTCAGTGTTTTATGCTATAACCCCTTTATATTTCTGATTTTTAAAATTTGGATATTCTATCTCTGCCTTTTGGTTAGAAAATGGAATGATCTCCCATGCTCTTGGATAGGTGGGATCAACATAATAAAAATGGCAATCTTACCAAAAACCATCTACAGATTCAACGCAATCCCCATTATAATACCAACACAATCATTCACAGACCTCAGAAGAACAATATCCAACTTTATATGGGACAATAAAAAAAAACATGATAGCCAAACCAATCTTGTACAATGAAGGAACTTCTGGAGGCATCACCATCCCTGACAACAAGCTTTATTAGAGTTACATCAATGAACATACCTTGGTATAGACGTAAAAACAGACAAGTGGATCAATGGAACTGAATCAAAAACCTTGATATTAATTCACACACCTAGGAACACCTGATTTTTGACAAAAAAAGCTAAAATTTTACAATGGAAAAATCAGAGCATCTTCAACCAATGAAGTTGGCATAACTGGATGTCAATATGTAGAAGAGTACAAATAGATCCATATCTATCCCCATGCACAAAACTCAAGTACAAATGGATCAAGGACTTTAGCATAAATCCAGCAACACTGAAACTCACAGAAGAGATATTGGGAAGCACACTTGAACACATTGGCACAGGAGACCAGTTCCTAAATATAAACCTAATATAACAGACACTGAGAGCAACAATTAGTAAATGAGATCACCTGAAACTGAGGAGTTTCAATAAAGCAAAGGATACAGTCAATAAGTCACAATGACAGGCTACGGAATAGGAAATGATCTTCACCAACCCCAAATCTGACAGAAGACCATTCTCCAAAATATATAAAGAGCTCAAGAAACTATACATTAAAACACCAAATAATCCAATTTAAAAAGTGGGTACAGAACTAAACAGAGAATTCTCAACAGAAGAAACTCAAATGGCTAAAAGACACTTAAGGAATTGCTCAACATTCTCAATCATCAAGGAAATGCAATTCAATTTGAATCTGAGATATCATCTTACACTAGTCAGAAGAGCAAAGATCAAAAACAGCAATAATAGCTTAGGCTGGAAAGGATACAGAGTATGCGGAACACTCCTCCAGTACTGCTGGAGTTCAAATTTGTATAGTCATTTTGGAAATCATGTTAATGAGTACCTTAATTGTTATCATAGAACTTTCATCCAGGAACTGATGGAAGCAGAAACAGAGGTCCACAGCTAAGCACTAGACTGAACTCTTGGAGTTCAGTTGAAGAGAAGGAGGAGCAAAACTACAAGCAAATGTGTCAATACCATTATGGAGATAACCACAGACAGCTGATCTGAGTTAATGGAAGCTCTCTGACTCCAGACTGATAGTGGGAAAACCTGCAGAGGACCAAACTAAGCCATGTGAATTTGGGTGGCAGTTGTGTGGCTGAAAAGTCTGTGGGGCCACCACTAGTGGGATCAGGATTTATCCCCAGTGCTTGAACTTTTGGAATGCATTCATTTTGGAATAATATTTTGTACAGTGTAAATTTAGGGGGAGGGCTTTAGCCCTGTCTGAAAGTGATGTGTCAGACTTTGTTGACTCTCCATGGAAGCCTTACCCTCTCTGAGGAGTAGTTGAGGGGTGGGGTAAGGAGAAGTTGGGGACAGCAAGAAAGGAGGTGGAGTGGGAGCTAGGATATGCATCAAAATATGAAAAGATTGTTTAAAAATTAAAAAATAATATATGAAAAATAGGGCATTATAAGTAAATAAAATAAGGTAAATTTGATGATGAGATTCACAATGAACTTTCTATACAATTAATTCTTTCATAATTATTTAAATCTTGATTAAACACAAAGTAAATTTATAAGGTATCATATATTTGTACATATTTATTCCTCACTGTGATTATCTAGAACTTATTATATCTATGATTGTCTAGATATTATTATATATTAACATAATTAAAGTTATTAATAATTTGTTAATTTTTAGAAGTCTTTTGTTTACATATACATGTGTTCATCATTGATTTATAATTACTAAAGTGAGAAGATATTGTTGTATTCCCTGATATTGGAATTATAGGCTATTGTGAGGTATATGAATTGGGTACTGGGAACTGAACTTGTGGCCTCTGGAAGAAAAGAAAATTAATCACTTAACCAAATATTCAACTGCAATGATAGCTAATGAAAAATATAATTTAAATATTACTAAGTTTTGTAAAATTATTCATAAGTTAGTTTGGGACAATAGTTTATATTCTGTCAATTCTGTCAATTATATTTTAAATAAATGGTGATTGGTCAGTAGCCGGGGGTGGGGGATATGGGGTGGGGATGGAGGGCGGCAGAACAACCAGACAGGAAGTAGAGGCCAGTAGAGGAGAAAAGGAGAATTCTGGAAAGAGGAAAGTTCTTTCTGCAGTTTTTTCCTTGCCACAGAAGAAGCAAGATGTGACTATCCTGCTGAATAAGGTACCAAGCTATGTGGTTAACACAGACAAGAATAATGGGCTACCATAAATTATAAGAATTAATAAGAAGCCTGAGGTTTAATGAGTCAATCAGTTTATGACTAATGTAGACCTCTGTGTGATTTCTGTGGGACTTAATGACTGTGGGAACCAGGCAGGACAGAAAACTCAGATAACAATAAGGGAAGAAGCAAGTTATCTCCTTTGTTTTAGATATCATGAATTAAGTAATTTGAGAATGGATTCAAAGAGAAGCTAAGCACAACTTTGTTATAAATTAAAAGAAAACATCCAAGGGAATCAAGATGTAATCTTTCCTATTATCTTATCTATTTGAAAAATAGAGAAGTGCGGGTAGGGGCTATGTTGTACCATTCAAGTATACATTGATGTTAAACATAGACAAGCAGTCACATAGCACAGAGGCAGGCTTTGGAAAAACAAAGTACCAAATGTAGGAGGAAAAAAAACATAGTGTACAAGAAAACACAGTTATTAAAGAAAGAAAGATAAAAGTTATTCTTTTTTAAAAAATTTCATAAAATGGGACATTTTATGAAGCTACAAGGCTAGGCCAAGATTAACTAGTGTACTGGCAGCAGGATTTCTGGGAAGGAAAATACAGCATCTCACTAACAGACTAATAGTGTCACCTATCTTTAGCTTAGTTTAAACTGAAACTGCAAGTCTAGGGGTAGCTTCTTAACCAAGTGTTCAAATCAGTCACCTCAAATATCAGGTTTTCAACCAGACCCAGAATTGCATTTTCTTGACAGAGGGAGGTTTTCATTAATGGGCCTTTATTGCTACGATGATATAATCATGTGTCTCATGCATACACTAAGGATATTGAGGAAGATGCCAATCTTCCAAATATGTTAATGAAGAGGTAAATGAAGATGCTTTCCAAAAGAAACATATTTTATTTTATATTTTAATGTAGATGTGTATTACTGCAGTATTATACTTCCTGCTATAGACATTATACCTATGTAGCACTGGTTTGAGCCAATATTGATAGAGATTCACTTAAAGAGCTATTATTCTAATATTGGCATAACGTAGAGAAAAAATAAAGATGAGATAAATGAAGCATAACATGAAGCTTTAAATTATAATCATATATGTATATATTATACATATAATTTGTTTGTAACATCATTTGTCAAATTTTAAACACTGATTATATATATACATATATACATGTGTATATACGTATTATGTAAACTCAGAAATTTACATAATTTTGATCCTGTCAAGCCATGGAAACATAAATGATGTCCATAGGATAAAAATGAACAAATTGCTGTTTATGCAGACAGTGGAGTTTGTATAGTGTTAAAAGAAATACTCTTCCAACCCACGAAAAGAGATATTTTAAGATTTCTTTTATAAAGTGAAACACTGCAACCTGAAAGGGCTGGATAATGTGTAATTTCAACATATAACTCTTGGAGGCACAAAAATGAAAAAAAGTAATATTTATCCATCTATTATTTACCAATCAATGTATCTATTTATCTACTATATATTTATATACTATATATATATATTCTACCCTTTTGCATTTATGAAACAGGGAAAATACACACCTACTCATGGAACATTAGACAAAACACAACTTTTGTGAATCTCTTCTCTTCTTCCACCAAGTAAATGCTGGTTATAGAGCTCAGGTAGCTAGGCATCAAGCACTCTGGGCTATCTCGTCTAATCCAGTCTCCTTTTAATGAAAACTATTTTTAATAAAACCCTTGTGAGATGACTACAGTATAAGAATGTATATTTTAAGAAATATGAGCTCCTTAGAACATTAGCTTATATTCTGATTATCCCTTATTATTTTGGCAACAAACAAGCAATTTTATAAAATCACTTTAGGAGACGAAATTTCAGTTCAGATTGACATTAAGTGTTAACTTTTAAAAGAACAGTTTATGGCTCAGTGCACGGTAGTACCTCAAGAATCAATTTAAGAGTTTTAGAAAAAAAAATTATGAGGAGGAAAATAAATGTTTTTTTTTATTATTCTTCCTACTCAAGATAACATTTCTCAGTGTATTTAGCTTGTCATTCTGAACTACAAATTTATTCTACAATCTGCTGAGTCAGTTTTTTAAAAGTAAAATTCTTTCATGTGTCAATCTTATTCTCTAATAAACAGTCAAATTATCAAAATTAACTAGGTTTAAGGACAACTTAATTGCACTGGTTTTAAGCTTTAAAATGTTTTGGATACAAATGTTATATAAAATTAGGAAATTAATATAAACCTAGTAATAAAAACAGCAATGATGATAAACATGTATTTCCAATCTGTTGAAAAGCACAAAGCACAGCTCCAGGTTCTAGAGGAATAAAAATTAATATGAGACATATGTGAATGAGAATAACATAGGAACATGGAATTGGGTTACATTAAATAACATACACCACCCAGGAAGTGTTTATAAGAGACTTTAGAATTATAGTACAAATGAAAGTGATATATCCAGATGTATGCCTACCTAGATGAGCATATCTGGAAAGCTGCGGGTAGAAAAGAGAATAAATCATGTTTGTCAGTTTCAGGAGTCATCACAGAATGTTCTCAGCTTTGAGGTTAGTGGGAAGTAATTCATTAAACTTAGTATTTCACTCATAAAAGTTCAACAAAGGCATTTTGTTGGACACTGAGGTTGGTAGCAAATTGTAATACAGGAAAGTAAAATCATTTCAGTGTATTGGGTTCTCATGCAATATTCCATTTTCAACAACCATTGGCCTCTAGGCAATCACCCCATTTGTAGAAATACTACCTATTGAAATAAATATTTCAGTGTGCCCCAATAAAAAGCAAACAAACTAACTAACTAGCAAACATGTAAGCCATTTCAGCCCAGTTGAGTTTCCTTATATTGTTTAGTTCAGAAAGCAATTAGGCAAAAAAATATGTTGAAATAATTAGATATAATTTCCCAGGGTATCATATAACATTTAATCATATGAGAATAATTCATGTCACAGACAACATCAAATTCTTATGGGAATGAACAACCACAGTCATTTCAGACATTGCTTATTGAAAAGCAAAATAGCATTGTTATTTTGAAAGTAAATTTTGGAGTTTCATCAGGAAACTAAACATACTCTTACCACAAGATCTAGAAGTCACCTCACTTGGAGTTTTGTAGGAGAAAAATAAAAATATCTCTACTTAAAAACTTTCACACATATATTTCCATATCCTTGATCCAGAACTGTTAAGCCGTGGAAGCATAGATAATATCCATAGACAAGAATGGCCCAACTGTGAACTGTTTACAATGCTATAAGAACACAAGCTTCCAAACCATGAAAAGAGATACTTCAAGATTTATTTTATAAAGTGAAGCACTGCAACCTGAAGGGGCTAGATAATGTGTGATTCCAACATATAACACTTGGAGCCACGCAAAAATGACAAAGATATATATATATATATATATATATATATATATATATATATGTCACTGGTTATCAAGATTTAAGAGATATGATGGGATGAACTGACAAAGAACATAGTAATTTTAGGAAAGTGGAACTTTTCAGTATGATGGGTATATGTCACTATTCTCTGTCCAAATCAACATAATGTAAACAAAGCCAGAACTCTAATATAAACTATGAACTATGTAGGATGTCTCAGTATAGGATTATAAATTATAAAAATGTAACCTCTTGTGGATAATGTCCTATAGTTAATGTAATGTTTGGGGATTCTGGATCCCTTCCTCTTAAGTTTGGCATTTCTCTACAGTTAAATTTAGAACTCAGAAATCTCCTTTATATCAATGATATGATGGACCATTTGAAACAGTAAGGATGTTGACAGCATCCTCTCCAGCATAAGCTATCATTGGTGTTTTTGATCTTTGCCATTCTGACTAGTGTAAGATGATATCTCAGAGAGGTTTCAATTTACATTTTCTTGATGGTTTAAGGATGTTGAGCAGTTCTTTAAGTGTTACTTAATCAATTAAGATTCTTCTTTTGAGAATTCTCTGTTTAGATCTGTACCCCATTTTTAAATTGGGTTATTTGGTAATTTGATGTCTAGTTTCTTGAGTTCTTTATATATTTTGGAAATCTGTCCTCTGTCTGATGTGGGATTTTATGACCTTTTCTTACATATACAAATACACACATACATACATACTCAGTTAATTTAGTGTTAAGGGCTGACTACTTGACATGGATAGGGAGACTTAGAAGCTTTGACACTGGGTAAAACTGTTTCTCCCTTTTTCAGCAGCCATTGACTGCCTGTAGTTCTTCATCTAGTTATGGATAGAGCATTATGCAATGCCCCCTCCCCCGTTTGCACACACATATAAACTGATGCTATCATGCAGAACTTGGTGAAGCAGTTATATTGTTGAGGATTCATGGCTGCAGCTTTCCCATCATGTCTAACAGACAATATTTCCCAGAAGAAGACATCCTGGTTCTCTGGGTCTTTTAACCACTTCACCCTTTCTTAGATGGCTTTTCCTTAGTCTTTGTTATAAAGTTTACATTTCAAACTTTGTTGATTAAAAATTAGTGTAACAGATATACAACAGTGCTTATCACACACTGATATATAAAATTTTTTTCAGGTGCTCCTTTATCCCATGAACCTCTCAAAAGAGGTAAGAGAATCCCAAAATAAATAAAAGTGTCTTGAAAAATCAGTATTCAGATTCTATGTGATAAAGGGAAGCAGAATACACGTGTTAGAGAGACTTAATGTTACAATAAAAAGAATAGGTAATGAAAATATTGTAGCTAGTTTTTGATTTAATTTAGAATAATTAAATTAAAAATAAATTAATAAATTTACTACTGCATATGCCAAGAAGAGCTCTATTTTATACTGGTAAAATAGAATGATTGATTTTCTAATTTATTGCTCTTCTTGAATTCTTAAACCAAATACAGAAATATAGAACCAGTGAATGATGAGTTCCAGATAGTTTAAGTAAAAAGCATGTAGTTTGAATTGAACGAAAATATAAAAACTAACCAGAGGCATGACAATTGCTATCAGAAAGATAATTTTGATTAGAAATAAATATACCTGCAGTTATCTACATTAAAAAGAGTAGCAACTTGTGAACTTTGTTATCAAAACTTTGGCTTAAAAAGAAAATGCACAGCATCTAATGTTTTTAAGTGGTTAACTTATACTTGCTATAAAATCTGAGTTAAACAAATTAACATGTTGCACTCGAGAGGCAGAGGCAGGCGGATCTCTATGAGTTCGAGGCCAGCCTGGTCTACAAGAGCTAGTTCCAGAACAGGCTTCAAAGCTACGGAGAAACCCTGTCTCAAAAAAACAAGAACAAAACAAAAACAAAACCAGCAGGACTGACATGCACATGAACCATGAATGCACAGAGATTGTAGCAATGCACACAGGGCTTGCACAGGACTAAGCTAGACAAGGTATCAGTATTGACAATGAAGTGAACATAATACACACGGGGCCTGCACAGGACTAAGCTAGATGTGGTATAGTATTGAGAGCAGAGAGAACATAAGTCCCCATCACAGACCCCCAGGAGCTGTCTCTAATTAATGAACATTTACAACAGACAATTCTTTTTTTCCAATGGAATCTTACTGAAGATAAGCAGCACATAAGGGCAGTCCCATGCCTAGCAGCAGATGGCCTAAACAAAACAAACTCTATGGTGTTTTGGGAGTTTTTTGCAATACCTGGACATGGTTTTGAACTTAAATATCTTTTGTGTATTGTAAAAAATAAATTTTATAGCATATAGCATTCTTTGATTTATAATTTTTGGAATTAGGTTGTTTTAGTTTCAGTATTTTAAATATTTTGTTTTTGCAGTTATGAAATGCAAAATTATGTGAGTATATTAATTCTAGACTGCATATTTTGAAGCATTTGTAATATTGTTCTTTAAAATTATAACACCTTGATCATATATTTTATGATTTTCTTTTGAAAACATTCTTTTAAACTTCTTTGTGATATGATTGGTATTGCAAATTTGAGATTGAGAGAATTTTACATTTATAAAGCATAACTCCTGTCTATTAGAGAGTTTAGAGATGATTAAGCTCTTATTCAATCAATTGATTAACTGACTAATGACTTCATAATTTGAATAGAGTATTAGGTAGTGCTTGAGCTGTGAGGGCTGGGACCAAGTAAGTTGGAGAATGTAGGTTAATGAGGGTACATCCTTGAAGTTTTTGTCTTGCCCTGTCTCTTTTCCACCCCTTGAAGTTTCTATTGTGTCTCTAAGTAATTTCTCAAAGAGATAAAAAGTTAATTGATAGAATATGACTCTCATTATTCTTTTAAAAGTCTTTCCTTGTACGCTTGCCATAATCAAAGGGTTAACTTTGGTAATATGTGTTAAAATTTATTGCAATTTCAAAATTGTCTTCAAACTAATTTAAGACAATTGCTGAATTAGAATCTAATATAAATATAGACAATTCATTTCCCTGAGATTCAATAAGTAATTGCCAATTTCACTTTAATTTAAAGGTCAATTTGGAGAGAATAGGATCAAAGTCTAATCTATAAAAAAATTTCCAATCATTTGAATATTTATTATCAGTTTTATACCTTTGCTTTTCTTATCAATATTTTTAATTGAATGCTCAATAAATTGTTTTATCATCTTAATGACTTTCTGTCTTCCAAGTGCCTTTGTTACTTAGTAATTAATAATTATAACTGCTTGCTTAATCTTAGATGCAGTTTTAAAATTTTGATGCTACTATGTTTCTTGTAGATTTCTTTCTTATTTTACTACTGTTGGAATAATTACTATAAATTCAAAAGTCATATAAAGACTGCTTGCAGGGCCTGTATAGTTTTCACTCTCTTCTTACACAGTTACTTTCCTGTTGTCTTGTTCTACTAGACAACTAGTAGGATTGGCAATCTACTAGGATTGGCAGTTCTCAAAATTACTGATCAGAAAACAAAGATACATTGATTTGCTTTCTTTTTAGGTATAAAAACACTTAGTATGTAAGTCTTCTATGTAAAGTTTGATGTTTGTTTTTATTTTTTAATCCCTCACAAACTTAATTTTAACATTTAGTTAACTTCTTTGACAATTTTGTAGATGTATATGTGCATTCTGATTATCCTTATCCCCAATCTTTTTATATCCCTCATGGACTGGTGGTCTTGCCCCCATTCCTCACTAGAGTTTAGACCCATTCATTCAGTATAAAGTGGAAGCTAATGACCACCCTTCCCCTAAGATCAATATGTAGCCAGAAGGTAAACAGGAAGGACTGTGGCCTTGGAAGAGCCTTCTGATTCACTCCTGACTGTTGGTAGGTAGTCTTATAGAGATCTAGTGTACACACCTGAGTTTGCAGTGGGATCATTGTTGCACTACTTTTGATATGCAGAGATTATAGAACTTCAGAGTCCTTCTCCCAAAATTTCTGGTTGATACATTCTTCCTTTTCCTCCTGTCTGTGTTATCTGTGTCATATCAAAGGAGTTATAAATATTTTGTTAGTTGGAACACCCACTTATTTTCAGCCCCTTAGTAAGTGATTAGGCTGGGCAAAAAGATGGACACACAACTACCTTATGATCAGGCTATATCATTCCTCAGAGGAATATATTTATTTCTAGTGAGGACAAGATTTTTTTTCATCTGCCATTTTCTTTTATTAAAATATTAAAGCTTATTAAAATATAATATATAGTTAAAATACAAGTTAATAGTTATCTATAATAGTCAAACTTATAGTCATGTTAGTTAGGATTTCTAGATATCCAGAGAAATATTTCAGATGGCTAAGTAATCTTCAAGCATTTCAAAAACTTACACAATATGTCATTTGAAAAGTTTTGAAAACTTAAACTTTTCTCAACAGTGAGACATGTCTGCTCCTGGCAGCAACAATTACTTCAATAGGATAATGGGCATCAAAGAAGCTCCTTATGGAGTTTGCTTTCATTGTGCCAAGGCTAACCATTTGGACAAGAAACTGCTTTTTCCTGGACTGCTTGACAATAAGTTGTATAAACTGGACATGCAGGCCCATAGAAAAATGACTGCTGAATTTGCCAAAACAAGGTGAGACCGTCCTCTAGGATTCCTGCTTCATGGCAGAGTCTTCCAGAAGTTCCGTAGAAGAAATAGATGGGAAAGTTTATCAGATTTTCTGCTTCACTGAATAATCTGCCAGATACTCTAGGACTATAGGCTGAAGGTATATGCCCCAATGTTGCAGAAAAACTTTGGGTGACTGTCCAGGCAGTCAGATATCTCTGTCATTTCTAGAGTTTTGGAAGTTGTTTATAATGTACTTCCTATTTACATATAGGTAATATTATGTATTTCTGAGGTCTTTGATGGAGTCGAAGACTAGATAATTATGACTATAATTTTTCTTAGTTATAAAATATAGTAAATTAGATATGAAACTTTAGACTCAGAGATAGGACACATACTGGGATAATTTTGCCAAATACAAATAGACTAAATATTTTAACTGTAATTTTTGCTTGATACCCGTTGTTATATACAATTTTGCAATATTAAAGCTAAGTTTTCCTTTTCAATCAGACAGAAAAGGAGAGATGATGTGGGATGCCTCTCTGTATTCTCTGCCTGGAGCTCTTTACAGCATCATAGGAGTTAGTTGGAAAAAACAACTGTTCCTGACAGCTAGCCACCTAGCTTTGTGGTCTAGACAAGAGGAGAAATAACTGTTTGGGAGATGGGTGGGGGTATGCACGGAAGCAGAAGTAGCCACTTAAAGAAGGAAGAGGGTATGCGGAAGGAGTCCATTCACTGTACTCAGCAAAACCAACCCCCTTGACCCTAAGTAAATCTGGCTTGAGGTTTTTGCCTAAATATGCCAACCCCAAATGAGGAACGGAAGCTCTCCCTACTGCTCTGCGAAGCATATAATGGGAAGCTCCCAGCTAGCTAACAAAAAAAATAAACCTTGCTTTTGCTTTCTGGACTTGACTGGATTCTGGTGGTCTCTCTAGGGGGTCTCAAATTGGGCATAACAATGGCAAAGACAGGGAATATTTTTAAAGCAACAGAAAGAAATGAAATACTGAATGCAAAACTGGCAGAGAAAGGCATTCCATTCAAATGTGGGCAGAACATACACATGTAGCTCCAGCTTTGGAAATCCAGACAAAACACTGAAACAAAGCAAAAATAAAAAATAAAAAAAAAACATAACCATAACAAGATTGAACAGTTGCAGCCAGTGGTTCACTTGATCCTGGTAAAGATAAAACTGATCTTTGTTGGCAGGCTTAAAGTCCTAAATAAAGCAGTGAGGGATGGTTTTGTATTTCTTGATAGAAAATGTCAACTGAAAACTCTGAAGGACTAAATTTCCAAAATGTGAACTAGAGAAAATGTGAGCAACACACCCTGGTTGTGCCCTATGAGTCACAGTGGAAATTCCCAAGGCACAGAGGAAGCATGATGCGGCAGAGGAGGATTGGGTGAAATGGGAAAATAAGAATTCTACACTCAGAATGCACTTGAAGTTTTCTGTGTTAGAATATAGGAATTTTCTATCAAAGAAAGAACAAAATGTTTCCATATGTCCATCATCAAGGAAGACATCCTTAAAAAATTATATTTCCTTTTGCATGCATGTGTGTCTCTCTGAATAAGAAATACATGCATGTTTTCTACTGAGGCCAGTAGAGTGTTGGATCCCCTACAGCTGGAGTTGTGAGTTGCCTGAGTTAGGTAAAAGCAAATGAACCAGGGTCTTCTAAAAGAGCAACAAACACATGTAACTATGGAGACTTCTCTCCGACTCATGTTTTAATGGTAAGATACAGACAAAAGTATCTGAGAATCTAATTTTGAGTCATTTAACCCAATTCTCAGAATACATTGGAATTATCACACAAATGCTAATTCATGAGATATTAGGAACTGTAAGGGATGTCAGGCCCTGGAATCCATGCAGTACATACCCAGGCACCAAATTCTAGGCACATAAGATATTTTTAACCCTGAAGGGTAAAGCAGGTGGGGGTAGGCTTGAAAAGCAACAGCAGCAGCTGCAAGAAAGAAAGCAAGAGAACAAAGAGAAGATACTTCTGCAGGAGTAGATTTTTAGGAGGAAAAGGGGAGAGTCTCTTCCTAACGTGAGTTGCTAAAACCTGATTGGATATATTAACCAAATAATGAATTTCAAATGTTGGACTTTGGTGGTTTTATTCCCCAAGAATGAATCAGTGGCCAAATTAGGGAACAGATCTTTGTGGCTAGCTTTAGGAATGTAATAGTTTTAAGCAAGGGAAAATAAAAGGGGTAGAAGGGTAATACCTGTATGCAATATTTGCCATGGCTTGGTCTGTGTTTGCCATGCCTAGACCTGTTAGAGCCCCTTCATTCCCACCATTTTGATTTCTTATTGGGTTTCTTGGTGTTGGAAAAGTGGGCATCATTTTCTCTGTCTGGTTCCTGGTGACATTAGGGCATCATCATTAAGTACCGAAGGAAGCTGGGTTGCTGGTTAAGGCCAGGAAGAACAGACTGTGTCAATAGATGTCAGTGTTCTCTGGGACAATCTAGGCCTAGGGAACTACTGTGTGTCAGTGTGGATCATGCTCTGGATTCTGAAAACGCAGCTGGACCTGATACTAGAGCTGTTGGGGCAGTCTGTAATTGATTGGAAGTTATTGGGACAGATAGACTAGGGGCAGATGGTAAAATTAAGGTATTTAGAGCTTCGATATATATTTGAAACATTTAGGTTCATGGTCCTGGTAGTTGGGAAAGGGAAATCCCAAGACATGGAAGAGGAGAATGATCCCAGAGAAACCAGGAGAGATCACATCCTCAGGAAAAGACATGGGAAATACAGGCTGTTTGTTGTCAGGAATAGTTATCTGGAGTCTCTTCAATCTGTGGCAGGTGGATTCCATTTAATTTCCTGAAGTATATATGAATTTCCTGCTTATAAAAGAGAATAAAGTTTTATATGTTAGCATTTATATAATGTTAGCATTGTTTTTAATCTGTACTGAAATTTATATTGTAAAATGTAATGAGGGCTTTTTGTGGATCCCGTCCCTATACCCTCTCAGGGTTCTTGAGGAATCTATAGCCAGCCCAAGGCTTGGGATCTGAGGGCAAAAAAATGAATCTCTTACTCCGTACTTCTTCGTGTCAGTTTCTTTATTATTCTGCTGTGCTATAAAGTTTTCAATTTCTACACACACACATACACACACACACACACACACACACACACACTGGCAATTCTCTGGTAACAGCAAACTTTCAAGGCCTGAGTTTCTCGGGTCATAAAAATAGCAATACTGTCTGCATCTTCATGGCCCCTGGAAGGTATGGCTAGGGAGATGCCTGGGAAGAGCTAAGAAAAAAAAAGTTGATTTAAGAGGCTTTAAATTCTATGAGGGAAAAAGGGGAGTTCATGCATGATAATACATTCCTAGGTTTGATTAATTAAACTCGAGGTTTGTGATCAATAAATACAAAAGGAATGGGGGGAAGGAACACAGTGATTTGTACTTTCCCCACCGGCTGTAATGCTTGTGATCAGCATCAGAGTTGCTATGCAACCAACATAGCTGTGGAAGGGGCCATGAAGAGTCTGGTCCGCATTAGCATCTTCACCAATGTACATAACTAAAAGTGACTTCTTAGATCTGCAAACAACATCTATGACCCTAAGTGGTTAAAAGAAGAGGGATTTATGGTTAGAAAGTACAAAATCCAGAGCCAGACCCAGCAGTCTTGCATATGCTCATGCTGTCTGCGTGAGAAGGATTACTTTTCTCCAAAGCTAGCTAAATGAACAATGACATTTTCCTGATATCGTTCAGAGTTAGGATACAGACAATAAACTTCCTAGATTAAAATCTTGTGTCAATAAACCATGGTGAGGATAGGTGTAGGGAGATTAAAGCTCTTTGAGGGTTAGAGTAAGGGTCAACTGAGTTTAACACTTTCCCAGGACGGTTACAGGTGAATTTCCGACCCCCAATCTCCTTTTCAGGGAGGACTAAGAATCAAGCAAGCTTGGACTTGCCAACCCCTATCTTTGAAGGTAGCAAATGTGATCTGTTTAAAATACTCCTTTCCTGACCAAAGGTCCTGCCAAATAAAAGAGAATTTCAGGGAGTTGACTGCCTAGTTTAGCTCAGGGAATGGAGCAGAGATGAGACTGTGGGAACCAAGGTTTTTGACTGTGAGACTAAATTCCTCACTGGAGGTCTTATAGAATGGGAAGAAGTCATCCAATGCGCCAGTACATGGAAAAAAATAATTTATAAACTGCTAAATCTTTTGGAATGAATCCCACCTAGAGAAAGAAAGTGCTGTGACTTCACACACAAAATGATTACTGTAAGAACAGCTGGTGGTACCAAAGGTGGTACAACCAGTTTCTTGTGTTTGTGTTTGCCTCTATCAGAATACATTCACTCTGATTGGTTGAACTTCTGCTTTATCAGCTGAATTATTACTGCATAATCTTGCAGTCTGCAGCAAGAAAGGACAGTAGATTTTTGTCTTTGAGTCATAAAAAATTGGGGGGACTCAAACAATATCACAGAGAGAAGAAAGGAAATCAAAAACAACTTTTTATATGCATTAAATTTCTTTTTAATACTCATACATTAAATCACTTTCCTCATTAGATCCTCATAATTCGCATTTACATAAGTTAAAATTTTCTTAGATTGCTGTAACTTCACTCATAATTTTGTGAGTGGCAAAGGTCAGGGGTTGTATAGCAAAGGTTTAGTTAAGTCAGTGGCATACACTGTATGTTTGCATTAGATTCTGTAAACAAGCCTTATCTGCTGAGGTGAGAATCTGATGCATTTGGATAAATAATAAGGGATTTAGTGAAAGAGTGAAATATGTAATGTAAGTAGAGAGTAATGTGCTGTATTCAAGGAACGTTAAGTATGTCTTTATCTTGGTTGTGTAGTAGGGTAACTTTGGCGGATGTGGGAGGAGTCATAAGGGATGAAAGGGGAGTTTTAAAGGCTGTTATGTTGACACAATTATTGTCTTTACAGGAAATAAATGTAAAGGACGAGTGTTGATCAGAGAAGTTTGGAGGAATAGATTCTGAGATAGTGGGAGGAATTGGATTCCTCTGAAGGTTAAAGGTTGAGAGACAATGGTGGGAATCAATTGTTAACAAAGTTTTTGATGGCAGAGATAAAGAATGGAGATGAACAAACTTGTTTAAAGTGAGATGGAAAAGTGGGAACCGTCTCAGAACTCTTGGCGATAATAGTCCAAGTTAGTTGTTAGGTCTACTGAATGTCAACATCCATCTTTATCAAAGCAAAACGTCTTGGGTGTAGGCACCCAGAGCATTGAGAAGAAAGCATCTGTAAGATTTTGGATTGAAGAGTGAGTGATGTTACCAAAAATAATGTGGGGAATACTGTAAAAGTTAGAGACTATAGGGTGTAGACAGACCACAGTAGCATTAATGGAACAAATGTCTAAATAAGGAGGAAAAGAATAAGAGGAGTCTGGGGTTGTGAAGAGTGAGAGATGCATACAAATACAAAGTGTGAAAAAGAAGGAGATGGATGTAGGAGTGTTTGTGGACTGTTGGAGTAGCAGGAAAAATCATACCAGTTTAGAAAGGATATAATAAGGGAATAGGACATGAGTGAATGAGAAGAAAGGAGTGGAAAAAAATAAGCCTTAAAGGCAGCAAATAATGGGTGGGATTTGAAGGGGTTTGGAGGACTGGCTGTGTACTCTATGAGTAATTGGAGGGAGGAGAGTGAGTGATTAGTATGGGTTTAGGTCAGTCGATATCATTGAAGATCTGATAAGGATAAATTATGCTAGGAGATATGGCCTAGGTATTCAGTAAAAAGACTTTTTTATTACCTAGAAGAAATAATAGATTTTTCTATGATTTAACTTAAAATATCACATCATATTTAAACAGTTTGTGAAAAAGCATTTGATTTTCAATCTTTATCTGATTAGGAATATTGGAGGATAATTGACCATTTGATGTCAGCTCCTGAAACACTCTACAAAACAACCCCTACAACAAAAGTCTTGGGGAACACCATGGGAGAGGGGCTGAAAGAAAATCCAACAGTTGTAGAACATGAATGCAAGTTATCAGACAATGTCTTCTATACATGAAAGGTATGCCATATCCATCAATTTTCTACAATATGGTTGCCTAAGCTAGACCTGAACAGTGGCAATATAAGTTGACATATCAAAAGTTTCTCCAGGCCCTACATCCACATGAAGAGCTACACTCAATTATTTGCTGTTGAGAAAAGGAGAATTAGTTTCATGGAAAGTAACTTGTAATAGTTAATCCATTGCCAATTTGTCAGACCTAAATACACACATAAGAGTAAATATATATATATATATATATATATATATATATATATATACATTCAGCACATAGTATTTACACACACAGTTGAATATACAATAAAACGTGCTTAAAGAAGAAGGAACAGATTTGAGAAGGAGTGATAGGATGCAGCAGGACTTGGAGGGAAGGGGAGAAATATTGTAAATAGAGTGTTCATGTGTGGAATTACCACCAATTATTTTTCTAAAAGTAATATCTTTTGAAAGCAAATTGAATTAAATATTGTAAATTCATGAGTTAAGTAAGCCTTTGATAGTAACTTTTCAATATGTCTTTATATCCAGGATGCTTGACTCTGTGTGTCTTATTCTGCTTCACCAGAAAAAACTTAATTATTTAACAAAAAGTTTTATCGTGTTTTAAAATGCAATGACATAAAAAAATTCACTCTCTATCAGTAAATAGATTTAACAAAATCAGGCACCCAAATGATTATGTCTCATGAAGAAATTCTGTGTGAAACAGACTTACTTTACTTACCTGGAAAACTCTTGCCTCATAAGATAATTAGATTTACATTACAAAATAAAATAAAAGAATTGTCATTTTAAAGTATATAGGACTGCTATTTAATGGGCCTTTTCCATAGATGTTATTGTCATAATGTACAGCTACAACTTTTAGAAATGAAGGAAAAAATGTCTCAAAATACTAAAACTAAATTTTATTTTCACACTTTTAAAATTTGTCCTCATAAAATAGTACGATATATAATGGAAAACAGTGGATAAAATCTAATTAAATATGATGAATATAGTACTAACTGTGTAAACAAATTAATGATCTACGCCCACTACTTTGACTAAAATCATTAAAACAGTTGTCATTATTAAAATGATGAGACAAACATCGTATGCTTCTGCAATTAAACAAAGGAACATTTAAAGCAGAAAACCCTTTCATATCATCATTAGCAAGAAATGATCATTCCAGGCTATTAAATTTATCCACAGAATTGTTAATTATACATAAAATGGAAGTGGGATATTATATCAGGCCAAAAGTTGGAGCTTGAGTTCATGGCTCAGTAATGTACCATAAATCTGCAAATTATATACTACCAAGGTATTTTCACAATTAAAATAAGTGCTGAGTTTTATTTGACATCAGCACTGAATTCTATAATGACATAGACTGTGTCATGTTGCTGAAAGAATGTAATGGACAGTGGTGTTTGGTGAAGTTTAAATCCGTATATAGACAGGAGAAAATTCAACCATGAATTTGTAGACTAAACATAGAAAATACAAAATTAAACAGTGCTATTCTGAAATTATAAGTTTTGTGAAATGAACTATAGCACTAAAGGTGTCTATCTGGGTAAATAAGAGGGAAAACCAAACTATACACATGGGACCTCACATTCAAGACAATTTTAAAGCAAGTGGATGGCCTAAGAAACAGAAACAGCCTTAAGTCTCTGTTGACGCTTAATTGGAGGCTAAATTTGTAAAGGTAACATATAATTTGATCTTCAAATTCTATGTAGATGCCTCCAAATTGATTTGTTATAGATCACTGTGCCATTTTCTGTCAAGCAGTTATTAAAGTAGTATTTTTATTTATAAGATTGTAGATTCTGAGTAGCTCTCCCAAGTAAACAAATACACACACAGAGTACTTCTAAAACCCGAATGATAATAAAGGAAAGGAAGCAGAAACATTTGTAATTACAAAGTGAGTGAGAAAAAAAAAACACAATTTTAATGTTTCAAAGATAAAATAGAGAAGAGTTAGAAAGCTGAAACGGTTAGAGAAGAGGTCACTAATGATAAGAATAAAACAAAACAAACGGGATTCTTTATGCCCTAGAGTGTTGTTTTATTTTCGGTACAGCTGCTTTACTTGAATATACTACAGTTTCAACTACTGACAGTGGCTCTGCAACCACTGCCCGGCTGCTCAGGCTAAGGACCAGTGGGACTTCTGTGCCCAGTCAGAACCATCTCTGCCTCTTACAGTCAAATATCCTTTTTACCTAAGCCTCGATCGTTCTATTTCGCTAACAAGGACTCAGGAGTCAGACACTGGCGTGTAAACCTGCTAGCTCAGAGAGGTCAAGAAGCACCCAGCTGTCCTTCCTCCTTAGCCAGCAACCCAGCACGAAGGACTCTCTCCTGCTACCCCAAACCAAAAAGGACTACCACACTCAACGTCCCTCCCTAATAATTCTTGTGTATTTCTCTATCTGGTTTTCAGACTCTTAATGACTATTTTCTGTCTACTAGTTGCTGGCTGCACCTCTTGACCAAAGGTTTTAGTTAATTAATACAAACTTGGGGTTCACAGTGTGACCAAATATACTGCAACACTTGATACAACATATGTGGTCTCCTAAGCACCAACTTTAGCATGTAGTTCTAATATGTACCCAAGGGCAATGCCAATAGTCTGGTTGTTTTGTGGAGCACCCTTTCTGATCATTAACTCATTGAAAGATATCCATATATTTCATTATAATATTAATTTAATAATCAGTTGAATCTTGGAATGACAGTGTTCAATGTTCACTCATGCTAGGTTATTCCTTTTGAATTCAGTTTCATATATTGAAGCTAACTTAATCTGTCTATGACCTCACCTTGGTTTCTCTCATATCTATGTACCCCTTTCTTCAGTATTTAACAGTACAAAAACGTGCTATTCCGACTTCTGGAGAACAAAAGACATTAATGGTTTTACCCACATATGTATCCTCCATGCTCCAATATTAGTTTGACAGGAAAATATGTGCACTGTTTCAACAATCCCATTATAAGGTGATTGGACTTTGTTTTTACTCAATAGCGGTACATTCTGATATTTTAATCATGGTCAACAACGACAATGGTTGGGGGAGGTCATAGGGTTTATAACTTTTTAATAAATGTTCTTGCTGTCAATTTACCTTTAAACTATTTATGCATATTCACATAGAACTGTCCTGCTCTTAGTCTGCAGAAGGGAGCAGTCAGTGGAGAAATGAGTGTCAGGTCATAGTGTTGAAGACAAGAGACTGAATATTCAGTCATATAGGACACCTATTTCACCACCACCCCTGAGCGTCAGGGGATATGATAGAAGAGGAAAGACCATAACAGGTCAAGAATGGAAAATAGTGTTTGGGAGTCTGTCAAATGGTGTCTTTTGGACATGATGTGGCCCACAATAAAGAATTCAGGGCAACTGTGGTTACCTATACAACACCTCCATAAGTTCCAGACAGTCAAAATTCCTGAATAGTTGGGATAGTCTTCATGCTGCTCACTAAGGAGCTATTTCTGGTTGGTAGTTTTTGGGAGAAATAGAATCATTAATTTTCTGGCATGCGATCCCTGATAGGATTTCCATGCTCCATTGGATGGCTTTACACACAAAAAACAGGGGCATTATTAACTAAACATAAAAACGTGAAGTTGGGAGGACATACTGAAGGTAATATGGATGTTCTTGAAGGGAAATACATATAACCATATATTCTTATATAACTGTATAAATATCTGAAGAATAAAGCAAAAATTGCAAAATAATAGAAATAGCATTTGACTAAAACTTTCAAGATTATTTTAATATCTGTAGTAAGGTAAAATTCAAATTCACATTGTCACTTAGTATCCAAAATAAGAACATTTTTATGTCTGCCATTGTATAACAAAGATTTTTATACAGACAACCTGACAAGTTATAACTAAGTCATTTTAGGGGAAGGATTTGATGTAAACACCCCATTTATAACAGAGTTATCAATGATCTCTCACTGGATACACAAAACACACATAAGGGAAGACCCCATATTCAGCAGTAAATTCTCAGCACAAATAAACAATAACCTTGTTTTGAGTGAATCATACACATTTTTACTTTTCTTGTTTCTGCAAAATATTAAATTGGTGACTCAAAAATTATTTCTATTTATACTTAGACATTCCCTTAAACTCTTAAGCTGAATGAAAAATCACTACATTAAAATTAGGTCACTGTCTTGGTAATAATTGCATCTCTATAATTTTCTATAATAATTGTAATTTATTTAAACCAATTTTGGGGGAATTTTCACCAAAAAATTCATCCAAATGAAGCTTCCTAGATAAGAAATAAAATATAGATTAGGACAGGCAAGTGTCTTTCAGTAAAAGATTTTTAAAAGTAGAAGAACTACTGTGGAATTAAATTTCTATGAATAATTCACCAGATGCTATTATTATAGATAAAATATGTATATTTCAAAAGAAACACTGGGGATTTCTAATTGTTCACAGTAAAATTCTATTTGATTTGCATAATCTGTTTCTCTTCTTTGATCTCCCATCATCTGCAGTAAAACGTTTGTGGTTTTTATTTTTTTGACTAAAGGGAATTCATATCTATGTATCTGAGTTTTGCAATATGAGTATATCAAATTGCTGTGTTTTTAATAGAAACTGATTGTTTTGCATAAGTACTACTTTAAGAAGAAGGTTAAAGTATTAAAGTGTACAATTTTTATTTCTAAGAGGTAGAAATTCATATTTTTCAAAGATAAGACACATTTAAATTTCTTTAATCTGATTTGCTATATATATAAACATATAAATATTGTCATATATATATATGACACTACACTGTAGACAGTGTATCTAAATATTATTACTGTGAACAACAGTCCCTTGAGATTTTAATGCTACCGAATGATTTGCATACAAAATAAAACATAATCAAATATATTTCTTTGACTGACTAAATAGATTTAAATTATCAAATTCTTACTTCTTTAACCTTATATAATATCCACATATAAATGTCTTGGTTCCTTCATATATAGCTCAAATTTATTTTCAATATGTGTTTAATATAAAAAAGCATTAAAAACAAAAGCCTTAACAGAAAGCCTTAAACAAAATTATCTATATGATAGTGGCTTAATTTAGTCAAGATACTACATGGAAGAAAACAGTATTTTAAATAATTAGGGTCTTTATAATTTATATTTTGAGTGCCTAAAGTACAATATATGAATTAAATGGATTGAGTAAAGTTGTTTTATCATTGAAATGGCTTTGTAAATCACTTATTGTATTCCAGTCCTTTGAACATATAGGTATCATGCAGAAGAAAGTTATCCTGAAATTGACTCTCCAGCAAGCAGTTTTTCATATGCTTAAGGCCAAAGAGAAACCTGCTTCAGAAAATGAACATCATTCTGAAATATGGCATCTTTCACCATATAAACCAAATCTTTCCACTATATAAGCCAACTGAATTCTTAACTCTTGTCATAAGAATAGAGGAAAAATCCTAATAAATGCATGCATGCTCACTTTCTATAAAAAGGCAAATTCCTCAGCAGATCTCTTCCTGTTAATTCTACAGTATACTTTACAGAACACCTTGGGTAATCAACTCTTCACTGTTTCATAATTCAAAGTATCACTCACATAGGTAAACAGTTTTGTGTTTCAAGGTGACCCCAAGGCCTCAGAAAGTCATCATCTTTATATGTAAATGTACACACTTACACATGAGAACTGTGTGAGGAAAATTGAAATAAAACATCAGCACTGGATTCACACATTCTAGTGAAGCATAGCAATTCCAGTGAGGTTGTATAGTTTCAAGAAGATTTTCTCCTATGCCCCTGGAAAGATAAGACCAAAAATACAGCACAGCTACTTGTGGGGAGACGTGGGAGCGTGTAGTGCTGTAAGAGGCAAAGGAAAACTTCCAATGAAAAGGGTAAAATGAAAAATGTTCCAAATATACAATTCCCTAATTTAATCACACATGAAAGTTTTGGCTAAACGGAATGACACATTCCTTTTAAAAAAAAATTCATTGTTCTCTCTTATATTAAACTCCAGCCATAGTTTCCCATTCCTCCACTTCTTCCAGTTCCTCCCTCAAAATCAACTCCTCCTGTTTTCCTTCAGAAAAAGAGTAGGCCTCCCAGGGATGTCCATCAAATATAACCTAAGAAGATACAAAATGAGCCTCATATCAAGGCTGGACAAGGCAATTTATTGGGAGAAAAAGGGTCCCAAGTGCAGGTCAAAGACTCAGCGACAGCCTCCACTTCCATTATTGGCATTCCCCCAAGAGCACCAAGCTACACATCTGTAACATATATGCAGAAGACTTAGCTCAGACCCATACAGGGTCTATGTTTGTTTCTTAAGTTTCCATGAGCCCCTATGAGCCCTCCTTTCTTGGCTCTGTGGGCCATATTTTCCCGATGTACTTGACTCCTCTGGCTCCTGTAATCTTTCCTTACTCCCTCTCTTATGAGGGGTTTCCTAGCTCTGCCTAGTGTTTGGTTATGAGTCTTTGTATCTACTCCCATCAGTTGCTGGTGGATACCCATCTGATGACAATTAGTTTAGGCTCCAATCTACGAATATAGTAGAATCACTTGGCATTGGACTGACAGATACTTTAGCACCACTTCCTATCATTGTTTACAGTCTTATCTAGGCCACTGTTGATTATCTGGGAAAGTGCACATCACCTCTCCTTGAAGTATTTTCTTTAGTGTTCTGTCTGGGTGTGCATTTTATGTGGAGTTTCCCCCTCATTACAATTCCAGAGATTTGACTCTCACCCTTTTGCTGGCTGGTTTTCTTGCTCCTGGAACTTCCTCCATCAAATATTTATTAGCATTTTCATAGTGTAAAGAGCAAGGTACTATGAAGAGAAAAAGTTCAGAAGTCAGCCAGAGGTATGTCTCCAGATCCCATCAGGTTAGTTCTTTGAAAGGATCATGGGCACAGGACAAAGGGGATAAGGAAACAAAATTATATGCATGGAGTTGAACACTTCAGAAAGTTCAACAGGAAATTTCACCACCACATGACTTTCCTTCCCAATAACAAAAATATTCCCTCTCTCTTTTTAAAAATCTGCAACAAATTCGTAATTGGAATGGTTCAATTCTTCCATAATTCTATTTGTTCTCAGTTCACATGGCTTTTTCTAATGTTTCAAACAAGCAAGCCTGCAAACAAACAAATAACAACAAAAACAAATAGTCTTCATAGTTGAATAGCCAATTAAAATATAATGTACTCTTTTATTCTTTGGAAGCAAATACCTAGAATGCCATAAGCATTTGATAGTTTAACACAAGTATGAAGTTGCAAGAGACATAAGGAGAGTAAAATAATGGATCATAATATTATATAGTCAATGTTTTGTTTTTTTTTTTATGGAAAAAGATTTCACATGCCTTGTTAATTTGAATAATATATTATCTCTTAAATGTATTATCTAATAAAGTTATAAATTTGAAATGTCCACAATTTTTGGTTGATAAGCTGGTAATTTTAATAACCTTCAAGTATATACTCAACTGTCCCTAATCTCAAAATTGATTTTTGAGCTTTAAAGAATGCTCAAGAGTTACACACATGTCTTACCCTTGCGGATGAACCAATGTCCAAAGAATGAAACTCCCAACTGCCTGTGACTCCAGTTCAAGAAAGATCTGAATCTTTTGACCCTCAGTTGCCCCTGCACTCACTAACAAAACAGACAAACTTATGCTCACAGGAACATCTTTAAAGTAATAAAAATGTTAACTTTACTGAGGGTGCTAGAGTCATAAAGAATAAATTTTTAGATTAATTTATATTTTACTTTTAGCATAGGAAGAAACAACTATATGAATAGAAGGCCAGTATGGGCAAAAAAGAAACAAGATAAAACTTATATGAACCCCATAACAGGATGATTAGCTAAATTTGGATGTCCCATTTTTAATGTAAATGTCAGTATTTGTTATTTTGGGAGTTATGTGTTTGATCAAAGACTTTTATTTTACCTTTTTAAAAAAAAATTTGAGTGAAAATAAGGTCAAAACCAACACTAAGCAAATAATATTCTACCCAATGCAAAGTGTCAATTGATGCAATAAAAGACTTATCAAATACTTATAAAACACTCAGCACACTAAAATGAGACTAGGGACTTTGAGAGTTCTGAAAATAGGAAATTCACAAATTAAACCATTACATATTATAAATTGAACTGAATTCAATTCCAGTTACACTTCTTTTCCAACAATACTGCAACTCAGGGAAAAGGGATCATGCTACCACGAAAATAAAAGTTGAGATTAAGCCTGAATGCTTAGATTCAAACAGAAATTTTGGGAACACTGAAGAAAACAAATATCAGGAACTGATGAAAGATATGAAATAGTCAAGGAAACAAGATGAAGAGAAAAGAGGGAAAGCAGATCTCAGCTGGCTCCCAGGACCTCCTCTTCCTCCCAGGAGAATGCCCAAGGGATTGTTGTTCTTCTTTTCATAAACTCTGCAAAGTTGTTGTTAATACACTCTTATAAAATATCAGATGCATTTAATTGTATTTAGTTTAATTTTAGGTAACGATAGCTTATTTTGTTTTTAAGAAAGGAGGTTACCTCTCAAAGCCCTGCAAGTAGGAAAGTGGGAAAGCAATGCAAAGAAGATTTTGAAGTCCGTGTATTAGAGGTAACTATTGATCCTTCTCTCTTGTCTTGATAAACCCCTGTGCTGGAAGGCGAGCTTACTTTCTTCTTTTCCGATAGCACCATTGAAATAAACATCAAATATTATTTGCTTATCTGATATGTGTCCTGGAATGAATTCTAGATTCAAAACAACCAAGACTAATACAGTTCAGGTAGGAGGAAATAAAAGAAAACATATTTTATCCGTAAAATCATAATGAGAATGGAAGAATAATAGAATAGTAAGAAACACAATGTTTTCCAAAATAGATAAGACAATTGACTATTCTATATATTCACTGATAATTACTAATTAAGAAACTTTAAATAAATATGATAATATAAACTTTGTAGTTGGAAGACTAAACAAAAGTAAAAATCAATGAAAAATTATATCTAGCAATATTATAATTAGGAACTCACAGTATTTTAAATTGCAGTAATATTGTTTTCATTTAAAATATAAAGTAATTAAAGAATATACATTTATTAGATATCATTCTTGAATGTAATCAAATAACTGACCAGAAGCAATTTAATAAAGAACAAAAATGTATTTTATTGCTGAGACTGACAGCCCATTAAGTTTGGGGAGACACTGTAGCTAAAGCTGCATGCTTCAGGGCAACAGGAGTTAAGGCTGTGTTCTCTTCTCCAAAATCAAGAACCTGAGACCTTGCTCTGGAAGCAAGACTAAGGGAATAGTTAAAACACATAGGACCTGACACTTCAGTACAGCTACCTTCTGAAACTAGTACCAGCTTCCTAAAATGTTGCAGCTCCCCAAAACAGCACCACCAATTAAGAAGCCAGTGTCCAAATCCTCGAGTCTGTGCAGGAACTTTTTGTATGCAGACAATAACAGCACCTTAATGGACTGCTTATTAATAAACAGATCACTTACAGTTGTGAAACAGAAGGCCTAGAATGATTAAAGATCAGAGCTAAAATGGTATATTATTTGTGTTTTGATAAATAGAGTTTGCCTGAAGGTCAGAAAAGTAAAGCAACCAGTCATTGGCTCTTACCTCTACATCAGACTGGAAGAGGGTAAATCTTGTCTCCATCAATTCTGAAGACTCCACATCCCACATTTTACACTCCACTTGGTTCCTGTCTCTTCTCCCTTACATTCCTCTCTCTGCCCAGCCAATTATCACTCCTATCTCCAGCTCCCTAGTGCTGGGATTAAAGGCCTATAATTCCAAGTGCTGGTATCACCTTTGTGTGAGCTCTGTTTCTGTTTTAGACAGATTCAATCTTGTGCAGCCCAGGGTGAATTAAACTAACAGAGATCCTTCTGCCCCTGTCTTTCAAATCCTGGGAATAAGGGTGTGTGCCATCACTCCCTGGCCTGTATGACTGACTAGTATGGCTGCTTACCTCTCTCATCTTCAGGCAAACCTTATATATTAAAGCACAAATAATACACTACTCTACAGAGAGGATTTTGTAAGTCCAGCCATCAGTGTGCCCTTTGGATCTGTTTCAATTTTTTTCTTTTCCCATCCTAGTCCAGTCTTTTTTTTTTAATTGTAGACCACATATTACATAAAGCACAGAAACACTGAATTACCTTGTTCATTTGATCTCTTCTGTCAACAAACCTGAAGGAAGAGTTTGAGAATACTTTATTTGGGAAGCCCATAAGAATCTCAAAACCTAGTGTGAGGGAAGCTGGAGAAAGAAGAGCGGTGCAAATAAACACCATATTATCTATGGTTTGAGGAGATGGCTCACAGACTCAGAGACCTGAGTTGAGTCCCAACTTCCAGGTTAGGATGCTCGAAGCCACCTGTCACTCCAATTCAAGTGGACCTTGAACATTAGAATGAATGTTCAGGCACTGTGATAATAACATACACCAACCCTTATACAGATAATTCATATCCATCTTGACATAACTAAAAATAAAATAAGTTCTTCACATAAAAGACAAGATTAAAAAGGTAAATTCACTTATCTATGAAAAAGATGTTTTATCTCACTGAGGACATGAGAAAAAGCATTCACCTTGTGCAGCCAAGGGGCATTTTATATAAGAGGGAAAAAGGTAATTTTGCCAGCAGCTGAGATCTGCTTAGGGTGAGCAGAGAGTGACTAATTTCCCTCCCTTGCTTTACTGCCTGTTAATGAAGGACCAGTGGGGTTTGGCAGACAAACAATCTCAGGCAAAGAGATTCAGATTTTGCCATACAATATAAAATTGGCAAAAACTCCTGAAGGTTTTTGTGGAGACTGACAGCATCCTCTACTGTGATTGCCCTCCCCCCTGAGAAGAACCATTAACCTCTTAAGGTTGACTTAAGGCAGAAGGAAACTATCACCAAGGACCCTAAATGGGCTTGTGTTCAGTTCTTGGAAGCCTACACCCATCTTGAAAAGCCAGTGACAGTAACTTCTAACTACCACGGTGGTCCCCCGTGAGTTCAAGGGTCACTGTTTCACAGGACCGTGGTTCCTTCTTGAAATCCAGCTTTAGACTCCTTGGAACTGCAAGACTTGTGAAAACTGCTCCTTTCAACTGCTTTTAACTTGGCTCTTTCCCTTGAAGATTTGGAAAGAATAATGTGCAAGAGCCTGGGGGAGGGGGAAGAAGCTACTGCTGAGCTCAAACATTCATCCCTTCTTTCCTTTTTTCAGGGACCTTAGAGCCCACTATCTCACAGTTTTAACAGACCCCCTTTTGGCTCCACAAAGATGCCTAAGGCTCTGACCATTTTTCTTCCTTTTAACACTGCTTAATTTTTAAGCAAACACTCTAAGAGGAAAAGTCGGAGTTGATTTGAAAGAGAACATTAATTTCCTCTTACAAAATTCTGTCTTCTGCACCTGCTGCTTAGGAGGTTTCAGTGGCTTAGGCAATATTATTCCATACATTTTTTCTGGTCTTAAACAATCAGAAGACAATGCACGATGTCTATTTTACGTCTAAGTGAGCAGAATTATAGTGAACAGCAGTTAAGTGGTTAATTTGAAATAAATCTTGCAAAAACACAAAAGAAATATCAAAGGATTCACCACCTTTATGTTATTATAGTCAAATATTTGGTAGGAAAATGTACACATTAAACTCTAACTGTTAGTTTCTTTTAGAGATTATTGTTTTCTGATTTGCAAAGATACAGTGTGAATTTGGTATCTACTTAGAGCACCCAAGAACTTTATTACATTTCCAACTAACATACACAGACATAGTCATCTCTCTAAAGAGTATATCTTGGAACATGTTAGAAAACTCATTGTCTTTTTCCCAAGGTTGAGAAATCAATATGAAAGCATCCATTGCTATTGGAAAGCATTGCTGACATTTTAGCTTACATGTTTTTTTTTTTCTATCAAGAGATTTCAATCAATGTAGAATTTTTATAGCAAGTAGATAATGCATCGCTAACAAATTTGGAAGGTAAATATATAATTAGGATTTTCAGATTGAAATGAGCTGTGTGGGACAAACAGAAGTAATTAATAGTGATAAAACTTAGAGTTGTGTGCCCATTACTGTTTGTGACATTGAATGGTTAAGTTTGCTTCAGTACCTGTGTTTGTTTAATTTCCATTATCGTGACTCCCAGGGGGACGTAGCTATTTTGCAGGCCTCATACACACAATAACTAAAACCAGCCTTTGTGAAAGAGGTTAAGGGGAGGGCAATTGGATTTCTGCAATACTGATTCAAGGACATATGATAGGGCAGTGTCTGTACAATTTAGTCTGAAAAGAATCAATACTGAGTGTCCAGGCATTACATGACTCTCAATTGGCAGAATTCTAAATATATAAGAACTTAATTTTAGACAGTATTACTTACAAGAAAGTAACTTGACGAAAATAAAAAGAATATTGATATGAAAATAACAGCCAAGATACTGTTTTCTACATAACATAGTCTTATATTGAAAACATTTGTTTTAGAAAAAGCGAGCACTTTAAGTCTGAGTTTGTAGACAGGCTTACAAAAGACACGGTGGCTTTGTTAGTTGTGCAGCCATTCCATTATGACCTCTCTGACCTCCGGACAGTCACTTGGCCCTTCTAGGTTTAATTCCTTCCTGTGTATAAAAAAAAAAGAAAGACAAACACTGGCTGTAGATACTGGTATGTTCATGGGTGAAAACTTCCCATAGAGGCAAAGAAGTATAATTAAACCTTGGCACTGTTCCTTTAAAAATTAAAACCCCATTAAAATTTAAGAAAGTCTTAAACAACCTCATTAGTGCTGGGCTGGAAAGCCATTAAGTATATTGGTTTGCCCCTAAAAACATCCCCAGAAGGTTAGCCGTGCTCCATACTGCCAAAGATATTTAATGATAAAATGGATGATGACTCCTTCTGATCACAATCTTCCAATGTTTAACTCTTCTTTACAATACCACAGATATGGGTTATTTTCCAAAGTTTCTGGAAGTAATAACTGTGTCATGTCCAAAAGACAGCATTCCTGCCTTCTGGTTCATACAATCCTTCTGTTCCCTATTCTCCAGTATTTTCCTAGAATGGCAAGAGGTGGAGATTGATATAGATACCATACCTGAAGCTAGACAACACTGGTGTGTAGCATTTTGAATGGTAATTATTTTCTCGGCATTTTGAACAGTAATGAGCTTTTTTATTTAACAACTACAATTGAAGTAATAAGGTTTGTGACGAAGGCTGAGAATGACACAGACATAAACATAAATATTTAGAAGGCAACAGGACTAAATGGGGGTAAAAAGGAAATGATTACTCCTAAGTGTGGTTGAAGAAAAGTTAATTGAATATATGAGGGAGAACAGAGCCAGAGCCATAGGAAAGGGTATGGACTGAACCAGGCCAGAGGATGGAACAGAGTCATAAGAGGAGAGGAGAGAATGGAAGGAAGAGAAAGGAGAAGAGTGCAAGAGAGGAGCCGAGGACCAAGAAACCAAAAGAACCAGTAGGATGCTAGCCAAAATGAGATTATATAGGAATTAGAGAAACTGAGGGAAAGGAAGTGATGCCCAGATACTGGAGAGGTTGAGGGTAGGTAACAGGGTATGACAAACAGGATTCCTCTTTAATTTGTGACATGGGACTGATGGAGACCAGCAACCAGACTCTGCTTTGGTATGTTAAGCAAGCACCTCAGTCAGTCATTTGTCCTAGGTTTCTTTGATCCCTAACGATGATAATTTAGAATTAACAACAGTATGTTCTCCCATCGGTGTTGTAGTAGGAGCGGCGGGCTACGTTCCTGGCGCCCGGCAGCCCGCACGGCTAGCTTTACCCGAAATAATTACACGGAAACTGTATTCTTTTAAACACTGCTTGGCCCATTAGTTCTAGCCTCTTATTGGCTAGCTCTTACATATCGATTAACCCATTTCTAATATTCTATGTAGCACCACGAGCTGGCTTACCAGGAAAGATCTTAACCTGCGTCTGTCTGGAGTGGGAGAATCATGGCGACTTACTGACTCGGCTTCTTTCTCCCAGCATTCTGTTCTGTTTACTCCGGCCATCTAAATTCTACCCTATCAGAGGGCCAAGCAGTTTCTTTATTAATTAACCAATGAAAGCAACAGATAAGATACAAGACCCACCTCCATCACATCGGGACTATGATTTTCCTAGTCTTAACCTTGTTTATAATATCAAGCATGAACTCCCTTCAACAGAGCAGATCTGAAATCCAACCACAAGAAAAACTGATTACCCCCAAAGAGTCTTGCCACTATTGCAACACGGGGCATAGCTTGCCTAGCAGGTTGATACAGTGTCGTGTAGAGTTCAGACACCAGCAGGGAATAAGACCACAGAAATTTTTCTGTTCCAGCACTGAGAAAGTGAGTCAGCAGGGAGACTTTATGGGTCTCTTCAAGACTGATTCCTCAGTGCCCTGAGATCATAGTATATAATGTTTTCAGCAATAGGTCTTACTATCTAGTGGTGGCAAGCAAGAGCATTGACAATAGACTTTATTGTTTTGGGTGCCTTTGGTGTCTGTCTGATGAATAATTTATATGGCAGTAACCTATGCCCAGCACTGAGAATTTTATTATATATCTCGTGACTTCTGATAGAAGTACCACTCACCCACTTAGACCAACTTTAAGATTGCTCTAAGACAGAATTTTAATAGCAAGACAATACAAACTTTAGGATTATAGAAAATATGAGAAGGTATATATGTATACACACATAATACACACACACACATATATACACACACACACACACATACTAGTTGGGTTTCATAAGACTTCTCCACACATTTTTAGTTTTTGTTTACCACTCCTTAACTCTCCTTTCCCCAGGCTTTTGCCTTTATCCCTTCACTTAAGTCTTTAGCTTCTGCTATTGTCCCCTTGTTCTTTCGGATCCCATGTATTATTCTATCCTTCTTACTGAATTTTTAATTTGCTTCTGAAGCAGCTTCTCCATTCAAACTTGCTCTTAGTTAATCCTCTCCCTCATTGCAAGAGCCAGAGGGGATGGAGTTTACCAAGGAAACAAGGCCTGCTAAACCCAACAAATGGATGCATGTGGGAGCTAGCTGAGACTCTGGCAGCTAGATAAAGTCCTAGTGCTGAGAGACGCACCATCCCTAAACCACAAGCTATAGCTCACTGATAGGTATTCATAAATAGTGATGCTTGACCATGCAGAGAACTATCTAAAAGGAATTGTTAAATGTAGCTCACCAGAGAAGAACACTTCGACATATTAATAGCCAATGGAACGTCTTTATTCCATACAGCTGGTCTCACATCCAGGTATTCGAAAACTTAGATGTGGCCCCAAGTGTCCCAAAATGGAGATTTTAAAGGCAAAAACAACATTCTGGCATCTAGTTCATTGGCGGTAGGGGGTTTCACAGGTGCAAGCATCCAGGCAGAAGCTAAACTGTTGACTGAAAGGAGTCCTGACCAGACAGTTTAACAAAAGTGAAGTTAGCTAAGACATCTTGACTTGGTTTTCTAGAAAAAAAAGTTGAATATTTTCCCATGGGATTCTCCATCAAGAGATCAAATTCTAGTTAAATCAAAAATGCCATCATCAAAAAATACAAGAGAGTGAAACTGTCCTCTCTTGCTTTGTTACAGACTTGTCTGAAGGGGAGGGATGATTGTGCTCTACCTAGAGGCCTGCCTTTCACACACATTTCCCACTTTTCTTCCATTATGACTTTGCTCTGTCCCACAAAAACCTTTTACTCTTCCTGAGCCCTTGAGTCATTTATGGTAGAAGGGACCTTCCACTCCCTGTCCTTTTGGTTTTTCGAAACGGTTTTTCTGTGTAGCTTTGGCACCTGTCCTGGCACTAGCTCTTGTAGACCAGGCTGACCTTGAACTCAGAGATCCACCTGCCTCTGCCCCCTGAGTGCTGGGAATAAAGGTGTGCGCCACCACCACCCGACTATATCCCTGGTATTTTTGAAGAGCAGTAAGATGTCTAGAGATTCTGCTCACATAAACATAAACTCTTCAAGTTGAGAATTTAGGACAACTTGACTTTAGGCTGTTGGGCTGTAGTTGCTAATATTTGCTTCATAATTATTTCCTGAGCTCTATCCAGCAGTAGGTGAGCTCACTGACTCTCAAAACTGTTAGAATGACTTTTGTATCAACAGAAGTGAGTACTGTACTAGTGATCTAACACAGTAATCTAACACTAGTAATCTGACACAGAGTGACTATCTTCTATTCTGAAATGTGTTTTTGAGAAGCCGACTGATTCTGTTGGAAGTTAGCATTCAGCAGCCCATGAATAAGTAGATAAGTTGGCGAAATATGTAACAGATTTCTGTACTGAAGGACCTAGATACTTAAATATGTGACTTTACATTGTATATGACTAACAGGTAGAACTTAGTATTTTAATGGGCAATATGTACAAACTTGGTTTCCTCTCTCTCTTTCTCTCTCTCTCTCTCTCTCTCTCTCTCTCTCTCTCTCTCTTTCCTCTCTTCAGCTTTTAAATTAGGTAGCCATAATTAACACTTGAAGGTGGTTATAGCACAATGAAGGAATGAAGAGTCTCTAAAACGTTATTCAAAATTTAACTCACCTACATTGTATAAATTCCAAGCACTGATTGAGACACCAACAGCCATGCTCTCATGCAGAAAAGAATTCAAAATCGAAGGAATAAAATAATTGAAAAAGTCACTGATTTGGAACTGAGTGTTGTCAAAAGTAAAGAGCTAGTTTGTAGCACTGACATATCCAAGGAGAGGACGTTCAATTGTTTTCCCTGACAATCACCGGGAGGGAATCAAGCACTTCATAGCAATTATGAACTGCAGCCAGAATCTGTTATAACACCGCCTTAAGGGAGGTAAGATAAGGATGATTCTAGCTAAGAAGCCACATCAAGGGAAGTAGGAAAATGAGAAAGTCTTTTGCAGTTTTAACTCCTGAGGAAAACAAGAAACCCTTTTGCAGTTTTAACTCCTGAGGTTTATCTGATGATTAAAGGTGTTACAATATGGGAAAGATGAGAAAATAGGTCAATTGCTGAAAAATTAAAGATTTTTTTCTTTTGGGAAATATCACAGAGTATATATTTAAGTTTATGGTAAAAATTATTTTTAATATCATTTAATAACCTTATTGCAATTTAGCAAAAATTAAGCATTTTACACTATATGTTTAAAAAGTATATAAATAATAATCAAAAAGTAAAATAAAAAATGCTGTTATAAAGAATGTATTGTCATCAAATGTAGGGCTTGAAATTCAATAAAGGAAAATACATCAACTGAATTTTAATGTCAAACTACAATAAAGAAAAACTAAATAAATAAATACATTATAGAAATCAATTTTTGGCATAAAATTACATAGGAAAAATGTCACAGCTTTGCAGTTTGAAAGATTATAGTAAACATATGTAAAAAGGAAATTAATCACTTACCAATATTTGGATTGTGTAGATTGAATAAAATTAATTTTAAAACAAACTTAACCCCTCGTGGTCCTGACTTCCTTGCTCATGTTCTCCCTCCTTCCGCTCCTCATTGGGAACTTGGGAGCTCAGTCCGGTGCTCCAGTGTGGGTCTCTGTCGCTATCTCCATCCATCACCAGATGAAGGTTCTATGGTGATATGCAAGATATTCGTCAGCATTGCTATAGGATAGGGTCATTTCAGGTTCCCTATCCTCAGCTGCCCAAGGAACTAACTGGGGACCTCGCCTTGGGCTCCTGGGAGCCACTCTAGGTTCAAGTCTCTTGCCAAGCCTAAGGTGGCTCCCTTAATTAAGAATTGTGCTTCCGTGCTCCCCTATCCAACCTTCCTTTATCCCAATCATCCTGTTTCCCCAAGTTTCCCTCATCCTCCCCTTCTCACTTTTCTCTCCCAATCCCCCGATACTCCCATCTCACCCCAACCCCAAGATCCCAAATTTTCTCCCCGGCAATTTTGTCTACTTCCCATAGCCAAGAGGATAATTATATGTTTTTCCTTGGGTTCACCTTCTTATTTAGCTTCTTTAGGTTCACCAATTATATACTCCGTGACCAAATTTACGGCTAGAAACCAATTATGAGTGAGTACATCCCATGTTCATCTTTTTGGGTCTGGGTTACCTCACTCAGGATAGTGTTTTCTATTTCCATCCATTTGCATGCAAAATTCGAGAAGTCATTGTTTTTTACCGCAGCATAGTACTCTAATGTGTATTCCACACTTTCTTCATCCATTCTTCCATTGAAGGGCATCTAGGTTGTTTCCAGGTTCTGGCTATTACAAATAATACTGCTATGAACATAGTTGAACAAATGCTTTTGACATGTGATAGGGCATCTCTTGGGTATATTCCTAAGAGTGGTATTGCTGGGTCCAGGAGTAGGTTGATCCCGAATTTCCTGAGAAACCGAAACACTGATTTCCAAAGTGGTTGCACAAGATTGCATTTCCACCAGCAATGGATGAGGGTACCCCTTCCTCCACAGCCTCTCCAGCAAAGGCTATCATTGGTGTTTTTGATTTTAGCCATTCTGACAGGTGTAAGATGATATCTCAAAGTTGTTTGATTTGCATCTCCCTAATCGCTAAGGAGGTTGAGCATGACCTTAAGTGTCTTTTGGCCATTTGAACTTCTTCTGTTGAGAATTCTCTGTTCAGTTCAGTGACCCATTTTTTAATTGGGTTAATTAGCATTTTGAAGTCTAGTTTCTTGAGTTCTCTATAAATTTTGGAGATCAGACCTTTGTCTGTTGCAGGGTTGGTGAAGATCTTCTCCCAGTCAGTAGGTTGCCTTTTTGTCTTAGTGACCGTGTCCTTTGCTTTACAGAAGCTTCTCAGTTTCAGTAGGTCCAATTTATTCAATGCTGCCCTTAATGTCTGTGCTGCTGGGGTTATACATAGAAAGCGATCTCCTGTGCCCATTTGTTGTAGGGTGCTTCCCACTTTCTCTTCTATCAGATTCAGTGTGTTCAGACTAATATTGAGGTCTTTGATCCATTTGGACTTGAGTTTTGTGCAAGGTGATAGGTATGGGTCTATTTTCATTCTTCTACAGGTTGATATCCAGTTGTGCCAGCACCATTTGTTGAAGATGCTTTCTTTCCTCCATTGTATACTTTTAGCTCCTTTATCGAAAATGAGGTGATCATAGGTTTGTGGGTTAAAATTTGGGTCTTCTATGCGATTCCATTGATCGACTTCTCTGTTTTTATGCCAGTACCACACTGTTTTCATTACTGTAGCTCTGTAATAGAGTTTGAAGTCGGGGATGGTAATGCCTCCAGAAGATCCTTCATTGTATAGGATTGTTTTGGCTATCCTGGGTTTTTTGTTTTTCCATATAAAGTTGATTATTGTCCTTTCAAGATCTGTGAAGAATTTTGCTGGGATCTTGATGGGGATTGCATTGAATCTATAAATTGCCTTTGGTAGAATTGCCATTTTTACTATGTTGATCCTCCCAATCCAAGAGCAAGGGACGTCCTTCCATTTTCTGGTATTCTCTTCAATTTCTTTCTTCAATGCCTTAAAGTTCTTGTCATATAGGTCTTTCACTTCCTTGGTTAGAGTTACCCCAAGATATTTTATGCTGTTTGTGGCTATCGTGAAAGGTGAAGTTTCTCTGATTTCCCTCTCTGCTTCCATATCCTTTGTGTATAAGAGGGCGACTGATTTTTTGGAGTTGATCTTGTATCCTGCCACATTACTAAAGGTGTTTATCAGCTGTAGGAGTTCTTTGGTGGAGTTTTGGGGGTCGCTTATGTACACTATCATATCATCTGCAAATAACAAAAGTTTAACTTCTTCTTTTCCAATTCGAATCCCCTTGATCCCCTTATGTTGTCTTATTGCTATTGCTAGAACTTCAAGCACTATATTGAAGAGATATGGCAAGAGTGGACAGCCTTGTTGTGTTCCTGAGTTTAGTAGGATGGCTTTGAGTTTCTCTCCGTTTAATTTGATGTTAGCTGTCGGCTAGCTGTATATAGCTTTTATTATATTTAGGTATGACCCTTGTATCCCTAATCTCTCCAAGACTTTTATCATAAAGTGATGTTGAATTTTATCAAATGCTTTTTCAGCATCTAATGAAACGATCATATGGTTTTTTTCTTTCAGTTTATTTATATGATGAATTACATTGATAGATTTTCGTATGTTGAACCAGCCCTGCATCTCTGGGATAAAGCCTACTTGATCATAATGGATAATTTTTCTAATGTGTTCTTGGATTCGGTTTGCCAGTATTTTGTTGAGGATTTTTGCGTCAATGTTCATGAGTGAGATTGGCCTGTAATTCTCTTTCCTGGTAGAGTCTTTGTGTGGTTTTGGTATCAGAGTAACTGTAGTTTCATAAAAGGAATTTGGTAATGACTCTTCTGTTTCTATATTGTGAAATACATTGAGGAGTATAGGTATTAGGTCTTCTTGGAAGTTCTGGTAGAATTCCGCATTGAAGCCATCTGGTCCTGGGCTCTTTTTGGTAGGAAGGTTTCTGATAACAGATTCTAATTCTTCGCGACTAACAGGTCTATTTAGATTGTTCACCTGGTCCTGGTTTAACTTTGGTATATGGTATGTATCTAAAAAAGTGTCCATTTCTTTTACATTTTCCAGTTTTGTGGCATACAGGCTTTTGTAGTAAGATCTAATGATTCTCTGAATTTCCTCTGTGTCTGTGGTTATGTCCCCCTTTTCATTTCTGATCTTATTAATTTGCATATTCTCTCTCTGCCGTTTAATTAGTTTGGATAGGGGTTTATCAATCTTGTTGATTTTCTCCAGGAACCAGCTTTTTGTTTCATTGATTCTTTGGATTGTTTTCTGCGTTTCTATTTTGTTGATTTCGGCCCTCAGTTTGATTATTTCCAGTCTTCTACTCCTCCTAGGTGAGTCTGCTTCTTTTTTTTCTAGAGCTTTCAGGTGGGCTGTTAAGTCTCCAATGTGTGCTTTCTCTGTTTTCTTTAAGTGGGCACTTAGTGCTATGAACTTTCCTCTCAGGACTGCTTTCATAGTGTCCCATAAGTTTGAGTATGTTGTTTCTTTATTTTCATTGAATTCAAGGAAGACTTTAATTTCTCTCTTTATTTCTTCCTTGATCCAGGTGTGGTTCAGTAGTTGACTGTTCAGTTTCCATGAGTTTGTAGGCTTTCTGAGGGTAGCATTGTTGTTGAATTCTAACTTTAATCCATCGTGATCTGATAAGACACATGTGGTTACTAATATTTTTTGTAACTGTGGAAGTTTGCTTTGTTACCGAGTATGTGGTCAATTTTCGAGAAGGTTCCATGAGCTGCAGAGAAGAAGGTATATTCTTTCCTATTTGGGTGGAATATTCTATAGATGTCTGTTAAGTCCAATTGATTCATTACCTCCTTTAATTCTCTAATTTCTCTGTTAGGTTTCTGTCTGATTGACCTGTCCATTGGTGAGAGAGGAGTGTTGAAGTCTCCTACTATTAGTGTGTGCGGTTTGATGGCTGCTTTGAGTTTTAGTAATGTTTCCTTTAAGTACGTGGGTGCTTTTAAATTAGGGGCATAGATATTTAGGATTGAGACTTCATCCTGTTGAATTGTTCCTGTTATGAGTATAAAATGTCCCTCTCCATCTCTTCTGATTGATTTAAGTTTGAAGTCAACTTTGTTAGAAATTAGTATGGCCACACCTGCTTGTTTCTTAGGTCCATTTGTTTGATAAGCCTTTTCCCAGCCCTTTACTCTGAGTAGGTGCCTGTCTTTGTGTTTGATATGTGTTTCTTGTAAACAGCAGAATGTTGGATCCTGTTTTCGTATCCAATCTCTTAGCCTGTGCCTTTTTATAGGTGAGTTGAGCCCATTGACATTAAGTGATATTAATGACCAGTGGTTGTTAACTCCGGTCACTTTTTTAGTAGTAGAGTTTGTGTGTTTCCCTTCTTTGAGTTGTGCTGGTGAAGGGTCTCTAGATGTCTGAGTTATTGTGGTCATTGTTGGACTCCTTGGTTAGTGATTTTCCTTCTATTACTTTCTGTAAAGCTGGATTTGTGGCTATGTATTGTTTAAATTTGTTTTTATCCTGGAAAATTTTGTTTTCTCCATTTATAGTGAATGAAAGCTTGGCTGGGTATAGTAGTCTGGGCTTGCATCCATGGTCTCTTAGTTTTTGTAATACATCTATCCAGGACCTTCTGGCTTTCATGGTTTCCATAGAGAAGTCCGGTGTAAGTCTGATAGGTTTGCCTTTATAGGTAACTTGGCCTTTTTCCTTTGCGGCTCTTAATATTCTTTCTTTATTCTGAATGCTTTGTGTTTTGATTATTATATGGCGAGGGGATGGTTTTTTTTTTTTTATCCAGTCTATTCGGTGTTCTGTATGCTTCTTGAACCTTCATAGGTACATCCTTCTTTAGATTGGGAAAGTTTTCTTCTATAATTTTATTAAATATATTTTCTGGACCGTTGAGTTGCACTTCTCCTTCTTCTACAATTATTCTTAGGTTTGGTCTTTTTATTGTGTCCCATATTTCCTGAATGTTTTGTGATGTGAACTTGTTGGACTTGCTGTTTTCTTTGATCAGTGCATTTATTTTCTCTATGGTATCTTCAGCATCTGAGATTCTTTCTTCTATCTCTTGTATTCTGCTGGTTATGCTTGTTTCTGTAGTCTCTATTTGTTTACCTAAATTTTCCATGTCCTGGTGCTTTGGCTGGCTTCTGGGAACCTATTCCTTATACTGGGTTTCTTTGTTCAGCCTTAATACAAGAGGTGCTTATTCTTACCTCAACTTGGTATTCCATATTTTGTTGACACCCATGGGAGGCCTGCATATTTCTAAACAGAAACAGAGAAAGAGTAGACAGAGAAGGGGTAGAGGGGAGTAAGGAAGGGAATGGGAGGAGAGAATGGAGGAGAAACTGTAGTCAGGATATAAAATAAATGAACAAATTTAATAATAAAAAGACACTCCTCTCTAAAATTGATTTTCAATGCATTTACTTTCTGGCATGTTTATCTGGTTTCAACATGCTCTGATATTACTCTAAAATTTCTTCCATTGAGGAACATAATGATAAAAATTAGCTATTAGTAATTTAGCTATTGTTCACTTATCCAAATATTAAAGTCAAGATCTGTATGAATACCTGATACTTTTTTCAAAGAAGTATAATACTGTCATGCTGTATCCTTGATTGCACATGTAGGCAAGTTTGAGAGGGGAAAGGGAAGTAAATTTTACCCATACGCTAGTATATATAGAGAATAGAGATATATTTATTTTTCTTATAATCCACTGATCTGTCAGTGTTATCCTATGAAACATAACAAATGAAACACACATAAACATACAGTATTACATTTATGTTTTTCCTCATGTTTTTACCATGCTTTTTAAAATATGTTCTTCCACATTTATATTCTGAATGTGTATGTAGGTTTCTATACTATCTAGTAGGTGAGAGGTCTTTATATTCCTTTCAAAACTTAAACTTTGTAGTCCTGACTTCCCTGTCTTGTTAAGAGAAGACTTGAGAATGAGGAATAAGTTCTTCTTGACTCAGGCAAATGTTGTAACTTTCCTGTTTGTCATCATCCAAAGGTGAGTGAAGAATCCAGTATAGGCCCAGACTCACTGAGCTCCTTCATAGAGGGATTTGTGACATAGAATTATCCTCTGTGACCTGCTGAGACGGAAATCTTTATTGGAGGTCAATAGGTTAGAAATTTAATCAAAAGGGATATTTTAATCCTGATGCAAAGTGTCTCTTCCTAAAAAAAAAAAAAATGCTTTCCTTTCCCTTATTATTTCAAAGGTTAGATGAGAAGGATGTGCTTTGTTGAGAATACGTTCCTTTCACTTTCTTTCTTTCCACAGAATACTTCCTTAGAACAGGTACTGTAGTGTTTAAATACTCACTAGCCATCAACATTAGACTTTACACTAGCAATATCTTGTGTCACCTTTCTGTTTCTTCTTCCACTGCAATACTCTTTGGCCTTTTCCTCTTAGACATAAGCTATTTCAGCAGCATTTGAAAGCACTGAAGCTTGTCATCTAGTGGTTTAAATGGGGCATTTAATGGTATTATTTAACTCAATCAGCTTGAAAACATAATACACGTAATCATTTTGTTTGTTTTGGTTTCAATTCAGGATTTCACTGTGTTCTTGCTCTTCTCAAACCCACTCTGCAGATCAAGATGACCTTGAGCTCACAGCGATCAGTCTTCCTCTGCCTTCTGGATGCTGGGATTCAAGGAATCCCTCCACAGCCTGCCAAGAAACAACACTATTAAAAAAAATCCATCAATATACTTAATTAAATTTTAGGGAAGGAAAACATGTCATACAGACAAAAATCAAGGGTGTATGGAAGAATATTTGTTCACAGCAACACTGTAAGCAATTCCTCAATATTTTCTTGAAGTTAATCTTATGTATTTAAAGATGAATTTAAGTTTAATAAGATCCTATTGCATTTCAAGTAAAAGCTTTGTGGTATTTAAATTAACACTAAAAAGGAATTTGGTAGATGAAATGACTTCATGTCTAGCACCTTTAAATTGGAAATTTTGCTAATTGGATTTTGTTTTTCTATCTCTACAAGGAGTGTATGAATCATTTCTAATATGATGACTTCAATTGTAATTATTTTATCTTTGGAATAATGATTAAGACAGTTAATTGTGTACATTCTCAAAATTACAAAACTCCCGGAAAAAAACCCTGCAAATGTGTACCTAACGCTTTGTAGTTGCTAGTAATGACTAATGGATATTAACTTACTTTTAATTTTCAACACTGCATTTGAAAATCTCCAGTAGTATCACACATAATCTCAGTCTTGCATCATCTGTGGTGATAAGATTTGCAACCAAGACTGTGCTACTTTAGATAGGGAAGTATAATCAGTTTCAATTTTAACAGTTTTCTAGCAGAATTTGTATGTGATACTTCTAGCAGATATATTGGAACATCTAAACCCTTTCTTATTTTTTTCTTCCAAATTAAATTCACACTTTATAAAAGCCAAAGGAAAGAGAAATATTAAAGATGGAAGGAGCCTAAGTTTGTGTTGTGAGAAACTGCTTATAGCTCTTGATAGCTTCTCCATGAAATGTTAATAAAAATTAATACTGTATCAGGGCTGTATGTATGTCATACTGTATCAGGGCTGTATGTATGTCTGTTTCCATATTTCTGTTTCTTTAGGGATGGTTTACCTAACACAACTATTTCTGATTGCATTACTTTCATATAAGGACCAAAATTATTGAAAAACATTGGCACAAAGCAACAGAAACGTGATAGGCATATACACTGAAAGCTAGACTTCACATATCAGGCTGTTGTGGTCTGACTGCATCCTTCTAGTGATTAACATTTTAAAGCTTAGATTCTAATATAATTATATTGGTAACTTTTCTAATCACTAGGACAAAGGTATCTGACTGAAACAGCTAAAACAGGAGAGCATTATTAGACTACCTGTGTGGGAGCTTTCAGTATGTCATGGTGATGAGGAGTGACACACACAAGAAACACACCTTTACTTCAAAACAGGTATTAACTCTAAGTAAATGGTTCAGAAAAGAATTTCCAAGCAAATGGACCTAATAAACAATCTTGTGTGTCTATACTAATAATTAACAAAATAGACTTTAAACTAAAATAAACTAAAAAGGTAGAGAAGGATATTTCATATTCATCAATGGAAAAATCCATCAAGATGAAGTCTCAAACCTAAACATCTATGCACCGAATACAGGGGCACACACATTTGTAAAAGAAACATTGAAGCTTAAATCCCATATCAACCTACACACATTAGTGGTGGGAGACTTCCACAGGCTACTCTCACCAATGCACAGGTCTGCCAGACAGAAACTTAACAAACAAAAGAACTAGCAGATGTTCTGACTCAAATGGACTTAACATACATCTACACATTTCATCTAAACACAAAGGATATACCTTCCTCTCAGCACCTCATGGAACCCACTCTGAAACTGATCTCTGTCTCATTCATAATGTAAACCCCCAAAAATACAAAAGATTGAATTAACCCCTTTTATCCTATCAAACCACCAATGGTTATAGTTCAAAAACAACATAGACTAGAAAAAGTCTACAGATGCATGAAAGCTGAACACCTCTCAAATGAACCATCACTGGTTCAAGGAAGAAATGAAGAAGGATATTAAATACTTCCTAGAATTCAATGAGAATGAATACACAACATAGCCAAACTTACGGGACACTAAAAAAGCAATGTCGAGAGGAAAGTTCACAGCTCTAAGTGCCAACACAAAGGAGAGATTTCCCATGTCCATGGATAAGTAGAATAAACATAGTAAAAATGGCAATCTTACTAAATCAATCTAAAGATTCAATGCAATCCCCATCAAAATCCCAACACAATTCTTCACAAACCTTGAAAGAACAATACTCAACAACTTCATATGGAAAACCAAAAAAGAAAACAGGATATGTTAAAACAATCCTGTACAATAAAAATTGTATCTAGGAATTTCTGGATCCAGGAATTTCTGGAGGTATTACCATCCCTGACTTCGAGTTGTATTATAAAGCTATAGTAATAGAAAGTTTGTTATTGTCTTAGAAACAGACACATGATCAATGGAATTGAATCAAAGACACTGACAAACATCCACACACCTATGAACTCCAGACTTTTGACAAAGAAGCTAAAAATATGCAATTCGGAAGATGAAATTGTCTTCAGCAACTGGTGCTGGCATAACTGAATGGTGGCATGCAAAAGAAACAGAGAGATCTATTTATATCACCTTGCACTAAACTCAAGTCCTAGTGGATCAAAGATCTCAGCATAAGTCCAGTTACACTTAAGCTGATAGAAGAGAAAATTGGAAGTAGCTTTCAACACATTTGAACAGTAGACAACTTCAGCAGCACAGACATTGAAATTGAGAATTAATATATGGGGCCTCTTGAAACTAAAAAGATTCTGTAAGGATAATGACACTGTCAATAGGACAAAATGGCAGCCTATAGAATGTGAAAAGATCTTCACCAACTCCATATCTGACAGAGGACTAATATCCAAATTATGTAAGAAACTAGACACCAAAATATCAAATAAGCCAGTTAAAATGTGAGGTACAGATTTAAACAGAGAATTCTCAACAGAAGAATCTCAAATTGTTAAGATACACTTAAAGTTCAACAGCCCTAGCTATTATGTAAATTCACATCACAACACCTCTAAGATACCATCTTATACCTGTCAGAATGGCTAAATCAAAAACACCAATGACACTCTCTGTTGGAGAGGATGTTGATCAAGAGGAACCCTCCTCCACTGCTGGTTGGAGTGCAAACTTGTACAGTCTTTTTGGAAATCAGTAGGGAGGTTTTTCAAAAAATTGGCAATCAATCCACCTCAAAACAGAACAATACCATTGTTGGGCAAATACCTAAAGGATGCTCGATCACACCGCAAGGACACTTGCTCAACTATGTTCACACCAGCATTATTCCTAAAAGCCAGAACCTAGAACCAACTTAGATGTCTCTCAATTGAAGAATAAATAAAGTAAATGATACATCTACACAATGGAGTATTATTACTCAGGGATATAAAATGGTGACATCTTAAAATTTAGGAAAATAGTTGGAACTAGAAAAAAATCACTAAGAATGAGGTACTCCAGACCCAGAAAGATAAACATGGTCTGTACTCACTCATAAGTGGATATTAGATGTAAAGCAAAAGCTAAATAGGCTGCAATCCACAGCCCCACAGAAGCTAGATAACAAGGAAGACCCTAAGAGGGCCACGGATGGACTCCGTGGGAAGAGGATATAGATGAGATCTCTTGGGTAAACTGCTTGCAGAGGGGTAGAGAGGAGGTGATGGAAATGGGAAAATGAGGAATCAGAATGGTCCAACTGGGGATGGGACAGAATGGGGCAGTAATAGAAGAACTATTTTGAGAGAGGGGCCCACTAAGGGGTTAGGGAGAAACCAACTGCCAGGGAAACTCCCAGGAACCTTTTGGAAGACCCCCAACTAAGACTCTTAGCAATAGTGGAGAGGGTACCTGTACTGCTCTTCCCCTATAATCAGACTGGCAACTACAATAACTGTGATCACTGAATCTTCATCTAGTAGCTGGTGGAAGCATATGCAGAAGTGAAGAGCCAAGCACTTGGCTGAGCTCTGAGAGACCAATAAAAGAGGGGGAGGAGGAATTATATGAACGAGAAGGGGGGAGGGGGGCAAAGATCATGACAGGGAAATCAGCAAAGACAGCTTACCTGACCTTGTGGACTCTAGGCTGACAGCTAGGGAGCCAGCATCAGACTGACCTAGGCCTTCTGCATCTGAGGGAGAGTTATGTAGGTTGGTCAATTTATGGAATCCCTAGCAGTGGAACCAGGACCTCCAAAAACTGTCTATTTGGAAACTATTCCCTATGGTGGGATGCCTGGCCCACACTTGATGCAAAGGGAGGATCTTGGTCCTGTCACACCTTAATATGCCATTCTTTCTTAACTCCCATGGGAGGTGCTGCCCCTTCTGAATAGAGATGCAGAGGAGTGGGAGCAGATCATGGAAGGGAGGTGTGGGAGGAAAAGAGGGAGAGGAAACTGTTGTGGGTATATAAAATAAATTAAGTAAGAAAGAGAACTTATGTAAATGTCCACTAGTGGCTAATAATATTTTCATTAAGTACTATATATTATAAAAGAGCAAAATTTTAGATATTTGACTAACAAAAATTTAACAATGTAATGTTATTATTCCTTATTGTCTTGATTCCATTGTAACAATTACTGGTACTATCAAGCCTATTAAAATAGAAATACACATATATAATGAAAAAATGAATAAAATTCAAGATTATTTTAAGAAAAAATAAAGCTTTTATGAGGAAAAAAAGTAACAATTGTCAGTAGGCCACAAGGAGTGAAACTAGAAATGATATATTATTGTGCAATTTAAAGCTTTTCTCTCAGTTTTCAAGATCACTAACTGTAAAGAGATAGACATAATTAACTTTAGCAAAAGTCTCAGAATGGATGAACCAAAACTGGTATCTAGTAAGAAAAATTTCATCATTTTGGATAACTTCTAGTTCACATTTGGACTAAGGAAAGCAGCCAAGATATATCTGTATCTACTTAATATGAACTACATATTGCTAATTAAGAAGTTTAAATGATCCATTGAGGCTACTAAAAACTTTAGGTAAACATGATTGAGATAGGAAGATCATATTTAATTTATATTGATTGTAACGGACATCAGTAATAAGTTTATTCACATTTGTTTTCCATTGTATTTTTCTATTTAAGTATGTATGGCTGACTTTTAAATTTTATATTCAATATAAACTGCTTAAAAGTACTATAAAATTCTTAACACAGTATTTACCAAAAATGTACAAAGAATAAAAACATATTTGTCGAACAGATACTTTCTAAGAGTAGCATTGTTAGTGTCATGAATAATATATTTATGACATTAAATATCCATTTGCTAGCAAATATAGAAAAACAATGAAGTAAATCCATAGCATATTCCTGAAACCATTACAGTGAGCACAAGAAGATGATAATATCACTATTTCACTATGATCATTACTCTAAAATGTTTTCCTTCATTTGGCTTTCTGCAGTATGTCTATGAAATGGACTTTTGAATTAGAGATATCTGTCTCTTTACTTAGTCATTGTAACTGTTAGAAAGCTATTTTTTTCCTAAGGAAATACCTTTTCTCTTTTTTAAGCTTTGAATGCATTTCTTATAATTTCTATGATTTAACCACCTGCTATATTTTACAATCTGCTGTTACTACAAAAAGAAAGAAAGGTATCACTGCTCAAGTTATAAATGTATAAACAAGGTAACTTGAATAGGGTGTTTTTATCTTCAGAGAGATACATAAAATATAGGATTTCCTTCAAGGAATAAAAATGATATGTGGTGAAAATTTATTTAACATAATTTCTAACTATGAAGGATTTATCGTATATATGATTTGAAAGTTATTTGTTTGTAGACACTCAGTGACACAATTTTTAAAATTAAACTGGTAAAGTTATCCATGTGAATAGTCACTGTGTATGTTTGCTACTCTATAAACACTGGAGCCAGGATACATATGATCACTCTCACATCTATTTTATATCCCATAAACAATGTCACCAAATTCATGTTTTGCATATGAATGCATACTAAAATGTTAGTAGTACCTCACTTCAAATTAGCAAGATTTACATTTTTCACTTAAAAATTTTTAGTTCAAATTATTTTGTTTCATGCATGTGAATATTTTGTCTAGATATATGTAATTCACCATAGAAATACTTGTTGCCTATGGTGTTCAGAAAATGGGATCAGATCCCTCCCCCGGAAGAGGAGTTATAGATGGTTGTGACTCACTGTGTAGATGCTGAGTACTGAACCTAGGATGATGGAGATTTCCCTCTGCATGCTTTGAGTATCACTGGTTAATAAAGAAGCTGCTTTGGGCCTATTGCAGCACAGAATAGGAGGCGGGAATTTTAAGTAGATAGATGTCGAGAGAGAGAGAGTAGGAAGAGTCAAGGAGGAGCCTTGTAGCCACCACAGAAGACAGACACTGGATGCTAGACAGAAACTTAAAGGTATGCTACAACCATGTGGCAATACACAGATTGATAGAAATGGGTTAATTTAAGATATAATCGCTTGCTAAAAATATTCATAAGCTAATAAGCCAATCAGTGTTTTAATTTATATAGTTTCTGTGTGATTATTTTGGGTCAGCATGGTTGGGAACAAATGAGGAGCCTCCAACAACTCTAGGACATCTATGGAAGCAATAATTTCTCTGAACTGTTGAACTTTCTCTCTATCCATATATACTTCCCTTTTACAAATTCATAATTTTAAAAATTAAATGAGTAGCTTTACGGTGAGAAAAGACTCAGCTAATTTCTTAGATGTGTATTATTCCACAATAAATATTTAAATTTTCTCACATAGCTAATCTCATTTTCGAAGTTCTTCTAGTGTATTAGTAACTCTATGTTTCATTAAGTATGTACTTGAAGGAGGTGAGTACATTCATATATTAATAGCTTCGCTTCATTAGGAAATATATATTCATACTTACTACAAGATTTCATAAATTTGAAGATTTATTACAAAGAAAAAGAGCAGTTCTTAAGAAGAACATTAAACTGTCTAGTGAGCTGGAATCTCAAAGTTAAATTAATAGGGTAGAATGTTTACATATCAGGATAGATATGGAAATTGGATTTAAATAAGAGTGGAAGCACTGCAAATCCATCCACCAGCTATCAGGAAGTGAATGCGTGCACTATAATGAAAAATTTGTAGTTATTGATGCATTTAAATATTATCCAACAGGCTTATAAATATGCATGCCAAATATTCTTTGTCATTAGAGCTCTGTGTATTTCATGTTAAATTTGTGCTGAATATGAATATTATCAGATGCATTTCAAAAAGTTAAGTACCTAATCAGAGATCGGGCTATTTCCCTCATTTCTTTTTGTCAGCTGGGAGATTATTTGGTTAGCATCTTAGCAAGAAACAAGGAAGATTCATTGCTGAGCCACACATTTGTTTTTGCTAAGGCGATTATAACAGAAGGATTTTCTCGTCATTTTAACTGGAGCATTTTCCTGCAATTTACAGTTGACAGTTAAGATCCAAAGCTGTTTAAGTTATATAATTGGGACTAGTGGCTTGGAGTGCACAAACTTAGACAGTTCCAGTCCTCTGTCACATGGCAAGTAGACTGGAAGAAGCCTGGCAAAACCATTCTCCAACAGAAAATGAGTCCTGGCAGTTACAACGCTTCCCTGAATGAAAGACGAAATCTCAAGTTCCCTGTATCCATCCAATGACTACGAAAGCAAAACACATAAAGTGGTGAAGTTTGTAATTCCCAACACTTGAAATCAAATTTGACAAACAATTTGCTATTGCAATGCTAAATATTTTGATTAAGGAGCAGCGAAATAGCAATCTAGCCCAGGGGGTCCTTATTCTTAATTAAACTTAACAAAAACTGGCATTTATAAAAGTTGACACTTGTTCACTGCTGTAGCATGTTGGTCCCAACTAGAGGGTGAAGAGAGTCTTCTCCTCAGAGTAACTTATACAGAAACAAACCCTATTTTCATTTTTTCAATGTTTTCTCTATATCTTCCATCACTCTGTGGTTTGTGGTCTACAGTTTATCTGTCTATTCTGCATATCTAAAGTCTTTCTGTCCCTATTTGTCCTGAACATAGGATGTTGCTCTAAATTTATTGAACAGCACTAAAAAATGTGGTTTGGGAAAGAAATGAGAAATTCTTCTAGTACAGAAATTTTAACAGATTCTTGCAAAGGAAGAAGTTACTCTAGCAGTAACAGCTGCCCCACAACAGCATTTAACAATCTATATGCACGTGTTGTTTCCAATATTGATGTTGAATGTTTATTTTCTTTAAATTTGTTTGCAACATGTTGACTGCTTTCAGAAAATGAGTACAAGAAAATAACACCACACACACACACACAAACACAGTATTAAAGGTGAAAAACATGGAGAGTACATAGTTTAAGACTAAAGCAATGCGTTTAGCTTAGACTGTAAAACTTATCACATGGGAAATCCATACTGTAGTGAATAGTACTGGGAGTAGGAGATATCCCTGGCTCTTTTTCTTTCTCTTGGTACCATTTTTATCCTTGATATGAGGCTTTGTGTTTAGCCTTTTTGTAACTTCTTATGCTGTGCTTGGTTGCTATCCCTAGGAGACTGGCTCTTTTCTGAAGGGAATTGAATGGAGAGGAGGGATCTGAGGGAGAGGAAAGATGGGAAGGGACTGGGAGGAATAGAGGGAGGGGATACGGTGGTGGATATATAATGTAGGAGAAAAGAAAAAAAAGTTGTTTACATTACATTCTTAAAGTCAAGTTAAAGTTAAATAGATTGAACACACAACAGCAAAGCAGATAGAGAAGATGGCTTTAAATGATCTTGAAGCATATCATTAAAGCATATCATTAATTTAGTTTCATGGTCAGTCAAAAGCTCAGTTCCAGAAAAAGTTGTCACCACAGTTTGGAATATATAAATTTCACATTCCCCAATTTTCTCGGGGAAAATGGGTGTTTTGTAATTTTTTCTATCATCTTACTTTTTTATTATCAGAATGTTGCCATCTGTAAAATCCTAGAAAATTTAAAGACTATAATTTCTCAATGGTCTATTCTAGTTTTGAAATACTTAATGATACACAAGTAATATCAAAATAATAAATATGCATTGTACATATGTGGGCAATTACATGAAATCTTAAATATTTTTAAAAATCTGTGTTTTTGTTCATAGTGTATGTGTACATGTATGTGTGCTGGTATATTTGAGTGTAGGTACATGCTCTATGATGCACATGTGGAAGCTAATGGTAACTCTCAGGTGCCAGTTCCTGACTTTCCTATTTGAGGAAAAGCTCTCTTTTTCACAAATGTATAAAACAAATGGCATACAAGCATCTAGGGATTGCCCTGTCTGCATCTCCCATCCTGTTTAGGAGTGTTAGGATTGCAGATATCTGATACTATGTCTGAGTTTACGTGGGTTCTGGGTGTGCAAACTCAGGTTCTTGTTTGTACAAAGAGGACTGTACTCTGAGAGTCACTATTTCAGACTGAAGATTTAAGTTTTAAACAGATTTGTGTGTCAGTAAGGAGAGAATAAGAAGCATACTAATGTTAAGAATAACACGAGCTCCATTTTAGTGTTCTCTGTATGTATCTCAAGGTGGTCTGATATGAATGACTCTCATTCAAGTCTCTTGAAAGCTGGGAATATGGGAATGTAGATCAATACAAGTTTTCATTTGAATCAACTATAGGAATTCGTGTTCATATTGAATAAAGCACAGAAATTCATGAATTTATTAAATTATTTTATCTCTCCAATAATTCATTCAAGTAAATATTGTGTTCTTGTAAAAAGAAAGCAAAACACAATCAGTTACTAATATCCTCTCATAACTATAGTAATTGTACAAATTACCATTCAAAATAACCCCATAAATAGGTACATAGCTGAAATGTTATATTCACGTCTCTCTTTGTAATGACGAAAAATTGTAAAAGCAAGTATCACATATTCTATACATGCTAATAGGTTATAAATAAGTAGCATGTGATGTAAAAAAGCATTATATATATTAAATATAAAATTTATCACAATGAATCATAAGTAAAACTAGAATCTTAACTCCTGGACCCAAGAGTACATTGTAAGAACACAAATGATAATGGGAGCTATAAAGTAATCCCACACTAGCTCAGAATTGAGTATAATAAAGGGTTATTTAGTTAGGGGTAGACTCACAGATCACAGTCCTCTGCAGAAACAGGGAGCAGGAACTGAATCCAGCAGCTGGAAGACCCACAGCACACGAATATTAAAAAAAAAAAGAAACAATGTCCTGGCAGAAATGTCAACTTGGGAATCCCTTACCAAGACTGAGCTTCTCCCAAGGATCTGAGGATTATATTTCAAGGAATACTGGTATAAAAGATGGCAAGTGATCTTTGCAAGAAAATTAAATTACTGCACCATTTAAAAATATATCTTGCTGTTGATCGTTATAGTTCTTCCCCAGCCATCACTGCAATTAAGCACTAGATGTCTGGTCTCCACTTACAAATCTCCAGTGTCTCCCTATTGCTCTCCAGATAATCCCAAAATAGTCCCTCAGGGTAGGCATATCCTAGGTAGTTCATTGCTCTGTGTTTCCCCAGCTGCTTCTCACTAGCACATAGCTTCTTTATATCTTTAAAGGGCTTGTTAAATTAACACCTTTTATTTGTATAATTTTAGATAATTTCTCTTTATTAGATTCAAGAAAGTTCTCACCAATTCCAGTCTAGACTGATTTTCTATATTAAGTATTATTAAAGGTTTCTTGGTTTTTTTGCCATCGTACAAAAGACCACTCTCCTTGTGTTGCACCTTTGGTCAATTTCTCTGTGTACTCTTTTCTCTGGTTACTGTATCAGACTAGAATCCCCTTAGGTATAAGTATATTGTGTCTCTCAAATTCTTATTTACTTTTTCATTGACATACGTTAGAGTAAACTTACCTTGCCAATGCTTATCATTTTATAACTTCAAGGTCTGTATTTTAATAATGGCAATACTCTCTCATAGACTAGAATAAATTTTGAAAAGGGTGATAATTCTGTATGTGAATATCTGTATATATTGATTATTTTGGACTTTTTTTACTATATTGAGACAAGCTGAAACATACACTGTGCTGACAGTTTACAAAGTTTAGAATTTAAACAAATAATGCAAAAAACAGAAGTTGGATACACTTTTCTCAGATGCAGGTCTCCATAAGCCTGCAAGATATTAAAAGAAAAGTAAAGAATCCGCATGACTATGTTTTGAGGCAATTTGCTATGACATACAATTTCTAGTTAAAAGCCTAAACTTTCACAAACATTGTCCACTTTCTAAAACTGCAAGGTATAAACAATTTTATTAATTATGTTGTAATTACTTATCCATTTTTAAACATTCGTAAACTACTAGTGAATGAATAAATTCAATTTGTCACAACAAATCTATTAAAAATTTGTCCTATTATCAGTGAATGGGAAATGTGATCGTTCATGGGATACTGTTTAGGTTTTGTGTACCTCGCTCTGCCTCTCTTTCCCTTAAATTACAGTGAAAGGTAAAAACTTACTGCTATGTCCAGAGGAAAGGGTTAATAACTCTTTTTCAGTATTCCTTATTTGAGCACTTAGCTGATATAAGCCTGGCCATATAGACCGTTTCATCCATTTTATAATAATACACTGTCCCTTTAGAATCAGCACTGCCGTTTGTTTTCATTTTACTGAGACATCTCCCTTTAGATTGAAATATTCATTAAAGAATAAAGCTTAGCTCCCCGAGAAATGTAACCAGTGGATGAGGTTTCTTAATTCATATCTTATCGGAAATGTATTCTCTCACCTATTTTAGTCTGGTAGGTTACAAGCTGCATTTTAAAACACAGCTTAGCTTGTTGATCAGACTCTGGAGCCTCGAGAGAAATAGGTTCTTGTTTAAGTTTAAAAATTTATTATTCACTGTTCATCTTCCCATGCATTATGTATTTTAGCCATTGTTCAAACTCACTCACTATGCTTCTTTCAAAAATAATCCGTAGCAAAGTGCGTCAGATTCCTCTGTACAGCTTGCTTCTGTCTCCTTGGGTTAGCAGTGATTCTGTTTTACTAGAGACAGATAATTCTGAATTTTCATTTTAAATGCACTGTCTAATTGCTGCTTTAATACTTATCATTCTGTTTACTCATAGATGATTAGACTGAGTATACATTAACTGGAATATCTTTCTTTTTAAACCACCTGTTTTAATTTTATGATCTAAAACTTGCTACCATGTATAGTACTGGAGTTAAAGGATGATTGTGAATGCCATGTGGATACTGGGAACTGAACCTCAGTCTTCTGCAGGAACAGCATGTACCCTTAGCTCTGAACCATATAGCTCTAATGCCCTACCTTGAAAGTTTTAAACTAAACTATTAGAATCTGTTTTAAAATGTAATTGAATACATTGACGACTATCAATAATTTCTAGTGTTCTTATTAATTATAACTTCCTGTAATAGATTTTTGAGTCATTGTGAAACATTTATAATCACAAACTAGTTTTCTCTATCAGATACTAACTTTACTTAAAGGTAAAGTGCATAGCACACATAATTTAATAGCTGCTCTGTCCCCACTTTTTTCATTTATTTTCTTTCTGATTTTGGCTCTTGAGAGTAGAAGTACTGAGGCATAGGGAAGTTCTTACATAGAAACAGCGCCTTACACTTTAATCTATTAACAGTTTCTCTATTACTGTAATCTATTAGTGAACAACTTGCCGTATTTGTGAAATGGATTTTGTTTGATATCTTCCAACTGAAATTACTCATTAAATATCACTTCTCAAACTCAGGATCCCTTGCTTATAATCTTTTAGCAGTAATAATTTCTTTTATTAGTTTTCTAGTTGTATTTGAATTTGTTCATGGATAGTAAATTTATTCTATTAGTTTATGATTGTATAAATTTGATATACTTGTATAGTTTCATAAAATGTAGTATAATAATATTTTAAGAACACTTAAGACCAAAAATATCTTGAATATTACATAATACAGTAACAAAAGTAATTTGTTTTCTATTTGTGGGTATGCCATTTCAAAGTTTTCACCTTGATGAACATAAGCTTCTTTATTGATATATGGCATGAATGACATTACAACCACCGACACTGTTATATACTCACCTTTGAAAGAATTGGTAAAATAAAAGAGCTAAAAGAACCAATAGAAATATAGATCCATTATGAAAATTAACTCAGAATGGAATAACCAGACCACTATCTCCACTGGTGACAGCTTTAGTCAATGACTATTGATTTTCAACCAGTACATATGACTCAACACTGAGATCAATACGATTAAGAGAAAACCACAATAAATGTGCTGATAATAGCAGGCTTTCTTCACCAGATTTTCATCAAATGATTTATTTAAAGGACAAGAGTAGATACGTATGAAGTGTAAGGTGTCAGAAATTCAGAGTAATGAATGCAGTCTATCTATAAGATTATTTCTTTTTTAAAGAAAAATGTGTGTACTTCTTTAAAGGGGATATTTCATTTAAGCAAATTTTATGACATAATTTTACATGCACAGGGGATTGCATTGAGTTACAAAAGACAAAAAATGGAAACTAGAAGCAATAAGTAACATAAATATTAGCAAATAGGAAATGCTAGGTCACAGTGTTTCTGACTGAAGCTCTAGTGATTTGAATGAAAATGTGCTCCCTCTGAATGGCTCATACATTTAAATACTTGGGCCAGGTTGGTGCAATCCTTTGGATTAGGAAGTGTTGCTTTCTCACAGGTAGCTGGGAGACACTAGAGGCCTACTTAGAAGTTGAAAAAGACTTCGGCCATTCCCAGTGTGCCCACCTGTTCTGCCGGGTAATGATCAGGATGTAAGCTCTCTGCCATTCCTGCTGTGATTTCTTTACTCAAGGATCATGGACTCCTAAACCCCCTACAGCCAGAAGCCCAATTACATGCTTTCTTTTTTAAGTTGCCTTGGCCAAGATGTTTTATCAGTGTAATAGAGAAATAACGGGCAGAGAATGAGCTCCAAGTAAATGCACTCCAGAAACGCAACATTATTTTCTTCTTTCCTTGTCACACGCATACATTGGGTATGAAAGGGCACATACAGAAGATCAGAAGAATCCATGCTCTTTCTAGATGCTTTTCTAGACCAAAATAAAGAGCTAGTCCATGCTGTGTAAGAACTCTACCACATTCTCCTCTACACCAAAGACTTTTTTTTTAATTAATTAATTAATTATTAAAGATTTCTGCCTCCTCCCCGCCACCGCCTCCCACTTCCCTTCCCCTCCCCCAATCAAGTCCCTCTCCCTCGTCAGCCCGAAAAGAGCAATCAGGGTTCCCTGCCCTGTGGGAAGTCCAAGGACCTCCCACCTCCATCCAGGTCTAGTAAGGTGAGCATCCAAACTGCCTAGGCTCCCACAAAGCCAATAGGTGCAGTAGGATCAAAAACCCATTGCCATTTTTCTTGAGGTCTCAGTAGTCCTCATTGTCCTCTATGTTCAGCGAGTCCGGTTTTATCCCAGGCTTTTTCAGACCCAGGCCAGCTGGCCTTGGTGAGTTCCCGATAGAACATCCCCATTGTCTCAGTGTGTGGGTGCACCCCTCGCGGTCCTGAGTTCCTTGCTCGTGCTCTCTCTCCTTCTGCTCCTAATTTGGACCTTGGGATTTCAGTCCGGTGCTCCAATGTGGGTCTCTGTCTCTGTCTCCTTTCATCGCCTGATGAAGGTTAATATCCAGGAGGATGCCTATATGTTTTTCTTTGGGTTCACCAAAGACTTTTTATAATATTACTAAACTTTGTTTTATACTGAACTACCTCATTGCCTATATTTTTGAAGATATAATAAATAATAACTTGAAAATTTGCCAACTGTATTTTTTTAAATTTAGTGTGTAATCCTTTTTTGTACAATAAAGGGACATTGAAACTTAATAGTTTAGTTATTATCAGGTGGGATATTTTAATTAAACCTAAAATTATTACATAAATTATTACATAAATTTCATTGGAGAGAGATATCTAGGCAAATTTTTCTTTAATTCATTTTTTTTAAAAATTAGTTAGCTAAGAGAAATACTAAAAAACACAAATTTAGAAACACTGTATTAACAGAAACAAATATCTCTGTAAAATGAAAGAAATAAATAGTATGGGGTTAGGTAATTATTTTTGCCCTAAGCATATTTTCTCTTCTTTTCAGTAATTCTGGGTGAGCTTGTATGTGTGTTGTAGACGTGTGTGTATGTATGATCCTTGCACTCAACTTTTCATGAATTCTAATATCTATTCAGGTCTTTAGAGTTCTTCAGCAAGTTAGTGTTTAAATTTTAAACCATTTACCCAGGTTTCTGCTTATATTTTAATTAGTGTACAAAAAGCATATTCAAATGTATTATTGTGGTTGTTCCTTTCAATTCTGCATTTTTTGTCCAATTTCCAAAGATCTGACCCAACTTGCAGTTTTACTGCCCCATTCCTAATTTTTCTAATTTCACATTGCATTTGTTTTATGCCTTTCCATCTCCTCCCTTAAGGCTTTTTCTTATTTTGACTCATAGGGTTCTTATCCTTTTTGTGACTCACTTGAAATAATTGCATAAACATATGAATTATAAGCTAGGATTCACATATTAGACAGACCATGCATTATTTGCCTTTCTGAGACTGGTTTACCTCATTTGATATATTTTCCAATTCTACCCATTTCCCTACTTTTTTCTTTCCTTTTCTGTTGAACACAACCATATTTCTATTTAAAAAAAAAAACTTTCTCCTCCTGAAATTTACCTTAATAGTCCATCATCTACTTGCTATTTAAATCTGCATCATATGCAGATTTGAGTTCTTGAACATTTTGACATAGTAGTTACTGCTCCACACGCCAGGTCCTAGAGCAAAGAGTTTGTGAGGCAAACAGTTTGTGGAGCAAACAGTTGATCTGACTTAAGCAACAGAAGGGGAAAATAACTGTGCATTTTTACAAGTTAATATTATAACCTCTGTTATTATTTTCTTTAGTTAAAAATAAGTAGCAATGACCAAAGTTGGTACCAGAAGAGAAAGGATTGTTGTTTGAAAGAAATTACAATTAATAAAAATAAAACTCTAAGTAACTAGGGCAAAAATAATAAATGGAGGTGGGGGGGGGTCCAAGTGGGTCCTGTGAGAAAACTGATGCAGAGTTTAGTACTAGAAAGATTTAGATGAAACTCTGTTTTTCATATTCTGAAGGAAATAATGCATTTCTAACATGTTTTTCTAAAACCATTTAACATACTAATGCAAACCACTGAATTCATGAGCTGCTTGCTATCAGTGACATCCAACAGTTGTATGTGACGATCATGAGAAAAAGATGAGCTTCAAAGGTAGTTGTGAGCTTGCTAAAAGAACTTAGAATAAATATTGGGAAAGTGTCATATGCTTAAAAATCAACTGATATTTCCTAGAATATAAAAAATTCATCAATAATTATATAGGAAAGGAAAAACCCAAATTAAATATATTGAAGATCTTTAGTTACTACTTCAGATGCAATTTAGTTTAAATGACCATTTTCAATGAGATAAAATGATTTGTGAAAAACTCAATCTCATATCAAGTAAATTGGTACAAAGGAACTGTAATTCGGTCTGCTCTGAGAAATAACTGAGGGTGGAAAACAGAATTGATTGTAATTTAAGACTTGGACATCAAAACCATTTGTGAGAATCGTATTGTCAAAAGTACTGCCAACCAGAACTCTAGAGACGTAAGCTGTATGAGTTATACTGTCTTTTGTTTCTAAATTAAAAAGAAAAAAAAAAGAGTTGAATTTCTCAGACCCCATGCAGAGAACACCAATTTTGATTTTAAGTTCTTAATCAAATTTATAGAATCAGATAAAGAAAGTGACATTAAAGAAAGAGTTTCTTTAAAGCACAACCAAAATCTGTGATAAAAGAATTTTATTCCAATGAAGAAATATTCCTCCTACACAATATGGATGGTTGAATGTTTGTGCAGATCTCTTGCAAAACTCAGTACACTGCAGTGTTAACCTCTTCCTGCTTTTTACATGAATGTTGAATTTGAATAAGGTAATGTCTTACCTGTTTGAATCAGGTGACTTCAGACTCAGAAGAGTCAAAAAAATGTTACTTGAAAACTTTGGACTTTTAACCTGAGATCAAGTTTGTAGTTAAAGTCTTCTGAGATATGTTATTGCACATCAGAAACCCAGACAGGAACTCAGACAGAGTTGAAAAAATTTTGAAATATTTACTCCCCTATATATTACTTCCACGAGACATACAAGATTGGCATGTTTGGGCTCAGCCTTATAACTTGCTCTGGAATATGGAAATTTAAATAATTGAGAAATTAAATGTAGTTGACACTAAATTATATTTTTTAAACTTTGACAACCTGCATGACTTTCCATCAAGGAGAAGAGATAAATATTTCATCACAGAATTTTGGATTGTCAGTTGAACCATGTTTCACAATTGAGGAAAACTCCCTGCCACTTTATTTGTTACCTACAGGAACTAGTTTTCATTGTTATTTTATTTCTATTGTTTAATTAAGATGGTAGCATCTAAAAGTCAGATAAAGACAACAATTTAAATAAATACACAGAAATGTCAAAACACAATCATTACTACAATAAATGGGTACAATGTTTTTCTGTTTCTTTGTAGTCCACAATATCATTATCAACAAGTAAATGGAATCTTTGAGTTTTCACTAAAAAACCTTTTTTTTAGTTTCCTTTTTTTTAATTAAAAATTTCCGCCTCCTCCCCGCCTCCATTTTCCTTCCCCCTCCCCCCACTCCCCATCCTTCTTACCCACCTTTTTCATATTTGATAATTATTTCCTGAACAAATTCTCTCCACATAATAAGGCAGATGAAACTCTGGCTCACTTAAACCTGGAAAATTCTCCAGGTGCCACTATCCACAAAGGGCTTGCATAGGGGACTACTGGAATCACTGCCAATTTGACTCCTCATTTGTACGCTGTACTCCCTCATCCTAAGAAATCAGATATACTTCATATTAAATAGATTAAATGTAATCTACATTTCTCTTAAAAATCCTGTATTACTTACAGCACATGAACATTAATCCTATAATCTGGTGGGAACCATATGACTTCTTTGGGGAGCAAGACCGTTTTTTGAAAGTATAATTATTTGAATAGATTATTTGTCAGGCTTGTGGTTGAGGGTTACAGTTTCTTTTAGTCTATACAAGCCATCAAACAAATTTGTAAAACTGTGCAAAAAGAGATATACTGAAATTTCTGAAACTTGATGATACAAGTTTCAGTCTTTAAAAAAATTATCAATAATTTGAATGAATTCTGTTCATTTAAGTAAAACGTTTAATCTTTTCTGTTTTATGAACCCTAATGTTATCATCAATACATGAAGGAAAGAAAGATGTGAGTTCAGTCTTAAATGACAATTTTACTTTCTATGTAACAGCACCATGGCAGAAAGAGATTGTAGGACCACAACACAATAAAAGTTTGTACAAAGGTCAGTGTCATTGGAAACATTCCGTTCTCAGCTCCTTTTGTCTGTGTATAAACTTTATTTACAGGCATTCACAATAATTCCTTATTTGCTTCTTGAGACAAATCACACATTTGATGTCTAATGTTGATTATTTTAACTTATACAAACTTATTTTCATTAACAATCAGAGTCAATTTATAATGTTTTGTGTTTGTTTACTGGTTTGGATTTCTTAATCACAATTTAATTATTTAGTTTACTCTGTGTTGTGCTGTTGTGTTATTGGAATGTTTATTTCTGGGTTTTGCTTCCACTTAAACCTTCTGATTAGTTCATCAAGCTGATTAGAGAAAATCCCTTCCCAATATTCTCTCATGTAAACACAGAGTAATGTTTAATTCTTTCAATGTGTTTTGTGTTTACTAAGGTAAGCACCCTTCTCTTCATTATTATAAGACTTAATTGGTTGACTATTCAAGCCAGAATTAAATTTTAACTAATTTCACTTTTGGTATGACTATCTAACAGGTGACTTACTGGACAGATCTTAATTTAATAAATCTCTTTAAACACTTAATGGAATGTCTTTGATAGTTTTGCAATGAGTGCATTATAATCAAAATGATGGATATGTAAATCACAAGCTTCGTATTCTTCAATGACAACATCAAGTTGTAGATTTTTTTTCTCAGTCAAGGTTTCAAATTAATTCAGTTTTCAAAGGAAAAAGTGTCAATGGTTATAAACTAAGAACCTGCTCCTTACATTAAGCATTTCACCAAAGGGTCATCCCTATAATTAGTTATCAACACAAAATTATTTCTTAATGCCATGTGGCTAAAGCATGTGGCATTGTCTATCTTCCACTCCTCTTTAGGACCACAGCTTACTTCATAATTTGTAACGGCCATTAAAACATCAAACTACAAAGACTGTACCAAGTACAAAAATGAACATGCTAAGAACACCAGTAGGGTCTGAGTAACTTCATATGTCATGTGTCTTTCAAATGATAACTGTAGTGACATTTCATTTGCATTTAAATAAGTAAAGTTTGCCTGAAAATCAGAGAGTAAAACAGTCCCACAGATGAGCCTCACAGAGTAGGCAGTAGTAACACACACCTTTAATCCCAGTAGCCACAATAGTTGCCATAGAAACCGGGGCATACATGGCTTTAATCCCAGTGTTGCACATTTTTTATCCCAGAACTAGAGAGATTTATAAAATAGGAGAAGACAGTTCTCAGTCTCATTCTGAGATTCCTGCAGGCAGGATCGCCATTTCTGACTGAAATTGAAGTGTCAGTGGCTGACTGCTTTGCCTTTTTGACCTTCAGGTTGAACTCAATTTCTCTTCCTGAGTTTTATAAATCATGTAATTCATATAGTGTTTAGTCTTGTATTCCAAAACTGGGCATTTGAAGGCAAGCATTAGTGTTGCTTTTTATTTGACATTATAATCATTTAATTCATAAAGACCAATATAATTCTCTCTTTTTTTTTGTTTTTGCATTACCATTTTTAAGTAAATCCCTTTGTCTAAGTATCATCTGGCAAGCCATGTTTGTCTTTTACTGAGGGCAATAGTGTTTCACTGTTTATCCCTAGTTCAGACTCTATATATAGATTGGACTGGCCTCTAACTCACAAAGATCTGTCTGTATCTGTTTGTGCCTTCCAATTGCATTATTAACGTTGGACTCCATCAAGATCCATGACCAGTAAATGTGTAGCACTTCCTAGTCTGAGTCTTGAAATTTTTTTGTCATAGCCCCTTAAGCATTTCCAACCAGCACAAATTACCATAGCTGACCCTTGTCTAATTATACTGAACTTTTATTTATACCTTAAGTGTTAAAGTTCTAGAACTCTTTAAAATAGTTTCTCTAGGAATTCTGTTTCCCACCATGAAGTATCCTCTCCACTCTTCCTTTAAAATGCATAGATATAACACTGTTCTCTTAAAATGGAGGCATGTTTTACTTTTGTTTTGTTTATTAATTTATTGAGACTGAACATAAATGTGTAACACAGATAGACCTGGGAGGAACTCACTATGTGGTTCAGCTTGACCTTGAATATGTGGCAGTCCAATGGGTCTCAACATTCCTAATGTTGTCATCCTGGTAATTCCCAACCATAAAATTGTATTCATTGTTACTTCATAATTGTAATTTTGCAACTGTCAAAAATTGTAATATGGATATCCATGTTTTCTGAGTTGTTTGAACCCCAAGTTGAAACTGCTATAATAATCCTTTTGCTTCTGCCCCCCGAGTGTAGGACTTACTAGCATCAGTCAGCACCAACACCACCATAGCTAGCTTGTTTTTTGACTTTTGATCAATCAGTAAATTGAGTAGTCTTATTAACCTCTGTGCTTCCAAGATCTAATAGATATACATGACATAATGATCAATATATTAAATTATTTAAGGTCATATTCATAGCTTGATATGGGAGTGATTTCTTATTAATAAAGAAACTGCCTAGGCCCCTTGATAGGCCAACCCTTAGGTGGGTGGAGTAAACAGAACAGGATTCTGGGAGAAGGAGCTGAGTGAGGAGTCGCCATGATGCTCCCACTCCAGCCAGACGCAGGTTAAGATCCTCCCTGGTAAGCGCACCTCGTGGTGCTACACGGGATATAAGAAATGGGTTAGATCGATATGTAAGAGCTAGCCAATAAGAGGCTACAGATAACGGGCCAGGCAATGTTTAAATGAATACAGTTTCTGTGTAATTATTTCGGGTACAAAGCTAGCCATGTGGGCGGCCGGGTGCCAGGGAAGCAGCCCAGCCGCCCCTACTACTACAATAGCTAGAAAGAACAAATATCTTTGATAGTATTTTCTAATCTCACATTTTCCCTTAAAAAAACCTAGAGGTGATTTCTATTTGCTAAAACTCCCATGTGTTCTTCTCAAAATTAATTTGCAGAATTTTAAATCCAAAGATTATAATTTGCTGTGTTTTAGTCAGTAGAGTGTTGTGAAGACAATTTTAGTTTTGTTATTGTTAAGTAGTAAAACAATAGCACTGTGAGTACAGTCACATTCAATGAATCTGTGTATAAAGTTGTAAAACACAAGTGAAATAGAAGTTCCTGGTACACTGACATTTCATTCATGCAAACAATAGTGAATGATTATACAGTGCTGAATATGTGAGCATATTGTTAATTTGTGTAATACACTGTGCCTTTAAAATGTGTTTCTTGACAATAATATTTGTAAATGAGTGATTAAAAATAACATATAAAATGTTTATGTGGAAAAAATAGCACATTTAATACTTGTTGAGTTTTTTTTTTTTTGGTATTTAAACAGCTAACATGGAAATGTACAATTTAGTGTGTCTTTTAGGCATTAATTGCAGCTCTCAAAGTAACATTCCTGTTGTGAGATAATGTAAAGTCATTGAAAGAAAAACAGAATGCAAGGTTATTGGCTCTATTTTTCCCTCCCTGCCAATTTGTGGTTAGAACATCAGTAAAAATGAAGCCTTCAGACTGACAGCATAAGAAAACTGTGCTATGACAGGAAAACATCGGGTGTGACAGGAAATTTGAATACATACATCATCAAAATAGAAACATTCCTGGGCATGAGTACACATATTTTATTCAGTAAAAATATTGAAAATATAAAACTACTTTAAAAAGTGTGATGTATAGATTCTCTTTAAAATATTTAGCTTTTGATGATTTCTTCACAAGTTATCAAAGTAATTATTATATTAATTATTATTTCTTATATGTGATCCTAAGATAAACATTTTATTCTAACATAAATAAATGGAAACTGGACTCTCATGATAAAAATACTAATATCCTCTATACACATACATATCTAAAATACCAAACACCAACTATTGTTGACAACCATACTTTACAGTTTGCTGGAGTTTCCAGAAAATATATTTTTCCTTCTCTGTAGCAATTAAATTTGATAAGATGGAGTTATGACCAATGAGTATTGATAAAATTTACTCAACTATTTTTACACTTAGAATTATAATTTATTTCTCTCAGTTTCTTGGCAGATGTCAATGAAGAGGTGCTAGGGTAAGATGGAGGAAAGACACAGAAGAGTTTATCATCTTTACTCCATTGTTCCACCTCTCAACCAAACAAATCTTATATAAGGTGTAAATACCTTTTTCTTTTGGGAAAAATTGTCAAGATATTTATTGTTACTCTTGTTGATAGAGGTTTCGGTCAAGAAACACACAAAAGCCTACATTAATTACAAACTGGTTGTCCTATTAGTTCAGGCTCTCTTATTAACTAACTCATATCTTTCATTAAGCTATTAGCTACTGAGCCCTCTCCTCAGACCCTGATGGTATGTTTTTGACAACTAGTTCTGTGGGCAACCAAGAAGAGTGACTGTTGGTTCTACTGTCTCTGGGGTCTCCACAGGCCTCACTGAATAAGCACTTGCAGGGAAGTAGACCATTCTTTGCACTGGAAATGTCACTTATTAACTTATGGCATCTGGGAGTCGATTTGTCTACCCATATGAGGTACTTGCATTCAAACTCTGATTTGTTTTCTTATTTGGATTATTTTGCCAAGTATCAGATTTCTTTATTTTTTTTCCTTACATCTTGAAACTGCACCCCTGTCTCTGTTCTCTCCCATTCCCTGACATGCCCCAACTTAAACATTTACTGCCCTATTATTCCTCCTTCGACTTTTCTAGATCTATACAGCACTCCTTCTATCACCCAGGGAACATGATAAAGGAATACACATGAATAAATTAATGCTGGAGTTACAAGACTAAGAAAGCTTGGGGAGCAGGAGGTACTGAATGTCAACTTCTTGGCTGGAATAGGTATTGTACTCTTGAACTCAGGTCACTCCTATTCGTTTCACAAAATCTGCACATTATTGGGCCTGATCATACTATGTCAAAGAAGTAAGAGGAGATTATGGAACCTCCCAACTCCCTGAAGATGGATATTCAAATAATTTTTGATGGAAAAATTAGATATCTTCTTAAAAATATCATTTGGTAAATTGCCTATGCTCCTGTAGACAAACTCCTGCTTGTTTTCCTGTCAATATTTCTTCTGGAACATAAATATTTAATCAGAAGTTTGCCTCTTCTGTGAGAAGCAGCGAACATAGAGGATCACAGTTGCTCAAAGTCACACAAATCAATAAAGGTTGAAAGCTAAGACCTTAACATGGCACTTACACTCCCCCTCCCCAGTACTCATGGCCCACTGAGGAAGAGACAGCTGAAAGCAAAACTAGCCTTTGATGTCTACTCCATAGGAAGGAATTTGTTGCCTTCTATTGTAACCCAGATCAAAAGACCATGGCTACAATGATTCTTGATTCTGTCATTGCTTTTGCTAAATAGTAATGCTGTCAAGTCTTTTCTAAATATCTGTGTTTACAGAGGCTGCTGACCTGACTTCCCGGGAGCTCAGGGACTCCAGACAGACAACTAGGGAGGCTGCATGGGACCAACATAGGTCCTTTGTATGTGGATGACAGTTGTGCAGCTTGGTCTATTTGTGGGGCCCCTAACAGTGAAATCAGAATCTGTTCCTGGTACATGAGTTCATTTTTTCGAACTTATTCTCTATAGAAGAATGCCTTGCTCACCCATGATGCAAAGGGGAGGAGCTTGGTCCTGCCTCAACTTGACCTGTCAGGCATTTTTGACTCCCCCTAGGAGGCCTTACCTTTTCTAGTGGGTGTAGAAGAAAAGAGGTGGGGGGAGGAATGGGAGGAGGAGTGGGAGGGGTTACTCTGGGTAGTATGTAAAGTAAACAAAAAATTTAACTCTTAAAAAAATTGTCTTTATACCCTTAGACCTAGACTGCTTCCAAATTTAGTATGGTAGCTTTCTTTCTGCAATAGTCAGTTCTCAGTGGCTAAGCAAGCTCTAAAGAAGACATCTACACAAAATCTCAGCAGGGAAGAGAGAGATGATCTCCAGGCCTCATCCCTTACTGAGGAGCTACTGGGAATTGATCATTTCTGGGACAGATAAAATTATACTTTTTTTTTAGAAAATGTAGGCACTGGTAAGAATCCCGTGATCCAATAGAAGGCCCCACATCCATGGGGTAGTTCTAAATTGACTTAGTGAATTTAAAAATACATCATGTTTGAAGGGGCACATTTTAGAGACTTGGGGAGAGAAAACTGGGTTAAATGTAATTATATATTTTACTTTATGTCTATATGAAATTCTCAAAAATAAGGAAAATGAAAAACAGCTAGAAAATGTAACACAAAGCCGGGCGGTGGTGGCACACGCCTTTAATCCCAGTACTCGGGAGGCAGAGGCAGGCGGATCTCTGTGAGTTCGAGGCCAGCCTGGTCTACAAGAGCTAGTTCCAGGACAGGAACCAAAAGCTACGGAGAAACCCTGTCTCGAAAATCCAAAAAAAAAAAAAAAAGAAAAAGAAAAAATGAAAATGTAACACAAATCATAAAAACCCAGACAAAGTTATGGGGTTTAACTTTTTAATATGTAACTAAGAAGAGAGGAGTAAAGGGAGGGAAAAATCAAAATTAGAATATATTCTATGAGACTCTTTTAAATAAAAGAAAATAATAAAATCAAAATATAGTACTGTACATCATCTCAATTTCTTTTATTAAAACTATTTTATAATTGCCTTGTTTAATCTTGTATTAAATCGTGTCCTACAATCATGTTGTTCGCTATGAGGAATTAGTAGAGTTCATGCTAGAAATTATAACACCTGACAACTATGTAACATAAGTTCCTATTGTAAGTGTATGTATTAACACTTATGGTATGGCTTTCGTTTTACAGAGAGGAGAAGAGAAAAAAATCCTAAAAACTTTGCCAATAATTTCTTCATGGATATAATACTTTATAAAAAGAAACAATGTTGAAAATGAGTTCTTTGTTGTCAAGTTCATATATCATTAAAGACTCAAAAGTCATACTTTATCTTATCATTATGTTCAAACTTAATGAACATAAAATCCAATTTTCTGAAATTTATAACCCCACAATGAACAAATTGTGCACATTCTTGTAAAGGAAATATCACATCTGAATACACTAACGAGAAAGGAAGAGCTGTGGAAGAATGCTGTCACATATTAAAAAGTAATCAAGCAAAACCTGTAAGGCGATGCATAATTTGATGTGATTTATATCTAATTACTTTGCTATATTTCTTCTCACTTAAGTGAAGTAAAATAATTTTCAGTATAATATGAATCTTATTATACAATATGTACCACTAAAAAGCTGGTTGTGTTTGCAAATTCTCAGGATATCTCATTTAGAGGTACATGATACCTAAATTCTGCAAGTAGTTTGAAATATGAAAAAAAATACTATTAACATCATAATTGATGCAAATTTCTAAAAATTCCATTTCTCTAAATAACTATGATTTTCTCATTATAAGAAAATATGTCCTTCAGAGAGTAACTCAACACATAAATATATAGCATTTAATTCCTCGAATGATAGCTAATTACTTTTTTTTTACTATTGCCATGTCATTTTTATATTTCACACAGAGTCTCACAAGGTCTAGGCTGGAGCTGAGTTTCCCATGTAGCAGTGTTTGACTTTGAATTACCAATGTTTCTACCTTCTGTCTGGGAGTACAGGAGTGTACAAACATCCCAAACTAATTCCTTTTTACTCTCCATAACTTTAATATTTTTATTCACCTTCTGTGCCCATGAACTCTGAAATTTAAAACGCACACAAACAAAATGTATATTTCAACAGCGAAGTACTGACAAGTAAGTGGGATAGTGAATTAGATATGCCAAGTACTTACCGTAACTCTACCTGTTTATGGCTTCAAGGGAAGGTAGGCAAAGAAAAGAGATCTAGAACACCAGCAAACATTAGGGAAGTGTAGGTGACACGCAGAAGCATTGACCTCTACATTATTAATATTAATAATTAAATCTTAACACAGTGTAGGAGTCAGAACAGCAGGGAAGAAATGCCCTCTCTAGGGATATTTTGTAACAATGAAACGTAAGGTCGTGATAAAGAAAAGGTGACACAAAACAGCACTCTGTAAAATATTAGTTGAGCAACATGTGCATATATCAAGCAGAAAATGTAACAGCCCTCTCTCATGTCCTGATTTTCTCAATATTGTAATGGAGAGGTGTCATCTTAGGAATGATCTAACAGTAAGGCTCTTTCAGCTAAACTGCAAGGAACAGAAGCCTCTGCATTTTTATACATACCACAAGATAAAGTAGGGACCATTCTAAGAATTACTGTAGTCGCAGGATTCTGTAAATAACATATTCATATATGTGTTGACGCAGGTCTATTTGATGGGAAAGATGGGCATCGCTGCACACAAAAACAAAGGCTGTATCAATTAACAACAGTGGTGGGATTCTGGAAGAAGGAGAACTTGGAATACTATGAAAAAACAAACAAACAAACAGATGTGCATAGTCAAACCAAAAAAAAAAAAATCACTCAATGACTTGTATCTTGGCAGCCAAGATTGCTTTGAACTTCTCTCTGTACTCCAAAGGACCAGAAGCAATTGGTGAAAATGCAACCAGATCACACCTAGGAGTGGTACAGTAATAATCTGAGGTGGGGACACATCCAATCTGTTGATCCGTGGATTCAATTGGACAAAATGTTTTGAGAATTTTCCTAGAAATGTCTGTACAAATCAGCTTAAAAACAAACAAAAATTGCTGGAGATATCCCAAAGATATTAATAAAATCTGAAAGGAAAGCAGCCTAGGGAATCAGCCTGACAGCAGTGCTTTCCTGATAGCCAGAACCTGGAAACAACCTAAATGCCCCTCGACCAAAGAATGGATAAGAAAAATGTGGTACATTTACACAATGGAGTACTACACAGCAGAAAAAAAGTAATGGCAGCTTGAATTTTGCAGGAAAATAGACGAAGCTAGAAAACAGTATTTTGAGTGAAGTAACCCAGACACAGAAAGACAATTATCACATGTACTCACTCAAAAGTGGTTTTTAAACATAAAGCAAAGAAAACCAGCATACAAATCACAGTCCCAGAGAACTTAGACAACGATGAGGACACTAAGAGACTTACATAGAACTAATCTAAACAGGAAGTAGAAAAAGACAAGATCTCCTGAGTAAATTGGGAGCATAAGGACCTTGAGGTGGGGGTTGAATGGGAGAGGGGAGAGATAGGGAGGAGAGCTGAGAAAAATGTAGAGGTCAATAAATCAATAAAAAAATTTTAAAAAGCTAAAAATGTTTGTAATTGATCTTTACTGATTTATATGTTCTCTGGTTGAATTTTTTGCAAACCTATCTTATATCCTAAGCAATTGATAGAATTTTCCTCTCAGTATTTTTTCAGGAGCAATTTGTTTTTGCCAACAAGGCAAACTTTTCTTTACCCCATCAAACACTTTTTTTCTTAGAAATCTGCATTTGAATCAGCTAGTAAGAACATGGAGACATTTATTAATTATGAAAACTTGGCCTTATGTAGGCATTTTTCTAACTAGTTCGTATAACTTTATTAACATGTTTCTGTTAATCTATGTTTTTTTATGACATTGCTCAATAATCTTTCTTCCATCTTTCACCTCTTTTTGCCTCTTCATGTCTCAATTTCAACTCTACCTTTCTTCTTCCTAGAATTCTTTCTCTGCCTGGAAGTGCACCTATACATCCTGCCTAGCTATTGGCCATTTAACTTTGTATTATACTAGTCACAGTAATACATCTTCACACAGTGTACAAATATCTCACAGCATAACATTTTTTTAAAAAATTCTGATTTATTACTTTAGTGTTTGATCCCTTTCTTTCTTCTTTTCAGAGAGTTGATAATACTTTTCCATTTTTTTCTACATTTCAACATAAGAATGAAGGTAATGTTAGTTTCTTATTTAAATAAATACATTTTTTGAATATTTACATATTCATGAATGATAACTCACAGAATGACATGTTGCTTGTTGTAAATATTAGAGAAAAGCATAAACTATAAATATACTAATGTGCTTCATTTAATTTATGTTTCAATGCATAGACATTTATTCATCTAGTGATATTTTTCATAATTTTAAACACAAGTCAGTAATGATTCGCAAGCATAGAGGATGATGAACATGAGAAATTCAGTAAATATTTTTGTGAAAGAAAAAATCTTAACACTATTAAATTTTAAAGAGAAAAATGGATGAGAGCATGTATTTCAAGGAGGCTAATGACAAATACAAATATCCATTCCTGTTTTCTTTACTATTAATATTACACGACTCTTTTAACTTCAGAGTGAAATAAATATCTTTGCCAATATCTGACTGAGGAAGAAGTAATTTAGTGATCAAAACCAGAAAAAATACATTATTTTATCCTTATTTTCGCTGACAGTAAAAATGGAGCCACATACTCATTTCGTTATAACTGCCTCCAACTGTTGTATTATATTGTGTCATGAAATCTCCAAGAATGACATTCCTCCTGCTGTCTACATTATGATCAAGAATTTCATCTATGGCTATATAATTTTGTGGAATTTCCATGTCCAATTTACAAATAGAAGAAATCTGCTTGAATGCTTTCTTCATTTAAAGTAGCTACTGTCAGAATTGACAACTTATTTTGCTAATTGTGGCTGCCAGCCTCCCTGTAGTACAAATGTTCACCTCCAAGGAACATTAAAAGGACCGTTAGTAAAATTCCCAACAAGCTGAGTTTGGGGGATGTGTTTCATTTTGTTACAAAATGCAGTAGGATTAAACTGTCACAAAGATTATTTTTATCCAAGTAACTTGGTAGGAAGAAAACACTTTGCTTTAAAACACACACACACACACACACACACCTGAGGTACTAATGATATAAAATGCATGAAATTGTCGTAATGGAATATTGTAACTCTTTGTGTTATATACTAAAATCTACCTGGTTAACTGCATTGACTGTATTTTTACTTCTTTTGTGTATCTTTTGCAACAATATCTACCAGTAAATTAGGAGCATATAATGAGAGTCACATATACAGTTCTAACTTAAAATCCAAATTAAATGTCAGTGTTTATATTAAAGTAAATCTAGATAGGGTGTTGGTAGTTTTAGCACACCCTTATTCTGTGAAAGAAAAATATGGATAAGTTTTGATTTTGTAAAAATATCACTAAAATTCCAGTGTCACATAAGAAATCTACAAAGTTGAACAAATTAATTAATTAGGAATTTATCTTATATAAAGATACTTACATATTTTAAGCACATAATTTCTAACTAAGTAAACAGATACTTGAAAAAATTATAGTTCTATACACTTTGTTCAGAATGATATCTATATATTAGAAACTATAAATTTGTAAAATTATCAGTTTAGTTAAAAACAAATATTCTATGAGAATAATAAAAAGTAAAACAAATTATTCAAAAATGTTTATTGATATTTAAAACATTAGATCAGCTTTAGAAAAAGTGAACATTAATTTGTTGTGACTATTTTTAAGATTAATATAAACTCTTAGATGCCATAAAACAAAGCTACAACCTGGACAGTGATGGCATGTGCCTTAATCCCAGCACTCGGGAGGCAATGGCAGGCAGAGCTCTGAGAGTCAGAGGCCTGCCTGGTCTATAAAGTGAATTCCAGAACAGCTAGAACCTTTACACTGAGAAAGTCAGGAGAAGCCATGGAGCCGCTGGAGGCAGACATGCTGGAAATTTGCCTGTATTCCACAATCCTTGTGGTAAAATATAAAATAATGGAAATGGGTTAAATTAAGATGTAAAAGCTAGCCAATAAGAAGTTAGGGCTAATAGGCCAAACAGTGATTTAATTAATACAGTTTCTGTGTGGTTATTTTGGGAGTCTGTGAGACCAGGAAAGGAACAAGCCACCTCCTACAACATGGAAGGAAAAAGACATATAATGCAAAGACACATTTACAAACTTTGTGTCTGGATGAGGATTATGGGAGGTTATTTTATGGAACATCAGTGATTACCTCAATAATGAGAGTTAGACCACATACCCCAGAAAGACATTCACTACCAATAGTCACCCAGGGAGATGGTGTCTTCCCTACTTTAATGAAAAAAGTTCAAGAGGCCCAAATGCATACAGGTCTGCTACAGGTAACTGCACCAGAGTTAATTCATGAGTATATCTGCCATGCAATCTTCAGAAAACATTCTTGCCCAGCAGGTCTTCCCAACATCTGGCAATTATGGTTTTGCCCTCACTTTCATGATGCATTCTGAGACATTGTTGGGGAAATTCACTTATAAGTGAATTTATTATTTAATCTTTTTATTTGGCTTGTTTTGACACACTGGTTTGAAGTAACTTCAACAGTGAAAAAGGGTTTTCTCTTTCTTTGCATCCTTGCCAGCATTCATTGTCATAATCTTAGCCATTCAAAGTATGGTAAGATGGGATCTCAAAGATGATTTTCTCTGCTTTACTCTGATAACTACTGATGTTGAACATTTTTTAATACATTTCCTGTGTATTTGTATTTCTTCTTTAGTAACTCTCTACTCAATTCTACCCCCCCCCAACACACACACCATTTTTAGAAATAACAAGTATTATTTCACTCCAATGGCTCAATGAGGTATGGGTATAGAAAAATCCTTAAATTTATCTTTTCAATGTTTTAAATTTTAAGTAAGATGTGATTGCATATTACCTTCAACTTCCAGTCATTCATCAAACCTCTCCAGTTTTAATCCTCTTACTCCCTCTCAAATTCCTTGTCTCTTTCACACATATACACACATGCACAAACACACAAACACACACACACAGAGACAGAGAAACAGAGACAGACAGACAGACAGACAGACAGACAGACAGGCAGTCAGGCAGAAACAGTCTGTGTGTGTGTGTGTGTGTGTGTGTGTGTGTGTGTGTGTGTAAAATATAAAAATACAGCATTCTAGGTTCATTTAATGTTGTCAACTAGTCCCTGATTCCATCCCCACCCCATCCAAGGCTAAATACTAACACAGACTTGTGCTTCACAGTGCAATCAAATATCCTGCAGCATGTCTTCATCTGTTTTTTTGTATCACAAATGAGTCTCGATTGGTAGTTCAAGGATCTTATTTATTATGTCCCATTCTCATTTCTTTTGTTTGTTAGTTTTGTTTACAAATATCTAAAATAACAATGAGCACTAAACATAAATTTCTGAACATTATTGATCTGTAGAATAGCATTGTAATAATTATAAGCAAATATTTAAATTGACAAAAAAAATGAATTTTAACATCCATAGACATCTAGAGCAGAGTTTAGTCTTAGGCTATATAAAATTTTTATTAAGAACTTTCACTTTCCCCCAGTCTATCAAAGAAGCCTGAAAGTATCCCATAGTTTCTTTCTTACATTTGCTGTAAAATAAACTTCAAATGATTTGCGGAATTCCCCATTCATATATATAGAAGCCCAAAAATATAACCTTTTTTTATTATACCTATTTTGTAGAATCAGTCAAAATGTTTTACTGTACTTTTTTATAAACATCTCACAATAATCAGGAAAAATTGTAGTATTTGACTTTTCTCTTTAATGCATAAAAATTAAAGAGAAAAATCAGTGATTAAAAAAGAAAAACCTTTATTAGGTTATGCTAGCAATAAGACAAGACCTTTAATCTCCATATCAATAATCTTTCTAGGTTTATATTGCCTTCCTACCTACTAATTACTCAAGTATATCATGTACAACCTTTCTTCCTGACCGCAGAAAACACATTGCCTTCTTGTAAATAAGACAATACAGATTGTTTCAGTGGGTGGATCTCAGGCCAAAGAAAGTAAAACAAAATAAAAGGCAAATTGATTTTTAAACGATTTAACTGAACGCCTAGCAGACGAGGACACAGCCCCACATATTTTCCTCCTATTTGTCAGTGTCGCATTGATTATAATGTCCTTGGCGATAGAGGTCATGTTAATTTTATCACATCCAAGGATGCTAGGTGAAATCTCTGGCATGTGTGCAGGCGGGAAGCTCGTTTGTCACATCGTTACTTTCTGTCACTGTTGAAGGTAGGTGTCTTTTTGAAGAATATGCCACAGCTAGAGGGTCATGTCATTTGCATAACACTTTGAAAGCTGTCTTTCCACAGAGAAAGAGGGGGATGCTGCTTCATTTTCTGTTTACAGAAAGCATGTAGGGGACAGCTGTCAGGAGCTGATGCTGTCTCTCTTCTACATGGGTAGCAAGGAGGGAAAAAAATGTGCTTAAAAACATAGTAATAAATTGTAACTAAAATTTCTATTTACTAAACTGCATGTTAATTCTACCGCTCAGAATGAAGTCGTTCTGGTCTGCTGTGAGCTGATATTTTTTTCTTTAGAAAGTCAAAGGATCACTATAAATGGAAGTGATTTACAGAAGCTTCTAATGCACTTGGTTGATAACCAAATAATTTCCTTTCCTGTAGAAAATTATAGGAAGTAAGATACAGCTATATTTTTGAAGCTAGTACAGATAATTTTACTAAGTATTTGAGGAATGTCTCAGAAATAATGTAAAGATAATCATCTTTATTGAACCCCAAATTATGTCATGAATATTCTAATATATTTCAAAATTTAAATATATTAAATAAGTTGTGCAAACTTCATTCGAATTTAATTGTATTGAATATAATAAATTATGAGTTTGAATAATTATTTATTTCTCTAAAAAGAAGCAATTGATAAATTCAAATAAATTAATGTCATAAATAATGTAACAGTGAAACAATGAAATAAAGTCAGATCTATAATGACAAATATCATTTTTTTCTTTTTTCTTTTCTTTATTTTAAGGTAAATAATAAACAAAATAATTGATTTGCTATTGTACAAAAATTAATATACTCAAGTTCTTTTAATTAGTAAGAAGAGATAAATAAATGATAAGGAATCAAAACATGTAATCAAATCAGATCTTAATAAAAAGGCATTCCTTATTATTGATTTAGAGGATAAAATGATGACTTTAATCTTTTTTTAACAAATGCTAGGATTATATCTTCTACTTCTATATAAATCTAAAAAGCCCCTGGGTCTGCTTTTACCATTATTAGGTAGTAAAGAAATCATTGTATACTATCATTCTGAATGAGTGAAACTTCAGATCCCTCTCCTATGGAACATATCCTTTCCAGAATGAACACTAATAAAGAAAGCTTGATAATACCACAAGAAAGATTTCATAAAGAAATCATGTGTGGAAAAATTGAGGTGGTATCCCCTTTCCTAGACTTCCAGACATTGACACCAATGTGTTAGAGGTGAGCTAAACTTTTTTGAAACCTCTAGCCAAGCCAATCTGCCAGAGAAATGATACCAAGACAGCTCAGTGAAACAAGGAACAGATGAAGCAGAACACCCACCAAGCTCTTCAAGAATCTTGGATGCATAAATCACACATATAGAATAAGTCTTATATTAAGAATCAAATTTTGAGTTTGTACCCTACCAGAAATATATAACTGAAACAAAGTGTGTGTGTGTGTGTGTGTCTATTTTTTTTTTTTATCATTTTTGTGTATGGAACCCAGGACTAGGTGTATGTTAGAGAAGATGTTACCAATTGTGCATAATTTTATTCTAATTTAAATGCACTGATAATTTTGATGTGACTTGTAATCATAACTTAACAACAAGACTGAAACATATAAAAATAATGCTCACCATATTTCCCATGATGCCTAGTTTTAAAAAGGATGTTATATACAGATATAAATACAAGACAAAATAGTTATGTGTCTGTCAGAGACATGGATGTTTTAAAAAACAGCTCAATTAACATTGTTGATTAACTATCAGAATATGTGCACAAAACAACTAAATGTATTTATACAGTGTAGCTAAATGAATCCATTAACAATGATCTGATTTTTGTCTTTTGTTCTTTTGTTCTTGCTTTTTTTTCTAATTCATGCTTATATATCTTTTATTTTTAGTGGAAGATAGACTTTTTTGTACAATATATTCTAATTATTACTTCCCATTCGCAACTCTCAGCAATCCTCTCCCCCCAAATTCATGTGCTTTCTTTCTCTATTGAGAGAGAGTTGAAGGCTACCAGGAAGGGACATGCAAGTAATTGGAAAGAAGAAAGGGAACGGGGAATGTGATAAAATCATATTTTATTTTAAAAATTTATTTATTTACTTATTTATTAAAGATTTCTGTCTCTTCCCCGCCACTGCCTCCCATTTCTCTCCCCCTCCCCCAATCAAGTCCCCCTCCCTCATCAGCCCAAAGAGCAGTCAGGGTTCCCTGCCCTGTGGGAAGTCCAAGGACCACCCACCTCCATCCAGGTCTAGTAAGGTGAGCATCCAAACTGCCTAGGCTCCCACAAAGCCAGTACGTGCAGTAGGATCAAAAACCCATTGCCATTGTTCTTGGGTTCTCAGTAGTCCTCATTGTTCGCTATGTTCAGCGAGTCCGGTTTATCCCAGGCTTTTTCAGACCCAGGCCAGCTGGCCTTGGTGAGTTCCCGATAGAACATCCCCAAAAGAGTCTTGTCACAGTCTTAGTCTTAACAAACAGCTGTACAAGCGGAAGGAGGGAGAACATGAGCAAGGAAGTCAGGACCACGAGGGGTGCACCCAACCACTGAGACAGCGTGGCTGATCTATTGGGAGCTCACCAAGGCCAGCTGGACTGTGACAGAAGAAGCATGGGATAAAACAGGACTCTCTGAACATGGCGAACAATGGGGGCTGATGAGAAGCCAAGGACAATGGCCCTGGGTTTTGATCCTACTTCAAGTTTGGGCTTTGTGGGAGCCTAGACAGTATGGATGTTCACCTTCCTAGACATGGACGGAGGGGGGAGGGCCTTGGACTTTCCACAGGGAAGGGAACCCTGACTGCTCTTTGGACTGGAGAGGGAGGGTGAGGGGAGTGGGGGGAGGGGGAGAAGGGTGGGAGGAGGGGGAGGGAAATGGGAGGCTGGGGGGAGGCGGAAACTTTTTTCTTTTTCTCAATAAAAAAAAAAAAAACAACTGTACAAACCTTTATGGAGAACTCAAACATTCTAGAAAAATGAAAATTGTCTTCTAACTTCTTTTTTTTTTTGGTATTCACAAGTGTGAGAGTTTGCATGATAAAGAAAAGAAGAGGAATTCTGTGATTCTGTCCAGAAGTACACACTGTCCTCCTGTAGCAGTTTTCCCATATCAACAGAATAATAGCTATAGTTTCAGCTGACTAGGAAGCAGAAATATTTCAATCGCCAGTTCCTTTCTTCTCTCTCTGTTCTCCAAACCCACTTTACAACTTAAAAGTAAGCTTTCCTTAGAGCACATTCTGTTCATGGGTGAAATTTCAGATTATGTCCCTGAATGTCTCCTTTCCCTTTTTCTGATTAATAAGCTACTAGCCATTTTTCATGAGTCATATAATTCATTCTGTTGAAAACACTGCCGACTGGTGTCTTTCTTACATTCTGTGATACTTTTTGTAAGTCAGTGTCAGAGGACAACGTTCTGCATGTTATTTAACATGATAACAACCACCGTCTGGCCTAAGACAAATCTGCAATTATAAATATTCACAAAAGCAAACAATAGGTTAGTGGCATTTTTGTATGTGAACCAGAAAAAAAAATTCTTGTAAGATGATTCTACTTTCTAATTTTCAATAAAATATCTGCTTGTTGATCTTTGGATTAGTATTTCTTGGTTTGAAAAGATGTGTGTGTGTGTGTGTGTGTGTGTGTGTGTGTGTGTGTGTGTGTTTTGATTTGAAGGGGGAAACACAGAGTAGAATTATAAAAATAGAAAATGTGTATTTAAATTATTTGAATTGTATCACATTTAGACACAATATATGGGTACAGAGTTTGAGATTTGAGACTAAGAAAACAGTAGACTTGTAAGCAATGAGCAATGTTACCATTATGTAATTTCTTAGAAATGTAAAAAATTAGTGATGCTAGTATAAATATATAAAGGATATAACCCTGATATAAACCAGTATGAATATAGTGAAAGATGATGTGATAAATCCTGATTAAAAAAGAAATCGGATGTGTCGTAGTTTTTGATACAATGTGGTAGAGGTCCAAAGAAAATAAATCTAAATTACAGAAAGCGTTGATGAATACAATCCTTAAAAATAGTTGGCAAGACAAGCATCTATGGCAGTACAACAGGCTAATCAGAAGGCTATATGAAGGTGAATTCAGGTTTAAGCAGAATAAACTTCACTTTGTTATCCAGAGTGTAAAACCACAAGGTCTGAATGGACAAGGGAACAATTCTGTATGAGCTCTTGAAATGGTGTTGTTAAAATACCCTTAGTATTGTCAAATACAAAATATGCAATATTGCGATGTCATCAAAGAAGAAATCCATGAAGAGATAGAGGTTGCAGGTCTTAGGACATGAAGCTCATCGGGGAATTAAAATAACCTGATGTCAGGTTTCTACTCTCAACAGTCAGAGTCACTGTAGTGTGGACATTGAGGTCTTATATGATCAAGTTTTCCTTAGTGTAACACAGTCTCCCTCTCTCTGCTGCCTGTGGATCAAGATATAGAACTCTCAGCTCCTTTTCCAGTATCATGTCTGCTGTATGTGGCCGTGATGCCTGTAAGTCAGCGCCAATTACATATTTTTCTTTACAAGAGTTTCCATGGGGCATGTTATCTCTTACAGTCAAAGAAACCATAATGAAGACAAAAGGAAAAGTAAGTAAAGAAATCTAACTTAAGAATAAAAATATATTACCTTTATGTTTTAAGGAGGCAAATAGTATCATTCTACATTTATCTCCTGCTGAAGGGTAAGGAACTCAAGGTAGCTTTAAAATTTAAAATGCATTATGGACTTTCTTGAAATAACTGTGCCTGGTTCCAAATGTCTGTGCTTTTAGGAAAAAACAGTTTAATTAAGGACAAGGTAGGACAGCTAGACATTGAAAACACTTTAACATAAGGCATATATAACATGAAAAAAATAATTATAATGTATGAACATCGAATGTGTTTGTCCAAGAAGTCGGGTAGCAGATTGTGTGTCATCAAACCGACCACCTGGCATCTCGAAGCATGTCTTTTCTATAGTTATTTCAGCAGAACAGATATTTAAAACTAGACAACATTTTGAGGGCATGAATGGGATAGGAGATGTTTAGGAAAATTGTCTAGAAGTTGTTTGTGCATTGCATTCAAGTTTAGTCAGAGAAACGGGAATCATTCCCATGAAATGACAGAAGAACCCTTGTAAGATTATTTTCAAGTTTTTTGGCAGGGCGGTGTGGGCACATGTCTTTAATCCCAGCATTTGGGAGTCAGAGATAGGCAGATCTGTGTGAGTTCGAGACCAGCATCATCTACCAAGCAAGTTCCAAGACAGAAACCAAAGTTACACAGAGAAACCCTGTCTTGAAAAGCAAAAACCAAAATAAAACAAAGCAAAAGTTATTCTTATGTTTTTGTCATATCTACCATTCTGTCCCTTCTGGGAAAGAAAATACAATGTAAGCAAAAGAACCCAAAACCTCTCACAATGTCACCGATTATGAAAGCCTATGTTAGGATATTCTGTATTTGGTGATGTGTTTTGTATGTTTAAATATCAAGACCTTTCAGTGTGTAGCCATCCTTGTTTCACAATTCAATAACCTACATATGGTAGATAAAAGGAAAGAAGTATTTCTTAATTCCTCATATTTTAAATGTATATTATTTAATTCATAATTTTTTCATAAAATGTATTACCATTTATTTTTATTGAAGATTGACTGATATTGAAATAATAATCTATGACCATGTTTTAAACTACTTGTAAACATGATCTAAACAATGAGAAAGTAGTTTTAGATAGAGAGTTATCTTTCCTGTTAAGAGAAATGCACAGTTACAGTTCATGTAGGCATTTGGGAAAATATGAGGAAGGGGATCAGGATGGTTATCCTGAAGATAAATGCCCATGCAGTGTCATAGCCTATGGGGATGTTACATAGGGTAACTGTGCATGGAAGACTGAAATCAGCTTAAATGAAGCATTAAATGTATTCCATATGAAAATTTCAAGTTACATAGCTTCAGTTCTCAAAACTTGTTGAAAACCTAGCTATTCACAGAAGGAATTCTGAAAGAAGGCTAGTAAATATCGCTATTTATTTAAATCCCTAACAGTGCACTTCTACCTCACTGGAAAAAATATAATTCTCCTCTTAATACTTACTTCAATAGTATAATTATGACTTTTCTTAATAATTCTTTGTAGAGCTATGGTGCAATTACAACACTCAAAATCATATATTGAAAAATGTAAGTATTTTCATTATGAACAAAAATAGATTATAAGTTTATGCTTCATATCATAATTAATGACTCTAAATAATGGGTGGTATGATTATTAAATTGAAGTCTAATGGTTTTCTTCTTTTAACTTTTTATCAATTAAGGAGTAATGAAATTATCATGTACAGGAGAAATGCCATTTCGAACTACCTCCCCTTTTAACACTCTCTCTTATGACTCTCCAATCTGAATTTTTCATTCAAAAGTCAATATAACTTTGCTATATTCTCCTTAATTAATATCAGAACAAAATCTAATATTTTAATGAAGTTTTAGATTAGTGGAGCCAACTTAGGATGTGTTTATTAGTAGTGGAACCAACTTAGGATGTGTTTCACAGGGCTTACCTCTCCACTTAGTTCACCTGTTCTATTGTGTTCCTTGCAGTTACTTTGAAAAAGCACCTCTATTATTTTAGTACCTGAAGTCACCACATCTTCTTTGTTTAAGTTCTTTCTCTGAGCGTTTTGCATGTGTTCTCGCTTCAATATCTGCTCAGACATTCTTTACCTCATCAGAATTAATGAGATAAGAGTTGAGTCATATGCACACATCAAAATGAAGGTAACTTACCTATAAAGATCACAGATACGTTAGTAAGAAGATGTCTTAAGTAAATGACTCTAATTTTCCTCAAAACTTTCTCCTCAGGCTTCCCAATTTTGGGGAAAGAGATTAGGAGTGATCATTAAAACAAAAATGCACAGCCTAATTTAGTTTGTAGGGATAATTAATTGTATGGGCCAAGTAGGTAAATGTCAATGATGTCTCTAGAGAAATGGAAAGCAAAGCTTTTCAGAGAGTCTTGTCAGACTATTATTCAGAATAACACCTTTGTCGATGTTAATTGGGAAGAACTGTATTTTTTAGAAACAGACAATATGTGTTTGTCCTCTTTCAAAGGTTTTTAATAGTGATGCTGTATGTCTTTAGTAAAAATCCTCCAGAGGCTGCTAAAATATCACATGATGGAACAGCGTTCCTTTCATTCCACTAACTCATTAATCCAGCCTAAGTATTTTTTCTCCAGGAACAAGTATTCAATATTTACTTATTTTTGTTTGCCTCATATAGTACAGGCAGGAAACGGTTTTTTTTTTTTTTTTTTGAGACAGGGTTTCTCTGTGGCTTTTGGAGCCTGTCCTGGAACTAGCTCTGTAGACCAGGCTGGACTCGAACTCCCAGAGATCCGCCTGCCTCTGCCTCCCAAGTGCTAGGATTAAATAAAGGCGTGCGCCACCATCGCCCGGCCAGGAAATGTTTTTTTTAAACTAGTGTTTCTCCCTGAATGTCCTTGAATCCTCTTTTGTCTCTGGAGCAGTGGGATCTTGAGTGTACCAGCAAGCGCAGCTGCCCTGTGTCAGTTTTAATGACATTTTGCATGCCTGCTAAGGTTCCAGACATGTTCATTTATCTTTCTTATAATTACAACACACAGTGCACTAAATTGTTGCAAGTTCTTTTGTGTGTTTAGGGCTGGCCATTTAACAGTGATGATTCTTTTTCTATATGAAGAAAAAGAAAAGAAGCGAAGAAACTACTGAATTTTCTTAGGTTGCAAGATACCCTCATTTCCTTCATCAACAGATAATTTCTACCTACAGCAGCATTGTGATTTCACATTTAAGATGGTAGATAATTATCTCCGAAAAAAAAATAAAAAAAACAGACAAACAATAGTAACAAAAGTAAAACCTCAAATCTAATTACAAACACATATATAAGTATATATGTATATATATATACACACACACTGTTTACATTTAATTATTTATATACAGCAGAAATTTTTCTTAATTTTCTTTTCCTAAAGAAGAAAATAAGAATTTGAACTTTTTATTGCTGTATTGCTACAAGTTCTGAAATTAAGAAGAAAGAAAGAAATATCAAATGGAACTGTAGTCAAGGGATGCCACTTGAAATAAAGGGACTGATTAGAAGCTAAATTTATGCCTTCTGTTATTAGGCACGGTTCAGGAGGAATCGCTGATATTCTCGTAGGAATATTCATCTAAAGATGTCTCAATCTCCTTTCCTAGAATAATATAATATATATTCTGTGTTTGCCAGGCTTTTCAAATTTTTCATAACAAGATATGAACTTGAGTATTTGACCACTGATGATGAAGAATTGTGCAGAAAGAGCAGAATTTGAAGGTGTTTTAGGCCTGCAGGAACACTTGATTAGATAAATTTTATCACCTGTCGCACAAGTTGGGCTAATATTTTTTAATGGAGTATAATGTATAGAAGATAAATTTTCATTAGTTTACCTCAACTGTTGTTTCTACAAAAACCATAATTATGGCTTAAAAGAAAATTGTCATTCTTATTTATATCACAATTTAATACTACTGAGAAATTTCACATGAAAGTTCTCCTCTGATTGCTCACCCAGGAATTTGTATCCATCCTTCTTGACAGTTCCACATTACAGGAACGCCTGCGAATAGAATAGGGTGTTTTATAGCCCATATCTGAAAGTGGCTGGCATCACTCATAATCTCACTACAGGGAAGTGAGTCGGGTTACAAGGCCTGACATAAATGAAGTTGTTGCAATCTAGGGGTCTTTATCATGTGCATTTTCTCTGCCAGTTAAAGAATTAAAAGCAGGAAAAAAATCTCAAGCCCGGACAGGCACCAGCAGAGAAATCTCAAACATAGCAAATAGAACACAGACAGAAACAGTAGTTGAAAAGCTTTTGGTGTGGGAGAGAAAAGACACATTCAGTAGGTACAGAGAGGAAAAAGAACCTCCTCTGCAAAATACAGAGGCAACTTGGGAAGCAAAAATTCAGGTGTCCTCTGGGAAGCTTGGGTTTTAAAGTCTTTGAATAATATTCCTGTCCTAATGTAGGGTTGGTAGGTGATTGGAGCTCTACTGTTGTGGGAAGCACAGCTGTTGAGTGAACCTGTTCTGATGGCCTTCATCTGCTCATTCTGGTCCATCAGCCCGGGCTCCTGCTGTAAGGACTAAAACAAATAGCCCACGAGTTCTTTGTTTTAACTACCTTGATACTAACTCCATTCAAGAATGTGAGGGAGAAGTCTGTGATCTTAGAAGTTCTCTATGTCATTAGCTAACCACAGGCCTCTCTTTCTTTCTGCTTAGCAAGAGGACTGTTTACTATTCCTAGTCATTCCAAGAGATGCAGAGAGATGTTTGTACTGTTTGCTTGGGAAAAAACAAAAAGACTGAACAAATAATTTAGCTATGATTTTATAAGGGAAGATACATGGGTCATGTTATCTTTATTACATTCATAAGTATATCCAAAATATTTTGCTACAGAAAGGAAAATTTTACATTTCTTATAGTTCATGTGAGGATTTAGGATACTGAACTGAAGAATATAAACAGGAGCAAAATTAGAAAACCCAATATTAGTAAAATCTATTTTTATTTGTTTAAAATAGTAACTTTGAGAGTCACAGAGGGATTCTCAACAAATTGACTATTGAAGTAAGGAAATGTTATATTTTTATTTTATTTACTTCTCTCTTACTATGCTGACATTCTAAAGAAAATTTCTTCTGATAGAACATCCCCATTGTCTCAGTATGTGTGTGCACTCACCAAGGCCAGCTGGCCTGGGTCTGAAAAAGCCTGGGATAAAACCGGACTCGCTGAACATAGCGGACAATGAGGACTACTGAGACCTCAAGAACAATGGCAATGGGTTTTTGATCCTACTGCATGTATTGGCTTTGTGGGAGCCTAGGCAGTTGGGATGCTCACCTTAATAGACCTGGATGGAGGTGGGTGGTCCTTGGACTTCCCACAGGACAGGGAACCCTGATTGTTCTTTGGGCGGACGAGGGAGGGGGACTTGATTGGAGGAGGGGGAGGGAAATGGGAGGCGGGGTGGGGAAGAGACAGAAATCTTTAATAAATAAATAAATAAATAAATAAGAAAATTTCTTCTAAACAGTGAAAAATAGTGTAATAACAAAATCTGGATGCTGTAATATTGACTATTTTCTAGTTGAAGACAATGACTTAAAGCTTGTGAATTCAGAATATATGCCTAAATGATGAATGACACACCCCTGTAACCAGATTGTATGGGTTCAGTGACATTTCTGCAATTTGTCATCTCTATAAGACAAGATCCTAACAGGAAATGGAATGAGAAAAACACTGAAGTTTGGATAGTGTATTAGAAAACAGTCTCCATGATTACCATCCTATAAAAGCAGTGATATCCTCTGTGAAAGAATAATTGAATGACAAACTGGCTTAGGAATTAAAGTTCCTGTCATTCCATAAATATTTGCATACCTTTCTCTCATAGCATTATTTTTTGGTTTTCTTTCCATTTATGTAGATGTCCAATATTTCAATACATTATCAGATTTTCTAACCAAGAAAAAAAAATCTCCCTCCTAAGAGGAGTTCAGCCTATGCATGAGTTACTGAAAATATATGTATGTATTATCTCTGTATTTCTTAATTTCAGTTTCTTCTTTGTGGTCCGACTACACTTCATGTATGGATATTATTCTCACTGCATGGGAAACTGGAAAATGTGAACGAATTTTACATGACCTTTGGTCAATCAACAGTCTTATCAAAAGATCTCCTTTTTCCTGATAGTAAACACACCGACTGAACAGGTGACAGTGGCTTATTGCATGATTGACAGTTACAAGAAACTAACACCAAGGCTCTGGAATCTGAAAGAAGTAATGAACTTTGCAAGGCAAGGTAACTGGCATTAAGATTTTGAGCATTAATAAGGGTTTTAGTTCACTTGGTTACTCTTTCCTTGTTCTGCTCCTTTGCTTCTGTGTTCTTTGCTGAATTTTTGTGAAAAACAATAGGAAAGCAGTGCACTGATGCTGGTGCATGAGTTATCTTCATCCATGGAAGACAGTTTATGCAGGTCGAGAACCAGTTTTGAAAATTGTATGCGTTATTGTTTCTATTCCTAAAGATTTCCTGTTTTGTCTTCAAAATACTAGTTTTAAATCACAGATTTCTAACTATGGATTATGTATGAGATACACCAGATAAAATGATCTGATCTGACATTCTTCTGCAATAAATCTCATTCATATTTCTTGGTAAGAATGAGCTACCACTGTGTAGTTTGTATTTATTAATTCTGAATTGCAGTCATAGTCAACAAAATACGACTTCATCATGAATACCATAAAACAGCCTGCACGTACTCCTCTGACAGAGTGATGAGAAAACATGTGAACTGTTTTTAAGGAATAAAATATAGTGAAGGAAACGGCATGCTAATCTTTTGATAAGGTAACGATACTCAGGATTCAGTAATATAAAATTACATTGAGGAAAACTTTATTTGCTTTAGATGATGCAGTTTGTACAGAGGGAGTCCTTGAGAGGACAGCATGACCAGGACCCTTGGGTTGTTTCTCAGAGTGACAGTGGCCTCCTGCAAATAACAGGCACAAATATGTTCCTGCTGTTTTCGGGGAACAAATTCTCCCAACTACCCACATGATTCTGGAGTCAGCTTCATTCCAGGAAAGCTTCCAGAAAAGAATGAGCGCTGTGTAACTTCGAGACTGCAGCCTTGTGAGGCTCTCTCACTAATCTAATTGCTGTCAATCCACAACAGAGAAGCCAGCTGAGTTATGTCTAGGCTTCTGGTTCACAGGTGTTATTCAGTGACATATGTGAACTCCATGAGCTCCTCAGGGTCCCATGATATGCAAAAAAGCATAAGGAGAAAATAGTATAATTGTCTTTAGTACTATTTAATATCTATTTTATATAAAATGTGGATCTGCTGTTTAATAACCTCTTTTATGTATATCTTGAGAAAAAAAGAACAACACTTTGTGATTTAAGGAATAATATGTTTCACAGTTTTGTACTTTGGAAATAAGTTCTCTGAAGGACACAGATAAGTGGATATGTCAGAGAGCATAGTGCACACCGATTTGGATTCCTGAAAAGGAATGATTCCCTATCGAGCATGAAAGAAAGATTTAAGATCATTGAGATTATTATTTACTTATCACATATACGACTACATACATTATCCTGCAGAGATTTTACTCACGTATAACGAAAGGCATTTACTATATCTGTTCATAAGGCAATAATACATTGTTTAAAAATTTAATGCTGGAAATTAAAGATGTGTTTTCCACTTAGATATAATTGGGCAAATGTGGCAAATGTGATTTGTTTGCTTTTTTTTTTTTTTTTTAGAAGAATGGAATGGCTTCTCTGCTAATGCAGTCGTATCACAGTGAGTTCTCTACTATCTTTCTGAGCTTGGCTGCTGCTGAGATAGTCAGTATTGGCTCTAATCTTATTGTGAATGTCAAAGACCAAACATGACAGCCACAGACAAGATAGGCTCTGATGAATGACAGAGTAATCAGTCTGGAAACAAACTGGCTTATCCAGAACGGCCCAGAAGTCACTATCAGCTTGTTCACATGTTGCCTCTTTTCTCCCTTAACGACACCTAGATCATTTACCATTGTGCATTCATGTCAAAGATTTCTTGAATCCCGTGTTATTCTAATATGCTAAACCAAGTTGGAAAATGAATGTTGTATATGTCAGTAATGTCAACATATAAAATTCAAATATCTTAGGGCATGCTTTAAAAACAACTTAAAATTCTGGTGATTTGGCAAACTGTTCAAACAATGTGTCTGTCTCACCGCAGCCGCTACTTCCTAAAATGCAATATTTAAGTTTCTGCTTAAGGTTATAAAGACATGCAACCTTCTTTATGCCTTTAAGTTTCCTATTCTGTTTGAAGAATGTAGATTCAAAGTCATCATTTACATATTATGCTCCAAGGAACGGGGGCATGTGTCAGGTCAATGCTTTGTAAATGCAATTACTTTTAAGAATAAATAAAGACACTAGTCAATTATGTGTTGCAGCGTAATATTTTATCAAACAGTTTTCACAAAGATAAAAATTTTGATTTCCTTATCAAAGAAGGATATATAATATGGAAATGCAAGCATTAATGTCTATAAATTTCTTAAATATTTTTGAGAAGAAATTTTGGACAAATTAATTTTGGGCAAGTATGAGTGTGTGTGTGTGTGTGTGTGCTTGTGTGTGTGTTTTAAAATCAATTGTGTGACAGACACTTTGTAATATTTAGCTTTACAAAAAATCAGCAGGACAACTATATATTCCATTTCCTAATATTGATGAGTGTAAATAAAAACAGAAGATAATATACATATCAAAGGTACTCATAATTTATATTAGATGTTGTATGGGGAGCATGGTTCTCTTTTGACACACTTACTATGAGATTCCTGATAAATAGAGGGCTGCTTCCAGCATTTGGAAAGTATTTGTCAAGTAAATCACACACACAACTACAAATTGGACAAAATGACAATCATCCCGATATTTGCTCATTTATGTTTTTTGCTGTTAGTTTCAAAAAATAGAATTTTAATTTTTTTGTTTTCATGATGAATCAGTCAAGCAGAAATACATTTCTATGTAAAATTATTTATATTTAGAATCTGCATTTTGTATTATGTTTGAATTTTAACATTGTTGTAATTTTTTGACCATTACTATAACCATTTCTTATGGAATGTTACTACCATTTAAGATGTGAAATATAAAATGAGATTAGAGTTTACCTATAAATTATGTTTCATAGATATTGACTACTTTTGGCAGAAAACCTCAAGTAAAATAAATCAAAACAAAATAAAGTAATTGCCGAGAGTAAAGCTGTAGGTTTAAGCCCAGCTTATTGGGGGCGGGTTCTCCTCGGGCTAATGTTTACCTATAAATCTGCCGGGCTTGTGCCCAACCCCCTTTCTGCTTCCTGTTCTCCTTGGGAACTGTGGTACTGTAAGTCTATTTCGCCATTAAAGCTGTATATATTTTTTACAATCTGTCTGCATTCATTTACGCCGCTACATAAAGCTATTAAAGTATACAGGAAAAATAAATTTATACATAAAAATATTTTCATTAGAAAAGATTAGTTACATAGTATATATTCTAATATTCTTGATAAACTGATAAGTAACCATTGTGATATTGATTATTATAATTACACAGGAAAAGAAAATCTATTTTGAATTTTTTATATAAATAAGTTGGTTTAAATAAATAGAAAAAATTAATAAAAATGAAAATTTTACAAAGAAATATAAGCTGCCAGCAAAACATAGTTTTCTTGTTCCTAGAACACTTCTTTTTTTCCAAGTTGATATTTCATTGTATACTGTGACTGATGTATACAGCATGCCTACTTGTCCCCACTATAGTTTGCTTTCTCCATTTTGGTTCATGTGGGTATCTTTCAGGGCTTTCTAAAATTTTTTGCCTTGTAATTTTTGTATACCTCATCTCAGGACACCATAGGAATGACTTTATAATTTAAACTCTATAGCACTTTAACAGAGAAAAATCATCTTTTCTAAAACTAAGAAATAAATTATGCACAGTATGATGGTTTGAATAAGAAAAGCCCCCCATAGGCTCTGTGATGACTATTCTTGCTTTTGGCCAATGGCTTAACAGAATATAGACAGGCTGGAAGAGATACATATAGAAACAGTAGGTGAAGTCAAAGAGATGCCATGGAGCTACCAGAGGAGAGAAACACTAATTTCCAGTTGGAACCTTGCCGGTAGGCCACAAACCTCATAGTAAAATATAAAATACTGGAAATGGGTTATTTCTAGATATAAGAGCTAGCTAGCAATAAGCTTAAGTGATTTGTCAAAAAGTGATTCAAATAATATAGTTTCTGTGTGATTATTTCGGGGCTGAGCAGCCAGGAACAAACAAGTGGCCGACAACAGGTTTGATACCCAGCACTCCATAAGCTTTGTGGTGAAATATGATCCTGGCACCTAGGAGGTGAAATTAGGTCAATCAGAAGTTCCAGGTTAAAAAAAAAAAAAGAAGTTCCAGGTTCTGATACTTAAAGAGGTGTTTACCAGCATGGACTACAGGAGAAGTCCCATCAAAAAGAGCCCATCTTTTTATTTTATCAGTTACCTTAATATCATAATCCAATCATTATCATATATGGTTTGATATTCTGAAGATAAGAAGAACAATAATGAGAAGTATTTGAAACCCTTTCTAATATCTACATTTTATCCTAAAACTACAAAATGAATTTTCCCTATTAAGTAAGAGATTCAAAATTATTCAAACGAAGTCAGAGAAAGTAGCTTCCTACACTGTAATTTCTGTTTTAATTGATTAAAAAGTAAAGAATGTTTTTCCACTTCCTTTTCTGCATAGCTACCTGAACCCCGAGAAGGGTTTGATGAATACATGATATTTCGGAATGAATGCTTCAAACTCGTTCACCCTATGAACACTGACCAATTGTGGGTTGTTGTATTGATTCTCATTTACTGTCAGAGGAATTTTCCCTAATGAGGGTTGAGTGATGCACTAGTATGCAAATTTCCAAAAAATAAACAAACAAACAACAGGAAATAGTTAAAATTTGATGCTTTCTTAAAAGTGAGTAAATGGATCATGAAAACCTCAGATCTGATCATTTGGAAATGATATGTACTAAAAGTAATATTAAAATGACATATTCATGGGTAAGGAAAATTGCAATTTAACATTTCTAAGAACACTATTATACATCGATGTAAATTGGTAAGTTTACTTTGGTAAGCTGCTATGAAGTTGCTAAAGTTTCTAGGTTGGATATTTACCTTCAAATTTATGGCCTTCCTGAACTAGAATTTTACACATTATAAAGAAGTACAATTAGTTAGAGGATTAATGGAAGAACAATATGGGTCAGAACATATCTACATTCACAGAAAAAAAATCAATAAACGTAACTTTTATTATCATTGCACCTATTTGTTACAGTTAATGAGAAAGTAGGAAAGTAGTGACATTAATTATTTGGCCAATTTTCAATGTTTATGTTCTAAATATATTTTTTCAGCAAAATGCAAAATTATGATCCCTTCCTTTATATCAGATGTCTAAGCTGCTTCCGGGATTCCATTCATAGGCTTCCCATTTGTGAAATAAGTGTCAGTGCATCAAATCACTGTAGAAACTATCAAAATAATAGGTAAGTAAACCTTGACATTCATAGACCCATGAATTAAATCTAGAAAAAAGTTTAAGTTTTTGTGTTTAAATGGGCAACATTATAAGTTAGATAATTCCTATGTATTTAAAAGCATAAGACAAATTTTGTAATAAGGCACTTATTTTGGTTTTAGTTCCAGGGAACCTTACGTTATATTACTTTAGAATGTAAGAAAAGATTACTTACACATAAAGTATAAGCTTATTTAAAAATTCCGTGACTGAGCTTTCAACATTATTAAAAGCATAGAAAATGTTTTTATCTCATTAAGTATCTGTGATTTTTATTCCTAAAATTTTAATTACTGTAAAGTGTCTAAATTATCTAACTAGAATTTTTATAATTTAGGAACACATTGGTGTTTATAAGAAGGTGTTTATATATGTTTATCTATACATATCAGCCAAAGAAATTCTATTCCTACATATTGCATATGAAAGGAATAAACATTTTTAAATACTAAAATTATCTAAATACTGGTTTCTTATATTATTTTTGCATGCAACAATGAGATAAATCTTATTTTATGTGTGAATTCTTAAAAAAATCTGTACTAACCTTTATTTTTTGCTTCACTATGTTTTATAGATTTTTTTTGCTTACTGTGAATAAGCAGTACAAATAATAAGCAATAAAATACAGATAAGAACTTCATTTTTATCAGGCATAGATTTCCAGAAAAAGAGAAACAGTGCTAGGCCTCCTTATCCTTCTGATTTCTCAGGGACAGTTGAGTGCACTATTTGCCCATTATGCAACCCCATGACACAGGGCAATCAGACATGATAGGGCGTCAAGTCAACCTAGGAACTCAATTTATTAACATGAGTATCAGTTTATGTAGGTTAAACAACATATTGTGATGTGGGGGTACCTCCAGCCAATGAGAGACATCCAAACCCTATCTCTGGCTGGAGGGCATCAACCTAGTTTTTGCTATCTCATCCTCTCTCAGTTCCCTCTAACATAAGTCAGGCTTTGCTCTGTCCTACAGGATTTGAGGTACAGGCCCTGAGATAATTTTGGCTCAACATCTCCCTCTTTTGTTTTATATCCTACCCCTGACCCCAGTCACCAAGCCAGAATAGCCCACGGGGTCAGGGCCACCTTATCTGGAGCTTCAGCCTGGATAACCTCAAATTGAGAGTTCATCCATGGGGTGAGATGTAGCAAGCCTATCATAATGTACTCAAAGGGCTGTGAGTTGTACCTGTTGTATCTGATTTTGGAATGCTTGTTTCAGCCTTTGGAGAATGCATGGGCCAAAAAGACACATCAATAAACAAATAGTCACTGGCCCAATTAGGGAAGAGATGAATGTGGTAAGCCATGGGGACCAATTAAACCAGGTCTCATAGGGGGCCCTTGACTTAAATAAATCAATATCTTTACTTAACTCATCTAGGGTTCTTCTAACTGTCCCAGAATGGTCCACAGAGAAGCAACATTCTTCCCCAAGTGCCCTGCAAATTTCCTCCTGTTCCAAAAACAGCAAATCCAAACCTCTCCTATTTTGTAAGGTTACCCTTGCTAAGGAATCCAAAGACGTTTGTAAATAACGTAATGCAGTCTATATTTTTTTCTAACTATGTCTGCCCAGTCTGCTCACATCCCCAAGAAGAACAATAGTAATCATGTGCTGCCCAGCAGTTTCTAATAGAGGATACAGTCTGGTTGCTTCCTGGGCATACATAAAAGGATGTATGCAGGAGGGCATGTCTCTTAAGGACATGAGAACACCCAGGCTCATTAGCGTAAGATGCCTGGGGTAGGATGCCCAGAGCACCTCCGCATTCAGGTCTCCCTTTGACCTCCAGAATCCCATCTCCCACATTCCCACTCCTACACAGCAAATTGCAGAGGTCAAATCAGATCAGGTCACCATGTCCAGGATATTGTCATCTGAGAAGTCTGGTTTAGGATCCCTCCACTGCCAGGGATCGACAGGATCCATGACATATTCTGCAGTTGGTGGGAGCTTGCGGTCTGGACTTTGGTCCTCATGAGAATTAAAATGATTACCACTGGGAGGGTCACCTGAAATAGATAAAGAGGCAACACTTTCCTCAAGGGTCAGTCTCCCTTGGGCAGTGGTTATTTTTCTTTTCTTGTGTTTGAATTTAAGGGCTCTTTATTTTTTATTGGTCATCTTGGTCTTCCCTATTGTCCTGAGGGGAGGGGAGAAATTTTAAGTTATGAGCAGGTAGCCATATAGGCGTTTCCCCTCTGTTTGGGAAGACATATCTATATCCTCAGTCCTGTGTCAACAAGGGATCTGGGCCCCTCCATTGGTTAGTGAGAGGATCCTTCCACCTAACCTTTAGGCAGGGCCTCGTTGGTAAGGATCTGTAATGTTTCTAAGATTAATTTATTCATCTTATTTTTGAAAATTTAAAACATTGGTGGTTAATAATGCCTTCTGCAGTTGTAGATGGGGGAGACTTCTCCCCATTTTGTTTTATACGGGCCTCTTTGAGATACTGGCGATGTCTTTTGACAATTGCTTGACCCTGAGGATTGTATGTAATCCCCAGTGGTATGGGATATATTCCATTTCTGGAAGAATTCTTTTAATTTTTTACTTATAAAACAGGGGCTGTTTTCAGTCTTGACCTGTTGTGGTAGTCCCAATGTAGCAAAACATTGTAAGAAGTGGCTTTTGACATGGGTTGCCTTTTCCCCTGAGTGGGCAGTAGCCCAGCATGCCTTAGAGTACATGTATGATAACAAGCATATATTTTAATTTGCCAAATGGAGGGTAATGTGTTACATCTGTTTGCCAGATGATATTGGGCCCTAACGCTCTTGGGTTCTTCCCCAGCCCATGTAAAGGGGAGTGCGGAGGAATTGGTGGCAAGTCTTACATGTATGAACAATTCTCTCTAATTCTGTTGCAGGGATCTTGGGGTATAGGTATTTGAGTCCTCTCCAGTTGGCATGAGTTAAGTCATGCATTTGGGTAGAATTTTGTGTGAGCAGAGTTGAGACCTCTATGAGACAGGCCCCTGAAGCTGCAGCATCAGCAGGAGCATTCCCTTGGGAAATTCGGCCAGGGAAGTTTTCGTGTCCTCTGAGATGTTGAATATTTATGGATTTTTTCTACGTTCTAAGAGCGATCTGAGTTGTATCATCAAGGCAGAAATAGGATTAGCATCCAATCTGATATTGGCATAGGGTAAGTGTGGCAGTGGGTTCATTTCATAAGAGCTGTCTGAATAGAGGTTGCAGGGTTCTGGGATCTCTTGTAGGGCAATATGTATGGCCAACATTTCCTTATATTGAGTGGATTTTCCACAAAGGAGAATTTTGGTGATCTTTGTCTTGGTACCCCCTGCAAGGAAAACTACAAAGGCGCCCCATTCTTCCCTAAAGCTGTGCAAACAGTGAATGCTTGGGGTAGGAGCCTAGAAGAAAAGAATAAGGGGACTCTCCAGTGTAGCTCTTGATACAGCTTCACTAACTCAGACCCATCTATATTAGATAGATGACAGTAGTAGCAGCAAAATATATATGCACTGAACTGCAAGAAGTAAAGGCCGGCCAGTAGTAGGGCTTTGTATTTGTAATCCTTTACGTCTGTATTGTTTGTTCGACGTACCACTCATTCTTAGGCATGGAGTCTCTCCTTTCCATCAATGTTTCTTGACGATCACCTCATGGACTCTAGCAGAGGTATGATCTCAGTTAATTCAAGGTGAAATGTAACTTCCTTTTGGTTAGGGGATCATCTCTGTGTGTGTTCATATCTATGTGTGCTTATACGAATCCCAAAGGATGATGCCTGCTGTCTTCAACCACATTCCACAGTACAGATTGGATGACTTAAAAGGTAGCACTGAAAACATTGAATTCTACCCACACCCTAATTCCAAAATTGGTATTCAAATACTTTAAATGAGAAAAATCTAAGAGTTGATGAAGTTCTATATATTTTTTAGCATATCTATATGTAAGTAGAATGAAATTGAAACAGAAAAAGAAGAGAGCAGACACAAGAGTTGGAGGAGAGATAAATGAGGAAGAAGAAAATGGGAAGGAATAATGATAGATAAGGCACCAGTGTGGACTGATTAACCTCGGCTCTTGTGTAGGACCTCATCACTGTTTCTATGGGATTTGAGATACACAACTCTATTTAAGGTTTGCTGAAGACTTCTCAGTCAATATTTTCCAAAAGAAGACGAAACATGCAAAATCTTTGGCATGGAGTCAATCATTCTTATTATTTATGTAAGTAGCTACTTTAAATGTTTTCTTGAAAATTTGTTAAGCAGAGAACTTAATGTTTTAATAGTTTAATATGAGGTGTTTTATATAAATATGTTAGGTTAAAATGTATTTTTTAACTTTATATTTCATTATGATTTTTTTTGAGTCAAGAACAAGTGTTATTTGATTTGACAGGGAACTGGGAAAGGAGGAAAGGTGCTAACACTTAGAGAATTTAAGGACGCCATCTGTTTGGCTGAGGATGCAAATAATCACAAACATTAGGGGCTTTAACACTCCAGGCAAAACTGGACTTGGATTTGTTTTCTTCATGAAGAAATAATGCCCTATTTTTGCTCATATTCTTTGATAATTAGTTCAGTTAATAGCATTTTTAAAGGAGTTAAGCTATTCTGTCATGACAGAGGGTGTGTATCTGTAGTCTATGGATAAACAGGGATAAAGCTAAGAAATACTTTCTGAAAAGAAATGACAGTTTGCTCAGTCTATCTGAAAAATTAAAAGTAGCAAAATGATAAACTGCCAAGTTGAGAGACTTAATTAAGGAAAATTTATACTATTTTAATTGCTTCTGATCTCATATTATTTTTATCTTAATTAATTAACTTTGCTTTGGGCAAAATAAAGATAACCGAAGTAGACGAAAAATTCATCAAATTCTAGTACTGTTACTCACTGATTATTTTTGTAAATTATATATGGAAGAAGGAAATTAGCTTTTGGCTACCCTCCAATTTGCATTTATATACGTTACTCATGCTATGCCTTGACCCAGGGTTGTGAATGGACACATTTAAGTCATTTTAAAAGGAAGAATAGTAATTTTCCAGATTCTCTTAGATTTGCTGGTAATGTTTCAATTTAGGATCGCAATATTCACTAAACCAAACTGATTAGTTTAAATGGAACTTTTTTACCATTTATATTCTTGTTTTTTTTTAATTTTTGTATTAAAAATTTCTGTCTCCTCCCCGCCTCCCTTTTCCCTCCCCCTACCCCCACTCCCCATACCCCACTCCCTTCCCCCTCCCTCTCCAGTCCAAAGAGCAGTCAGGGTTCCCTGCCCTGTGGGCAGTCCAAGGTCCTCCCCTCTCCATCCAGGTCTAGGAAGGTGATCATCCAAACTGGCTAGGCTCCCACAAAGCCAGTACATGCAGTAGGACCAAAACTCAGTGCCATTGTCCTTGGCTTCTCAGCAGCCCTCATTGTCCACCATATTCAGAGAGTCTGGTTTTATCCCATGCTTTTTCATTCCCAGTCCAGCTGGCCTTGGTTAGCTTCCAATAGATCAGCCCCACCATCTCGGTGGGTGGGTGCTCCCCTCGCGGTCTTGACTTCCTTGCTCATGTTCTCCCTCCTTCTGTTCCTCATTTGGACCTTAGGAGCTCAGTCCATTGCTTGGATGACATAATCAGAACAGAAAGAACTTATACAAATAGTTGATCCATAACTTCCAAATTCAAGGTTATGTCACATAATCTTCTCCAACGAATTATAACTATTATTTTTGCAGGAGTTGTGTGAAACTGTGAAATGTATTATATATTATTGATTGAATAGTTGCTATGAAAATACTCTAAAACAGTCTCACCAACCCTGCAACAGACAAAGGTCTGATCTCCAAAATTTATAGAGAACTCAAGAAACTAGACTTCAAAATGCTAATTAACCCAATTAAAAAATGGGGCACTGAACTGAACAGAGAATTCTCAACAGAAGAAGTTCAAATGGCCAAAAGACACTTAAGGTCATGCTCAACCTCCTTAGCGATTAGGGAGATGCAAATCAAAACAACTTTGAGATATCATCTTACACCTGTCAGAATGGCTAAAATCAAAAACACCAATGATAGCCTTTGCTGGAGAGGCTGTGGAGGAAGGGGTACCCTCATCCATTGCTGGTGGGAATGCAATCTTGTGCAACCACTTTGGAAATCAGTGTTTCGGTTTCTCAGGAAATTCGGGATCAACCTACCCCTGGACCCAGCAATACCACTCTTGGGAATATACCCAAGAGATGCCCTATCACATGACAAAAGCATTTGTTCAGCTATGTTCATAGCAGTATTATTTGTAATAGCCAGAACCTGGAAACAACCTAGATGCCCTTCAATGGAAGAATGGATGAAGAAAGTGTGGAATATATACACATTAGAGTACTAAGCTGCGGTAAAAAACAATGACTTCTCGAATTTTGCATGCAAATGGATGGAAATAGAAAACACTATCCTGAGTGAGGTAACCCAGGCCCAAAAAGATGAACATGGGATGTACTCACTCATAATTGGTTTCTAGCCATAAATAATGGTCACGGAGTATATAATTGGTGAACCTAAAGAAGCTAAATAAGAAGGCGAACTCAAGGAAAAACATATAATTATCCTCTTGGCTATGGGAAGTAGACAAAATTGCCGGGTAGAAAATTTGGGATCTTGGGGGTGGGGTGGGATGGGATTATCGGGGGATGGGGAGAGAAAAGTGAGAAGGGGAGGATGAGGGAAACTTGGGGAAACAGGATGATTGGGATAAAGGAAGGTTGGATAGGGGAGCACGGAAGCACAATTCTTAGTTAAGGGAGCCACCTTAGGGTTGGCAAGAGTCTTGAACCTAGAGTGGCTCCCAGGAGCCCAAGGCGAGGTCCCCAGTTAGTTCCTTGGGCAGCTGAGGATAGGGAACCTGAAATGACCCTATCCTATAGCAATGCTGACGAATATCTTGCATATCACCATAGAACCTTCATCTGGGGATGGATGGAGATAGTCACAGAGACCCACACTGGAGCACCGGACTGAGCTCCCAAGTTCCCAGTGAGGAGCGGAAGGAGGGAGAACATGAGCAAGGAAGTCAGGACCACGAGGGGTGCACCCAACCACTGAGACAGTGTGGCTGATCTATTGGGAGCTCACCAAGGCCAGCTGGAATGAGACGGAAGAAGCATGGGATAAAAACCGGACTCTCGGATCATGGCGAACAATGGGGGCTGATGAGAAGCCAAGGACAATGGCCCTGGGTTTTGATCCTACTTCAAGTTCTGGCTTTGTGGGAGCCTAGCCAGTTTGGATGTTCACCTTCCTAGACATGGACGGAGGGGGGAGCACCTTGGATTTTCCACAGGGCAGGGAACCCTGACTTCTCCTTGGACTGGAGAGGGAGGGGGAGAGGAGTGGGGGGAGGGGGAGAAGGGTGGAAGGAGGGGGAGGGAAATGGGAGGCGGGGAGGAGGGGGAAACGTTTTTTTCTCAATAAAAAATTAATAAAAAAAAAACCTAGAAACATAAGAAGTTCCCATAGACAGACATTAACACTAAGATAATATAAAGATAAAATAAATGTACCATTTCATTGATACTGAATAAATCATCAACTGACTATACTATTCAGAATATCATCTTCAAAAGAAAATTTAAATCACTGTATTTAAACACCAATCCAAAAGAACTTCTTACTGCTGGGTGTGAAGCATATGGCTGACATACTGTCAGTTCCACTGCTTTTGCATGCCACCTTTGCAACCAGCTACTGTGATTACAGACAGGAGAGAGAGAGAGAGACAGAGAAAGAGACAGAGACAGAGAGAGAGACAGAGAGAGAGGCAGAGAGAGAGTGAACTTCATGATAGGCCCACAGCTGCAGGCAAAAATTTAGGTGGTAATTTCTTGTATCATTTAAAGTATTTAAAGTTGCAACAAATACAGTATTTTTCTCATTTGTATTAATTCTTTGATTATTTCATATGGTATATTTTAAAAATTTCATCTTATATTCCAGCTCTTCAAGTGTTCCTTCTCCACCCAGCTATGTGTAATTTTTTTATACTTTTTAAACCAATAAAGTCTAATTCACACTTTATATATAATTTTGGACATATGTATTTGGATATATGTGTGTGTGTATATATATATATATATATATATATATATATATATATATATATATATATTCTATTGAAATGTTTCAGTTACCTAGACTAAATCCTTAAAGGAAATTGATACCTCTTCTCCCAACAATGATCAATTATTAATAGTCACTCAACTAGCATTAAGAGTTTGTGCCTACGTCCCTCTTTTTATGCTGAGAGTGTGATTCCTTTGAGCTTACATGTTCTGTGCCGGCTGTCACAATCAGTGTATGCTCATACATGCAACTGTCCTAGTATGCTGCTGTACTCAGAAAACATCATTTCCTTTTGGTCATTTACTGAATCTAGCCTTTACATTTTTTCAGCCCCTTTGCTATAATGACTCTTTAACCTCAGAAAAAGAGGTGTGATATACATATTTCGTTAAAAGTATATTTCTGAACTTTTCAAGGGCAGCATACAAAATGGGGAACATGTTAGTGGATTTCCTCACTTGATTAAAAATAGTGATTTGCTATTTATTTTAAAAGAGAAAGGGAGAGAGAGATAAGGAAGAGGAGGGAGAGATGGATGGATTGAAAGATGAGATGAGAAATTTGGGGATTCTTTTCTTTCTTTTTATCATACTGTTATTAGTAATTAACAATCATGTTTCTAGAAAGAATTTTTAACTTCTAGGCCATCTCTTGACCTCATTCTTCTCTCACTGTTCTCATTCTAATCTGCCTTTCCAGATAGTTTGTGATGTAAGTAGGAGTTTATGTAGTACAAATATATAAAACAGCAATCTGTTTTCACAATTATTCCAATGGAAATTTAGTACAACAGTGATAATATGTCAGTTATCATATACATGATAAAAGGTATCTTCAAGAAGTAAGGTAGGAGGTTCACAAATTTTAGTACAACTAAAAATACATCTGAGGCTGAAAAGAATTCTTAGTGACTAAAAGCACAATTCTGTTTGTTTTACAGAGGATTCAGTTTTAGTTTAGCCATACAAGTCACACCACTCACAACTGCCCAAGGCTCCAGTTCCAGGGGACACAATACCTTTTTGATGAACAATCTAAGTACTGCATGTGATCATTTATGCACAGGTATATTCACACACATCACACACACACACACATACATAATTTTGTTTCAGTTGTTAAAATGTTGATACTATTGAATGAAAAAGATTAGAATCATGTTTATCTAGGTGAACATGATCCCTCCAAATTTATTTTTATGACTAATAAAGAACTGCATATTGGCTAAATATTTTTCCCTTCAGAATGTAGAATATTTTCAAAGTTTTGCAGAATTTTTATTTATATTTGTCAGTTCTAAGAATGCCTCTTTACATAAATCAATAGTAACATGGCACAGGGTCTTTTAGAGCATTTTAGGCATCAATGAACATTATGCTATAATTCAACAATCCAAGATTCATTTGATAAATGTGGTATGGAACTCAAATCAACCAAAGTATCAAGTTTTACATTAAAGTGTTGTAACACAAAATAATACAGAGATAACAAATTTGATATTTATATACTGAGTTCTTGTTTTGTGAAATTAGCCTCTTTAGTTTCTGTACAAAGAGCAAAGAATCATGTACTGTAACATCACTGCATTCCATAAGATACCATAGAAGCTATCTGAGCCACAGGCTTATGATAGTGTTTTGATGTTGGGTGGCATGGCTTAGGGATTTATACTATGAAGTGTATATAATGTGTATTCAAACTAAGGCTCCAGTGATGTTATTTGATTAAATAAAACCAAACACTGCCAGAAACATCTAACTATCATGACATGCTAAATTCTAAATTAACTTTTGATCAGTAAATCTTAAAAATATTTTTAGTGATGCCAAATTTTTGCAATCCTCACATTGTTATACTGCTCTCACATAGTTATATAAAGATCCCACAGTTTAAAAATCATTTGTATGAAGGACATTTGTTGGCATTCTGACATATTTACAGTAGTTTTATACTAGTATTACAACTAGAGCAAGACTTAGTTATTATTCAAAAAATTGTGACTGTGAACTAGGTGATGAATTAAATATGTAATACTTATTTTAATCAGAAATACTCATATTTGAGGTATAGCACTTTCAGCATTTATCTTATCTAAATAAGTAAAATTAGCTATACAAATGTTCTTAAACTACTATGAAAATGAAATAATCATTACATTGTCAGTAGTTAATGATTAAATATGTTTAAATTTCATAGACTTCTATTTAAATATATTCAGTAGCTTAATATGGAAATATATCCATATATCACATATTTCTTTCTATGTAATAATTTTAAGAGAAATGTTAATACATATAATAAAGTAGTGTTTATTTAGGGGAGACTTACAGATCATTTTCCTAGATCACAATCCTCTGCAGGAATGAAGAACAGGAAGAAAGTTTAGCAACCGGAAGTGAGAGTTGGAAGCAAGAGAGAGAGTACAGTCTTTATAGCTACATTTATATTCTAAGAGACCACGCCCAAGTGGGCTGGTATCTTAAAGGCTATTGGCTGAAGAAGCAGAAGGAGCTCCCATAGCAAGTGCTAGCAATTGAATTTAGGTTATGAGTTTTAGCAACTAATCATGTCACAGGCACAACACTTTTCGCCTGTTATTTTGAAATAATTTTACTTTTTATTAATATTATTAATCTTATTATCACATCTCATAGGAATGATTTCAGAACTGAAATCCTGTGTGTGTGTATTTGTGTGTGTGTGTGTGTTTGCATGATACATGTGTGTGTGCATCGGTAACAAATAATATGAAATTAATAGTGTGCTTGTGTATGCATGTTAGCCTGAATTTTCAATTTGAAATACACTTGAATTATATGACTGAAAAAATATCAATTGAGGAAACTCCTAGACCAGATTGGTCTGTTGGTAATTGAATTGATTTTTAATTGATTTTGTAGGGCTGCACCTGCTATGTGCTTCACTACCCTAAACAGTTAGTTCTGTTCTATATGTGAAAGATAGCTTAGTACGAGCTTGTGAGTAAATCAACAGGTATTATATCCTGTGGTTTCTATTTCAGTTTTCTGTTTGATTTCCTACCCTAACTTTTTTCAGTAATATATAGTAATCATATAAGCCAAAATAAAACATGTCCACACCAAATTGCTGTTTATAATGATATTTATTACTACAACAGAGATGAAACTAGTACAAAAATTGGTACCAGAGAAATAGGCTTGTTGTTATGAAGTTCTAACCATGTGGCTTCTGTGGCTTGGACTGCTTTATGTGAGGTGCATAGAATATTTAAATTTGTGCTGGAAAATACATTGAGTGTTCCCAAAACTGAATTTTATATTTTTGCATGAGCTTGGAAGATAGGAATGCAGAGAGAAATTCAGAAATCTGGGTCTGACTTGTGTAGTTTAGAATGAATCAAAATCTCTTCTAGCCATTTCTGTGATATTTTGGATTAATAATCTTTGTGTGCTGGGTTTTGTGATTTTTAAAAATTCAGAACCATTGTGCTGAAATCGTCTTTGATTCATTGCCACAATATGAAAGTATTTCTTCAGGGTCAACTTACAAATGCTGTGGTCTAAGAGAAAGAAGAGTGCCTCTTAGATTCTCTGAATGGTACTCATTTTGAAGGAATAAAAAATAATTTTGAAAAGTTTGAAGAACTCATGGAGAATAATTTATGCCTGACACTTTGGAGCAGGGTAGAGTCCCTGAAGAGAGATCAGGAAAGGTTATTGCTGAAAACACAATTTGATATGAAGTGGAATTCTCAGGATGTGAAAGATTCTAGGACAGTAGAATATTTGTCAAGGACAGCAGCAGGTGTTGGTAGAGGAAGTCTGACCCAAGGAGAAAAGCTGTGTTTGCGGCAGATGTAAGAGCTGGAAAAGTGGAACAATTCAAGCCTTTGGAACCAGATTAGTAGACAAAGAACAGTACTGGCATTGACAGAATTTTGATTTAGTTTGCCATATTTGGGGTTTTCTCTTTTGCTATACCTTGGTCTCCACTGTTGTGCTTAAACTGTTTTTAATTTTATAGGATCATAGAACAGGATACTTTGTGCATTTACAGAAACACTGAACGTTCATTAGAATTTTAAAGACTGTGCGGCATTTGATGTTTGACTGTTTTACATTGAAAAATTGTTAGATTTTGGAGACAGAAAAAGGAAGCATGTTAACAATTACAGCACCAGGACTGTGTTATCCCCAGAACAACAGGAAATGCTAGTGTGGACAAAGTTAGGATTCAAATCACTCAAACTGTAATAAAGTAATTCAAAAATGAATTGAATATAAATTGAAATATATTCCATAACAAAACAAACAACAGAAAATGTGGGTAAGCTACAGAGCAGTGAAATGTCTTTGCCACCTACTCTTATGATAGTTGATTAATATAGAGTGTGGAAAAACCTCAAACTTTTAAAACCAAAAAGAGTAATTGCTGGGGACTATTCAGGAGAGCAGCAGGTGGCAAATGACTACAGGGGCTTAGCATACCAGGAAGCAAGATTCTGATGTGTGAATCTCAGATAGGAAAGGCCCCAAGAGGCTCAACCCCAAAATGTCTCTTGCTACTGTTTTGCCTTTACATGTTTGCTGCTACCATTTCCCTCTGGTATCTGGCATGGTGTAAAGGGACATGGACAGATCCCTACTGACCTTAATATAGTGTGATTACCTCATGCAAATATCCTATTCTACTGGGCATTTTTAACCTGTGGATTATTGTGAAGATGATTTCCTCATAAGCTGTATTGTTTAACTGAAGCAATCATTTTATACAATAATAATATCGGCTTAAGTAGAATTTTAAAATAATATTGTAAGGGATTATGACAGAGGTGAGGTTGGTGGAAAAAATTAAGATAGTAAAGGTAGGACAAAATGTTGCTCCTTCTTTTCACAAAGGAGAGACTGCAGCTGTAGAGGATTTAAAAATATACAAAGAAGTATCACACAGAACACATGAGTTTCTGTTGAGGACCCATTTAGATTGAAGCTTAGGTTAATGACTAAGAAACACTTGAGTCCCAGAAACCCAGCTAGCTCAAATTCTTTCAATCTGCGTGTTGAGATATATATCACTGGGTTTCAATATGCATAATAGCAAAAACAAAGCTTTTTAATGACTTAAGACTAGATTAAGATGTTTTTGTTAATAGCTTTGAAAAGAAAGCCCCCCCCAAAAAAAAAAACAATGAGTTTTACAGAGTTGAGTAAGGGACGCCTTAAGATCAGTGAACAGAAACAAAGTAGTCTAATGATTATTAGCTGATGTGTCTTTCTTGCTTGGATGGGTTGGTGATCAAGGGTGATGATTAATTTCTTATAGCCATTTCTGCCCTCAGCTTGCTGATACAGATAACTTTTCATGAATGGGTATGCACCCCGAGGGTTTAAAGTAGAGGTGGCCGATTTTTTCATGTATAAAATTTAGGTTTCTGATTATTTTAAGATTTATTTTAAGATTACCTTTTGGGATAAATAATAAAGTGATTGTCCTTTCTTTGTAACTACAAAATGCAGTTTGCCAGTAGAAGAACTGTCTGAGAAAAATATCTTGTTTGCTTACACTCTGTTAATCTATAACAAGTTGCTTGAGCATGAATTCAAGTGGGTTCTTGGGACAACTTGTTTTTTCCCCTGTAATATGTAAAATGTTTAATCATGTAAGGGATATGGAAAACATGTTTTAACCTGTATTTTTTATCATCTTTCACTTGAAAAATAGAATGTAATCATATTATAATTTCTACATTATTTGAAAGATTTTCTGGGATATGTAAACTGTAAGGGAAACAATAAAGCTAGGAGAAGGAAAGATGAAGAAGGAATGTTAGAAAGAACACATCAGGATAGACAGAACAGAAAAATCAGAATAATAAAGTAGAACCAGCAACAGAAAGAATAATAAAATAAAGAGCTAAGTTGGCCCGCAGAAGAGTCCTCATGTATCTGTCTGTCCAGGTCCACCAACTCTATAGGTCCCCCTGAGCTGCTGGGGACTGGTTCTCACATCAGTAATAGCTAATCTAATACATGGACACTTGAACTGAACAGATACATTTCAAGTGGAGTAGTATAAATGTAAATAGATGTATTTTTCAATTCTTTAATATCTGTAGTCACGAGTGAAACAAAACCAAACTGTATTTAATTTTGGTCTAACTTCATTCTGAGTGGAGAGATGATAGTTTAGCAGGAAAACAGTGATCTTTGCCCAGGATCCATGCACTTTATTACCCTGGCATTTATCACCACTCACTGCCATAATAAAGAATCCCTAGATGGAAACACTTGATTTAGAGAATCTTGCTACTGAAACAAAGAAAATTTTCTAAGCTCTTTCTAAATTGAACATATTTTAATTTTAACATAAATTGGTCCATTTTCCTCCCTGAAGAATCTTTAATGAGTTTCTGTCATAGCTTATTCTCACTTCATGTTAAAATAAATTAACACTTCATTAAAATGCATTCATTTATTGAAAACAATGTTTTCCTTTGAGTAATAATTTATTTGCATGTATTCATTGTATATAGTAATTGGTTTTATGAGAACACTTACATACAAATATATATTGTGCTTTGTGTGGATTTCCTCCATCCCTAACTATTCTCGTTCTTTCATCCATTTTCCTTCACATTTTTATCTCTCGGTTTTGTATCTCCTTTTATGTCATAAGTGTATACATAATTTTCTGTATCTATATGAAATCAAGGATCCAGAATTGTGAAAAATATGTACTATTTGTCTTTTGAGTTCTGAATTAATTCACCTAAAATTTTAAAACCCAGTTGCCTGCATTTTGACTGCAAATAAAGCAGCCACATTGTATTACATAGCTAAACAAAATTTCATTCCGTATATAAATCAAATGTTTTTTGTGAATAACTGTGCTGACAGAAGTCAAGTTCCCAGCTTTTCTATTGTGAACAATGCATTAATAAAACTCAAACATTCTAGTGTGCCTATGATAGGTTGAATTAGAGTTCTATGAATAAATACTCCAAGGTGGTATAGCTGGATCATATAGGAGAGGTATTTTTAGTTTTGTGAGGGAGCCCAATAATAAGTATTAAAATCTATAACTCAGTACAACACAAAAGTACCTTGTGATTTTAGAATACAACACTTTCTCTTTAATATGTGTTAAAATAAAAAATAATAATAATAACCATTTCATGTGCAAAAAGTCTAAATAACCAGAACACCATATACCAGATAGTATAGAGATACATTCTTATAAAGCTAGGTATTAAATGAAAGTCAGGGCCTGATTATTCAAAGCAAGAATGCTATCAGAACTCTATCACTGGCCCCATATTTTATATGTCTATGTTTGATTGTGTTATTTGTAATATCTGTGTTTATTTGTGTTATTTGTATGTATAAAATGTTGGTTTCTGTCTACCTATGATGTTTACATGCACAACATATACTGGTATTTATGTTTGTGGGTGTATGTGTTTGTGTAAGTGAAGGGGGGAGGGAAGGGAAGAGAGGCCTCTAAGGGATAATAATAAAAATCAAAAACTACAACATATGAATTTGAGAAAACTCTGGAAAGATACAAAGAGAAAAAATGAAACAGAAAGTTATTATTATACTCAGGAATCCCATAAAATCAATAAACTGGAAGACATAATATGTATAGTAAAAAGAGAAGAAAATGCATAAAATGCAGAAATAAATATGAAAAAGTATTAAAATAAAATTTAAAAGAAAAATTAAAACAGAAGATTGCTGACAAGACATCTTGAGACAACAAGCCACCAAGGATGCCATTAGGTTTGTGTTCTGCTGACCATCTGCAGCTGGTCATACAGACTACCTGTATGGGTAGTATTTTTCCTCAGTGAGATCCCCAGGAAAAAGATAAATTTTCATTTGCAAATGATTATTCATTGAAGAATAGTTTGGTTTAGGAATAGGGGTATTTATTTATTTCTCCTTTCAGTTAAATAAGCCTGCTAGTGTGAATCACTGAATTACCAGTGCGTGTTGCTTCAGTCTCTGTGAGTTCAAATGTGCATAGATCTTGTTAATTTTTTTCTTTTTTACTGTTTTTATTTCACTATACATTTATCTCCGCTCTTCTCCCTTCCCCCACTCTTCCAATCTACCTTCTCCTATGATCCCCATGCTCCCAATTTGCTCAGAAGATCTTGTCTTTTTCTCCTTTCTATTTAGATCCATGTGTGTCTCTGATAGAGAACTCTTTATTGTCTAGATTCTCTGGTGTTGGGGATTGTAGGCTAATTTTCTTTGTTTTATGTCTAAAAGTAACTTCTGAGTGAATACATATTGTATTTGTCTTTCTGGGTCTGGGTTACCTCACTCCATATGATTTTTTTTACTTGATTTATCCATTTGCCTGCCAATTTCAAGATGTCACTGCTTTTTTTCCCCCTGGTGAGTAGTACTCCTCCAAAATAAACAGAGAATTCAAGAAACTTGACATCAACAGAACAAATAATCCAATAAAAATGGGATATTAACTTAAACAGAAAACTCTCAACAGGTAAATTTCAAAGGACTGAAAGAAACTTAAGGAAATGCTCAACATCCTTAGCCATAAAAGAAATGCAAATCAAAACATCCCTTATATTCCATTTTACAATGGTCATATTGGCCAAGATCAAAAACACTGATGACAATTTGTGCTGGAGAGGTTGTGGGACCATGGTCTGTATTCTGTCAATTATATTTTAAATAAACATTGATTGGCCAGTAGCCAGGCAGGAAGTATGGGTGGCTCAACCAGAGAGGAAGTAGAGGTGGGTGAAGGAGAACAGGAGAACTCTGGGAAGAAGGAAGGCCATTCCTCTACAGTTGTGGGCCCAGAGAAAGAAGAAGCAAGAAGTGATTGCCTCACTGAAAAAATTACCGAGCCATGGGGCTAGCATAGACAAGAATAATGGGCTAATATAAGTTATAAGCACTAATAAGAAGCCTGAGCTAATGGGCCAATCAGTTTATAGTTAATGTAGAGCTCTGTGTGATTTTCTTTGGAATTTAACTATTGAGGGAACTGGGCAGGACAGAAACCCATGAGAACAGAGAGGTTATGGAGTAAAAGAAGAACTCCTCCATTTCTGGTGAAAGTACAAACTTGCACAGCCACTTTGGAAATCAATATGGCAATTTTTCAGAAAATTAGGAAACAATCTACCTCAAGACCCAGCAATACCACTTTTAGGTATATACCCAAAGAAAGTTATCAATCATGCCACAAGGACATGTGCTCAACTATGTCTATAGCAGCATTATTTCTACTAGCCCAAACCTGAAAACAACCTTGATGCCCCTCAACCAAAAAATGGTTAAAGAAAATTTGGCACACATAGATCCTGTTAATTAAAAGGGTCTTTTTTCTTGGTTTACTTTATCCCCTCAGCTATTATACTCTTTCTACTTCTTCCATGGAATTCCATGAACGATTATGGGAGGGATTTGATAGATTTATCATTTTTATGGCTGACTGTTCAAGGTCTCTTGCTCTCTGCACAATGTCTGGCTATGGGTTTCTGTATTGTTCCCATCTACTGCAGGAGAAAGCTGATGAGAGCCAACCAAGTAATTGATCTGTGAGTATAGCAGAGTGTCATTAGGAGTAATTTTATTGCTGAACTTTTTCTTTATCATAGTAGTATTTGATTTTACAATAGTTCCATGGGCTCTATAGTCCTTTGTTCTTGGTCAAATAAGTAATGTTGGGAATGGAATCCATGTGAATCATTATTTATAAAACAAGTAATTACAAATAAAATAAGCATTCTTATATCTTATATTAAACTTTCCTAATAAGGAATACAATGTGAGGGCATCATGATATTTTAAATAATTTAAATATTTCAAAATATACAAAGGAAATTGAAGGATCAAAGAAGCAATGGATACTAATACACATTTAGCTAGGAAGAAAATGAATTGCTAGTGAGGACATATATAGTTACAATATAAAGAAGACTTATTGAGTATTTACCTGGCAGTTAAAATACTGTCTTTATGAATCACAAATTTTTGGTTAATTATCTGCTTGTCATTTGAAAACATATCTCAAAATAATCTTTCTACCTTTACAATCAGTAGAATGATGATAAAATCCTGTTCAACTACCAACAGAGATAAATAAGAGAGAGTCCCTTTACAACACAGACCTTGAATAATTATTGATAAATTTCAGTAAAAAGGTGTATTTTAAGGCTGTCAGTATTAGCAAATCTTCCACATGCTAAGTATGGGAATGTGGTCATGGGTAATTTCCACAATATTATTATTGTATTTTCTCTACTGTAATTGTTTTTATTTCTCATGTATTGTCAGTATTTACCCATTGTCAACCTATCCAATTCACAATGAAAACTAAAATATACTATTTCTTAATTATTTTAAAACCTAGCTCACATTTCTAACATTACAAAAGTTAAATTACAAATTATTTTCTAAACAACTATGCTATTAAATATGTTTTAAGCTATGGAGATTTTTTGTACACATGTTGTAGCATAGCTAAAGTTTATGATATTTAATATTTGTCTTCTGGCTTAGGCCATTGACACCTGCACAACTAGTGACTAAGCAACTTCACATGAACTCTAGACAAGCTAGAACACGTTGTCTTTATTTCTTTTGTTGCTGTGATAATAACACTGGCCTAGAGAACAGAAGTTGGAAAAGGTTTATTTGTGACATAGTCCATCATAGAGAGGAATTCATGGCTGGAGCTTGTAGCCGCTGGTCACATCACACCCACAAACAAGAATGTGATGATTGCAAACTTCTGCTTAGTTTCCTTTCCCATTTACAGAGTCAGAGGTTCCCTATCCAGGGAGTGGTCATACAGGCAAAGAAGATGGCTCTTCCTGTGTCAATTAGTTTAATTTGGATAATCTCACACAAGCATGCTGAAGTCCCGTCTCCCAGGTGATTCTAGATGTTATGAAGTTGATATCACCAGATATAGCTCACATTTTCTTTGAATAGTATAAGTTTTTTTTTCAAATTTGTATATAATAGCTCAAAACAAGACACCATTGTTATGAACCTTTGTAAAATACAACTGAGAGTCTCCAATTAATATTAAGACAATTTTGGCAGTAGAGGAGGGTAAATGATGCTGCATTCTACTTGGCTTTATAATCTCCCCTCTGTCTCTCTCTTTCACTCTCTTTTGTTTTCTCTGTTTCTGTTTCTCACTTCATATACTCTTCTTGGAAAATTTGCTTAGGTAGAGTCTAGAATTTTTATGAAGCTAGCCTCTCGTTTTCAGAATGCTTATGAAATGCCAACTAATTGAGAGAACCTGCTTCTTCCTTTCCACTTACAATGTCATAGGCCAATATGTTCTATTATGAGCTGGCGACACGATCAAGGACCCTGTGGATTAATTAGAACTTTCAACATGAGATTGATATAGCGCAGAGGTAGGGAAATGGGGATATATTGCTGTTTCCTGGTAGATTGAATCAAAGCACATCTGGTATTTTCCTTAAAGAATGCAGAAAAGAACTTGTAGCAGATGGATAGCTTCATACCAGGGGATACGTTAATTTTCCGGACTGCAATTTTTTTGATGCATCTGTGTTCTCTACAGACCAATCAAATAAACTGTGGATAAGCTACACACACTTTTCAAATGTTTAATAATAGCACTAACTTTTGCATTTAAATATTAAATTTTGTTACCAGTTCAGTTTTCGTAAAGAATATTTGTTCCTGAGAATACACTTTTCCCATCCTACTGAAATAACAGACTTCCAAGCTCAGGAAGGACAATTTTATGAAGGTCTGAGAAGTACAAAATATGTATATTCTGATGAGTTTCTGGGAAATTACTTACTTCTTGGAGGGGAAATATAGAAAAATTAAATGAACACTGATAAATACACAAATAATAAGCTTCTTGATTGTCAGAAGTTAGTATAATTAATAGACAGTCCTTATCAACTATTCAGAACTAAAAGGGTCAATTGTCTTATGTAATATTCCATGAGTAAATTTCTAAGTTTCTCTTTGAGTGAAATTGCAAATTATAGTATATAATCAAGGTTTAAAACAGGACTTTCCCTATAGAAGCCAAAGATTAGTGTCTCCCTCAATAGCTTTTTTTTTTTTTTTCGAGACAGGGTTTCTCTGTGGCTTTGGAGCCTGTCCTGGAACTAGCTCTGTAGACCAGGCTGGTCTCGAACTCAGAGAGATCCACCTGCCTCTGCCTCCCGAGTGCTGGGATTAAAGGCGTGCGCCACCATCGCCCGGCCCTCAATAGCTTTTTACCTTGATATTTGAGTCATAGTCTCTCTTCATGAAATAGGAACTCATTAATTTTGTTAGACTTGCTGGCCAGTGAATTCCACAAGTCTACTTGTCTATGTCTTCTTTTGTACTAGGATTATAGATGTCCATCACCACCATGTGGTTTTTACATGCATGCTTGGGTCCAAACGCAGGTTCCCTTGTTTTGGAATCACGTAATTGACTGAACCATTTCTTCTCACTCTCTACATTACTTTTTTTCTTTTCTTTTTTTTTATTAATTTATTTATTTATTAAAGATTTCTGTCTCTTCCCCGCCACCGCCTCCTATTTCCCTCCCCCTCCCCCAATCAAGTCTCCCTCCCTCCTTAGCCCAAAGAGCAATCAGGGTTCCCTGCCCTGTGGGAAGTCCAAGGACCACCCACTTCCATCCATGTCTAGTAAGGTGATCTCCAAACTGCCTAGGCTCCCACAAAGCCAGTACGTGCAGTAGGATCAAAAACCCATTGCCATTGTTCTTGAGTTCTCAGTAGTCCTCATTGTTCGCTATGTTCAGCGAGTCCGGGTTTATCCCAGGCTTTTTCAGACCCAGGCCAGCTGGCCTTGGTGAGTTCCCAATAGAACATCCCCATTGTCTCAGTGTGTGGGTGCACCCCTCGCGGTCCTGAGTTCCTTGCTCGTGCTCTCTCATTCTGCTCCTGATTTGGACCTTGAGATTTTTGTCCGGTGCTGCATGAAGGTTAATATTCAGGAAGATGCCTATATGTTTTTCTTTGGGTTCTCCTTCTTATTTAGCTTCTCTAGGAGCACTAATTATAGGCTCAATGTCCTTTATTTATGGCTAGAAACCAAATATGAGTGAGTACATCCCATGTTCCTCTTTTTAATTAGGGAGAGATTTATTATTTTAACTATTAACTAATTTAACAAATACTTTTGTACATATACATTTTACTTTGCCTGGATGTATGTTAAAGAGAATTTCACATCCTCTGGGACTTGAGTTACAGACAGTTGTGAGCTGCCATGTTGGTGCCAAAAATTGAACCTGGGAACTCTAGAGGAATAGTCAGTGCTCATATTGGCTGAGTCATCTCTCAAGCCCCTAGATTTCTTTCTTTATTTTTTAATCATCCTAGCAGATCATGGTAGATGGTGGGCCAGTTCTTGATGTCCTGAAGTCACCAATTAATTATCAATAATATCCCAGGAATTCAATCATTTATCATTTATTGCTCATGATATTCAATATGTCTACAATAGATAACTATGACTACCATACATTTTAGATCATTTATGTTTTGACAAATTAATGTTCCTTCAGTTCATCTAAAATTGGTAAATAGTTTTGTGCCCTAAAGGACATAGCAATTGTTAGGTTTTCCTCCCATCACTTCCATCTCTCCTCCTGAGATATTGTGTATGTAATATAGACAAAGCCCTTATAACACATGCTAGCCCAAAACACATCATAATTCTCTTTTATCTGCTTTCTGGTTGCTATGGTTTATACCATGAGTATATAGGATAGCCAGAATTTTAATGTTTTCACTAACAGTAGAATGGTATGTTCATTACAGTCATTAATTAAATAATTTTGCTTACTGGAAGCATGGATATTATATAGTCAAAAATTACATATGTCATTAAAAGGTAACTATGTCTTTCTTAGGGTTATCCTTGTTTCCTGTCTTCTCTGGGGTTGCACACAATAGGCCTCTGGGGTTGGGCACAATAGGCCTGTTATCCTTTGTTTTCTTTTTCATTTTATTTAATATCCACCTATGAGTGAATACATACCAGATCATGCACTAGGGATAAATACTCGTTCCTTTGTTAGTGGCCTCACAAACTGTCCATGCCACCCAACTGTCTCCCACATCCAGTCCGGACTGATAGCTAAAGAACCAGCATAAGACAGAAATAGACTCTCTGCATGGGAGGCCTCATCCTTTTTGAGAAGTCCATGGGGGGGGGGGTCTTGGGATGGAGGAGGAGTTGAAGGACTGGAAGGAGAGAGAACTAGGATTGGTGTGTAAAATAAGATTTTTTTTAAAAGTTAGTATGTCTGCCTATGTCTTGGTGTTTTATCCTCTCTTTTGTACAAGAAATTAAAAGTATCACAACATTCATCATCATAGATTGTGACCTTTTATCAAACTATTCCTCATGTAATGAGATGGAATTACTCTCAGCTACATAAACAAGAATACATAACATGACACTGCTCAATCTTTCTGAAAGTTATATATGGAAAGGGTGGTGGAGTATAAAATGTGCTGCATTTAACCAGTTGTGTATTCATTATTGTATTTGTGGGTTTTGTCTTTGCAAATGAAGAAAAAATATTCAGTTGCTCTTTATGTAAATTTCAACATGTCCATGGTCAGATATTTTCTAATCTCTTAGTTGATAGTTTCACTTGGAAGTCATGGAAAAGGATCAAAATGAAAAATGAGAACTTACGATTCCTTAATGTAATTGAGGAACTAAAGGAAGGCATTCTGTATGATTGTATCTTCTAGTAATATCAGAAGCTACACATATTAAGGTTCACCAATGTGACCATCCAAATTTGAGCTCAACAAAGAGTACACCAATGACCAGGCTAAATTCCACACAAAAGTGCCCACGAGGTCGCTACTTAAACCGAGTATTACAAGCAACTGGATAAAGCTGGGAGTGGCAAAGGTTATCTTCCCTAGGGAAGAACATACCAATTGTTGGACCAGTACCAAATGGTCAACCCTGAAAATGTTCATATAAGTCATGTTAAATGGATTTACCAGGTTACATTTGGAACTATGTATGTATATGCTATTATATAGTCATGCAGTAACAACTGGTGATACAAGAGGAAATGAAGTTGGGGAGCAGTGAAGGGTATATGGGCAGGTTTAGAATAGAAGGCAAGAGGAAATGCCTAAATTAAAATAAAATCTCTAAACAGAGATAACAGCAAAAAATACGAAGTATTTTCACATGCTATGTAGAATGATTTTGTGTAGATCGTGGCTTTGACTCTCACTCAGTTCCACCCAAATAACCTCAGGGCTTTTCTCTGTTTAGTGTTTTCACATCCATGTTTCAGATTAATAATCACAAAATATCTGGGCACTGAATACTAGAAGCATTAGTAGTCCTGGGACAATTTGCCTAATACTTAATTGACTGTTGACATTAAGAAAGTATTGAATACATCATGGATACACAAGACTTCAAGTCTAAGGTCAGATGATCAAGAGATCATACCATGCTATTTAGAAGCACTGTATTTTTAAGTATCACGAGTTGTTTATTTCTGCAAGTTTGTACATAATATTTTCAGACTGAGATTGGCCATGGATAGCAGAAATTCTAGAAAGTTCAGCAACAGATAAGTAAGATTATTAGAAGTTCGTAATCTCCAAGCTAAGATATAACTGCATCATAAAGATTTATTACAGTTCTCTTCTCCAGGGAATTCTAATTTGTTTTCAGTTGCTTTGATAAACACCATGATCAAAAGTAACTCGATATAAAAGGTTCATTAAGTCATACATGTTGGATTCCAACATCAGGGAAGCCATTGTAAGATTTTAAGGCAGGAGTTGGAAGCAGAAAGCTGCTTTCTGCCCCCCCCCCCAACTTACTCAACTACCTTGCTTATATGGTTCAGACATTCTTGCCTAAAGATAACACTGTCCACAGTGGACTGGGCCTCCAACACCAAGCAGCAATCAATTAACTCATAGACATGGCCAATCTGACCAAGGCAATTCTTCAGTTGAGAGTTCGTCTTCTCAGGTGATTCTAGGTGTGTGTCAAATTGAATTACATGTGGTGCAAAGAATGTCATGCCACTTTCTAATGAATAGGCAACATCCGAGGCAGAAAGTAAATGAAGGCATCATTTGTCTATTCTATTCTTGATATCCTGATAATGAACCCCATATTAATAAGTTTTACTACTTTTCAAGAAATTTCAGACATAATAATTTTGTTAGACTGTGGGTGAGAGCAGTATTCATTTTACTTAATATTAAGAAGGAAAATTAAAGCATAACAATGAGTAATTTTTTTTGAAATTTTTAGTCAGTTGCCAACTAAATCTAGTCTCTACTTCTAAAGCTATAAAAGTGAAATTGGTTTTCTTAGAGGTGACTTCTTGTCATAGAGACAAGCTATAGAATTAATAATTACCCTCTGTTTATGGTATAAAAGTAGTTCCATCTTTATGGTGGCCCTTGTGCCAACACCAAAATGAATGTCCTTAGTGAAGCCCAAATAATGTAATATGAAAAAGTGTGGTCATAAGAAAATGATACATTCACATAGATAAATATAGACCTCATACAACTGAAATAGTGAATAAAAAGATGGAATGATTAAAGCTGTAGCCTTTTAAACTTTTATATATATAATAGCAAGTCCTTCCATAAACAGTAAATGTTGGCCTCTTGATCTTAGATTGCCCAATCTTCAGAACTATGTGAAACAGACCTTTGCTTATATATCATAGTGATTTTGATGAAGATTGTCTGTCACATAACAAAAGATTTTATTGAATTTACAGTTTTTCAGAATTTTACCGTTTCTGGTATAATCCACAAACAAACATTCAGTCTGTAATCAAATTGAAGTTAATCATATTACAATGATTAATTTTATAATAATTTGGAAACAGTAAAAACTGTTATAACTTCATGTTATTTCATTAGTAAGATAACGATGGCTTCTGTCATAAATTGTAATGCCTCACATTGATCCATAGCCCTTTGACGTTTCATCCTTACTTTATGTTTATCTTTTCTTTAATTCAAACCATTTTGCCTATCATTTCTGGATGTAGTTGAAATAAATACATGTGATCTATCACTTGACTTGTTAAAGAACATTCTAGGATTGAATCTCCAAAATGAATGTTCTTAATTTTTGGAAAACTACACTGAATTCATTTTACTTGCAACGTGTGCTTAGTGATTACACTAAATGCCCTAGAACTTGCTGCCCTATAAGCACTTTCAGGAAGAATTATGCCAAATTTCAATATGTCAAGCTGTGATTAATCAACTTTGTTCCCCCAAAGATTAAATTACTACTGCAAAAGGTCAATAAATGCTAATGATTGTTATCTGGCCTTAAAGCTATGAACAGAATCCTTAAAACTGATTTAAAAGGAAAGTCATTTTGGAAGAAATTATTGGAAAAGTTAACAAATTTGTTACTTTTATTGTGAAAAACACTTTTATTTTTTGATTCAATAGATAATTTGTCAATGTCATAGTATTTTGTGCTAAGAAGAATAGAATCCATCATAAAGAATAAATTTGTCTCTATATTCATAAAAACATATTTAAAGAAGATGGGATTATATTCTTGTTCAGCAATGCCTACTGTGTGTGTAGGATGTGGGGCATGCAGGCAGTTTCTGTAAATATTTCAACATGTCCAGGAGACTAATGACATTATTTAAGTGAAACTGCTTAATTTCTAAACATTCTGTTATAAAATATTTAATAAACAGTATTGTTTGAAATAAGGAATTTTTTATATCCATTCTATAAATGAGGACTGAAAAATCCTGTATATGTACAATAATAGTGTATAGTTTGTTTGAATATCTATGTGTTTTATCAAGAAACACAATTTGAAATGGCAAATGAATCATGGATTATGAGTAAAAATAAGTAGGTTGATAAGTATATTAGCAATAATAAAATCAGTTTGGAGTAACTATAGAAGGAATAGATGAAATTTTTATAGATTAGCATAACAATTCTATAATGAGTCATCACCTTAAATAAGTAGAAAATTTGATAAACTTCTCTATCAAGACAATGACATGTAGATTCAGTGACTCATTATAGAAACAGAAGCTCTGTTATATGCTGTGGAAAGTAATAGTTGCCAAGGAAATGGGAGGACTGAGTTGTCTCATTATTATTGACATCTTTCTGATAAATGGTACCAAGATAAATTGTTATTTCAGTATGGTATGTTGGCAGTAAAAATGCCTTTGTAGTTTCTGAGGTCACTCTGTTTGTAACTGCTGTGGTCACTATTACAATGGACGGTACTGGCTTTGTTGGTTTGGTTTTTTGTTTTTGTTTTTGGCAGTTTTCTTGGTTTCCCACTATGCAGCTGAGCCATCCAGTTTCTGGTTTATGGCCTTCTAGGCATTGTCAAGAATGTGTTTCCTCTAGTGGTTTGGGTGGCAAATCAGACAAGTTGACCACTCCCATAAGCTGTGAGCTACCCTTGACCTAGTGCATATTTCTGTCAGGACAGGTTATAGGTTGTAGATTTTAGTGGATGGGGAGGTGTCCCAGTTCCAAAACTGGGAGCCTAGCCTGGCTTCTGAAGATGATCACAATGAAAGGATTCCTAATGATATTCTGCTCTACTCATAGATGGACATCTAGCCCAATTATCATAGAGAGACTTCCTTCTTCAGCTGGTAGGAACAGGCAATAGAGATCCGCAGTCAAGCGTTAGGCAGAGCTAGGGGAGTCCTACTGAGGGGGTAAGAAAGGATTGTTAGAGCCGGGGGTAAAGCACAGTGAGAACACGGTTGACAGAATCAACAAAGCAGGGCTCAGTTAAAAAGGCAATTATGGACCCTGCATTGGTTTTCACTAGGTCCTCTGCATACATGTTGTGGTGGTTCAGTTGTTTTTTTTTCTAGACTCTTAACAGTAAGAGTGAGGGTATATATGACTCTCTTGCGTGCTCCTGGGACCCCTTTTCTCCTTCTGGAATACCATGAACATTCATGATATGTACATTTATCCCTGTTCTTATTGCATATTGTTATGCCATGTTTAGTTGTTGGCATGGGGAGTCCTGCTCTTTTCTGGAGGGAAGTGGAGGATTAGTGGATATGGGAGAGAACAAAAGGGAGAGGTAGGGAGGTGGGGAAGGAAGGAGGGTGTGTTCAGGGTGTGTTGTAAGAAAAAGAACAGGAAAAAATATGTTAATGAAGTTAATAAAAATAAAAATAAATGGAAAAGGGGGTAGTACTGGAATATATTCACATTTAAGAGTAAATTAGAATGTTACAAGTAGTCACTGACTAAAAGAAATAGAAATGATTATAATCCAAGATCTGGAAAATGGAGAAGTCAATAGAAATGTTAATGAAGAAAGAGGAAAATCACATGGATCACACCCTTGTTCAAACAAATAAATGTAATGATGAGTGCAGAGACAGGAAGATAGCCTTTGCCAGGATTGAGACTAATTGGATGTCTAGTACAATGACATAAGCAGCAAAACTATAAACACAGGAACAACAAAAGCAGTTTCAACAGGTTTCATTTATACTTCTATGAATAATTAGTGAGGATGTGTTAAACTCACTTAAAATTCTTGAAGGAAAAAGAAAGAAGAAACTACCATTTTGAGAGTGATATGAAGATATGGAACGAATTGAGAAACAGAACATGGGAAGGATTGAAGGAGGAAAAGAGAATGGAGAAGTGAGGTAATTACATTTTAATGAACAATGCATGAAAAAGTGGAAACAAAAAAATGTTCTACACAAAAGAGATCCAACTTTAATATTGTGCATACCTTCTAGTGGCAGATTATATAAAGGACATCGGCATAGGCAGCTTTTGTTTTTTGCCTGCTTGTCCTGAAGAGTGGAGATCCTCTCTCCATTAGCATTAGAGCCTACATGATTTTAGCATATACTAAAGACTAGATGTGGTGTTGGCGGGCTCCAAATGTGGATGGACGCTTAAAAGAAATCCCACACTAGCTCAGAATTGAGAAGTAGATGGTTATTTATTCAGGGGTAGACTCACAAATCAGAATCCTCTGTTTGACCGGAGATCAGAAAACAAATCCCAGAACTGGAACAGAGAGGCCAGAAACGAGGCTTGACACATGCTCTACATCAGCATAAATAGTATAAGAAACTATGCCCCAGTAGGCGAGTAACCACTAGCTGTAAGACTTCCTACAGCAATGAAGCACTGGCCTTGTGGACTGAACAAGTACTGCATTTCTTTCAATATACAACTATTAATGGAGTAGGTGGAGTTTCATCTGTAAACCATTATAGGAAATCTCATATATTTATGTGACTTAAATAAATAAATTTATTTGGGTGCCCCCCCATTGCTAACTCTTTTGTTCCCCAAGCAAAGATGGTCACATGGTAATAGAAGTTTTAATAATCAAGCCTTACATGATAAAATATTAACTATTCAACATTCAAAGTTGTATAAATTACCTTCCTCCACAGCTCTTATTTCTAGTTGATTGGTGACATTTGGTGTTTTGGGTATTTCTACACTGTTAAAAATTGATAATTGTCCAGCTTTCATGAATAAGTATTTTAAGAAATTCTTACGATTGACAGATTCAACACATCACTAGAATCCTTATAAACTAAAGGGTCAAACATTTGTAGAATATATACCTTCTACCCTTAAGAAACAACTTTTGAAAAATCAAAAGGGGGAAACTACTGCTTAAGAAACCTTTGCTAGGGGGCTGGAGAGGTGGCTCAGAGGTTAAGAGCATTGCCTGCTCTTCCAGAGGTCCTGAGTTCAATTCCCAGCAACCACATGGTGGCTCACAACCATCTAAAATGAGGTCTGGTGCCCTCTTCTGGCCAGCAGGCATACACGCAGACAGAATATTGTATACATAATAAATAAATAAATATTTAAAAAAAAAGAAACCTTTGCTATTACCTTACTTACTTTAAGTTTTAAGAATTTGCCCCATTGGGAACCTATTAATTGAGCTTCCTGTCATTTTCAGGATGCTCAGTGCTATGTGGTGCCATTGCTCTGTCCCATATGATAACACTGGCTAGACAACTGTGTATCAAGATGAAAATTTTCAGACATTTACTAACCAGTTGCTTGGAATTCAGGACAAGACATAACAGAAGGTATTGTGGATGCCTTAAAAGGCATGGATTCTCATTTCTGGTGGCAAAACATCATGCATGGTGCTTTTTCATCTAGTGTTGTATGCATCCCATGTCTTTTGAAGCTACACTTAGGAAGTAGATGAACCCCAACAAGAATAAATACCCTAAAATTAAAAAAAAACAATAAAAGAGCGATATATTGGAACAGAGTCAAAAGAATGACCTGTGGTAAACAATGCCTTGGGGAACTGGGAGTGGGATCCAGGAAAAAGGCAGAGAGCCTTTTACCTCAGGTGTACTTTGTTTGCTATATTGCTCTTGGATGTGACTCCATGCCTCCTGTGACTAATATCTGCATTCAGTTTATGAGACATGTTTATTCTTGTTGCATGCCAGAACATAGCCATAATACTCAATCTGATCAATGCATCCTGAATCTGGATATGGCTTTCTGCCTTGCTTTCATGTTTTCCCAGATATAATCTATAGTACATTACAGGCAGTTGTGTTTAAGTGGTCTGTCCTGAGAACATTTGGGGAAAGGACTTCTCTGTTAATATTTAGTATGTGCTTACTAATGTTCATGTACATTTTTTTCTGATGATATTTTTCTAAATTCAAACAACCATCATTTAATCATTGCTTTCTTTGTTACATTCATGTATATACTTAGACTGAAACTGAAGTAAGGTTGTCTACAGCATTACACAGCACTCCATCCCATTATTTTATGTCCTCAGATCCCAGGTCCAGGAAACAAGAACTGCACAGGGATGCTGAAGAGTACACACACACACATACATATACACGCACATGTATATGTATATGTATATGTGCGTGTATATATATGTGTGTGTGTGTGCTAATATGGAATATTACTCAACTAATGTGTGCATATATGCACATTTATAATAATAAATATATTACCTTGTAATAGTATCACCTTACCGCTCTGAGATATTATAGAATATCAAATTAAAAGTTCTGTTTTAGGTATTGATTACCTCTTCTCTATGTGTGAGAAGTGAGGTCCCCTATCCTATCTCAACATTACATGCTATTTTCATTACTCTTGGTTACCACCCTGAATCTGATGATCAAACACCATAGGCTGGAGTCACAGGAAAAGAACACATACAAATAGTTCTGGTCCGCAAACTTCTTTGCTACTGGATACCTTTTATAATGCAGGAAGATTCTATATGTTGTAATAAAAAAGAAAATTAATGAATCTACTCAGCTGTAAATCCTGTGATTTGCAGCAATGACAGGCTTGGAAAGATATGTTCACTTGAAAAAATTGTTGCATGAATAATATGAGAGACCCACTACTCTCTGATTGAATAAAATACCCAATCCGCATGGAGGAAGCTTATGCCTGATACCACTAAGGGTCAAAACTCCTTGTAGAGGTAGGTCATAGGCCCTAGGGGAGAATCCAATCACAAATTTTTTTTTTCTGAAAAGGCCAAGGCTATATATAACAAAAGAAGATGACATGAATTTGAAGGAGAGGAGAGAGGGGAATTGCAGGAGGGCCTGAAAGGAGGAAAGGAATACATGGGAAATGTTACTAGGTTATTTTGTTAAAAATAAAATAGTAAAAAGAATATGGAGGAAAATAGTTTTAAATTTTTTATTCTTCAAAGTAGGTCCCTTAGAGTTCTGGGCCACGATACCCACAAAAAAGAAGAGAGCATTACCATCTTAAGCGCCAAAGCCTAACATTAGTTTTAGAATAATACGGTTCATTATTTTGTCAAGGGTTGGTTATGATTTAAGAAATTCTGAAGTACAGAAATTGTATTAATTATCTCTTTTAATAAAGTGTCACAATATTTATGTCAAAACTGAAACAAGTTATTCCTTACATATTTTATACTTTACTAGCTACTGAAGTAGGAACTCCAGCTGAGAACATAGGCCCTAACCATAGCATTTTTCATCGTGTATATTGGTGAAGGGATAGGTGTCACCTGAAGTTGATATTAGAGATAAAAATTTATTGAAAAATGTAATGTGATGTGGATTTCTTACTAAGGACATTTTAAGGGTAGTGAATACAATGTTTGCTTAAAAGATCTTTACAGAAAATTCTATAACCATTGCTCAGAGTGCTTGGTTTGTTTTCTACATAACTGTGGTTTGTTCAATATTTACTTTTAGGTTTAAAGAAATACTGCTATTATTTATTCAAACTATTAATATTAAACTTTCATATATTGAGTGAAGAAATATATGTTAGAAAATTATCTTAGTTGATATATGATTTTATTACTTTCACTTAGCCTACATTATTTTCATTTCGTGAAGTGAGCATGAGTGTTTCAGGTGAACTAAAGGGAAGTAGGAATAATACTCGTTGCTATAGGTTCAAAGGATTTACATATATGGAGTGTGTTTAAGTTAGTAATTCTAAGCCTTATATCTAGCTAATTGGAGCACAGATTTATTGAAGAAAAATTCCTAAACACTTAAAATTCCTTAATGTGCATTTTTTTTGTTCAACGTGTTTATACGGTATTTTTTAACATCACCAATATTCAGTTGAATTTCTTTCTAACAATATATCCAGTCTCTCAGAAAAACTATGTCTGCTGTACTTTTGCAGCATCACCATCCACTCTTAGAATCCATGTGTGCCACCTCCAGCAGCAGTTGCCTGAATTCTCTACACCTGCTTTCTCGATGGTATTATTTCTGTCTTCCTGTCTTAGAGTCTATTTCCAGTGTAACTTTAAATATATCTTTTTTTAATGTACAAGCCATGGACTCAATAATTCTAGTTATTTCTAATGTATTTTTGAGTTTTAATTGATATACACACATATCCTGCTGTTTGTTGCTCACATCTATATTTATTTAGGATTGAATTCTTGGCATTAGATAACCTGTCAGGAAGCTCATTCCTAAGAACGCTAATTCTGCCTCTCTAAGCAGTCATTAATTACCTAAAAATCTTCATCTATGGATAGGGTGTTGTGAGTTATTACCTACTCACACTGGGGTGTCATCTGGTGTTGTCATATATAGATCTTATCTTTATATCACATTATTCATTTTTCATGGTCACAGTAATCCATCTGATATATAGGAGACCCTGTCTTATAATAGAACATCTTGTCCTCTGAAACTTATAATCATTCTGTCTCCTCTTCCCTTGTAGGGTGTAGGGGTTGTGTTGGATATGTGTTCATCATGGCTGGGAACCCTATGTTTAGTTGACCTTTCGAATTTTGTACAGTTGTATATTACCATGATAGTTTCTATCTTCTACAAATGCAGCTTAAAAGGGGCTTCTTGATTGAGGGACAATCTGCTTGCTATTTCACAATAGACATTATCTAAATACATTCTTATTATTTTACTGAAAAGATCTGGCCATTTGAAATGATAACTTTGAATCGCTCTCCAAATCAGGGATATTTTACTAGCAGCTAATAAATAACACTTAGTAGAGAAAGAAATGGATGATCTCAACAGAACAACTTCGGCACAAACTAGAATGATCGGTTTGAATGATATCAAGTTTGAGAAACCCTCTCTAAATGATGTCAGTTTCACAACTCCTAAGCCTTAGAAACTAAGGGGTAATTTTCCTCTAATTTCCCACCTGTTGCTCATCCTCTCTACGTAGTCATCCTGGCTTCATCTCTATCTGAGGAATGCCAGGGAAATTTTCATATTTAGACCTATGTTGTAATTCTTACTTCTATTTTGAATTTTTATTTCTCAAATACTGTGTCACTAAATGCCATCTTCTCCGAAGGGTTAACACTCATGTCTTCTAGGACCACAAATATTTTCTATTACTAGAACTGCTTTTCTGACTTGAGTGCTCATGTTCATAATCTTTACATCTTTATAGATATAGCCTAGATTTGCTGTTGTGATTATTTCTTTTCTTTTCTCTCTTACCAAGTAGGTCCCTAAAGAAAGACTTCTGTGTTAGGCTTGATTCCAGATTTCTGCTAAGCATCTGACAAACTCAAACTCAAATAGACAGGTTTCTACTGAGCTCATCAGGTGTTAACTTCATCTATTTTCTTTTCATAGAAATTTACAGCACACATTTTGCTATCTTGAGTGGAAAGGGTGACAGGATCTGTCCTTCATATGTGTTGGCATTAAATATATCCTTCTTTGTTTCTTTTCCTTCCTATGTGGAAATGACTTTACTCCAAACATTTTTAAAATTTTGCATTTTTATGGTCTAAGTTGGTGGTGTAAATGACATGCAGAAGATTAAAACAAGAAGATAATTAACTTCTTAAACAAATAGGATTAGAACCCAAACCCACTCTTTCATTCTTCAGAATTTTAAGGCTTAAAATATAATAATACCACTATCTTACAACTGTCCATTTGCATATTTCTATCTCAGTAAAACAGTGCAATGTAGGTCATTACTACTCCATCAGGGAACAAGAGTCTGGATATTGGAGACTGATTAGCTGCTAGGCTGCGCTTGTTAACATGCAGACCCTTGAGTGAAGATTACATTTGCATATTTCTTTTCTTGTCCTGGATGACACACATTTCTCTTTGCCTGCCTAATACTATTATCATGTTTGAACATTCTTGTCCTGGGAATTAATTTTTTACAGTTCTGTTTTGCTCCAGTTCTTCACTCCACTTTTGATTCTTTTAACTTTATGCCTATATAATTCTGTCATTAGCCAGCTAATTGTTCAAAAACCACTCTCTTTGATGTTCTTTTTATAAGTTTGTGCTTTGTGTTTAACTCCTCAGAGAGCATGTAGTTAGAGTTTGACCATGGAATGCAGTGCTGTTTTTAATATTTATGAATTTCACTCATCCCAAGTTCCATTTCATTTGGCATGTTTATTGTCTTAAACTTTTAAAACTTTGCATTCCACACTTTAGAATTTCATTTCCACTTAGAGAAAATTTGACTTGCAAACACTTTCAAGCTTAATATCTATAAATCCTAATAAATGCATATGCACAGGTTTATTAAACAAATATATAGGAGATGCCTCTCAACAAGATATATGTGTATATAAAAGTAAGTGTAAGATATATAAGTAAATAATTTTCTTTCATTGTGAGTTTCCAAGAAAACAACAAGACCAAAAAGTAGAAAAAAAGGTAAAAACTGTTAAAAAACCAAGGCACTGATTTCAAAGAGTAGAGAATAGTAAACACAGGTTAAAGGTAATTTCTTAGACTTCTTGCTCAGTTGGGATTGTAATAAACACTCTGAAAGTTTCTTTTTATTTCTGACATTCAGTAGAAAGAACTCTAAAATGACATATTTATACCTTTTGGCCACTATATTAAATGGAAATTAAAAAACTATGGATACAGCATGAAGCATACTAGACACGTTTGCTTTTGATACTGCAGCCTACTGTGATAATATTTCATTCTTATCACTCTGAGGACACAGAAATTTTCCTTTCCAAAGGCTATTCTGAAGAATAAAGAATTGGAAAAACTGTCTGTCCATAGATATTAACAATCGATTGAGAGATACTAAGGCAAATCAATACTTCTTGAAAAAAAGATAAGAACAGTTGTACACTTGTAGAAACCATTACTTTGATTTTGTAGAAAACTCAGTTACAGAAAGCATGAGCCCAAACCAAAGAAAAAGGGAATAAACTTGTGTCAAGTGTCTTACTCGCTATGAGACATCAGGCATAAAGAGAAAATACTGATTTCAAAGAATGCTGATCAGAAAACAAGCTTAACATTAGCAGTGCAGGAGTTATATTTGCTTATTAGAAATAATTGTCCTCCTATCCTTTTTTCTTTAACCTCTTTAGCACTGAACACTGAATGTTTCATGGGAACCATTAGTCATATTTCAATAATTTAATGCATACCTCAAAATATCATGAAGTCAGTGGCACCATATTTCCCAAAGATTTGAAACTGAATTTTGAAAAAGTATTTATTTAGAAACGACTAATTGTTCCCATGAAACATTCAGATATTGAGTGACGTCCAGCTGTAAACAGCCTCTTGTCACTCAGTATTGAGTGCTATCTACTTGTGACCTACTTGTTAGTTCTTCTCTTTCCTTCCTTATTCCTTAATGTTACATGACAACATACATTGGGCATTTATTACCAAAATCAGGAGAGAAGGACAAGAAATGCCAAGGTTATATTCTATGTGTCATTGGACATATTAATGAACTATATATCTTTCTGAATAAATTAGTAGTTATTGATGTGAAAATGTCACTCCAGCTTTAAATATTATGTATTTCTAGCATCTGTTTTGCCTCTTGATGATTTGCTGTATTCTCTTGGGAGACAGTGTGTTCATTGAGTTTTCAAGCCTGATTTATTATGAAGAGACAAGAATAAATTCATAAATAAGCTTTACTTGACTCCTATACTTTAAATTTCTAGACCCAAAACATCTAAAGTTATGAAGTCCATGTCAACCCACCAGGAAAGAGGAGCTGGAAACCTTCATTATGATAATAAGAATGTGAAATTTCATAAGAAAAAATATTTATGAGTTCCAATGATTGCTGTATTATTTCTAAAATCTAATACTCTTAATAAATAATTATGGTGTTGAGTCTATAATTAAATATGAACATTTGTTTATACAGGAGGTGACCTTTCTTATACTTCGTGTTCCCTTGTCATTTAATTTGGTATACCTTAATTCTAATTTACTGTATATCTCAGTAGATGAACTGCTGACAATATTAATAGAAATGTATATCAGCAGGAAGAGTGATGGTTATAGAAATGGGTACATTTCTGTGCCAAATTACATGCATGAGGAACTGGGAGACAGCTTAGTGGATGAAACAAAAGCAGTTTTCCCCTAAATTTGGAAGAGTATTATTCTGTGGAACCCATCAGACATGTTACATTTCTATGCAGTAATTGGGAGAAAAAAGTGGAGTGAGCTTGAAGCTTAAGGGAACTTGCTGATAGTAATGGGTGCTGGTGTTTAGATCCCAGCAATCAATTCTACATAATAGTCTAGGTATTCCCAAATACCTATAATTCTACCCATAATGGATCTAATTCACTCTCCTTGCCTCTGTATGCACGAATGTGTATGCACACACATAAAGAGACGCACTTTCCAATGTTATCTAATTTTTAATATGCATGAGTAAATCCATGTTTCCCTTCCTTCTCCCTCCCTGCCAGGCCAGTGTATTATCTCCTGCCTTGCTACTGGCCATTCAGCTCTTTATTAAACCTATCAGAAGACACCTGAGACAGAGACACATCTCTACATCTGATAATTGAATGAAGTTTACATAAATGTAAAGTATTATAAGAGATGCATTATAAAACTAATGAAAAAGAACGTAGAAGAAATGAATTAATGTACTGTGCTTCTATGTGGTATGAAGCACATCTTTTGGATGAATTCTGAATCATTTTCCTTTTCATTTATATCTTCTATACAAAATACCAAACTCTGTAAGCAAGATTATGCTTAGTAAAGCTATGTCTATTACAACTTAATAAAAATTGGATGTCCAAAAGCACATATTAAACTGTATTTTGGCAATTTTCTAGCCAACTTGAAATCAACACTGCCATTTGTTTATTGATTGATTGATTGACAGGTTGATTGATTAAGATGTTATTTTTATTTGTTTAATGTATTTATGTATTTTTGTTGTAAAAATGATCTTCAATTGTTTCTATGGCTTATTAACTAATTGGACTTCGCACTGTTTCACTGCTGCCCTTCATCATATCATTAAGATGGCAGCAGTCCACATTATAGTCCACACACTACACAAGACTCAGCATTTCCTTTAATAGTTCCAGAAAGTTCTCTGGATATAGAACAGTTTTGAAACTCCTAGGCAATGAAGACATTATCACCAAAAGTCATATTCCACTGTGCTTGATGATTTTGATTTCATTCTGTTTCTTAGTGGCTCCCTGAAGGCTCTGGCAAACAGAGCAGGGACAGAAAGCACCTCTAATGGAGTTTGTCTGTGCAGATGCCCAGCTTCACTATCTCCCTCAGATCATACTACTCACAGGTTGTCCTGGTCACATCATCACCAATTCTTTTGGAGTCTGACCCAAGTTACTGACATTGCGGGCCAAGGCAAATGGAGCCAACCTTGCCTCAGGTGCACTTCAGGCATACCTTTACATCTCGTTTGGGTTGAACTTGGGTGGCATTTTGGAGGCAAGACGACTGGTGTCAGATGCACCTAGATACTGGATGACTGGAGATAGTTGCACTGTAGCATCCTCAGAGCTAAAACCCAAAAGTAGAACTGCTTTTTAAATGTCTGTATATTTGATTATAGATTCTGATGTTTTCGTGATTATTAGAAAAGTATCTGCTAATAACTTTAAAATCTGACTTTCTTTGACTCTCTAGTAGGCTTTCTTTATAATCAGTGTATCGTACTCTCATTTCTCTTTTGCTCTCTGAGATTTGCATCAGTTCAATCCACAAATGCTATTTACAGTTATGTAAAGAAAAATGATGTAGACTATTAATGGTCATTAACTGTAAAATCAAAAAGACTGGAAAACATTTGGCATGTGTTTTCTCACATTTAATAACAAATGTTTATGCCAGTTTTCTAAAATACACAAAGGGAATGTTTTTTAAAGTAGCGAATGGGATATATCCATAATATATTGACAACACATCTTTTTTGTGTTTTTATTCTTCGAAAGGTTATATATAAATACAGTTAAAACAGGAATTTAGAAACTTGAGTAAAAATATCACAAGACTTAGAGGTATGTGAATTTTCAAACAAATACTTAACACAATTTATACTTTTAATAATAGTTTTAATATGCCAATATTAAGTACTTGTTAAGTATGTAACAGTAGATTATAAAATCTGAAGCTCCAGGATTGCTGATTTTAAGGCAGCTTGTGCTCTATCCCAAAACAGAAAAAAAAATGAAAATTTGCTGTAACTTCACTTTACTCAACACTTCTCTGATGCGCAATAGATAGAGTATAAAAGCCTGATTACTCATGTACTAAATAAAGTGTGTTTAATTACAAATTTTAGTTACTGACCTCAAAACAATTATAGTACTCAGTTGAATGTAATTTTCTTGCTAATTACCTGAATAAATTACTATGCATACTCTACACTGCTTTTTGATTTCCCCTTCCTATTGTTTGTTCTCAAACCTGACAGTCAGCACTCCGAACAGGCTTTTCATTCTAAGCATTTCAGTTTCTTTGATGGAAATGAATGGTTTGATGCGATTTCATTCTGTTCACTGACAAGTGGTAAAATAAAAAGTGACCATCACATTCCTAAAGTCGTTATCTACTGCCAATCTTTTCTTGTACAAATATTCAAAAACAAGGGCCTAAAAAAGAATTTATTTGAAAGTTTAGCAAACAAATATAAATTGAAACACTTAGAAGTTGGCATTGTACATAGAGGTCATACACATGCTTTTTTAAAGTGAAATTTTCTAAAATGTGATGGATATTTGACAAGTCATTAAGTTTAAGTTTGATAATAACATTCATTTAGAAGATTATTCTTTCAGAAGGTTATAAGCACTTATCTCCAAATTCCCTGGCTTAAAAGATAAGAAATATTATCGTGAGCAATATGGATTATTTCTTAGTGATCTGCTTATTATTTCAAAACTTGAGTAGAGAAAATAATATCATCTTATTGGTCTTTAAATAGACATATGTTAGTACAAAAATGGAGAATATTTTAGTCTATGGTTTTTTTATTATTTTTATTTGAACAATTAATACATGTATTAAATATATTTTTATTAACCACTCCCAATTATTTCCTGTAATTCATGCCAGATCTATCTTCTTTTCCTTATTACTTTCCAAAATACATTTAAAAAAATAACCCATTGAATATAACCTGTGTTTTCTATATACTCATAAGTATAAGGCCATACAGTGAAATATAGGTATCTAAGAGGGACCATATACACAAAATAATACTAACTCCCTCTATCAGGAAACATTAAACTTTCAGTAGCACCTTACACAGGGGTGTTGGGAGCAGTGAGACCCCAGATCCTGAATTTCTTGTAATCCCCTGATTTGAGTGCCTACAGCTGCTCTGAGTCCATGACTTTTCCCGGTATTTCCTGAGGGGGCTGAACTGAGGTTGCCCTGCATTTATTAGTCCTCCTAAAGATGCATCCTGACTTATCACCACATTTGCACCTTCCAGTTTAGTGGGGAGGTGGACCCTCCGCCTCTCCCCCGTTAACAAGACCGGCGTCTGAGCGCAACTGGAAAATAGCAGTAAATTGCAGTAAATACCCCTAAGAATGCAGCGTCCTCGCTCAGCAGGAAGTAGCCGGACAGATTGCAACGACACGGGTCATCCTTGAATTCCCAATAATGCCCCCTTTATTGTGTTCAGGGGCAGATTATATAGAGATAGCCACCCCCCAGGCAAAACCACCAGAAACCACTCTCCTGCCATCAGGAACTCCTGAAGGTCTCCTGCTCAGAGCAGCTGTAGGCACTCAGATCAGGGGATTACAAGAAATTCAGGATCCGGGGTCTCACTGCTCCCAACACAGGGGAGCTAATAGGTTGGTTGATGTGATCTTGTGAAAATATCAGGGTATTTATTGGTACTGCATGTTCATGAGTACACACTTTTGAACCCTGTGCTTTATTACACCGATAACTTTCCTTGTATTCCAACATCTTCCAAAGCTGTTTAACCCTTTGACTTGATGGTAAACTAAAGTTTGGCATTCTTGGCATCTTTTTTTATTGGTAGGTCCCATAAGTATACCAATCTACTAACTCAAAACTTTCCCCCTGCCTGTGAAGTTACTTAGGGACAGTCTTTTTATCCAGTGTTTTCAGCTTAAAATTTAACAAAATTTAACATGGGTCTTAACAATGCATAAAATAGAGATATTTTTATTGAAATATTAAGAAAACTCATGAACTGAACATTGGAAATATCTATCAATCTCTTCTGTCCATGTTGACTGTTTTGTTTGTGCACCACTCACAGGCACATGGCTGTTGAATTTTGAAAGTGTGTGGGAGTGAGCAAGTGTTCTCCATATTTATTATCTTTTATTTTCTTCAGTTTGTCCTTCTGCAATTAGTACATGAAATGAGTGGATTTATTGTATCTGACAGTGAATCTATAAAATCACCACAAACTATGAGATCAAAGTATCCTGGTGTGATATTAGGAAATGATGACGTAAATGAAGACATAAATGAAATGTAGTAGTGATGCCCGAAGAAGTTTGAGAGCATAGACTACAAACCACATTTCAAATGCATGAAACAGTATTTTCTATTTGGAGAGTAAAAATAAAAAAATAACTTTGCTTTATAAAAACATTCTCAATATGTGAGAAAGAAGATTGACACCATGTAACAGTAATTATGTTCAATGGGTGCCCTGCTGAAATAATTTAGGAAAGTGTAATGAGATGAATGTTTCTATGAAGTTCATTCTGTTAAAAAAGAAAAGAGAGTTGTATGTGACAGCATGGGTAGGAGAGAGATGCCCTCCCACGCCCTTCAATGCCTGAGGAAGTGGATAGCTGGCCCGAAGGTCATAAGAGTGAGAGAGCTGTTTCTGACCCTCATCATCTACATCAGAGCTATACAGTGCTTGAGCGACACAGAAAAGCAGGCCATGTAGGTGTGGGTGCGGGAGAACTGACCCTGATGCCATGAAAGCAGAACTGACCCAGTCCCTCCACCATAACTACAAGGGGTAAAATAGCCAAGGCCATGCTGGAGAGAATACCCGGGTGGTGAAGACAAGGGAGAGCAGGGGAGCTGAGCAACATTTTTGCTGCCCAGGCTCAGAACTAGGCACGTGTGTTGGCCCTCCCCAACCAACATCTACTCCAGCTGTAATCTGCCGGAGCAGGTGAAGAGCCCAGACCCAAAGCTTCAGACTTTCTGCAAACTAGGGCAACAGCAGATTAACCAAAAGGAATTCCAATAGGGCCAAGCATCGAAAGCAAAGCAGAAGCTAGAGGCCTCAAGCTCTTTGACTCTTTGCATGAACACTTGCATGTAAAGATATATGAATAAAAGCGTTTACTGCATGGTTACTGTGTCACACTACAGCTTCTATGATGACACTGATTTTTTTTTCATTTTATGTTTTTTTTTTAATTTCTTGTTTTTTTCCTGTTATATTTTATTTTATTTTGGAAAAAGGTTGCGAGGACAGAGGAAAGATATAAATGGACAGGGAAATGAATGTGATGAGGATGCGTGAAGTGAAAGGCACAAAATAAAAAGAAAGTTAAGAAAAGATGCTGTAATATAAAAATTGGTTTATATCTTTTAACAAGTGCTCTTATTGGGAGGAATTATTAGAGTCTTTTCCACGATTTTGAAAGGCATCAATGGCATTACACTTCAAAGGGGTCTGAGAAAGACAGAATGAGCCAATGATGCTAATTAAACAAACGTACCATGTAGAAACAAAATACAAGGCTGTAGACTTGAATTACTACTTTCATGAAAAAAATGTTACCCGAGCAATACTTATTTTTTTATTTGAGAGAAACATATGAAAGCAATCAAGCATTGTCTTATTTGTTCATTATTAGCTGAATGTATCAAGCAAAATGCTTTATACAGTAATATTAATAAACAAAAGTGACAAAATTTTGATCCTACTGTTTCCAACAAATCATAGAAAAGCTAGACATAGAATCAAAATAAATATAACTTAGAAAATAATAAAATTACAAGTAATCATAAGAAACTATTTAAATGGGAATGTAGTAGCAGAAATCCTAAATGGAGATTTGCATTACAGACATTTTATGTGGATCTTGAAGTAAAAATATTTCAGACACATGGAAAGAAAAATAAAAAAAAAACTATTGAACAAACAAGGAAGTAGTGGGGAATGAAGAAAGAGAATAATATGATTTTTAAAAGAAAGTCATAAGTTCCTATGTCATAAACATGGAAAAAACATAGATGGACAAGTATATCTCTTTCCTTAATGCTGGAATGTATTAATTAAAAATTAATTCATGGGCAATGTTGGTTTACATGGGCAACAGTTTATTGTTTTAATTATAATTTCCACTGATATCTAGATAACATGAAGAAATTCTTCTATTCCAGTCATAACGCTCATGACTAACTCTAACATTACTTATATATATCACACAGTAAATGCATATATAGATAGATAGGTTATAGAGGAGCGAGGAGCAATAAACGGTTGAAGAGGCACAAGCAGAGTTCAAAGATTATCAAAGTGGCTTAAGTGGAGACGAAAAGAAGGCTCCAGTGAAAGATGTAAAGTAATCCTCGATGTGATGAAGACAGTGACAGCTATTGAGTTTTACGGTAGGCTGGGTTGCAACATCAAACAACAGAGTCAAAGTTGGGTCAAAGCTCAGGATCCAGCTTAGGTATTTGACATGAGAGGACATAGAGGTCTAATATCTTGACAGACAAGGACAGACAGCTGTGCAAATGAAAGGTTGGCATGTCTTGATGGACCAATGGGCAAATAGATGGATGGTGGGTCCAGATGTATGGCCTGGCATATTAAAAGCATTAATATTGATCAACGTAATATTTAGTATGTTTCTAACTTTAATAGGATTGATTATTTTAGAATATAACTGAGTTTCAATTGTCTCTTAAACAGAAGTATTTCTTTGCAAACCAAAGTACCATTTATTTAAAATATATACTATCATGTTTCCCTGTTAACATTGCAGCATTTCATTCAACACTGCAGTATTTGTTCAACTGTAATTGACCTATACCTGTGTGTTTGTGTGTACAACAAATAGAGTATGGAGAACCTTTGATGTTGTTCATAAGTTCATCTTCCATAGCAGTCGAATTGAACACCTTATGTCACTTTAATGTTGACCTTTGAAACTCCCTTTCTGATCCCTTTAACATCGAATAGGAATAGTAGGAAATCATCTAAGGTGACATCACAGTACAGCCTTTAGGGGGTTCCAGGATAAAATCCATAAGTACAGAATCTTAGGCCTTCTTATATTTGAGTACATAATTTATTTGACAAAAACCAAACAAGTTAGACAAACATTTATGATATTCCATAGTGTTTAGATCAGGCATCCTACCAAATCTTTTAAGAGAAGATTATAAGTCACATACACTACCATTTCAAGAAAATATAACTTTTATTATCTATACATTTGTTGTTCCAAACACATTTTTTGAAAAATCATAATTTTGGGTGGTATTGAACCAGTTACCTAGGCCAGAGTGGGCCTGAAAAAGTGGAAATATTTGCCAAATTGCTATACAATTATGTTTAAGTTTTTGGCAAATATTTATGCTTTCTCAGGCCCACTTAAACTTAATTGTATAATGAATTCCTTTCAAAAATTTGCATTAGTAAATGGATGCTCAGAATGAAGATATATATTAAATAACCTTAAGAAAATTAAATGTGAATTTGACATATAGTTCTAATAGGTATTAAAAGATAAATTTTGCATTTCATAATTAGTTGAACCATAGGTACACATCTTCCTTCTTTCTTTTACACCTTCTGAATCTAAAGTTTAACTTTGTTTCTAGAATAGATTAAATATGCCAAGCAGGGAAGAAAAGGTCTTTCATTAATGATAACTGTTTTGTCACTATGAATTTTATACTTTATGAATCAATAATTCATTTAACCTATAATTCTATTCTGTAAAATGGGATGATGTATATTTTAATCTTTGCCTATTTATTCTATTTTGTTACTTAAATGCATTTTTTTGTGTAACATAAAGCATCCAAAGTTTATCTTATAATTAATGTTCTGGATTACAATTTGTCATATTGATATACATTGCCTCAAAGTTTTAAGGAATTATGCTCAGCATTTTTATCTGTATATGTGAATATATAAATTTTATTCTAAATATTCTCAAGAACACCATAAAGGTGAAAGATATGGATATAGACAATTTTGAAGGTAGTAACAGCCATGGTTTTCATAGTTCACTGTTCTAAAAGTATTGCTATGCCAAGTGTTTTGCTGTCCATTAATTTGATCCTTATCATTTACTTATGATTCACTTATTTATCTGGGTAATTTTTACAGGTAATGATGTGATGGAAAGAAATCAATTATATTTTACAATAAATATACTCACTGAGAACTCTTTTGCAATAATAGTGAGCTCGTGTTTTTATGAACAGTTCCTTTTATGATCACATTTTTACTGAACACAATCTCCCACTGCACTAGGTTTTATTGAAGTTTCCATAGGTACTATATTATATAGATTTGCAGACCAAGATATATTGAAACTTCAATTCTATGTGTTTGTCCTTCATTTACTAAAAAGTTATATGTTTCAAAACATTAAGTTACTCTTAGAATTAGGAATACATATATAAAATACAAGAATAAAAATATGTCATTAATAAGTAAAATTAAAAACTCCATCACTATCTAAATTAATATGTGTTATAGGAAATATCAAAGTTGCAATAAAGTAAATTTTATTAAATAAAATGTATAAAGCAGACTAACATATGCCCTCTGAATAAATATAGACTGTGATTAACAAAAATTCATCTTTCCATATATTGCATTTTGGAATGGAAAACACTAATAGATTGTAAAGATGAATATATGCATGAATGATGATTAATTTCAACATCCACCACCACAATACTCAAAGCAGTTGAGAAATGAAAAAGCAGATTATATAGATAAAATTGCCTATGTTCAAAAGATTTTCCAAACATATTATGTGCTTTTATAATATTTATCATACTGTTAAATTCAAAATATATTCACAGTCAAATACACAATACTGTTAATTTTTCTAATGACACTTGTGCTCATCTAGAGAAAAACTGCTTTGATACAGATATATGAATGTGTTTTATGGTAAACTAGTTTGGCAGTTGTGTGATATCCACACTCCATAAATTTGAATTCCCTGCTTTTGTCTACATTCAATTTTTATAAGATAAGTTCCTTACTAAATTATGCAAATAATTTTAGGACAAATGATAGCACGTATGTATTTTTTAGAAGAAATTCAGTGAGGGAGAAGAGTTGCACAAACATACCCATGACTACATTACATTATGTGAAGTATTCCAAGATTGTGCAGTGCTGATGATTACACAGTGAAGCACTAGACTTTTGATTTTAAAAAGTACATATACATACATAAGATAGCATAAATGATAAAATATAATGTTTGTAAATATTTTGGAAGTATAAGTCATTTTTAATATTAACTTTTCAAATATTTTTCTTAGAAGTTCCTCTAACTTTAAAAACTCTGGTAAAAACTGAAGATATTTTAGATGAAGAAAGATGTTTACAGATTTATTTTAATATACTTTTATATATGAAATGTGATTTTAGTTATTTGACAATTTCACTTTCTCCAACGTATCTTCTAACATGTAAATAATTGTTTAAGCTATTTTGTTTTGCCCCAAAATATTTTTATCTGCATACACATACTATGATGCTGTTTGGAACAAACATGAATGTCCCCTGAGATTTTCAATGATTCAGGTTTGTTGCCAATTTGAAGTATAATTTTGTACAGACTTGCATTGACATCTTCTGGGGAATTTGGTGAAAGCAGAAAGCTCTATAACTGTGCATAGAAAGAACACTTTCTCATTTCCTAATTTGTGGGCCATCTCTTAGCATCCTCAATGCTATTACTTAGCATATATCTCTAGGATATCAGTATTATATATTCTTTCAGTTAATATTAGCAAAGTATTTATTGATCAATTTCACCACTACTCTAGATAAAACATGTTGAAAACGCAAGTTTTATAATCTTAACTTTTATAAATATGGTTTACAATTTGAAAAACAGCTAACAAATTAGGATATACGTTAATGAACCCTTTGCAAAATTGTATTTTGAATTCATTAATCTAGATTAATGAATGGTTTCAGGAAAGAGTTTCCTTTTATACAAAAGCCTTATGAAGCAAGACACATGGCTATATCATGCCAAGAACTATAATTAAAATAACTGGTTATAGTTTGAAAAATGTTTAATTTTATTAAAGCTATAAATAAATTTTATTGAAATCAATTATATTAATGAAAGTACTATAGGTAATATCTCTTTGGAAAGAAAAGCATATAGGTATATAATTTGGTTTTAAAAATGAATACAGTGTATATTGGCATTGTAAATATATTGCGTAAATAATCAACCACAGCAGTATAAATTACAAAATAATTGCATATTTTCAAATTGACTTAAATGACAGAATGATTACCATATTTTTAAGTTGTTAATTTTTCATATTAATCTTTTTCTAAGGTATTATTTAACACAGAAATTCACCACATTATCAGTTAATGTAAGATTTCTCTTCACGGCAGGAAATTCTTTTAGAAAAGATGTTACTATTCCAGTGTTCATGGTCAAAGTGTGAATGAGTTCTTATTTCAGTAGTTTCTGAGACTAACAGTCTCTGTGATGGTTTATTGTTCCTGTTGTCTAGGACAAATTCACATGCTTCTTAGTATCTTCTGAGACTATCAGTCACTGTGATGATTTTGGTCTTGGTATCTAGGATGAATTCACCTGTTTCTCAGTATCTTCTGAGACTATCAGTCACTATGATGGTTATTGCTCCTGGCATCTAGGACGAATTCACATAATTTAGAGGTTCATTAGAGGATGTTTTGTTGTATGAGCTAGCTTCTTGTTTGTTTCAAATTGAACTTGTTATTCTGGAAAACTTATTTTCAGAATTACTCTAAAATATTATTGCAAAATAAATAAAATTATATCTGGCCTAAAATTTGACATTAACTCAATACTCTATGTGTTAATTTCCCATTCCCCTTGGAGTTTAGTTTATAAAGGAATTGTCATCTCATAGTTTCTAAATACTGATTTGGACTTGCCATTGATGGTTACTAAAACGCATTGAGACAAACTGAAAAAGGCAATATAAGGTAGAGCAAATGATCGCTTTAATGAAGCTGTGAACAAAATATATGATTCAAATGGATGGACTTTTATAAAATTAGATAAAAATAATTAGAAAAACAGTAAGAGAAGAATTATCAATTGAAGAATTGTACTTATTTTACATGTGTTCTACTTAATCTGCTGTGATTCTATGAGAACGGATTCTCAAAGACAGAAATTTACCCAGGGACTAAGAGAGAGGTATTGAAATCAAAGATTGCACAAACTGCAATTTGATGTAACTGGTAGTCAGAATAGTGTCATGAGATACAACAAGGCAGCCGCTCACATGATCATGTGGGAAATTGGGACTTACATTGCAAATTGGACAAAAGTAGGTCTTGTCCAATATAATACACACGGAATGTTATCAAAAACATGTTAAAACGTCTAACATTAAGGAGGAAACAATCTTTACAAGCTATGGCTCGAGCTTCATTGTTTAGTTTTCAAAACACTGTGGTCATCTTGTAAGCAAAATGTAGGCTAAGAAAATGGAAGTTTTGTCGAGGCAGATCTGTATACATTACCTGTTAAGTATACATTACTGAACATTCAATTTCTAAAGTGAAACTAAAATATAGCTTAGTTTAATGCTGGAGTGCTTCTTAATGTAAGGTTTGGTGTTTGATCCTTTTTTCCTTAAAGAAAAAAAATATGCTTTTGAAATGTGTACATTCATTTTATTGCTATTTATTTTATTTTATTTGGTTACACTTTTATAGGACTATTTCTTTTTTTTTTTTTTAAATGTTTTTTAAATATTTATTTATTATGTATACAATGTTCTGTCTGTATGCCTGAAGGCCAGAAGAGGGCGCCAGACCTCTTTACAGATGGTTGTGAGCCACCATGTGGTTGCTGGGAATTGAACTCAGGACCTTTGGAAGAGCAGGCAATGCTCTTAACCACTGAGCCATCTCTCCAGCCCCATTTATAGGACTATTTCACTACAGTCTAGAAACATCAAAATCTCTGGATAGGTTTAGGAATGATAACTATATAAATAAAAAGAGAATATGTGGTTGGATATCTGGGTAAAGCTTAGCTGATGGAAAGACAGGTAGATAATGACTAATTATGCTTCAGTTACAGAGAGCTTATATTTTAGGAAATTAAGATTAATATTAAAGGGTAGTTTAATGTGAAAATCATTGTAGTTTAGAAATGTGACAAGAAACACAAAAATAAGAAATTCTAAAATCCCAGGCAAGGCCAACCAGTGGTGGCACATGCCTTTAAGCTCAGCGCTCTGGCAGCAGAGGCAGGTGGATCTCTGTGAGGGCAAGGCCAGCCTGACCAACAAGAACTAGTTCCAGGATAGTCTCCAAAGCTACAGAAAAATCTTGACTCGAAAAACAACGCCCTCCAAAAAAAAAAAAAAAAACAAAAAACAAAAACAAAAAAACAAACAAACAACCCAGGCAGTAAAAGTAATACATAATACAGTTAAAAACAAAAACGAACTCTAATGTGTATATGCTCCACACTTTCTTCATCCATTCTTCAATTGAAGGGCATCTAGGTTGTTTCCAGGTTCTGGCTATTACAAACAATGCTGCTATGAACATAGTAGAGCATATACTTTTGTTGTATGATAAGGCATCTCTTGGGTATATTTCCAAGAGTGGTATTGCTGGGTCCAGGGGTAGGTTGATCCCAAATTTCCTGAGGAATCGCCACACTGATTTCCAAAGTGGTTGCACAAGTTTGCATTCCCACCAGCAATGGATGAGTGTGCCCCTTATTCCACAACCTCTCCAGCAAAGGCTATCATTAGTGTTTTTGATTTTAGCCATTCTGACAGGTGTAAGATGATATCTCAAAGCAAGGGATAAAACCGGACTCTCTGAACATGGTGGACAATGAGGGCTGATGAGAAACCAAGGACAATGGCACGGGGTTTTGATCCTACTTCATGTTCTGGCTTTGTGGGAGCCTAGCCAGTTTGGATGTTCACCTTCCTAGACCTGGATGGAGGGGGGAGGACCCTGGACTTTCCACAGGGCAGGGAACCCTGACTGCTCTTTGGACTGGAGAGGGAGGGGGAGAGGAGTGGGGGGAGGGGGAGAAGGGCGGGAGGAGGGGGAGGGAAATGGGAGGCTGGGAGGAGGCGAAAATTCTTTTTTCTTTTCAATTAAAAAAAAAAGAAAGAAGACCAGAGTGATAGTAAGGCTAGAAGACAAGAGTGTTTGAGGTCTTGTCTTGAGAACAGGGCTTCTTTCTTCCCAGTGTTATATAACTTGCCCTGCTGTGTTTCCATTAGCTGAAGAAATCAATCCACAAAAATGATCTGTGGACAGTACTTGTTCACATTATGGCGATATGGTCAATTCTGCAAGTTCTACTCTTACTTCCTGGGCATAACCGTCTTTCCAGACTATAGTATATAAAAATGATCTTGAAGTTGAGTGGTCATTCTATACTGGATATGGACATAATGCATGCCATTTTTATGGCATCTTACACTACCGCACTTGTCTGAGTTTAAGTGTTTATAATACTGGTAAATAGAATCCGTGAGCAATTTCCCCTAATACAGCCTGAAAACTTTCTCATTATCTCCTACTATGCAAAATATAGTGTGATTATAATGAATAGTCTCGGCATAAACAAATTTCCATTTAATGTATTCTACTCCCGAGGTCCTACCTATGCTATCTAATCAGTCCCAAACTGATTAGAAATATTATTAATTTTAAAAATGTTTTCATTTTGTCAGTGAATAGAATAACTCTAGAAAAATTTAAATAACTTGCCAGAGAGCATGAATTGCTTAAAAACCAAGATTTTTTAGATATTTAAATTAATGTAATCAACCTTTGCCTATTTAAACAAATAATGGTCAAATTAAGGTTATAAAATTTATACACCAATAAAACATTATTGTATATAATTAGTATGTTAAAGTTATTAAAATTTTCGATGTTTTTCTTTTATATTATATCCTTTTAATCTCCACAACTACTTTAGAATATACTTGGAACAATTTAAAATATTGGTAACTTTTATAGATAGTTTAATTATGAGAAACTTTACAATCTCACATATCTTGCAGCCCAAAGAAATTAATGCCAACTTCTCTTATTATCAATTTCTAAACATGAATTATGCCACTAATTTATCACACAACTATCAACAGACTGAGTTCTACAGTTACTAATGTTTAAAATTTAAATAAACTTCAGTGAAAACTTAAATAAATTTTAAAACGTATAATACACGTTTTAAATTAGAAGTGAAATACATTAATTTCCGAATAACAAAGTTAAGGTGACAAAAGTGAAAAAAAGAATGTCTCATGTTTTACCACTCCTGTGTTTTCCTTGGGTATTTGTTGACGGCAAAGTGAGCTGTGGACGGAAAATAAGAAGGAAAGGACATAGATATGCTGTATATTGAGTGCTTTTGTGAATTTATTTTCTAATACATTCAGAAAAAGATGAAAAGAGGGGAAAGAAAGGATAGCAGCTTACAAATACTCATGTTTAAGAATTGAAAAGTCAAAAAAAAAAAAAAAAAAAAACGTTTCCCCCGCCTCCCCGCCTCCCATTTCCCTCCCCCTCCTTCCACCCTTCTCCCCCTCCCCCCACTCATCTCCCCCTCCCTCTCCAGTCCAAGGAGCAGTCAGGGTTCCCTGCCCTGTGGAAAGTCCAAGGTGCTCCCCCCTTCGTCCATGTCTAGGAAGGTGAACATCCAAACTGGCTAGGCTCCCACAAAGCCAGAACTTGAAGTAGGATCAAAACCCAGGGCCTTTGTCCTTGGTTTCTCATCAGCCCCCATTGTTCGCCATAATCAGAGAGTCCGGTTTTTTTTTTTTCTCAACAAAAAATTAATAAAAAAAAAAAAAAAAAAGAATTGAAAAGTCAAACAATCAAGGAGTAAGTGCTAATGTTCAGGCAGTAAAAACACCACAGCAAGTAAGATAATTTGTAATAAACACCAAAGAAAGTAAGTGCTACATTTTTAAGTTGAGAAGCAAATATCCTGAGATATTAAAGTTAAGTTAGTACTTGCATATGATATGAAGCATATAAAATGCACAGTAATTTACTCTAGTGTTATTATAGCTAAAACATGTGACCAATATTAAACTTGTACAAGATTCCTTATTCAGATAAATATGTGAAATCAAAGTCATTTAATATTCAATTTAGGATAATTATCCATAAATAAGCTAAAGTATAAAATTTTATGTTTTTGATGAATATGTCATCTATGATTTCCACAAAATTTGTACTAAGTAAATGAAGGCATGAGTTCCTAATTCACCCTCTCAGGGCTGTGTAACAATCGCACAGTGAATATTATTGCCATTTCAGACTCAGAGATTGAGTTTTGTGAATCATCTTCGGCACAGAAATAAACAAATTGAACAAGCAAACAGAATCTATTTACAAGAGTCAAGTTCTTAAAATAGATGTATTGTAAAAGCATCCATGTTCTTCAGTTCACACTATTGGGACATGCAATGAGAATTCCATACACTATAGTTCCCCACATGAGAGGCTATTACAATAAAGGAAGGATTTTTTTTTGTTGTTTTTTCATGTGTGCAATCCAAAAAATAAGGCATATCCCAGATGCTTTCTATCTGTACCTACATCAATACGATTAAGCCTGAGCAGCAAGTACAATTGAAAATGACGTTATGAACTCTCTCAGTCAACTGGGTCACATTTACCAATGAGATCCCACTAATAAATTGCTGACTTCTAGGACATCAGGCATTGTTCTCCTAGTGCTTCAGCATTTTCATTGCAAAAGCTGTTGTGTCCTTAAAATCATGGCACTATAAGTAAGTATATCTGGAGAGAGCAAACAAACATAAAACCTGAGAAAAAATATTTCAGTGTTCTAGAATCCTAGGGTAGCAGGTAAACAATTTTGCTGAACACACATTTAAGTAGATCACAAAGAGATAACACTTGGAATTGGCTCTACTTTTATTTGAGAAAAATTCTTTCTGAATCTATCAAGCAGCCAATAAAATGCCACGACCAACTACATCAAGAGCTGCCAAAAGGTCCAGGAAAATCACGAAAGACAACATCCCTTGTTGTAATCAAAGGGTCATTATTTTCTTTCAATATAGCAGGCTCAGCACTATGATGAGGAAGAAATCCTGATTGAAATTGCTCAAATGAGTCAAATTGCATCATGTGTTAATGTAATTGATTACAACCTCCAACACGTTAAGCAGAGCCTAAATTAAAAAATGAATGATGGTTTTGCATTTTCATCCAGCAGTAATGAAGCTTTCTTCAGCACTTCTGTCTCAGGATGAATTCATGGGCATTTGAAGAGCTGATCCAGAGCCAAAAGAGAGAAAATATATATAATGTCTTAAGGTCCATCAATGACAATCAGGATCCGGGTATAAAACACAGAATGACTCCATTTCTTACGCAGATCCCACATTGAATACTGGCAGTGGTAACAATTACAGAGATCATTTCTTAACATTCACTTGATCCTTAAGATAATTAGGAGCTTTGCCTTGATTATCACGTTCACATACTATGTCTCAAAGGCTTACTACTACGGGACATACTTAGGTCAAAAGCTATTTACATATTATTAGATAGAAAGGAAATTTCTTCCTTTGATGCCCCCATAGATGGTGAGAAACAATAGGTAAGTGTCCTTGACTTCAAGGATAATGTTGCTACATGGACATGTCAAGAGCTTCCTGAGAGGAACTACACAAAAGAAGCCTAAACCTTACAAAGAAACAAAAACTTCAGAAATTGTATCTGAATTGCATATAGATCATTTAAAAAATGTTTTATCATTAATAAATATATTCTTATGACAAAACTCCATTAAAATAACTGCTGCTATATAGCAATAGTGATGATATCTAAGAGTTAAAAAGTTATTTCTCAAAAAATAAACTAAGCAAGTTGTATATAATGTATATATACTTATATATATGAACAAAGTTTCTACTTGTATTAATGTACTTAAACACAATATTTGCAATAATCCATAAACCACAATGAAGGAATTCTTGTATTTATCTATATTACATATTATTTGTATTCATGACTATAAATGCAAAATTCAATAAGTAAATATTTTAATATTCTTATTATAATTGTGAGAGGTTATGTTAGTGTGATGAATTGTCTGCTACTACTTGTTTGAAAGAAATAGCACTCTTAGAATACAAATATATAATATATAAATATAATTTGATGATTTTTTTGGTAACATCATATGTGAAAATATAAGAAAATAAAATATTTCCCATGTTTGTAACCATATACAAATAATTTCACACAAAATAATTGCTAAGTTTTTCAGAGTGAGTAATTTCCTATCATTTGTTTTTTAAATTTATTTATTAATATTTAAAAATACAATATTTTCTCATTTTACATACCATTCCCAGTTCCCATTCCCTCCCCTTCTCTCAACCCCTCCACCTCCTCCCACATACACTCCTCAGAGAGGGTAAGGTTTCCCATGTGGCCCTTTCTCTTAGGAGGGATGCCTTGATCATTTGATTTTTAGAATTTATTTTTTTGAGATTATAGTATCATTATACTGTTTCTCCCTTCCTTTTTCTTCCTCCCAATATAGCCTTCCTCAATGTCTTCAAATTCTTAGTCTTTTTTCATTACGTACATGAATGTATATGTTTACACACACACACATATATATACACACATGTATATTCATTATACATGTATTTATATAAATTCCTATATATAATTACAGCCTGCTCTGTCTACACCTAGTAATGTCAAAAGCTACATTCATCAAGTCTCAGCATCATTACTGCTTAATCATCAAATGATTTTTGAAGTGGCAGAGTGACCTAGCAAATCACATATAATGACAAAAGAGTAAAAGTAATTAAAATTCATCCTAGGGCAAAAGCTAATAACTGACAAATGAAGAGAAAGCATTAAAGTTATGTTAAACGGTGAATTAATAATCTAGAATGCAATAATAACACTCTAATGACTGAATTTATCTGACGGTGCTGCAAATCCTGAAGTCAATCATTTTTAAATCAAGTGTCCAACGATCTCAGGACTGATTAGGAAATGCTAACTTCCATTTAGTCACGGTCATTTCAAATCCTTCCATTTGTAGACATTTCACTTTCATTAGTTTTTTCCACGTTGATTGCAGATTCAGATATGCTTGCCTTTTAGTTCACATTTTCACATTCTATGGCTCTGCTTCCTTATTTAGCCAAACTGTAGGGTATAAAACTGTTATGTTCAGGAGACTTCTGAATTCAGCAGAGTTTTATCTGATACAGGATCAGAACTATGAGTGCATTTTGGTCTTATACTTCATAGATGAACAGTGCTGAAATTGACCTCCTCAACATCTGCTTTCTCCACCACGCACAGACTTTATGTTGCCCCATCTATAGATTAAATATTAGAAATCCATGTGTCAAAATAACTGATAGTTCAGTTGCAAATCTTAAGGTTCTCTTTTAATGATAACTGACAAGGGGGTGGGATATGAAGCCTTTAGACTGAAATGTGAGAAATATAAGGTGACTTAGTAAGTAAAATTTACATTTTTCTTTCCATAGAAATACATGTATGGGAAGGTGCATAAAACAATGAGGCTTAAAGATCTGGGAGGAATATTTCTTACAATATGTCTACTTTTTTTTTTCAAGAAGAAGAATTCTTTGCATATTCTACCATGGATATGAGGAAAGGGGAAAGTTTACTACAGGGTACAAACTGGTGCAGTTACTATGAAAATTTGTTTGGAAGTTCCTCAAAAAGTTCAAAAGAGATCTATCACTGCACGCAACTCCACCACTTTTGGCCTTATGCCCCAAAGACTCCATCTCCTACTATAGAAAGATCTACTGATTAATATTTGCCGCTGCTCTACTCAAAGGAATCTACAAGTGGAAACAGCCTAGATGTCCATCAATAGATATATAGACAACGAACATGTAGTACTTTGTGTGTGTAGGGATTATGTGCTAAGTTATTAGTGTACTATTAAGAAAATTTGAGCACACCAAATGTAGTTTGTAGTTATGACAATATGATAGTAGTTAATAATTACAAAATGAGCATTAGAGATGGATGAATATTTTCTCCTTACAAACTATGGAATACTTAAAAAGAAAATGGATTTTTCTGAACTATTTTTTGATATTATTATTCTCTGGAATAGTATGTGTTTAATAAATTCAAATACTAATGATTATGTCTGGTTCCAAGGGTTTTGTTTGTTTTTTTTTTTTGAGACAGGGTTTCTCTGTGTAACAACCCTAGCTGTCCTAGAAGTAGCTCTTGGAGACCAGGTTGTCAAGGGTTTCGTTTTTAAACAGATACCTGGTCAAGCTGTGGAAAATAAGATATTGATGAAGCTCAGCGTTCATTGCAGAGGAGGGGGTAAAAAGATTGCATGAGTCTGAGGTTGTGAATGAAAGCAAGAAATTTTTGTTGACATGACAACGGTGCTTTCCAGACAAGGTGGGCAGTTGCACCTGTGAACTCACAGTAGTCATAAGTGCATGCTCAAGATCTCTACAAGCTAAAGGCACACCAATTGTGTAGACAGGAGGCTGGCACCAAGGAGACTAGATGAGAAGCTAGCAATAGCCATGAGAGCTGCTGAAGATTGAGTCTGTTTTTTAGGGATGTGAGCACTGGTGTGTCAACCATATTTCAGAGCGTGGCTCAAGAGTGCATGAACATAACAAATTAGATTTTATGACTTTTTAAAAAGAGGATGGAAAATTTGTTTGATAAAGACATGGAAATTTGATATCTTTAATTTTTATCAAACATACTACCATCAATAAAACAATTTATAATGGAAACAGTAAATAAGTGTTGGTTATTATGTTGACGGGGATATATAGTTAATGGGAATACAAATTTAATTACCCACTATAGAAGAAAGTATACTAGTTTCTCAAAAAATAATAATATGCCAACAGTGTTTGTTCGTTGTCATGTAGGTTTGAGGATCTGAACCTGGGTCCTCTTAAAGAACTACAGTGCTCTCAACACTTGAGCCATCCCATGAACTCCTGTTCTCCTTTTTCTTAAAGACTCCCATACTGACCAATGTATGAATGAATGTCCACATAATTTCAATTTACATTTCTTGGTTGGCGAATTGAGTTGAAATGTTTTCATGTTTCATTAGTCATTAGCATTTTATATTTTCAGATCTGTACACTACATTATATTTATTGTTTGAATTGTTTGATTTATTGTTTGCTTTTAAATAAATAAACTTATTTATTTTTTCTATATTCCTGCCACAGTTTTCCCTCCTTTATCTCCTCGCAGTCCAGCTCTGTTTTTGCACAAGAAAGATCAGGCCTCCCATGAGTATCAACAAAATGGCATATTAAGTTGCATTAAGACTAAGCACCTTCCCATTTATTAAGACTGGGCAAGATGACCCAGAATGAGGAATAGGGTCCCAAAAGACAGGCCCTGTTCATACTGTTAGGCATCTCACAAGAGGACCAAGCTACACACTGTAACATATATGCAGAGTGCCTAGGTTAGTCCCATGCAGGCTCCCTGGCTGTAGGTTCAGTCTCTGGGAGCCCCTGGGAGCCCAGGTGAGTTAACCTGTGAGCTTTCTTGTGCTGTCCTTGACCCCTCTGACTCCTAAAATCCCCCCTGCCCCTTTTGTGGATGATTCCCTGAATTCTGCCCATTGTTTCACTGTGGGTCTGCATCTGTTTCATCAGTGCTGGATGAAGCCACTCTGATAACAATTGGGCTTGACAACAATCGGGTCAAGGAAGATTGCCAGTTCCGAATTGTTGATTGTCTTGTGTATTCTAGATATTACCCTCGGTTAGATGGATAACTTGTCAGATGGATAAGGATTTTAGTTTTCCAGTAGATTTGTTAATACTCGACTCAGTTAACTATTTTGTTGCTGAATATTTTTGAAATTTCACAAGATCCATCTTGTCAAAAATGGAACTGAATTCCTAAGTGACTAGATACCTACTGGGAAAGTCTGGTTAATTATAGATCTTGAAATATTTCACTACATTTTTCTCTGGGGATATCAGAGTTTCAGGTCTTAAACTGACATCTTTAAACTGCTTTGAGTTGGTTTTCAGGCAGTGAGATATAAATAGAAGTACAGTTTCATACACATACACAAAAACTATAGCATCAGTACGTATACATGCATAAATAGATATTTGGTTTTACCAGCATTATTATCTAAAAAATTTATTTTACTCTAAAGAGTGTAATTGGTATATTTTACTAAATTGAAATACAAGCCAACATTAACCTTAACCTAATTGCTTGAAGCTCTGTATGCTTAGTTAAAGCTATGCTTTTTGAAATTAATTCAATACCTATAGAAATACCATAAAACAAATAAACAAAGACTGTAGCATTACTTAAGGAACAATAGACAAGAATAAACACTACTAAAATGACTTAGATTTTACTACACTTTGATTAAGAACATTCTCATGAATAAGGCTTTAAAACTAAAGGCTTTGAAAGTTCTTAGGGATACCTTGCTCAGCCTACATATAGGGAGGAGAGTGTTGGTCCTGCATCAGGGGATGGGGCAGTTTTTGTTGACTCTCCTTGGGAGGCCTCACCCTCTCTGAGGATTGGATGGGAGCTGGGGTGGGGAGGAAAGAGGAAAAGTAGGAGGAATGGAGGGAGAGGCAACTGGGATTGGAATGTAAAATAAAAAATAAATGATTGCCATAAAAATAAGTTTAAAAAAAGAAAAAAATTGGTTGCATGAAATGCACATGATAATGTCCCAGTAGTCATTCACAGATGACTTTGAAATATCCTCTGTTGGGCCCTAAAGGAGGAGGTCGCCCCAAGAGACACTCTCAGCACGGTTGATGCAATAGCAAGAGGAATTTTTTTTTATTGAAAAGAAAAAAAAATTAAAAAAATTTCCTCCTCCTCCCAGCCTCCCATTTCCCTCCCCCTCCTCCCGCCCCTTTCCTCCTCCCCCCACTTTTCTCCTCCTCCCTCTCCAGTCCAAAGAGCAGTCAGGGTTCCCTGCCCTGTGGGAAGTCCAAGGTCCTCCCCCCTCCATCCAGGTCTAGGAAGGTGAGCAACCAAACAGACTAGGCTCCCACAAAGCCAGAACATGAAGTAGGATCAAAACCCCGTGCCATTGTCCTTGGCTTCTCATCAGCCCTTATTGTCCGCCATGTTCAGAGAGTCCGGTTTTATCCCTTGCTTTTTCAGTCACATTCCAGCTGGCCTTGGTGAGCTCCCAATAGATCAGCCCCACTGTCTCGGTGGGTGGGCGCACCCCTCGTGGTCCTGACTTCCTTGCTCATGTTCTCCCTCCTGCTCCTCATTGGGACCTTGGGAGCTCAGTCTGGAATTTTTATTCTGCCACGGCAGAGGTCCCTCAGCCTGGAGAGTAGAAGGACGCCTGCTTTGTCTATTACAAGCTCTTTTAAAGGGAAAAAAAAAAAAAAAAAAAACACAAAATCAGGGAGGGAGTAGTACAGAATCAAAGGGAAATTCCAAATGTCATTTGTCGTCTATTTTGACTAGTTCATTCAATGGTCAGCTAACTCTACTTGATCAATGTTACGCGATTACAAGGAGGAACACCTGCAGGTCGACTCGCCCCAGCTCCAGGGTCCGGGTCTATTGAAGAAAGACTACAATGGGGATGGAAAGTACTCAAAGCTCTAGTGCACACGTGGTTGGTTACCAGGGTCATGGTTCCCAGAAAGGGGGGTGCAGTAATTCTAAGGTGCCTCAAAGTCTTTCACCTCAATCCTGGATTACAGTTAGACTCTGAGGTGCTTTTGCACGGAGCACAGTAATATCAAAGGGGAGAATCTGTATTTAAAAAGACCTTCCGTTTTCCACACGTAAAATGGAAAGTCATTTCCACTCATACATACTTTACAGTCTCAGCCATAGGAACTTATTTACACTAGATAACAAGAGGAAAATGTATGCACAATGCTCACTATTATAAACACTTTGGAGACAGAGGCAGAAAGATCTCTGTAAGTCTGGTGACAGCCTAGTCTTCAGAGTAAGTTCCACGACAGCCAGAACTACACAGATAAACCTAGTCTAAAAAAAATAAAGAAAAATAAAGAAACCCAAACACAAAACAGGAAAGGTGTTTATACCTACAAGTTTTTTTTTTTTAATAAAATTGCTGTGTGTATGTGTGTGTCTCTGTGTCTGTGTGTGTGTTACGGAAATGGAAATAATACTGTCTAAGGAGAAAGGGAGACAAATCAGGTGAAGTGTGAAAAAAGGGAGGTAGGAGAGTAGAAACAAGAAATATACTCAACATATACTACAAAAGTATATGAAAATTGAGAAGATAATAAATTAAAAATGGTAACTTTGATTTCATGTGTAATTTAGAATCTCCAACATAAAGATAAGTCTTACCTAAGTTACATCTGAAGTTCATTTCTTAGAAAAGAATAAGTGGAATATCATAAAGTATTTCCATGTTAGTTTAACTATACTAAGAGTGAGAAATACCTAAAGACTTAATTACTAAGTATTATGATTTTTATTTGGAAGCTAACAAAATTGATGAAACTTTGCTTATTCAAATTAGCCTAATGCATAAAATAACACATTTTAACTTCATATCCTATTTCAAGTTAAGTGTTACATTTTATATCTAATGGTAATACACACAAACACACATATTACATATTATGAAACACAAAGGATGCCAGACCCCATTGCGATGATCTTTAAAGATTTTCTTTAGTTTTTTATTCACAAATACATTTTAACAGTAGTAGGCAGAAAAGGGCCTAGTAAAATATATATAATTCACATATACTTATACACAAAATAGATGCTAAGAGCTTCTAATTTGCTTCTAAACCTCAAAGTGATGCAATTTAATTTACATTGAACTAAATTTTATATTATACAATGTGTTTAAAGTTTATAGAACTAAATGTTTTGTTTACTTCTCTTTTTATCATAAAAATGTGAGAAGTTAAATATAGGAGTGTTTCTTCCATGATCAATACCTATGGCTCATGGGTCTTTTTATTATAATTTTTCTTTCATTGCACTTTTATTGAGTTGCTCAGAGTCCCAGTGACTTTCTATGGTGGCAGCCTTTCTGGGACAATGTCATCACATATTCCTTTATTGGTATTTATGTCACTTCCCAAATAGTTTAGTTTATAGTTGGATGCAGAAGATATCGTAGGCATGTATTTAAAACAAATATTTGTTAAAGACATACACCTCCAACTATAAAGTCTATAGAATGTAAACAGCCCAGGAAATTTATTGTTAATTATGTTTGAAACATGTCTAAGTTGAGAGAAAATGCAGTATATGTCAGATTTCTCCAAAACCTTAGCTTCACAAGAGCAAAACTGAAACAATGCAAACCAATTTTATTTTCTTTTTTTTTCTGTTTTCCCTTTTTACAGCAAAAAGCCTGCTGTTTTTTTTATTGTTAAGACTGGTGTTTCAAAAACTATACTTTTACATGAAGTGCATGTATGTACATGTTTTCTTAAGAAAAGGTAAAACAAGATGCATTTAGGAAAAAAATATTCTTTTTATATTACCAGAATTAGAAAAGGATTATGAGAGCAAGAATATAAAATTTAATTTTAAGTTTCCTTCCTAGCATTCTAAATCCCGCCTTGAAAACAAAGCTTGAAGAAAAAACACATCTGCCACAAGGACTGTAATCCAAGTGGCATTGCCCTCATTCCCTCAAGAGGCTGCCAGTTCCTAGACAGGTTAAGCCAATGACTCAAGGTCACCTCCCTAGTATGTTTCAGGCAAGAGCAGACTTCAGACTTGTTTTTACATTAAAACCCTGTGCTCCACAGTTGGCATCATATTGACTCATACACCTAAAGAGAAAAAGATACAGAAAGTGTTTTGAGAATGAGTGAGTTCTATAGTATAATGAAGAAAAATTATGTTTTGTTTTGTCAAAGTGCTTTTCCACATCTGCAGAATGCTTCTCAAGTAGCATTTGTATTTTTACACTATGTCAAACTCTATTTCTGTTTATTTCTAGAATCTTCATTTTTCAAACTTCTTACTTTCTGTGCTATTGTTTTATGTTTTATTTTAATTCATGCCCCACTCCTCTGTGTTCATATTGCATAAATATCATTTCTCAATTAAATTCATTTAAGGAAGATCCAGTTATGTGAATATTAAAGTAAGGTATAATGAACATACTCATGCCTTTACATTAATATAAAAGTGTATTGTACTGCACACAAACAGCGAATTTGAACATTACAATAACCTTTCTATGTTTTACATTCAATGCTTGTATTTTATGTTCCACCACCAAGATAATCAAAGTCATCAAATGACAGGTGCATAGGAACAGTATTTTCTTTCTATTTGAATATGAATTCACTGTGAGAAAATTATTTTGCTCTAAGCCTTTCCTGAGTCACTGATAAAACATGATTTTCATGCACTAAGTTTACAAGACATCCAGTTTGTGGTTTTGGAATTTTTTTTTAAATTACGTGGTGAAATAAAATAATTCTTTACACCTCACAACAAATGAAGCTAATAGAATTCTTGTGCTACAGCATTGCTACATAAGGAGTATATTTAATTACATGTGCTTATGTGCATGTATCAAACAATGTACGTGTGTATATCTTTATAGAGAAAGGGAGGACAAACATCTAAGACATACTAAAAAAGTTTTCATAATACAATGAACAGTACAAGAGTGCCACCTCCTGGATCTAGTACGCTTAGCAATTTTTTCCCATAATGTCCTTGTCTTTCAAATATATTTAGATTAGGGCTGTTTTGATAGTTATTTTTCAGTATTTTTCTGTTGATCATCACATAGCATTTTAAAATGTACTTTGAAAGTACATTTTGTATATAGGAAAATTTTCTAGCAATGTAGGCTTCAACGTTTGCTTGAGTTAGCAACTTATCCATCATTGAAACTAACAAAATGGAGCCAAGAAAGCCCAGCACAATGAAATGCACTGTTGTTAACAGGGAGCACTTTAATTCTGCCCTTAGTCATTGATAATGGAGAGACACACATGAGTTTCTAAAATCTTGTGCAAAATCATAATACCAGACATATTTATGCTGCGTGATATCAGTATGGATTTAAATATACCTGCATTTCCTATTACAAGGGGAAAATAATAAAACTTCAGATTAAAAGTGTAACAATACACAATTATATCTCTACTAATGGGAATAAAGCTTTCTTCATCTTTTGTTACCAAATCTTTCAATAGGAAGAAAAACAAACATGACCTTCCTTACATAGCATCTCCAACAGCTCAGACAAATCTTGTTCCGATTCTGAAAACTAAGTATTTCAACCCTGTTTTCATCTGAATGATTAATACAGGATCATTACCTGTGATTGTTCGTTGAGTTATGAGTCACACAATAGTAATTGTTGACCTGTGTTCAATGAAAAAGTGATAAAGAAGCGAGAACCAATTAATAGCCTTAGGGTTAAGGCAATCTTCTCCCCATCTCCCTTTCCTTTTCTGTCCCCTCATCTCCCGCCCTCTCAGCCTTGCTCTTCCTCCCACTTCCCCATTTTGTTCTGCCTCCCCTTTGCCCTCTTCTTGTCTCTCCTTTTTCTCTCTTTTTCATTCTGGAAATCATTTATTTTTTTCCCTGTATCTCCGTGAATTAGAATATATATTTATATATCTCCACATTCTGTTAAATAATTTCCTAAGCCTACAAAGATTTTTCATTATTTTAATATTTCTGTACCCCATGAGTAAGACTAATCGGATATAAACAGATCAAGTATGCATTAGATTCTTAAATATTTCCAGAGAAATATGATTTGCACAGTGGGTAATATTTTATATCATAATGTGAATGCTCCCAGTCACTCTAACATTAATGGAAATTTAATATGACCAATATTAAAAGTCTTTTAAGGAACTTCTAATTCTCTTCCTTTGAGGAGGATCGGGAGTCCAAGAATCATAATACATCCCCATTATCTGTGCAAAATTGAGATAAGAAGTTATTTTAAACGTAGAGTTATATCCTTGTCCAGATTTTTGCCCTTCAAACACTATTAACTCTTAAATCCCCTAAAGATAACTTCTTAAGAATATTGAGCTGATGGAAATTTGGAGAGTACCAAAACAAAATGAAAATGTGAACAATGAAACAATCCATTTTAAGAGAGGATTTTAAATGCTTATGACATGGTGATCTCTATGCAATTCAAATAATCAGAGTTTTGAGTAATACAATGTTCCCATCTTATGAATAAAGCAGCAGGGACATATTTTGAGGCTTCTGCACTAGATTTTTCTATTAGCTCCAATGATGTCAGCTATGAACCAAATTTAAAACGAGTGCTGTTTGTGCATCAGGGATTTGCACCTTGTAAAGCTTTGTGCCTTGCTTTCTATATATAAGAGCTTAAAAGTTCCTGGCTCTAATCGCAAACAACTTCAGAACTGTGTAGTAAGCTCTCTTTAGATGCCCACCTAACAACCATGAAAGTCACCGGGAAGGAAACACACTGTTTAAAGAATGGCAAATGTCTTCAAATATCTTTTTAGATTATTTACTAGGAGTATCAGTAAAATTAATTTCAATAGAAATTTCTTGGGCAACTCTACATATTACAGAAATAAATACATATTGTCTCAATAATTAGTAAATTTGTCTAAGTAAATAACATCTCATATTTTACTAAAACAAAATAATACAGAGGGATTCTATTTCTACAATTCAGCCATTCAATAGTACTTATATATAATCATGGGTTCCAATGACAAAATTGGCCTTTTATTGCATGCATATATTTGTAGATTTGCCCCCCAAATTTTTCTTTTTGAATATATTGTGGACTAATATGTTATATAGACTTTAAGAGGTATCTGAAAATAATCCTGTGTCAGGGAAAGAATAAGTGGATCATATAAATTTACTGCAAGGAACAAAGTCTTAGTGATACCTTATAATTGAAGATCAACAAAAGCTATACACTAACATATTAGACAATTCAGCATCCTTTCAAGATACCAAGAATGTAGTATTACTCTAGAACTATTTCTAAGTAAGTAAAAGAGCATCAACAAAGAAATCTCTAAAGCTACTGAAAGACTGAGCCTGGGTAGTTTGGTATGACCTTCCAAAATGATTGAATAAATTCATTGGACCAGTTAAGAATGATGGTTTTTAATGTTGGAATATTTTTCTGCTTATTTCATTATGTAATATACAAAATTGTCTACAGTAACTAGGATCCAGCCATCCCATGAAATAATGTCTATAACAAGTAAAAGAGGAGGAGAGAAGTACTGACTTACACTCCAAGTGACTGACCACCAGGATACGTGGGAGATCTTTAGATAATTTCAATTAATTGCACTGCACTATTTGTGGTACTATTCACTAAAGAAAGGTCGCTTCACTGCCTTTATTAAATACCTTGTAGGGAGAAAATAAAGTCATGAAACAGTTGATGAAGTGAAAAGTCGTTCTTTGAAAGAAAATAGCATTCTCTAAAATAGTTCAATCTTTTAAAGTAGAAATAATATTAGATGCCAAGATAACTGATTAAAGATCTCTCTGATCTATGCTTATTGTCTCGAAAGAAAAAGATGAAAATTTTTCTAGTGAGACAAAGGTAATAGTTACAAACTCAACCAATACACACTCATTGGATGTTTACAATTTTAAATTAAATATCATAAGTGAGTGAGGTCAAATTTCCAATCAAAATTCTAATGAAATGTAGCAGCTAACTGCATTCATCACTAGATCAATAGATAACCAGAATTTGAAAATTTTAGAAAAAAACAAATATAAAAACACAAATATTCTTCAAAATACTGAAATGGTTTGGCCGTGCAAAATGTCAAAAAAAGGACATGAAATCAATAAGGCCTAATTACAGATATTTAATATTTCAGAACAGAAAGGTAAGGGAAATAAGTGATTATTTTGTAAAGTTTTTATGATTTATATACTTAATGCCCTAAATACTATAAAGATTCTAAAGATGTACTTAACTGGGCAGGAGTACCTCAAAGATGGTTTTAGTATACAATGTGTATTGAATTCTCTGGTCTTCAAATTCCCTTTCAAATCTATGTTTAAATTCATTTGCCAACCAATAGAGGCTATGAATACCTATTAGTATAAGAAGCATATGCAGCCGGGCGATGGTGGCGCACGCCTTTAATCCCAGCACTCGGGAGGCAGAGGCAGGCGGATCTCTGTGAGTTCGAGACCAGCCTGGTCTACAGAGCTAGTTCCGGGACAGGTTCCAAAGCCACAGAGAAACCCTGTCTCGAAAAACCAAACAAAAAAAAAAAAAGCATATGCAGCTGAAGATACCAGAAATAGCAATAAGAATTGCTCAAAGGAAATATATGGTATTGACCTTTCAAGGCAAATCACCACCCCATGTCTTAGAACCTTTATTACAATGGGAACTTTCCAGGCTAGGAGAACTGGAAGCAAAGACTCTTTATCCAGAATCTTCTGAACTCACTCTGTAGGAGCTATCTGTTTAGATTACTAATCCAGCTGGAGAGAAACAGTTGTACAAAACACCTTGGGAGAAGAGCAAAAGAGGAGAGAGTTCCTATCATTGAGGCAGCACCCAGTCTTGAACTCACTCTGTAACAGCCATCTGTTTAGATTACTAATCCAGGTCTGTGAGGGTTAGAACTCACTGGATTCCCAAAACTAACTACTATGGTACATGCACTGTGGAGCAACACCTTTTAAAACTCATATCTAGGAACAATCCTCAACATGAATTGCTGTGAAGAAAGATCACAGCAAATATGACAGAAAACCAATTATATATTGGAGGCTACAGACCTATATGATTCTTGGTTTTTAAGGTAATAATGCATATTAGATTTATTTAATATATGACATTGTATTTAATTACAGCAACACAGGATAAATAGAAATATTGCCCAATGTTTTTTTCAAAAATGTTGTTAAGAAATGGGCTTGTTCCTAAAACCATGACATTAGGATTTATGATGAAAAACTAAAGGAACTTTTAATTAAAATTATTGCTGTGTGTTGAGTAAACCAGAATAATTCCTAATTATACTCTAAATATTTGTCCTTATTCTACAGATAAATGTAGCTCTTATGCCTCATCAAAGAAACTTGTATTTGCATTAAGCAGAGATGATTTCAGAAAATCATAAATGATCACAATGCACAGAACCAGTGTTCCTGTTCTGACTAGATGGAATAGCTCCATCTATAACACAATGCCTACTCCTCAGGCTCAGGGAACATCTCTCAGAAAGACTGAAGGAGTTAGAGAAAGAGGGATTATGCTGTGATACTGCATTTTCTATAAAAGTCAGGAAAGCTATACTCACAAAGTCTCATCAATATGGCTTTGTAAACTGACTAAAGAGGATATCAATAAACATGGCACCATGAAAGTGGGAAACATCATTGGGAGCCTCAATGTAGACTTGTGCACTACTAAGGAATGTCCAGAGTAGGATAGTGAGCATTCCCCAATTAAGATGTCCCAAATTGAATATCCATCAAGAGAGCAACCTTGAAATCATATAGAGAAAACCAACAGGTTCTATTTATATATTTAGTACTGGATATATATATATATATATATATATATTACATAATGTGTGCATGAATATAATTAATTAAAAATGGTCATGAATTTGAGAGGGGAAAGAGTGATCAGTTACATGGAAGAGTTTGAAAAGAGGGAAGTAAATGAAGAAAATTAAGTAATTATATTTTGGTTTCAGTAAATTTAAAATTAAACTAAGCTAAAAATGTGATATGCATTCAGATCATTTAATGACTATTATTTTTTTAAAAAAAAATGGTTTTCCCAAAAACGATTCCCTAAGTACAAGTTGTTTGTGAGCAGAGAAAGTTCCAAGCATAAACTACAGGAAGTTATAGCATCTGTGTTATCTCAGGTCTTTGGTTACCAAAGCTGAGTCATAGAATCATTGACGGCCAAGAAATTCATGATGGGAATGGTGTTTAGCTCCAGTCTCTTCTTTCACTAGACTTAGAGAAAGGAAAACCATTGTCCTAATACCTACAGAACTTTATGGTTCACCATTACATGACTACTATGAGGAGAAAGAAACAGACTAATTCTTCTGGGGCCAAAGCATGGCTTTGTCCCTGATCTTGTTGGACTTTCATTGATCAGGCTGGGACTGGAAAGATTATCAGTGCATCATATTGATCTCAGCTTCTCTAAGAGTGCCTTTAACATTTTCTCAAAGAAATCAGTGGCTTAGGATATGAAGATACTAATCTTAAAGCTAACATTTTAGATGTTTTTTACATATCATTTTTCACATTAGATCATATCTGGATATGTTGTCTAGAGAAGATAATCAGAAGTGCTTTCAAATCAGATTGAAAGTGCTCATTAGCCACAAATGGGAAATAAAACCAATCTTATCTGATGTGGTGGATTTTAGTGTAATAATTGCACTTATTCTTTATCTCTAAAATCAAATGGATAAACATAAATTATATGTTTAAGATAAAAGGTAAATATCCATCAGTAATAATTATCTAACCTAAAAATACTTTTTGAATAATACTCAGGAGTGCATTTATTCTTCAGTTTTCTGCCTTTTAAGAAAGGATATAGAAGAAAAGAATGCTTTGAAGTCCTAATGCATATCGAACCCTTGTGTATAATATATTCTTACTACATTCCTGAATTTTTTAAAGCTTTTTTTTTATTAAAATTAATTTGACAGAGATTGTTTTTTAATCATTTTCCTTCAGGGAGTATCTCCAGCGTGTCTTGTTTGGGAATAAAGTAAAGATAATTCTATTTCCCTGGTACTAATGCATCATCCTTTTGCATCTTATTTAATAGAATGACATAAATAAAGTACATATTGAAGCTCTCATAAACAGCCAGTGGAGCCTTACTGCCTTTTCTTTGTGAGCATATAAGTATTTTTAAAGCCCAATTATCACAGTTATTGAAAAGAATATAAAATATTAGATAATATGTCACATCTGTCCTGTCAAATAAATTATAAAAGAGTTCACTATAATATCTTTTCAGCAATTAGTTTATTCCTAAAAAAATAAATTTCAAAATGAATTCCTAGATAAAACTGCTATTACTAAAGGTGGTTTAAAAACTCCTAAATGGGGTCTCATATCTTTCATCAAATGTTTATTAGTATTATTTTCCCCTTAGTTATTTTTTTATTTAGTCATATGTGTAGTATACTTTTGCCTAAGAAAGATTTGCATTTTCTTTTGATAGTCACTCTCTGCAGTAAATGGATTGCTATCTTAATTATTATGACTTATGCTATGTTTAGTAAATGAATCACAATTTAGAAAATTAATCAATATTTAGAGAATGAATCAAATATTTGGAAACAAATGCAAGTATTTCCATCATAATGTCACAAATTTCTTTAGAAAATTTTGTTTCCTATATATAATTTAAATACCAAAATACAATCCTCCTGAAATACCATGGTGGTTAGAAAGAACTGTAACTTAAGAAAGGTGGTAAAAAATTGAGCCAAGGAGGAAGTGTTTGAAGAGTTTTCTAAGAAAAATTGGCATTCTGTAAAAACTGCAATTATGTTGATTATCAGGAACATTTGGAGAATATTAGTCACAGAGAGACTTAGGAACTAAAATTGCATGGTTTCAAGGGTCATGTGTTTTAAGTGAACTTGCTAATCTACAGAATGACAAAGATTCATTTAGAAAATCAAGCTACTTCAGAAAGGTGTTCGGGAGACAATCATTCTGAATAACTTTCCTGGCATGGGCTTACGCAGGACAAATTGTGTTCTGTGGTCAAGAAGTGGCAGACTATGATTGAAACTATGTTAATGTCAAGGCAATTGAAGATTATTTGCTCTTTCTATTCTTTGTTTCTGGAAACTCAGACAGCAACCAGATATGCAAAACATCCTATGTGCAGCACAAATTGGTCTGTAAGATACAGATCAAGGTTTAAGAAATCATGACCCAAGATGTGAATACAAGCAACCCAGAGGAGGTGGGAAGGACATAAAAAGGCTTGGTAATCCATTTATCCTCTTCACAATTTCCTCTTAAGAAAGGAGACAGAGACAGAGACAGAGACCCACATTGGAGCACCGGACTGAAATCTCAAGGTCCAAATCAAGAGCAGAAGGAGAGAGAGCACGAGCAAGGAACTCAGGACCGCGAGGGATACACCCACACACTGAGACAATGGGGATGTTCTATCGGGAACTCACCAAGGCCAGCTGGCCTGGGTCTGAAAAAGCTTGGGATAAAACTGGACTCGCTGAACATAGCGGACAATGAGGACTACTGAGACCTCAAGAACAATGGCAATGGGTTTTTGATCCTACGGCACCTATTGGCTTTGTGGGAGCCTAGGCAGTTTGGATGCTCACCTTACTAGACCTGGATGGAGGTGGGTGGTCCTTGGACTTCCCACAGGGCAGGGAACCCTGACTGCTCTTTGGGCTTACGAGGGAGGGGGACTTGATTGGGGGAGGGGGAGGGAAAGGGGAGGCGGAGGTGGGGAAGAGACAGAAATCTTTAATAAAAAAATAAATTAATTAATTAAAAAAAAAGAAAAGAAAAGTGAAAATGTGCCAGGCAATGTTAGATCACACCTTTTACCTCAGCACTTGGGTGGAAGAGGCAGGCAGAGCTCTGTGAGTTCAAGACCAGCCTGGTCTAAAAGAGCTAGTTCAACGATAGCTAGTGTTGTTACACTGAAAAACTCTGTCAAAAAACAAAACAAACAAACAAACAAAAAAAAATCAACAAGCAACAAACATGCACACCCCCCCAAAAAAAAAGAAATAAAGTAAAGAAAAGGAAAGAAAAAAAAGTAAAAAAGCTGAATAAATCCAAGTTTGGGTTGGGAAAACTCTTGAAGCTCCATGGTGAAGGTAGTAGTTTTGGAAAAACTAACAGTGATGACAGATGCTGAAGTTCAATAAACTGATGTATATGATCCATCATCCAAGACTCGGTGTGAATCCCATAGTTTTAATATTGAGAAATGCAAGTTATATTCATGGGGAAAAATGCCAATAGACAACAGTTTTTGACAGAGTCTTATTTCTATGTATTCTTGGCTGTGCTGGTTTTCCTTGAACAGACTGGCCTTGAACTCACAGAGATCCACCTGCCTCTGCCTCCCCATGTAAGTATGGATATTAGAAAGACAAGATAAATATGAAGACACCAAATCATATATGCATAGATCATCACACCAAGAGAAAAGCAACACATTTTATAACCCAATTTTAAAGTTTAGGGAGGAGTGCACAGAGAACTCAGAGTAGTAGCTATTAAAATACATATACCCTTTTCATGATCAGTAGTTGAACTTGACTCTTGGGACATTGGAGACCTCCACAAATGACTTTTAGTTATACATTTATCTACACTTATCAATGATTGACCATGGGAAAAAACACAACTGTTCAAAGAAAGAAAGTATAAAAATATGTATACAAAATAGCAAGCTTGTATTTATAATCTATAAGACGTAATTTCTTAGAGATTATACAACAGTTAGAAACCAAAATATATGAGAAAAAGTATCTTATAATATTTCCATCAACTAATAAATTTCATCTCCGTTTTATCATTGCCTTTAGAAGAGAGGGTCACTATATGACTTTTGTGTCTGTGACATATTGATCCTAAGCAAAATGGCTTGAACTATTTTCCTTTTATTTACATATTTATTTATCTACTTTTATCCTTCTGGAATTCCAATGGTGAACTGAATGACGATTTTCAGTGTTAGCATAGAGACTTTACCTTTTCTCTTGGAATCTCGGAATAGGTCATAGGTGGTCATTCATTTCTTGGAAATGGGACAATATTCTCAAAGAGGTTGTCAAAACAAGATTGTTAACTTCTATCATACAATATTTTCTCTTTCTCCCATTTTTTTCCGGTGCCACAACATATTAATCCCAATAAGTGTATATATTTTATCTTTTCAATTGTGATGAAAGTGTCACCTTTCCTTCCTTGCTGTATAAAGGTTGACTACAATTGTCATTATGTAATAATTCCCTCCATTTTCTTCTTCTATCAGGTACAAAATGAAGTGTTCAAAAGTAGCCCTACTTATTACTCAATATACTAAAGATAAATTCTGTTGTAAGTATTGAAAGATTTTATATTTATTCATTCAATCAATCAGTTATTTTTACTTTCCAAGGAATACAAATTATCATGTTCTTTCACAAATTGTTTCTGTTCCCTTTGTAGAGTGCTAAAATTAGTCTAATATTCATCTATGAGATTGTAAAGTCTTCTTACTTTTCCCTTTTCCTTTGAGTTATGTTTCCTTCTCTTATTCTCTTTAGTCACTGCTAGATAATTTTTAATTTTGTTTTACTCTTCTTCAATTCAGGAAGATGACTACAATATAGTAAGAGCACCATTTCTTCTTATTGATTGATAAAGGCAACATGGCATTGGTTTAGAACCCAGATTCAACAGTTCTGACATGGACAACCAAAGATGCAAGTATAAATTAAAACCCCTACAGGAATTCTCCATAAGATTTCAGAGAACTTTATACCATAGGAGTTTCTTTTGGAACCATAAATGTTATTCTAAGCAGGATAAGGAGGGGGATTTAGAATATTTCATATATTCTTAATGGAATCACATGAAATTAAGCATCTAGGGTCTAAATAAATCATTCATACAATCTGGAATTTATCTAGTAACCTCACCATTACTTAGGGAAACTTTTTTGAATTCTAAAATAAAACCTGTAAGATCTATCAAAAAGGCTCGGAAAATTATGATTCCAGAAGATGCCTGAATAAAAAAAAAATGCCTAGTATACTTATCCATGGGTTTTAACATTGAATTATAAATACATAGGGATAATGATTTGTGCATTCTTTCACATATGCATCTATCTGTCCATGTGTTATTTATACAAATGTTTACTAAAATATCACTCCATCTGGTCTTCCTCCTGAGTTGGTTCTATAGTAAATCTATTAATGTAATGGCTGAAGTGTTAATATGATAGTATTGAGGATATTTAAGCGACAATCCTATATTTAATATTTTAGGATTTAGTAAGCCCTGACAAAAAGTTAAGGAGTGAAGACATAGGACTGAAACAATGATTTATACAAGTGTATTTACTCAGTCACTGAATGTATATTGGCTTCTGATAGTAAGGTTTTCAATTCAAACTTTAAACTTACATGAAGATTAGATAATTGTCTTTTCCACAATGCATTAAGATCATGTGAAAAAGATACAGAAAAGGTTATTTTAGACAGAAAATTTTTCTGAAAATAATATAATTAATTTTCAAAGAAGTTATTACAAAATTGTAGACAATGTGGACTGATTACTTGGGAAAGCAAAGATTATTATAATCCTTATCAATATATAAATACTTTGGAAATCTGAACTTAAATATTTCAGTAATAGATTCATCAAAACTTGCAAACACAGAGATCTAGTGACTCGTGTTCTAAGAAGAAATTAGCTTAGTCAAAGCCTCATATTTTATGCTGAAATCAAATACCAACAAAAGGTTCACAGAACAATATTAAAAAATTTTAGAAGATGCATAATATTTCACTGAAAATGGCATTCTTATGTTATTAGCACATCATATGATTACATTTAATAAATTACAAATAAACATCCAAATTTAAAAAGTAATATATCTCTTGCAGCAAAGCCTAGCACTTATCCATTTATCAGCTGGATACAGACTTAAAAGTTTGACTTGGAAATTGATACTTCTTTCACTGCTAAAGTGAATTAGCCTTATGGTAAAACATGTAAAAATAGTCAAATATCATGTTTTTATCTATTGTGTATAAATCCCTCTTGCTTTGCTAGAAATAAATTCATTATTGATTCTGTCAGTGTCCACATGGAATAAAATTCTTCTCCCCTCACCTTCTCAAAAGTAGTCTGTGATTTCCTTTCCAACTCAACTGATGTTCTAGCAGAAGAAAGTATCCCAAAGTGGCAAAATCATATAACCCAAGAGTAGAACTTTTCTTCTTAAGACACAGTGCATATTAAAGTGCCATTGCCCCATCTTTTTAAAGATACTTTTAAACTTGATTGGTTTAAAGTTAGTATGTGAATTAATATGTTTTCTCATGGCGCTTACACCCACTTACGCAGCCAGGCTTCGTTACTTTTCATCTCTCTTCACTGATTTCCATGCTCACATCTTACCTATTCTCTTTCTTCTCCAAAATCGATGATTATCTGCATTGATATGACATATGCTCTATTATTTTCTCTTATATACAAACCCCGCCTTCCTTCTTTTCCTCTCATAGTCTTTTAAGTTCTCTAATGGCCTATAGTCACACACATACACATACTACACAGACATGCTCATGCCCATGCACACATGCATCTAGAAGTAGTCACACTTATAAGTAAAAATCGAGAGTCCACATATAATAAAAACAAAAGTTATTTGTTTTTCAGGTTCTGGATTAATGCAATAATATCAGATCAGTGTACCAAATAGATAATTTAAAATATTTCACTTAAAAATGAAGACGTATTGCACTAACTATAAATCCAACATTGGCTGGAATGCAACAGAGGTCACCCCCAAAATTGTGATGAAGGACAATAAATTTGCTTAGGGTTTTTTGATTTTCCATGGTTTCTTCTCTCAAGTATAAAACAAGATGTGAAGTTGACTGTTCGTCACCATATTTTCTACATGCTCTGTAAAGAAAACTTCCTTCTTTATTGAAGGATGTCCTTCAAATAGATTTCAATAAAATAATGTACTGTGTGATTTCTTTCACCTGTCAATTCTGATAAATAAACACTGTAGATTTTCAGAATAAATATGATAAAATCAGATACAATTTTATTCAGCATTTTAATTGTGTATTATAGAATCAAAAGAAATATAAAAACTATTATTTTCTGTATCTTAATATCTAATAAGCTATTATTTTGTTTCAGAAAATGAGTTTCATTTATATAAGATCTGAGACACATAAATGAAATTGAACTGACATCTATGTCTAGTTTGGAGAGCGGATGATGAGCTATGATTTTTCCATTGCTATAAACATAATAAGTAAAACTATAAAGAGAAATACTGTTGCATTTATGCTATTTCATTCTCTCAAATCAAGTAAGTCACACTGTCTTTTCCCATGAGAACATTTTCAGAAGATCTAGTATTCAAATAGTTTAGTTTGTGCATTTTCTGTTATTGTTATTAGATGGGGTTTTGTTTTATTCATAACAAATAAAATCTCCTTATGTTGTCTTAGGTGATCTGGAGTTAACAATGTAGAGCAGGTCAGTTTTACTATCACAGAGAACGTCAGCTGCCTGCTACTGATTCTCAAGAGGTGGAATTAAAAGTATGTGCTACTTAGCATGCTTTCTAAAAAGGTTTTTTTTGTCTGCATCAATAAACTAAGTATAGCATTCACATTACAGATATTACTAATGTGGAACTTTCTATGCAGTACATAGTTTTGGAACAAATATCAGTTCTCTGACTGTGGAGTGGTTCTGATAATTGATAATTACAACATGATTCTGTCATAAATCAACACTTTGAATTCATTTCTGAATGTCAGTTATAAAGAAACACTGAGCTAGATGGGCAATTTACTAAGATTTGACTATATTTGTATACTTCAAAATTGTGTCACTTAGAAGGGTGACACTCATTGTATTTATAACAACGGGAGATCACAGCTCATCATTCACTCTCCACACTAGACCTGCTTTCACTCTTTCAAATAAATGCCTTCTTTTCTCATGAAAATTGGAATATTTAAGGAAAGATAGCATGTGAGGTTTTCCATACGGACTCCCATTTTATCATGAGTATATTCTTACTTTCCTTTTTCCAACTTGACTTGCTGTCCTTGAGCAGGGACCACCAAAACATTTTTTTCTTCTCATTTTGATTTTTTCCTTCATTCATTAGTAATTCCAGATCACATTATTATTAACATAGTTGGGTTTTCTACTTTTTCTATAGTTATTATCACTAGTTTCATATCACTGTTATTAGTAAAATATTTAATCTAATTTCAATCAACATAACAGTTTGAAGACTTGTTTTGTGCCCTAATGTATAATTTGCCCTAGAGAATGTCCAATTTGTGCTTTAAAGGAGTATACAATGTTGGGCGCCAGACAGTCCCAAGACTTTCTGCAAGTCCCTAATATAAAGACAGACAAAGGGAATTTAGTTTTGTGTTCTTGTGCATGAGTGGACTTGGCAAGATTCTTCTAGGACTAGAACAAGTGCTTCCTCCTCAGAGGAGTCATGGTTCGAGTTTCTGAGGGCCCTAGTCTTCCCCTTGGGCTGTGGTTATCAGTCACTTGGCAGCTGTGTTTAAGTTATCCCATATTCTTCCTTTTGACAAATATGTCTAATGTGTGGCTTATTTCTCTGAGGACCTTTGCCATTTTTTCCTTTGCAAATAGTATGCATGATGCTGTCCTTATTAATAAACTTACTTAGCCTCAGTCATCAACTTAAGCAAGACCTCCTAGTGCCAGCTATTTTGCTTTTGTCTTCCTCATTTCCCACCTTCTTTATTTCTCACCCTATGCCAGCTTTTCCGCTCAACACCTGTTTGTTCTGGATTTTTATTAGTGACAGCTGGGGAAATAATCAGCCCCTGGAGAATGGAAGCTCTATCGATGCCTGCTCCAACTGTTTTCTGTGTGCTCTTAATCATCTCTGGTGGTTCTTTAGTGAGAGTTTCATCCACGGTGATTTATACTTGCTTTACTGTAGAATATCAGTCCTCACTTCTGTTCTGTTGGTGTCTCCTACTTTTCCCATTGTAATATTTGTTTTGTGTTTTTAGATGTACTGATGGGCAAAAAGTGAATTCACAATTGTTGTGATATGATGAAATGGTCTTGATTCTTTGATTATTTGGGATATTTGTGGTCTTTCATTAATGTCTTCATGTTTAAGGATGTAAACATATCCTCCATATTTCCTAAACAAGTTTTGTTACAGAAAGACTTTCACTATTGGCATCCTTTATTGACCTTAGAACACTCACTGAAAAATGATAAGGGTAGAATTGATGTTAGAATCTGCATTTTGACTTGAAGTTTGTGTAGCAGCAGTATGGCTCTGGAATTGGATTCAGAAGTCTTAATCTGTTTAAGATTACTTTATAGTTGAATTTTTCAAAGCAATAATTTGATGAATGAGTATAGAAAAGATTCCATTATTAAACCAACATGTGCATAGAAAACAGATGTTTGACAAACTACAATATCAATGCAATGAACAAAAGTAGTATTTTCAGCAAAGAGTGCTAGAACCAGACATCTACATGAAAGACAAACATTTTTTCCATAAACCTAACTCTATCTCAAATGTTAACTCAATGTTAAACAAAAATATATAATTTTAAAATGTTAAAATAGAATGGTAGATAAAATCATAATTTAAGATATATTAGTTGTAATACCAAAGAATTGACATCTAAAACAAATATTTAGCAAGCAGGCCATCATTGATATTAGTATGTTCTGCTCAATAAATATATAATGAATAGAAGAAAAAGATAAAGTACAGAATAAAACAAAAACTGCTGTCTAGAACTATGGATTGTATGCTATCTAAAATATGCAATGGACTCCTAAAATAGAAATGTTAGCTAGCAAAAGCAATTTAAATAAAAGTTTATCAAAAGTTATAGACATGCTAACAAAAAACACATGCAAATAAACAGTTCTTTAATACATTTCATGCTTTCCTGAAAAAACAACATAGACAGAATTCACGTACGATTTGTTGAGTTCTGGTTCTATGGATACATATATAAATACGTGTGAGTGTCACATACATACATATAGATGTGTAATATATATTGCCAAATAATATGTATTTTACACACATATATGTAATTATATTCAATACATTATATATACTACATATAGAGAGAGAGAAGAAAGAGAAGGAATGAAAAGATGACAGACAAATAAATAAATGGTTATACCCCTAGATGTTAGAAAATATGGTGTGTTTTAAGGAAATGAGGTGTCAGATAATAAAGATATGAAGTTTAAACAGATTTTACAAAGTGCATTAACCCATCATTGGCGTTATTCAGTATAATTTCAACAAGATGACATTATGCACAAGGCAAAACCATGGAGGCAGTAAAAAAAGAAAATCATTAATTGATTAGGGCTGGAGACAGAAAGGGAAAAAGAGGCAGAGAGCAGAGCGGTTTTGAAAAGGAAAATTCCTTTTTACTATAATGTAATGGTAAATATATATTACATTTTTTTCAAAATCCATAGGCTATTAAATACTTGGAGTGAATCTTCATGTGATGTATGACTTTGAGTTCATAATTAACTGTCAATGTAAGTTCATCAATTCTAATAAATGTGCTGCCCTGGTGAAGAATGTTGACAGAATGGAGTCTGTGGTAAGTAGGAACAGGGGCTGTGTGAGGAAAACATCTTCTGTCTTTGCAATTTTACTGTAAAACAAACTGTTCTAAATATAAAGTGTATTTACACAATTACCTACTACACATACAAGGGATGCATCCAATTACAAAGGAAGTTGAAGAAGTCAGTGACCTCATTTTGTATTGGAGAGACCTTGTCAAGGCAAACTTTTATGAGTGTCTAGCAACAATCAACAACATCAGAGATATATATTACACAGCAGCATGACAAGGATGAAGAGACAGAGTGAAGAATTTGCCAGAGTAGAGAAGAGGGCAACAGCTTTCCTTGAATAAAAGACAATGGGTTTATTGCAAAAAAAATTAGTTAAATAGAACAGTACAGAATGTGGAATTGCACATCTGTAAGAGTTAACAGAACAAAGGAAATTGAGTTAAAGGAGATAAGTTACTTTCTACTTTGAATAATTTTAGAAAGAGTATAGTTTTTGCAATTGATGTGACATGATTTGATAGAAGAAAGTCACTGTTCCACTGATATTAGCATGAGACATGAATGACAGGGCACAATCATGCTGAGGATCAAAGAGATGAAAAGCAAAAGAACCATCGGCAGTACAGGGTAAAATGTTTCATTTAGTGACACCCAGCTCTGTATTTTATCCATCCTCTTATGTAGAGTGATTTATCCATCTCTGCTCTCTATATTCACACTGCTCCTTTATCTTGTCATAACTTTCTTACTGCCACATAGACAGCGGCATACAATTCAATATCGTGTTTCAGTGCAGACAGAGAGATCCTTTAAAGTTGTGATTTCCTCTATGTCCTTTATCTGAACAGATATGTGCAGTGTTTTGCGTGCACTTAAAATAAAATACACACATCTTACCTTGACCACAAGTTTAATCATGAAATGGCTCCAATCAGTTATGGAATCGAGACTCACTCACTGATTATTCTCCATCTATAAAGTCCAGCAATTCGTTCTTTCTGGTCCTTGAAATGACAAGTCCATCTCTGTCTTGTTTCCTTCATTCATATTCACAGCCATGGCTATCTTGTGCACCTTTCTTTCACAACTTCACATGATTGTTGTCATGAATCATTTAGTTATGTCACTTAGATGACCTTTGCTCATTTTAGTAGAAATATTTTGACTTTACATAAATATTTCTACACTTTATGTAGCACAAATAATCAGAATAAAATAAAACCAAATAAGAAATTGAATTAAGAGACAAATAAGTATTCTAGAAAAGCATGCTGAATCACAATGGGAACTAAAGAATGAAAGAAGTGATAGGATTTGAATGAGAGAGAAAAATGAAGAGTACATCTAGGTAAACAAGTGCTCAAAGAACAAGGAAAGACAGTGCCAATGAGAACTTCAGTGTTTATTCATGCTTCTGTCAAAGTGCTGACAGCAAACACCCGACATATGTGATGACATGTTCTACTAGTTACATTTATTACTATTTGTTATTATTATTATTTTCAACTTGTCCCAGATTGAGTCATCTGTGAAATCTAGGAAGAGGGTACCTCAAATGAAAAAAAAAAGGCTCCATTAGATTGGTCTGTCAGGAAATATGTGGGAAATTTTCTTGATTAATGGTTGATGTAGAAGATTTTGCCCACTTTGGTCACTGACTCCCCTGGGAAAGCTGTTTGGGGATGTATAAAAAAGCAGGTTGCATGAGACACAGAGATTAAGCCAAGAGTAAGTGTTCCTCCATTTCCTATGCTTCAGTCCCTGCCACCAGATGCCTGCTGTGCTAGGGCAGCACCTTAGCTTTGTTTAGTGGAGGACTGTGATCAGAACTTGAAAGCACTTAAATTCCTTCCTCCCCTTGTTGCTTAAAATATGGTCTTTATTGCAGAAACTGAAAGTAAACTAGGAAATACACATAAGCCAGGAATGCCGCAGATGCAGAGATAACCATATTCAAAACCAGAAGAGCAATACAGACACTGCTCTTCCAGTCTTGATATATATATATATATATATATATATATATATATATATATATATATTCTGAGCTAATCATTGACAGTAGAAGAAAGTGTTAATTTCTTTTTTCCTCTGAAAAGCCACTTTTGTCTTTCTATAGGTCACTTCCTGTGTACATACTTAAGAGGTGATGCCCATCCATGAAGACATTTACAGTTTTCCCACTGACAGCCTATTCTTTTACCTTGTGCTGTGACTGTTTCTAAATGTTTTCAAAATAGTTAATGTGACAAAGTCAAACAATATGAAATGGTATGAGCTAATTTCAGTGTTGTGCTTTGAACTGACTGTCATTTGTCTTAGAAACACTGTAATGTTTGATATCCAACTTCTTATCATCTTTGTCAGGAGAACCTCACTCCCCATATTTGAGTGGATTGGTCACAAACATACAGATATCACAAAGAATGTTGACAGAAGGAGCCTAAAAGCTACAATTACACTAACTTAAAGGATATATCAACTTAGATAGAAAGGAAAACATATTATGAATTTGGGAAATTCAAAGGAGCAACGATATTGCAACATTTTTTAATGGTTGTTTGCAGTCTGATTTCTTTCCTTTCTCCTTTTTGTCTATCGCTTTCAATAATTCTTTTATTTTTGATTTTGCAATCTAATTATATCATTCCCAATTCCCTTTACTTATTCCAATCCCTCCCATAGGCCCTTCCCCTTCTCTGTCTAATTTATAGCCTCTTTATTTATTGATCATTACACGAAAAATATATAAATGTATATATATATATATATATATATATTCCTAAATAGACTTTTCTCAGTATGACTAATGCTACTTATATGTGTTTTCAGGGAAGATGAGAAAGAACAAGTAGACATACTAATGTGGACATGAAGAAAGTCCATGAGGCCTCAGTACTATACAAAGAACTACATTCAATTAATGACCATTGAAGATGGGAGGAATTATCTCTCTCTGGTGAGAATATATCAGTTGGTTATCTAATAACAAATTGTCTGTACTCTTTCTGACCTTTATAAAAAGTTTGTAGAAATATTTTGGCTATATAAAAAGAAAATAAATAAGTATCTAGTTCAACTTTAATCTTTGGCCTATAGGAAAGAGTTAAAAGACATATAAGGCAACAATTATGCTAACAGCAATAATATTTGAAAAGAAGAAATAAATAGTAAAAGTATGAAAAGATAAACATACACCCAAAGGATTTATCCAGGATAATTAGAAATTTAAAGAATATACTTTATACTTAAGGCACTATAGAATATTACAAAAATGTCTGATATAAGATAGAGACATATGTAGTATTTGACTATTTTTAGAGTAACTAAAGAAAGTTGGATAATGTTGAATGACTCTTTTTGTCTGTGGGGAATGAGAGGCACACTGATGTGGGATTTCCCTCTGTATGCTGTGATTATCATTAATGAATAAACTTCTTTGGACCTATAGCAGGGCAGAACAGATCTAGACAGGGAAAACTAAACTAAATTCTGGGAAAAAAGAAGGGCAGAGTCAGAGAGATGCCATATAGCCCTGTGAGAGACAGACACAGGAACTTTAACCTGTAAGCCACAGTCACCTGGCCATACACAGATTAATAGAAATGGGTTATATTAATATGCAAGAGTTAGCCAATAAGAAGCTCGAGCTAATGGGCCAAGCAGTGATTTAAATAATACAGTTTCAGTATGGTTATTTCAGGGCTAAGCGGCTGGGTACTAACTAGCAGACTCCTTACAACAGAACACTTGTCAATTTATAGTCTGTTCTTAAGTACAATTAGAAATATTTCAAGTGAAGCTTTAAAGGATGGCAGGTAAACAGAAGAAATATGTACAGTTGATAAATTAATAAATTATTATAAAATTGCCTCATGAGAAACAGCATAGATCTAAGAGAAGGACGTGTTTGTGTGTATGTGCATGCCTGTACTCATGTGTGTGTCTGTGTGTGTGTGTGCATGTGTGTATTTGTGTGAGAGAGAATTAAACTTAATCTCTTAGATGGTCACTTATTTCCCTTCTATAAGGAAAGATAAAAGTTGGATATCTTAATTTGAAACTGGTTTCTTGTCTTTTTATTTAAAAACATGATCTTTAAAAAGTGCAAACATTTGTGTACTTATACATCCAAAAAGGCTGTGGTTCAAACCACTGAGTTTCATTTAAAAATCAAAATAAAACAATGATGAGAGATCAGGAATTCCTAACCCAATATGAACATGAGGCAGATTGAAATTGCTCTTCATAGAATCAGGCAATTCCTTTACTGCTGTGAGGGCAAATAACCTTTCCACTGGGATGACAGTCACATCTCCTGAAAGAGGGGTGGGGCTTATAGGAGACAAGAGTGGGGATGGCAAAAAGGATATTTGTGCTTTTTCTCAGAAGGGTCGTTTGGATGGGAGTCTGGGGCTGTCTGTTCCAGACAGGAAAGTTTAGCTTCAGTTGGAGTTATTTATAGGGAGGGTAAGATTTTTTTGCAAGGGAGGGAGATTTCTTAGTTTATGTGGTTTACCCTCCTTCAAAGGAAATTAAAATAGCAAAAAGGCCTAATCTAAAGATTTTTCTCTAATAGTACTAAACACTGTAAGTTCATATGAGTGTTCAAATATGTACATATCTTTAACAAATATAATAGGGCTGTGTCAGAAGGAAAATAAACATGAAAAGCCGTTCTTCACTGGGGCTTCATTAACATGGAAATGACAGTCAGCAGCCTTGGCCCTTGGCCTCTATTACCCTGTTTCTCACAGCAAGTTTTCTTGACTAGGAATGAGGAACTAACTCCTGAATTTCAGCTAAAATTTCTTCTCTTCCTGATTTAAATAGCCACATAATCCTGTTTTCTTCTCATTTTACCCCAGTTACAAATACTGCACTGAGAAAATGATCACAATACTGTTGAAAGGTAGAGCTACCTCCAACATAACATGGAGGTTGATTAAATTGCAGGCATACTTACTGAACTGTCATAGTTACTGTGTTATTATCCTTTCTAGCTAGACCAGGGAGGAAAGTGTAGGCACCTCAGCTTGGTGTTAGCAGAAAATCTAACTCATAACTTTGCAGTGATCCAACAGTGCTCCAATATCTTCTTTTGAATCTGGCAGAGGCGTTGGTTCCTCGGGGGCAAGGATATTTGGGAATGGTGACATTTCCTTCTGTTTAATTTTTTTTCTGTTTCATTTTTTACCATTACTGAGAGTTATAAATTTCTTTAGGTAGAATTAGAAACTCCTCATATGATTCCTTTCTGGACTACAACACTTCACTATGCAGACGTAAAATTTTAGAAAGGGCAGGAGGCAGGAAGGCGTGACAGCTCTGTCTGTTCCATGTGGTATTGCTCTTAAATTATGTGCATAAAAGTGCAAGATAAATCAAAATCTAAGAAATTTCAACTATTTATAATTAAAGTGTACATTCATAATCACATAGATATAAACCTACAAAAACTAATTAATTATTATGGGATGCACCTGAGTGTAGAAATAAAAGCATTTTCTTTTCTTTTTCCTTTTTCTCCAAAAAAGTGAACTAGTAATTTGAACACATGAACCATACTGGACAAAGTTCATCTTCCACTGGAATCTGTAAGGATTTAGTGGCCACCTAATGCTGCCCATGATTAGTACTAGGTCTTTCTTATATAGATAATAAGCTACTGGATGGTTGAAATATGGCTGTTTACTTTGAGGCACTGACTGCTTTGTGCTCTAAGATATTTAGTTGGTTCTGCCAAGAACCATATAACTGATGCTGTCTCTGGTACCAATGGCTTCATGGTTACAATAACATGTGAGGCACTGACATCTAAATTATAGGAATGAGAATGAATTCCCAACGCAATCATCTATGTATTTTCAGCCTCCTTTTAGGATGCTCAAATAGAAAGGCTTTATTCTTTTAGCCAATGTCCTGCTCTGTTACTTTCTATTGCATTTTGACCATCAGATAAGAAAATGTAAATGACAGAGTTCAGAAAAAGAAAACTCACATTAACTATCCAAGAGGAAATACACATAGATCCCACAACAAGCCTCAGGAATTAAGTTATACTGATTTTTAAGATGTGTGTGTGTGTGTGTGTGTGTGTGTGTGTGTTATTAACTTTCTGTCTGTCTGTCTATCTATATATGTGGAGCTTTTCAGAAATCTCGGAGCTAGTGCTAATAAACATTTTTGAGCCATAAACTGTGGGAGCTCAGAGACAAACTAGCACTCATGATAAACAGGAGGTGCTCTTATCTACTGAGCATTTTCTGCAGATCCTGTTACACTGACTTTTAATATTTTTTTCCTGCATAAAAATCATGACTCACAAGCTGCCATTATAATTTCCTTTTAGCTAAACATTCATTTTTATAATTTTTATTATAATTTTAATTATAATTTTTATTAAAAGCAAGTTAGTGACAATATATATATTAGATATACTATATATTAGATAATATCTAGATAAGTAGATAATAGGTAGAGAGATAGAGAGATAGAGAGATGATAGATGAATAGACAGACAGATAGATGGTAGATAGATGGTAGATAGTAGATAGATAGATAGATAGATAGATAGGTAGATAGGTAGATAGATAGATAGATAGATAGATAGATAGATAGATAGATAGATAG
>JABTXL010000002.1:21332049-21364688 GCA_025134845.1 Neodon shergylaensis | reverse complement strand
TATATATATATATATATATATATATATATATACATACACAATAACATTTTGAAACATAGTAGAATTTAGGATTTTTATGGATTTAATATAATGTTAAGAAACTGGCTGACTTTTAGCATGGACGGAAGAGTAGTGAAAATGATGATCTGGCTATATTTCACAAGCTCCAGCTTAAAGATAAGTTTTTACTGATGGGTAGGCTCTTTTCTGGTTAGGAGCTGCTTCATGGGCTATAACCAAGCAAAGTTCAATGTTTCTGGAACACAGACAATTACCTTACAAACAAACAAACCACACACACACACACACACAACATACATATGCAGTTATGGTCACAGAGACAGAGAAACACAAACAGCACATATACAGACAAAGAGACACAAACACACACATACACACAATACACTGAAATAATTTAAACATTTTTAGTTTTAAAACATAAAGGCTTATACTTAGTAATACTGAAGTATTATAGTTATTATCTTTCACTCAGACAACACAGCATCAGCCTTTAGACAAATGGTGTTTTCATGTTTTCTAGATGGTTTTTACTTCTTGTTTCTAATCATTTATCATAGATACATTAGTATTTACTCACTGTGACCCAGAGAGTAAATTTAGTTTAGCAGTAACACTAATTTTGTTTACTAATTTTTGAACTTATATGGACTCCTCAGCTTTTTAATTATTCATTCAAACATCACTTTTTGGTTTATTATGACACTGTTTATTCTATATTTATTTTTTCGAGACAAGGGTTTCTGGTTGTCCTGGAACTAACTCTGTCCTAGAACCAGGCTGGCCTAGAACTCACAAAGATCAGTCTGGTCTGCCCCCCAGCCCTGGGATTAAACACATGTGGTACCACACGTGGCTCTGTTTACTATCTTAAGAGAAATAGCCAGGTGGTGGTGGTGCAGGCCTTTAATCCCAGAACTTGGGAGGTAGAGGCAGGTGAATCTCTTTAAGTTTACGGCAAGTCTAGTAAAAAATATCTAGTTTCAGGACAGGCACCAAAGTTATTCAAAGAAACTTTTTCAAAAAATTTACATACATACCTACATGCATACCCACACACGTAAGTGTGTGGGTATGCATGTAGGTATGTATGCAAAATCCCTGAGGTTTGCATATGCTGATAGCTTTTATAGAGTTCTTGTTATTAGTTCCTTGTATGATTAATATCCAGGTCATCATCTAATTCAAATTCAACAGGAAATTTGTTCCTATTAGTGATTGCTACTAAATATTACTACTACTACTACTACTAACGTATATCTTAAAATATTAAATCTCTTAAGGATATGATGATAATAACTTAGCAGTTTATTTGTGAATTATACAGGTGATCATGTTTAATGACAATGAATGAGTTGTCATATGTTTAGTAATCCCGCATCATTTCTCTAGTGAAATAAATATCTGTCAATATTTTCATAGGTGATATTAATTTGGAATGCTGGCTATTAGCTTTCTGTATATTTTAGAAACAGTTCTTTATCAAAAGTATACTTTAAACATATTTTTTGCTAGTTAAGTGTTGGGACCAATTGGAGTCCTGGCCTTCAGCTGCTCTTCCCTGTCTAGAGCCTTCTAATTGAAGTTACTAAAAGCTGTGCTTTGCCTAGAGGATCAGAGGATGGGATTTTCACCTGTTGGCCATTGACTGCAGGGTATTTAAGCCTCCATGGTGCTATTAAAGAGGGGCTTTTGTACCAGTAAAAAAAATTGACAAGGTTTATTATCATTTTTATAGTAAGCTTAAAAAGTTAAACATCTTAAGAGAATTTAGAATCAACACACTTAGAAATTATTGATTCTCAGAGAATTCCATAACATTTATATCAGCATTTGCTATGAGAATGTAAGGGAGCTGAAAACAAAGTAGTCAAAATGTGCTAAAAATACAAGTCCCTTGTAATTACAAGAGAAACATGGGCTTCAGTGAAAACTTTGTGGGCAGAGCCTTGGATTTGTGCAACTGGGAACAACTATTCAATGGAAATTTTATTAAAGCATCATCACAACAACATGTAGAATAAAGATAAATGAAAATTAAATGAGAAATGATTTGGGCAAATATAGATATGAACTTGGAAACAAAATCCTTAATTATTCTTTCTACCAGAGAAAACATGATTTTAATGGATAAACATAAATGGCTGTTATGTCTTTTTTGCCTTTTGGAGCATATCTATCACACAAATAAATTTATACTATAAAAATCATCATGAAAATAAAATGATCAACAATAAAAAGTTACACTAGATAAAAAACTATACTTATAGTAGATGATATTCAGTTTCAAGGAGCTGAAGTGATAGCCCAGGTATTTAGAACATTTGCTGATTTTGTAGAGGACCCTTGTTCTGTTCCTATCACTTATATAGTGACTTACAACCTATTATAATTGCATAATTTTTTATGCACATCTTCAACTTTTTAGAATTTCTAACTTTATAAATGAAATTTAGTTCTGTCATAGTAGAAAGAGTTTATTAGAGTCTTGATAGTATAAAATCCATTCACTAACTATTCACTGAATGATTATTTTCCATGCCATTTTTTTTTTGTAAATTGGACATTACAGACTGAAAGGGAAGAAATGGAAAATGAGTGAGAGTAAGGACAAACCTAAAAGATAGTCTGCTCAAGTCTGCCCTTGAGTTGAAAAGAGAAGTGGACACATGCCCCCATTTCTTACCCTGAGGCTATTTCCAATGTATAACCATTTGCAAGTAAAACAAAATAATATTCTCCATGTGAGTCTGTATGGAGATACTAACTACTCCTAAGGCTAGACTGCATACCCAGCACTAGATGGCCAACAGAAAACCAACTAAATGGCAGCATTGTATGATTTGGATCTCATAAAGTCTTATCAGTGTTTCCTTCCTTCTTTCTTTCCTTCCCTCCTTCCTTCCTTCTTTTCTTTTTAAATTTTATATTATTTTTATCTTTGCAGCATAAGTCGTCTATGTATACATTATGACTTCCAGTTTAGTAATTTTTGCGTTCACAAGTATATGAACAAATGGATCTCTGAATCTATTTATCTATTTCATGGGCATTTTTCCTTTTGTTTTTTGTCCTGTTCTGGTATATTAGCTTTTGTTTTGTTTTTATATAAATTAAATGCCATAGTATATTATCATATTATGTTATACTTTTATCCATTGAAAGCCTATTTGTTTTCTGATGAGAGATAGAATAAGGATGGATTTGGGTGGGAAAGGATGTGGGGAGAAACTGAGGGGAGTATAGAGAGGGAAAACTATAACCAGGGTATATTACATGACAAAAATATTTTTATTATTTAGAAAAACCTTTTTACAGTTTTATTTATTTATTTATTTATTTATTTATTTATTTATTTATTTATATTCATTTTACATACCTACCATGCTTTACCATCTCTTCCCTCATTTTCTTCCCCCCACCACTTCCTCTCAACACATTCCCCTCAATCCATTCCTTCAAAAGTGTAAGAGCTCCCATGGGGAGTCCACAAAGTCTGGCACATTGACACAGGACCAAGGCCCTGCCCATTGCCTCAAGGCTGAGAATGGTATCCCACCATAAAGAATGGACTCTACAAAGCTAGTTCATGAACCAGGGATTGATCCTGATTCCACTATCAGGAACCCCACAAACAGACTAAACTACACAGTTGCTGCCCAAATGTAGAGGGCTTCGTTGGCCCATGCAGGCTCCCTATATGTCAGAATAGAGTTTGTGAGCTTGGTTCAGCTGTCTCTTTGGATTTCCAGGTCATGATCTTGATGACCCCATCTTGCTTACATAATGCCCCTTCTATCTCTTTGACTGAACACCCAGAGCTTGGGCCAGGTACTTGTATGTGGATCTCTGTTTCTAAGGTTTATTGATGACAATCTGGGTAGTCATGAACTTGATTGTGCTAAGAAATCCAAACGAGGGAATGAGATAAAAGAGTTGGGAGAGGGACATGGTGAGAGAGCAATAAAAGAGATGTTAATAGAGGGAGCTATTGTGGAGTTAGGGAGAAACCTAATGCTGGGGAAATTCCCAGTAATCCACAAAGATGACCCCAGCCTAGACTCCTAGGAATAGCGGAAAAGGTTAAAAAAATCTATCTAACTATCTATGGAGAGAGAGAGAGAGAGAGAGAGAAGGAAAGAAGGAAACAAAAAACAAATGAAGAGAATGGGGAAGAGAACATAAATCAAGAGGAAGAACCAGAACAAAGAACCAGAAGAAAAAGTGATCTTCCATTAATTCAGACAGTAGAAATTTTACATAAAGCCATGGTGTAAATTCAGTCAGGTTAGGACTTCACGGATCATCTTTTTGATAAATTCCCAGCAGTCCTTTTATTCAATTTAGCACAAATAATGAAAACCTAGAGACAGGTGTTGGGGCTAAACTGAAGATCAGAAAAGCAAGCCAGTCAAGTCACTCGGAAAATTTTACCTCTACCAAGGCTGGGTGACTATGACAGAGAGCTGATCTCTGTCTTCTCCCACTTATATTCCCCTTTAGTTCGGGGATCAAAGCCGTAACTCCCTAGTACTGAGATTAAAGGTGTAAAGCACCACTACCTGGATCAGTTTCTGCATTGCTACTCTGTAGCCCAGGTAGCCTTCAAATCTGAGAGATTGATCTGCCTGTCTCTCCAGTTCTGGGACTAAAGGTTATGACATCAGTGCCTTGCCTTTAGTGGCTTAGTTTTACATTTTGATCTTCAGGCAAGCTTTATTTATTAAAACATAAATAAAATACACTACAATAAAATATATAAATTAGGATGAGATTAGGGAGTGTGTCTGTATTTCTTTCCTTAACACTCAGAAGAGCTATGCTCTAAATATATAGTTCCTGAAAATCATACTATGATGGCACATTCTAAACATGGGTTGTAATACAACATTAAATATAGAGATTGTCATGTATATATAGTCTGACTACTCAACTGTTTCCCTAAAATCAATGGAGATATGAAATCACATTACAAAATGTTAAGAGATATATAGAAAATAAGCAATCATATTTAAATATGATTTATATATGATTTGGGCTAAAGGTATGGCTCAGAATTAAAGAACACCTAATGCTCTTGCAAAGGACTCAGGGTAGGTTCCTAGCACCCAATAGTAGCTCATGGCCGCCATTTCAGAGGATCCAACATCTTATTATGGCTTTGAAGAAACCAAATACATTAGAAATGCATATAAGTTTGGATAAGTGCTTAGCAGAAGACTTCTGCATCTGCTTCCATCAGATAAGGTTCTAAGAAGATTAAGGTAGTCATCAATCTGATTACAGGGGAAGGGCATTTGACTTTCCCTCTCAAGAGACTCTGGGACTGACTGTTGGGAAGCCTGCATAAGACTGAACTAGGCCCTCTGAATGTGGGTGGCAGTTGTGTGGTTTAGGCAGTTTGTGGGATCACTGGCTGTGGAACCAGTATTTATCCCTAGTGCATGAATTGTCTCTTTGGAGCTCATTTCCTATGGAGGAATACCTTGCTTAGCCTAGATACGGGGGGGGGGGAGCAGGGAGGGCCTTGATCCTGCCTCAAGTGATGTGACATGTAGCATGACGGGCCAGGCCTGCTTGTTTAGCCCCAAAGACAATCACACGTAGGTCTCCATAAATTATAAGCTGATTGGCCCATTAGCTCTAGCCTCTCACTGGCTAACTTTCACATCTTGATTAATCCATTTTTCTGATCTATGTTAGCCATGTGGCTCAGTACCTTTTTTCAGTGGGGCAGATCACATCCTGCTGCTTTGGTGGTCTGGGCAGAAGTGGGAGGAATCAACTTCCTCCTTCCCAGAATTCTCCTGTTCTCATTACATCATTTCTACTTCCTGTCTGGTTTCCCACCTGTATTTCCTGCCTGGCCAATCAGCGTTTATTTATAACATGATTGACAGAATACAGACAATTCTCCCGAACCAGTGACAGACTTTGTTGACTCCCCATGGGAGGCCTCACCCTCTATGAGGAGTGGATGGCATATGTGGCAGGGCAGAGGTGGGAGGAACAGGAGGGTGGAAGGGAGAGGGAACTGGCATAGGTATATAAAATAAGATTATTTTTTCAAAAAATGGAAATGCATATGATTGCTAGAAAGTCAAAAACTCATATACATGAGTTTTTTGAATTCTTCTAAAAAGTAAAATAATGATCATTCAACAAATGGAGACTATCAAATATTTCTATAATTTCTATTCTGTGTTTATTATTTTAACAAGCTTTTTTATAGTAAATATTAAATTCATCTATTGCTAGTGTAACAAACGCAACATTCAGCATAGATTATGTCAAGACATATCATGCACAATTTGACATTAGATTATTCAGAGTGCATTTGCTTTTTTCTTAGTTTCTCCTTATTGCAAACATATTTTATACACATTTTACCCCAAAATTGTGATTTTGAAGAATTATTGTGTGAATATTTTGCGAGGATACATTTCTATCTGTGATTTTTCTGATGCTAAAGCTGCCGCAGCTTTACATAAAACTGCACTTTTTATGTCCTGCTGCCTATTCTCTAAAGCAATATAAAATGATGTAAGAAACACACCATAATATGGCTTTTTATGATTTCTCTGCCCATTATATGGAGAATGTTTAGCATTTCTCCAAAGAAAGTGCTTACAGTTAGAATCCTAATGAGTTAAATATCCTTCATTATCACAAACACTTCCCTGTCTTCTTTTATGTAAAAGTTCAAGGTAAGCAAACTACTGAAATGATATTTATGAAGAAAAATATAAAGAAGAAAAAATGCAAACATCTTGTGTATAAAGGTGATGAATACTAAGTTTCAAACAGCTGCTGCTTCTCAGTTTTGGAAGTTATTTCATGCCAAGGTCACTGCATATGAAATTATTGGCATCTTTACTGAAACCCAGCACTTCTTGCACAGAAAAGCAGTAAATCCATCTAAGAGAGTGATTGGGATGCTAAAGCAGAGATGCAACATCTGTCAAGCAATTTATGCATCTGGACTACAGAAGTGGCTCCTTGATTTAAAAAAAGGGGGCAACTTTTTACCAGATTGTATGTGGAAATAAAGATAAGCCTGTGTCTTGAGTATGGTATAATATATGTACTTGATTAAATATGCCTTTCAGATACCCCCAGGGTTACAAGAGAGGAAGATAATAGTATTGGAAATTAGGGAGCAATATAAAAGAGGTCTGAATTCTTATAGATCATTTAAAAAAGGCACAATGGTCGAGTAGATAATACCATGCTATTATACGGAATTGTAAAGAAATTATACTAAACACAATATTCAGTTTAAAAAGTACACCTAATCAGGCCTGAGGAGATGTGTTAGTGGTTAAAGTTTTTGCTTTGAATGCATTAAGACTTGTTTTGGGGTCTCCAATACATACCTAAAACACTAGAAAGACTAAGTCTACAACCACAGTGTCAGGAAATGGACACAGATATGTCCCAGAGCTCACTAGTCATCTATTCTAGCTAAATGGTCGCTTCAAGGCTTCAAAAGACCTCTAAAAAAATAAAATGGAGACCTATATAGAAATACACATAAAATAAAATTGTAATTGAACATATAAGTTCACCCACAAGCTTATGTATGCTGTATACACATTATTCATCCATACAATATAAATTAAATGTATTTTCAAGCAAGGGGAAACTTAATATGGCCAAGTATTTTACAATTAGTTAACTGTTTGGTGCCCATTTCACACTAGCAGTTCTATTAAAAAAATAAAAGAGAAAATCTATTCTTTGTTCAGTAGTGATAATATATTTGGTAGCTACTACTATTTTTTAAGCGAATCAGGTACCGCTGCTGGATATCAAGCTAAGTGTGAAAATATCTAAAACTATGAAATACAGAAAATCACTGGTTCACATGGCTATTTTACACAGGATAGAGATAGCACGATGATGCATTGTTTCAATCTTCCATATGTGACAGGCTTTAAATCATGCATTCCTAGAGATGACAGAAACCTTCATCCATTTTTCTTATTTGAGAGGTACATATCTAGTCTTTGGCTATGGGTGGTAATTTGCTAGAAGCAGGTAGAAGAATTACAAGAAGAAATGTTTTGGAACAAGTGGGGAGAAATAAAAGAAGTGTGATCATTCATGGTGTTTAATGTAGCTGAGAATTTAAGAAGCTTTTTAGAAAGTTTAAAATTCTTTGAAAAAGGAAACAGGAAAATCTAAGTTACACTAATTGATGTTATATATAGCTTTAAGCAAAGTTAATGGATGTTGAAATAGTCTATTTTTATGCAGATATTAATTAAAAGAAAGAGTTTGCTTAAAATGGTTTAGGAATATTAGAAAAATGTTTATATTTTCAGAAAAAAAAATTCAAAAATCTAAATTATTTTTTTGTTTGTCAAATATAGAAGATTTTTCCCTCCTATTGCTCTTTCATGGAATAGTTAAGAACAGTGGAAAATACAGGCATTCCCATATGAAAATCCTAAAATGTATTCAGTAAGCAACCTAGAGGAGACATCAAAACGTGGAGATTCATGAATGAGGTGATTTTCTTTTGATTTTCTTTTTTTATTTTTGTGACGTTGACCCAAGGATAGTCTGCAATCATACCAGTAGTGTAAGGGTGCCCAAGGAGCTAAGACAGATGTTGATTTTCTGTCAAGAGTAGTCATCAAAAGGGACTTTAGAAACTACAGGAAGGACACAAGTGAGGAGGAAGCTATAAAAAATGTGATTCTTGGTATGCGAGTGTACAATACCTTTATTATTTTGAACTGTACATTCAAAAGCCTAGTCTAAAATGAGGAACTTAGGCAGAAATGCCTAAAAATAATAATATGTAGTTGACGAGTATAAAGCATACTGGGCACATACAAACTTTTCTATAAAGAAATACAAAAACCCATGTAGCATTTTCTAATTAATAGCCTTAGTACAGTAATAACTCATGATAAATCATGAGCATATCAGTTTTGTCATGGGAATGGAATACAAACTATTACTTGAAATTTATATAACTCCTAGAATGTATATGAATGTAGTAAAGAGAAGAAGTAAGGTATTCTCTTGATAGATGTAGCAAAAATACTTGCTGAAATTCAGTATGCATTTTTGTACAATAAATTAATATCACTTATTAATAGACATAATCTCTTTAGTGAGACACTGGTCACCTTAAGCAAACTTCCTCCTCATATGATACATAATTTCAAGCCACTGTTCATCATGAATAACTTAGAGCGAGGCGAGCTTATTGAGACAAACCTCTAATACTACAACTCAGAAAGCTGAGGCAAGTGATCACCAGTTTGTCAGTAGTCTAAGATATTTAGGGTAAGCATGTCTCACAAATTCCAATTGAGCAAACAAACCTAATATCTGTTAACACTTTTCATATTTAATGATATATTGGATTTTGACCACTTGTGAGTGTCAACTATATAAAGTGTCTCTGATTATAAGCTTATAATTTATAATCATCCTCTATTTTTAACAAAGGCATGCAATTAAGCTTACAGAAGTCTAAATTTCTTTTTTTTTCTTGACCATAATCCTAAAAGAAGTTTAAAGTTCTAAACCTGTAATATAACTGCCCAAGAGGAAGGGCATGGGAAGTTGATAAACTTCAAAATTTGATAACATATCACCATGGGCACTGAAGTATCACAAATGAGTAACCATGAAAATCATGGCTTCTGAAATTATAAGCAAAGCAAGTATTCATGGTGAACTAAGTATGATACCAATGTATTTAGCAAGCAATTACTGTGAATAAGCTACATTCAACATGCTTGAGATGGAAAATGATAAAACTGAATTTTATTTGAATCTGAAGTCTTAATAAAAGATGAAGAATCTCTATAAGAGGTAGAAACAATAGGATTAGAAAAGGTAAACTGAAGAATTTAATCTTTGAAAAGAAAATTACTTAATGGACTTAAGTCAAAATGGTATATAGTGAAATGAATTGTTAATATATGGGAAGACTGATCATTAGCTTCAGAAGAAAGGAGAGATATAAATGTGGAGAATATTAATAGAAGTTCAGTGGGACATGAAACAATATCACAGTGCTTAACACACTATAATAAATGGAATATGATTATAAAAATAATAAAGGAAATGTCAGCAATATTACATTTCAAGGTTTTGGAAGTACTTCAGTTTATATATTCAGGAAATTCACCAAACAATAAGAAAACAACAGAAAGTAATGTGTGGATGGTTAAATTGTGTTTGGTGAATTGTCTATGAACACTAATTTTCTAATATGTAATAAGAAGAAAAAAATACATAAATTTTTCAAAAGATACAAAAATCAATCTCTGGACACAATATTCATTTATGAGGAATCTGAGCAAAAAGATAGGAAATGTTCTTACCAAAGGAAAAAGTAGTTGAAAAAATTCATTCACTATCATACTGGCATTAAAAACTAAATACATCTAACTTTACATTTCAGAATGAAATTCTAAAAGTCTTTCTGTACATTTATGTAACTGTTGGAATAAACTTCATTTATAATTCCTGCTACCTCACAATTTACATATGAATCTTTTAGTGTCTGAAAACACTATGCTTTCCCATGAACATTTTATCAATACTGTTACATGTATGTCATGGCCAACATAAGTGGTAAAACTTCTAAGAAACATTGTTGTAAATATGTGTAAATCTAACAGACTAATAGACATCATTTTCAATCATTACAAGCTTACACTGATGGCTACAACGTTTAGCATTTTCCAAATGTTTCTTGTTATTAATAAGATTCTGAGTTCAATAACTTCTCTGAAGACAAGTATATAGATAATAAAGCCACCTAGAGCTACTGTAGTTTATTCTTCCCAAAATAATAGATCTATCAGTTATCTGCAGTAAGCAAAGTCATCTTTATAGTCCTCAATTTTACCATGACTAACGTTTGATTAAATTTAAATATTGTTATCTTTCATCAATTATTTCCCATTGACATTTATAGCAACACTGAGGCAAAACATAGATGACACAGGATATAAAGCAGAGTTGTTTTGAGCTTAAAATAATAATCTGATGCATATATACAAGGATCATGAGATATTTTTATAGGGCCAGATAAGAAAATGTAAACCTATAAATTTCTGAAGAGCAAATATTGACAGCTCTCGTTTCAGACTAGGTAAGCATAACCCTTAAAATCTAATTTGAAGTTGCTGCTCTAACCACAGAAGAGTAAAATGTTCATGAGTAGATGGTATGTCTTTCAGTATTATAAGAAGCTAAGAACAAAAACATCCTAGAAACACAATGAATTGAATGAGAGATCCTGGATCAATCAGACTTAAGAGTTGAAAGCTGGTGGAAGTTAAGAATTACAAAGAATGGTAGCAAAAATCTTACTTTGCCTAGAGATGCTGAGTGTTTGTGAGCAAACTTTCCTGTGAGGATATCACAGAGATGTGAAGAAAAGGGGAACCACGGAGATTTGTCAATTTCTTGACTTTGTCTCATTTAGTTGATTACACTTTAAGAGACAGAAGAACAGTCAGTCATACCAGGCATGGACTGTTTCAATTAAAAGTAAAAGATGTAGTGCAAATCCAATTCTATAGCCTATTTAGCATTTTTAATGAAAAATGTTTCAAACTGTTAAAATTAAAGATAATTCCCAGGATATTTTCTGTAGAATATCTTATAGATCCCTTATAAATCTACTGCATGTATCGGCAATTGCACTTACTGTCGATTTTTTCAAAGTCTTCAATATTATATATAGCATAAATTCAGTATGTTTAAGCCATCAAGCTGAATATAAGGAAAGAAAACCTCATGTCTGTAGTGATTTCTTTGCTGTGAGTGTCTGGCGGTATTCACTTGTTCATTAGAGCAGCTGAATATCACTTTGTCCTTCTCTTTTCTGCAGCCTCGGAGGCATTTTAGCAGCAGAAATTCCTCAAGAGTTGTGTTCTGTGCTTTGATTGATTCAGTGCCAAAGTGATTTAGTTCCGATTTCATTCATCTTATTTGCTGATTTCAGTTTCTTTGGACCAAAAAAAAAAATGAAAACAGCCCACTGAAATTGCCTTTGATAATTATAAATATGCAGCAAGGGACTTTTTTTTCTGGCATATTCTGTACTTCATAAAAGCTTATTTCTTTCCAAAACCTGCAGCGACCAGAACTACTCCTACTACTGGCCTCCACTAGATGCACTGTGATTTTTTATAAGTAATCTTTTCATATTTTTTATGCATTCATACACTGTGTTTTAATAATTCTCCCCATATTCCTTATACTCTAATTCCTTCCCTATCCTCTATAGCATGTCTCCCTCTCAACTACATTTGTTCTTTTTATGTTTGAGGTAAGTGTTGTCTGTGCATGCATGAGTAGAGGATCATCTAGATTCCAGGCCTTTTACAAGACTTATCCATTAAAAAAAAATAAATTCTCACACAACATCTATCAGTGGCCCCTTAGCTTGCGGTGAGAATTCAAGATCTCTTCCACCATTCATGATGAGATTATTGCTGACTGTTATTTGTACATGTTGTTCATGATGCCACAGGGGCCTTGAGTTCATATGTTCAACTCTACTGCCCTGTCTGTCAAATATGAATTGATAGCCGACTATCATTATGTCTAGAACTTAGGATATTTTTACCTACTCTTTCCTGATGATTCCAAGGTTTTGGGGGATGTGGATATGACATAAATACCCCATTTACCATGGAACACTGTACACTTTCTCATTCTCTGAATGCTGACATTTTAGGTCTGTATTAAACACCATACACTTTAAAGATTGTTTGATGATAGTAGAGATGAATTATGTGGATAAAGATAAGCACTTAGTGCACAGTGTGCTATTATATAAATTTAACAGAAGACTGGTTTTAGCGTCTCCCCCAAAGACCTGTGACTTTGTCAACCATGGGTTTTTGGACCAGTCAACAGTACCAGGAATAAGTTCTATTATGTGGAGTGGGTTTGAATTCATCCATGATCTTATTGCTACTTCCATGATAGTCATGCCACTATTTCACAGTGAACCTCTATTACCAGGCTTGTCATGACTGCTGCTTTCAGAGCTCTCAACTGGGAAACAGTGATTATCATTTCCTTCCTCTAGTAGAATGCATAAAGCCTTCCAGTACTAGTGCATCACTGGAGAAGAAGCTTCCTGGTCAGTCACTCTTGTTTTATTCTGTATCCTGTGACTCGAATGTGAGGTGTCTTACTATCAAGTTCTGGAGGGTATCAAAAAGCAATTATAAAAGTTTGTAATGTATGGGAATCTATGGACCCTCTCTGACCAACAATTAAAAGATTTACCCAAAACCTGGCAAAAAGGCTTTTGTTGGGTAACCTATAGTGTACCTGGGGGGATTATTGCCCAATTATAAGATAGCACCAATTAAAATACTTTTATAGTTGTGTATGTCTGTAATTTAGGAAGCTTCTACAATTATTAGGTTTGTATGCAGCATTTTTAACACTCTTCGAGTATGATTTAATCTTCCAGGTACTCTCCTCTACAATATTCTTGCATTTCTCATTGACTTTAACCATTTCTATTTCATCAATCCACTTTCCCTTTTCATAACATCTCATTTTTGAACCTTGCTTTGAAATATGGCACCATGCTCATGCTCTCCCTCCTTGTCCTTGTTTAGACACTTATATTCTTGAGACTTTATGGATGTAGCTTCTGCCAGTCTTAGGAAACAATCTCACAGAAATCTCATGGATCTTCTGGCTGTAATTCCAGCCCACTTCCACAAGGTGCAGGTGTTGTGCTGTTGATGTATCAGTTGGGACTAGGTTCCACAACTCTGCATTTTGATTGGTTTAGTTTCTGTAATGATCTCTGTCTGTTGCAAAAAGAATTTAGTGTCTGTTCTGGCTCCATCCATTTACCTAAAAATTTCTCTAGATCCACACTAGCATTTGTCACTGACTGTTGTTGCTATTATTATATTATATTATTGTATCAATATTAATAGTAATGATTCTATGTAAGAAGAGATCTCAAACTACTTTTAGTTCTCATTTTCCTGATAGTAAAAATGTAAAACCATTTTGTATACATTGCTAAGCCATTAGTATTTTTCTCATGAAAATTATTTAATTCTATGCTCAAATTTGCAATTACAATGTTTATTTGTTGTTGTTAAGCATTCCATATATAATACATATATCTGAATACACATATATGCACACACACACATATATATATGTACACATTATATGTATATATTCTTCCTTCTGTTAGATGTAAATCTGCTACTGTTTTTGCCCATTTCGTAGCCTGCTGCTTCATTTAAATTGTGGTGTCCTTAGGTGTATAGAAACTTCTTAAATTTTGTTGTTCTATTTTTCAATTGTTGGTCTTTAATGCCTGTGTTGTTTGGAAAGCTATTTCCTGTGCCTGTAAGCTAAAGCTTGTTTATTACTTTTTCATTCTCAGATTCAGGAGATGAGGTCATATGTTGAGGTTTTTTGATCTATGAAATTTAGTTTTGTTCAGACTGAGAGTGGAGCACTTTAATTCTTCTACATACAGCGATCCAGCCTGACCAACATCATTTGTTGTAGACCCTGATTTCTTTTCAGTACGAACTTCTGGCTTTTAGCCAAAATCCATGTAGTTATAAGTGCATAACTTGTTTTGTGGTTCTCAATTATATGTGATGTCTTAACACATACTCATTACTTTTTGTTTAATATCTTAAATTGAGAATATAAATGAAAACAGTTTGAGACAATGCCCAAGTATTAGGTACTATGAAAGAAACTTATGCCAAAAATGTAGAAAAATAAATTATAACAATAACTTTTTAATATGCTAATAAGAAAAGTATAGCAGCTTATAAGATGAAAAATGAACTACAATAACACAACAACCATGTTAAAAAATTTAAAGAATTATACATCTCAGGGGATGTATGACTTTTGATCAATATATTCTCATAGATTAGGGTGATCATGATTGAGTATGAAATATTTAAAAAGAATTTTAACTCCTGTATTACATTTCTCCGTTTACTGGCAAAATGAGTTGAAGCTCAATAAAAACAAAGGCATATTAAAAATTCAGTAAGCAATGATTTGTGACTTAATTCAGAAATATTTTCTTAAATGTTTGAATACTATAAGTCTACTTTTGGTTCATTGTCAAATGACATGTTAAATGACCTATAATTTGTATATATTATTCTATCTTTCCATCATTATTATGAATCTGTCAAGTTTTCTGGCATTGGTTTCTTTACTTTATGATATATCTAAAGATTTTCAACTATTTTCATTTACATGAATTTAGTAATTTTTTTAATTTGCATTTTTCTTTGTATTGTTAGATTCTAATAACAGAAGGAGGTATCATTCAAGTAGGTAGATGTTGGATACATATAATTACCAATAGATGTCTACAATGTTGAAGGTGTTTTAAATACTACAAAACTATTTAGGCAAGTGACATTATGGAGGAAAAACATAACATAATGCTTGAAACATTAAAATTTGTCAAAAGCTGAAGGGATGTCAAATGGAAAACATCCCCAGTGTTAAGGAAGTGCTGGCTAACATTTTTCACGTGAGACTACATAACATGAACCCCAGTTGTAAACTACTGATGCAGCAACAAATAAGATGATGTTAGGATTGCTCCGCGAGCTGGGAATAAGCTGGAGTACTCTAATTCAATGTAAACAGTCCCAGCACGGAGAGGAGGGATAGAAATCACAACAGAGCAGGTTAAAGAAATCGATTCTGCTCTACCAATACAAATGTGTGGGCTTATTGTGAAATCCTGACTGTTACAGAACCCATATTAGTTTCAAAATCTTACAGCTAGGAAATAGCATTTGTTTCAGAGAGAAAAATGAAAAAGGAGAACAGTCAGTCAGTTTCACCAAGAAAATTTCTATCTTTTAGTGCAAACATAGTTAAATTCTATTTCAGAGGTGGTTTAGAGGTCAGTGTTGGAGCTATTACTTTGTGTGAATCTTTGAGGATCATTTTAAACACAACAACAAAATTTAAATAATAAATACAAGTTCTTTATATTTTGTTTCAAAAGGAAAACAGGAAAAAAACTATTAAGATGAAAATTCTAGGTTCTGAAAATATATGCTAATAAAACCACATAACCATTTTCCTATATTCAAAGGTTTCTTTATTTAAACCATTGTTTAATAGATTATATTTTCTATTTTGTCATTTATAAACAATAAAAGTAGTTGTTTAAATAGTCTATAAGTGAGCTTTTTTCAAAAAAATTATTAGTTTTTGTTCCTTCCCCTCCTCCAATTCCCTCCACACACCCTCACAGTCCACCCCCCTCCAATCCTCAGAGAGGATAAGGCACATTGCTTTGTGGAAGTCCAAGGCCCTCCCCACTATATCTAGACTGAGCAAGGTATACACCCAAAAAGAATAGGATCCCAAAAAGACAGTACATGCAATAGGGGTAAATTCTGGTGCCACTGCTAGTGGCCCCTTAGTTTGCCCCAGCAATCCCACTGTCAACCACATTCAGAGGGACTAGTTTGGTCCTATGCTTGTTCCTTCCTAGTCCGACTGGAGTTGGTGACCTCCTATTAGTTCAGGTAGACTGTTTCAGTGGGTGAACCCATCTTTGCTCATATTCTCATTCCTTCCACTCTTCAACTGGACTTTGGGAGTTCAGTCCATTGCTCCAACTTGGGTCTCTTCCTCTGTTTCCATCAGTTGCTGAATGAAGGGTCTATGGTGATAATTTAAGATATTCATCAGTCTGACTACAGGGCAAGTCAAGTTTGTATTCCCACCAGCAATGGAGAGTTCCCTTTACTCCATATCCTCTCAAGCATAAGTTATCATTGGTGTTTTTTTTTAATCTTAGCCATTCTAACAGGTGTAACATGGTATCACAGAGTTGTTTTGATTTGCATTTCCCTGATGGCTAAGGATGTTGAACATTTCCTTAAGTATCTTTTGGCCATTTGAGATTCTTCTTCTGAAATTTATCTTTTTAGTTCAGTACCCCATTTTTTAATTGGGTTATTTAGACTATTAATGTCTAATTTCATGAGTTCTTTATATATGTTGAAGATCAGTCCTTTGTCTGATGTGGGGTTGGTGAAGATCTTTTCCCATTTAGTAGGCTACCTTTTTTTTCTTATTGACTGTATCCTTTGCTTCACAGAAGCTTCTCAGTTTCAGGAGGTCCCATTTATTTATCGTTGCTCTCAGTGTCTGTGCTACTGACGTTATACGTAGGAAGTAGTTTCCTGTGCCCATGCATTGAAGACACTTTCTCTTCTATCAGATTCAGTGTAGTCGGATTTATATTGAGGTCTTTAGTCCATTTGGAATTGAGTTTTGTAAATGGCAATAGATATGGATCTATTTTCATTCTTCTACATGTTGACATCCAGTTATACCAGCACCATTTGTTGAAGATACTCTCATTTTCTATTGTATAATTTTAGCTTCTTTGTCAAAAATCAAGTGTTTATAGATTTGTGGATTAATATCCAAGTCTTCAATTTGATTCCATTGGCCAACTTCTCAGTTTTTATGCCAATACCAAGCTGTTTTTATTACTGTAGCTCTGTAATAGAGCTTAATGTTAGGGATGCCTCCGGAAGTTCCTTAATAAACAATCCTGTACAATAGTGATCATTTTTTAAGAAACTCAGTGACTTTCAGAATAAATCTGTTTGACCTCCTGTTGATGTAAGCAAGGTGCAGAACAAAAATCCAAACAAGAAATAGTCTTGCTTTGTCCAAATCTTTATAGTTGCATTTTGGCCTTGATGAAGGAAGAAAGCCTTGTTCCACTTTCCATCTGCTTCCTCTACATCTGGCTTATGGTTGAGGGTGTGAGTTTCCTACTCTGACGAGAATCTCTGTCCCTTTCTGCTTCCCGCAATGATGGACTCTTCTTCCACTGGAACTATCAGCTTTCAGTGATGTGCTTTATCACAGCAACAGAAAGGTAACTAATATATGGACTTCTGCTAATGACCTTAATTTTAGTAAACTGTCTTTGGAGTAAATAAATTTTATTGTAAAATTTAGAACACTGATGCATGAAATAATCTTATAAATATACAGATTATTGGTATCTGCTCTACGCTCAGTGTTGCTAATTTGTATTTTTAAGAATTTCATTGTATCGTCAGTAAGCAAGTTTTCCTCTTTTGTTTATATACAACCTTATGAACTATGAATGCACAATTGTTTTAGGTATTAACAAGTGTTTATTACTTCAAGTAAGTATTTGTTCCTTTATAGTATGTTCTATTCCTTTCCATATAAATTAGGCTATTGTTCTCAAGTCCTAAGAGGAAAAATAGGCACCTCCCACAGGAACAACATTTACAGAGAATTTTTTTTATTTATTAAAGATTTCTATCTCTTCCCCACCTCCGCCTCCCCTTTCCCTCCCCCTCCCCCAATCAAGTCCCCCTCCCTCGTCAGTCCAAAGAGCAGTCAGGGTTGCCTGCCCTGTGGGAAGTCCAAGGACCACCCACCTCCATCCAGGTCTAGTAAGGTGATCATCCAAAATGCCTAGGCTCCCACAAAGCCAATAGGTGCAGTAGGATCAAAAACCCATTGCCATTGTTCTTGAGGTCTCAGTAGTCCTCATTGTCCGCTATGTTCAGCGAGACCAGTTTTATCCCAGGCTTTTTCAGACCCAGGCCAGCTGGCCTTGGTGAGATCCCGATAGAACATCCCCATTGTCGCATTGTGTGGGTGCACCCCTCGCGGTCCTGACTTCCTTGCTCGTGCTCTCTCTCCTTCTGCTCCTGATTTGGACCTTGAGATTTCAGTCCGGTGCTCCAATGTGGGTCTCTGTTACTTAAATCAAAAGACCAAAACTATTTGTAACAAAATGTATTATACAACCAATAAAACTTAAGTGTGGAACTTTGGGAATAACCTCCTTGTTCAGCTAAAATAATGCTTATATAACTAGCAAACTTAGACAAGAGAGCTAAGGGCTTAAAAACTTTGGGAATGTGGTAGCAGAGAAAATTGACATGTGGAGGTAAGATAAAAGTGAGGTAATACATATGAGTCTGGCTGTGGATACTACTTCTGTCCAGGGGCCCCTTCTTTGTCCTAGGGTAGTGCTGCTTAGGTAAATGATAAGTGGTCTGTTTTTGTTATGAAAATTAGTACAAACTCAGGACCCAGTGATTTGTGACCTGAACATAATCAAGTGTCCTTGTTGTTTTCAGCCTCCTAAAATATCTCTGAATCATGTGCTCATTTATTTCCAACAAATAAGAAATTAATTATATGAGAAAATATCATAATTCTTTTACCTAATGAGGAAGATAGCTGATAAAATTGTAGTGCTGGGCCTGATAAAATCTGATTCTAGAGCATCATGGGAATAAAAGGAAAAGAATTGAAAGAGCCAAAGTGAAGTTATTCCTCCTGAAGGACCCAACAGTCAAAGCAACCTAAAAATGCTATCTAAACATCCAAGTACTATATACTATATGTTATGCACTATGGATTGGGTGATGATTTATGCTTAAATTTCAAAAGCTTAAGATTTTAGCTTCCTTAATTGAGGTATGCTTTCTAAGACCTGGAAGACTCCAAGAATACTCCTCGTGTAATTATATACATTTATATCAATGAAAACTTTAAATAACTTTGCATTTCTAGGCAAATAGGACTAAGAATAATTTCTAAACCCAGACAAAATAACTTGGATTATCCATAAGTTTGCTTCTCTTTTTCCTGATAACATGTTACAAAAGCATAAAAAAAGTAGTCTAAATTGCCACCGGAAAACTCACAGGGTGAGCAAAACTCATAGAGAGACATTAACAGAAACATGGTTTAGGGTAGGCTGAAGCGATGCTATAATAGCCTAAATCATTATGTACTATCTGTGTTCCAAAAACTGCTGCCAAAAAACCTGTCAGGAGACAGCTCTGTCTATGATTTTGCCCGCCCTCATGTCCCACCTGCATGTTGCTGCCACTGCTACTTTGGCCTCCCACACAAGCTCACCTTCCCTCGACCTACCCCTTGCTATATGCAACTCTGCTTACTGAATCAAAGTCTAGAGTGAATTCATCTAACTGATACACAGTAAACTAAGTGTAAAATCTAGTTGGGATTGAAAAAGAATGAAAAAGAAATCTTGAAAATCAGCTTGTAATGAATTGTAAACTACATTTCTTGCGCTAAGTCAGAATGGCGGACAGGTGCAACCAGAAAAGAATGCGTTATTCCCCAGAGGTCACACAGCAGTTTCAAAAATCTTTAACTCATGCCCTTTTGCCCAATTATTGCCTTTCAAAAAAATTTTAATGACCTCAGATTGGCTTTACTATTCCCAGAAAATCCTGACGGCTCATGCTCAGACAAACCCTTAAGTTTCCATAGGTTCTTCTGAAAAGAAACTAACACAACACCGGTCGCTATTCTATGAGAAGATCTTAGTATTTTTTGACCAAAGCCCAGACTCTACAAAAGTTGTTCATTTCTTCCTAGTTTTTGAGTCGGATTACACAGTAATCTTTATTATCATTGTCTTGCTGTGAATCAGTAAATCACCCTGTGGGACCACAGTGTGCCCTGCCTTTCTTGGTCTGATTAGGTTTAAGCCAGAATCAGGCAATGATTTAACAGAAAGGTGTCAAAGAATTTTTTTTTAATTTCCTTTGATTTTTACCATTTTATATTAGGGATAGGGATTGTATTTTTCAGAGGTGCCCATAAAGTACAGAGGGTTATAAAGAGAATATTCCCCCAGAGTAAAATTTCCCAGAAGAATAAAAAGGGGGTATTTGCTTATTAGTATCCATTTCTAATTTTTCAACTCTAGTATATTTTCTTACATTTTATATTCTGCAAATTAAAAAATGTAATTTCCAATTTCTGTCATTTATTATTTTATTCATGATGATGAGCTAACTTATCAGTTTGTTTGATGTCTGCTGCATCTCATTTATTTCTTACTGGCTCAAAAGAGAGACATTCAAAAAACGTGATAAAAATGATCTACCAGATGAATCTGGCATATTTTATTGTATATATCTAGTATTTTTATTACACAGATATTTATAAAGATGCCACATTGCTATAGAAGTGCTTGACATAGCATATTGGAACCCATTCTCTTTGGAGACATACCTTGCTCTGCCTAGATAAAGGGGGGCAGTCCTTGATCCTGGCTCAAAGTGACATGTCAGACTTTGTTACCTCCCCATGGGATGTCTTAACCTTTCTGAGGAGTGATGGGGTGGTGGAGCGAGGGGAAGATGGTGGAACAGGAGGAGGGGAGGGAGTAGGAACACGATAGCTATATAAAGCTGAAAAAAGATTGAATTAAAAATATTATGGACAAGGTTACAGTAAAATATATTTTTATAAATGAAAACTTTATATTATGTCTATATTTAACATCTTTTTGAATAAAGACTCAAATGAACCTAATTCTACTATTACACAAATTCTACATAATTCTCTGTTATAACATGGAAACTTTCTTAAAGATGAACTAGTTAATCTAAAACAATGTTCTTAAACATTGGTATTAAATATATAGTAAATGAATAAGGTTAATTAATTGCTAGGTTTATTTGGTTTTGTAGTAGTAATGAAATATGATTTTACTCTGTATTAATAATGTGAATTTGTGGAACACATTATTTGTCTTTCAACTCTCACAAGAAACAACTCAAAGTTTAGTATGCTTGTTTCACTTCTCCTGCCAAAGCAAATCTATAGAACAACTCAATTAATCAATTAGAAACACATGCATCGCAATTACTTAAAAATGCTGTGACATTAATTGAATGACAGATAAATGTTTTATTTCTAAAAATATGTTTCAGATATTTAGCTGATTGGGAAGACTATAGTGATCTATACTTGAAATGTAGAATTTCAATTTAGATTTTTGGTTTACATAATATTACTTTATAGTACATTGCTTGCTATGAATGGGGTATAATATAAAGACATGAGGGTTTAGTTTGTAGAGTGAGGTGATATGGTCAGGTGATTCTTAGTAGTACATGAGCTAAAGATAATGTGTTTGTTTTTGTTAAATTTATTTGGGGTTGGAACTGATAAAAGTATAAAAGTCATACAGAAGCCCAGGCAGCAAAAATGAAGAAGAAGAAAACCTTGTTTAGATTTTTGATGTGGGAAAAAGGCTATAAACCGACAAGTCCTTTGAAGTGACTTCAGATTGTCCTTAGCTGCCATATTCATGGGATGGGAAATCCAGTAAGAGACAGGAAAGCTGGTAGTGTGATGGTATTTACTGGGAGGATTACATAAAGGGAAGATTCTTCCTGAGAGTGGTTTGCTCCCTCCAGCAACAGCTAAAGGTCATCCTAGGTTAAATCTGCTGTTCCTGCATTTCTGCTCTTGGCTTCGCCTACCAAGGAATCTAGACTAGAGTTGCTGTTTAGTTTCTTTGATGTACTAAAATGGACTGAAGACCACAGGCTTATTACTATCCCAAATAACACATTGGAATTGTTGAGGCATCCAGTTTCATATTCTAAACAGCTGCCAGGTTTTTAGCTTCTGTCATGCAGACAAACCCCATTGGCCTACAATTTATATTGTGTAAAAGAATCTAACATAGATGTTTTTCATGTATATGTAATCATTTTGTCCTTTTCACTTAGTCCTGGCTACGGTAACCCAGGGAGACAATTACTGTCTAATAACATGATGGTAAGACAAGGTACTTCCAAATTTTCTCTAAACTTTGATGAATTCAGACACATCTGTTTCTGTCTCTAGGCTCTTGCCGTTGCCTTCTTGAGTCTATTTATTTAAACAAATGCCTATAAATTCCTTCTCTGTCACTCTGATATGTAAGAACGTTCTTCCAAAAAACAAAGAAAACCAAAAACTTTCTTGTCTGTTTAACAACCAAGCAACATTGTCCCTGAAAGTAGAAATCATCTTTGAAGTTGAGATATTACATTATACATTTGTGGGAGGGGCAATGGATAGCAACCAAGAAGCACAAATACTCTAATAACTAAAAGAAGCACTTGAAAAGTCAAATAATTTCAAGTTATCCTATTCAGCAACCTTACCACAATCTCTTCTTTCCTTTGTCATTACCTTAACTCAATACTTAGGAACTTCTCCACTCTCATTGTTTCAACAGAACTGTGTACGTATTTATTTCTGGCCTCTTGATCTCATTTTAATCACTTTACCAAATATAGGTATTCTTTGCTTGCTTAATGTTGAGCAGAAGAATTCTGACATGGCATAAGAAAGTTTGGAAAAGAAACGATACTCTTTGTGGGAAATGATCAGAGATTAAAAAAAAAAAAGAAGAAGAAGAAATACTGCTTTTACAGACTACCAGTGCTCTGGACAAAGCATTTGCCTGTGTTAGTACGAACATCCAACTTTATCCTTGAGTACCAAGGTTAGGAATGAAAACCCAGGGAAGAATGTTTTATTAGGAACATTATCAAGTCCATGGTTGTTCTTTAACTACCACACAGACCTTATCATCCTCTTGCTTTAGGAACAATATGGTTGTGGGGGGGGTACATTTTTACCAAAGTGTTCCCTATATTATAAAGAAATAGCTTATGATTCTTTTCTTTGGATTTCCTCAGTGGTCAAAATGATAGCCAAAAGAAGGTTATTTGAATAAATAAATGCTGTAAGTTAACTGTGATACAAAATTAAATCTCCATGTCAACCTTCTCACCAGACCTGTATCTGTAAATTTTGTGAATATATAAAATATTTTACATATTTTTCAGACTTGTTATTGTTAAGTGGCATTAGTTTTGAGTCTTGAAAAATGCTTCCCTTCAAAACTTGATTTTCTGTCTCTCTAATGAAAATAATAATTCGTCCACCTGTTCAAATGCCGAAGCAAAAACCATGATCACTCACTGTAATAATTGCCTTCAAGTCTATGACAACCCATAACTTCCTCTCCTCCAGAAATCATGCTCATTTTCCTTCAGGTTGAGCACAGTTCATTCAAATCTGATTCCATGAGACTAAAAAATATGGTCTCAAACTCATTATTGGTAGAAGATACTTGAAGATCCAGATATAAGTCCACACACCTACAGGAGCGTTCATTTTGACAAAAAAAAATGCTATAAAAACACCGTGTAACAACAACAACAACAACAAAAAAGACACATTCTTTACCAACTGGTGCTGGATTCTGGAAATCCACATGTCAACAGGTGAATATGCATTCCTCTCTTTCATCCTGTATATAAATCAATTGCAAATGGAGCAAAGATCTAAATATTAGATGTGGCACTTTCTAAATTCTTGAAGATGAAATCGAGAGTATTATTCTTGATACAGCTTAAAAAATGACCTTCCTTGGTAACCCAGGAAATAGTGCTACCAACAAACACATAGGACTCCATGAAACAAAATTGTGAATTTTTCTCTTTCTTAACAGTCTCCACAGTAACACAAATACATTGTTTTACAGAAATGTTTCAACCTAGTAAGATTACAACGGTTTTCTGTATATTTTATTTTTCTGTAATATTCTAAAATTGTAGGGTACATGTTATTATTTTTGAAAAATTCTTAACAGATTAATGATAGTTTTAAAACTTAACATGATCATACAGGTTCATCATTCCCATGAATTGATTTCATAGCATGTGCTAGCTTTAATATATGTGCAGGCAATACAGAGCTACACAGTCATAGTCAGTAAACATTTGAGAGTTTTTCCTGATGTTAATTTTCATTTTTTGTATTAAAGAAAATATTAAAAGCTGAATTAAAGCAGATGTCTTAAATGACTATGCATATATATCACAGAATATTATATCCATGTTAAATAACTATTTCAAAATTGGAATTAAGCAAATTCTTCTGTAAATATAATCATATGAATCATATAAATAAAACCATAAAAATGTTCGAATTTTTAACCAACATAAAATGCTATATTAAATTTATTATTCAACCGTACATGATGTATTGAAGAAATGTGATCTTTCTTTGCAAAAAAATTCATAAATAATCTTAATTTTTGATCCTTACAATAGAAGCCACTTGTGTTGAATGCATTTAATTCAGCAATTCTTGGTTTCATACTATACTATGAAATATCATGTGCCATTATATTCATCTAACTATGCACACTGGAAGGAATTCAAAATTCAATAGTATGAAGAAAATTAGGGAAGAAAATCACATCTGTGAAGTGAGGGAATGAATATCATTTTAGAGAAAAACATAAAAGAGAATCACTTTAACTATATCAAGCTTTTGTTGCCAATTTCGTCTGCAAATCATACTTGATAATCTTACATATGTTCTGCCTTTATGTAGCACAATGCAGTTAGATTGTATATTCATTACCAAGTTGAATCACTGTATCTTTTTGAATTTACTAAAATGCATAATTAAACAACCATTGTCATTTTCTGTTTCTAATCATAAATTAGCCACTGTGGCAAATAGATTATAAATAGATATAATACACAGATGAGACAGATGGATAGATAGACATATATATTAAACAGTGATCAATATATAGAGAAGCAATTATTTTCTACTACATTTTAGCTATGCTCCTGTAGTAACGTTGAATGTCATTAGCTACTCTAAATCTATAGGATGTTAATAAGCACTTTCTATGATGAATAATAATTACTGACATATAAATAAAATTTTAAATCTTAAAAGCTAAATTTTTGAAAAGTTATTAATTTTTATATTAGTGGCAATGAGATTTACTTTCAGCCGTGTTCCTATTTATATATATTTTATGTATATACATTCTATTTTCCTTTTTTTTTTTGTTTTTTCTAGAAATAATTTCTCTGTGTGACAGATTTGGCTGTTCTGGAACTCCGTTTATGATCCAGGCTGGCCGTGAACTAATGTGGTTCTAAGCTGTGTCCCACTTCCATGACCTTGCTTTTGTCACTGTCACAGGGCTCAGAACCACTTGGTGGCCACAAACATGGTTCCACTTTATGTCTGGGAAAAAGACCCCAGACAGGAAACCGGGATCACTGTTGATAAAAGAGTGTTTGGAAGAAAGTAATGAAAGACAAGTGGGAAATAATATCAGTGAAAGAACGAGGAGAACAAAAACCAGCTCCCTTTATTACAAATAAGAGTTGTCTTGGATTTTTGTTATTTTTGGTGTGCCCAGAAACAGGAAGAAAGCCCAAAGGGCTCTGAGTAGACTTTGACAGTAGATCAGAGAGATGCAAAATGGAAGAGGTCTCTAGCAGACACAAAACCTCTAAGGGAACAAGTTACTTAGCCAGCTTGTAAAGCAGGCTGGCCTCGAACTCAAAGAGATCCTCCTGCCTCTTCCTCCTGAGTGCTGGGATTAAAGACCTGTACCACTACCACCGGGCAAGGACCATATATTCTTATTAACACGATAGTCTATGGGGAAGCAATTTAGGTAGCCTTTAGTCCTGATAATACCTTAAGAATATTCTGTATTGACTTATATTGTCACCATTTTACTTTCCTGCAATTCTATTTCATTTCACATTATGTATTGATCTCTTTTGATCCTTAAATCTTATCTGATAAACTCTTCCTTAATCATTTCTAATGACACAGAGAAAGATCTGTATGAAGTCTTCTTTCTCCTAAAGTAATGTCTTTATATATCAACAGACTAGTGCTTTAAGAAAAATAATCATTTAAGATCACTTCAAACCAATGATGACCTAAGCTGGCTCAAGACAACATCCGTCTCTATAAAGCTGGTGAACTTTAAGTTCATAGTAGACCTTCGTTGCTAAATTTATATAAATTCTCACCAGTGACTTTCTTTTTAAGAAGTCCTGAAGCATCTGTTTTGTTTGTTTGCTTGTTTTCAAAATGTGAGAAACCCCTTCTCTATTCTAGGTCCTCAGACAACTTCACGTATGCATGCATAAATCTTGACTACTTTTCCTACTTACTAAATCAGTGGAAATTTGGGGATGAAACAAATACCTGTCATGCTGGATGGGTTTTGGCTGTATTTCATCACAAGCGTTTGTTTGAGAGGCTAGATTGCTTCATCTACTTTAAATTTATCACAAGTAACAAGAAATATGCCTAAAGGAGTGTTCATAATCCTGATATTTTAAGCAAGTTAATCAGGTACAGCAAGGCCACAGATAAGTAATTTTGATAAATTATGCATCAGAATGGAATAAAATGCATATGCACTTGATTTTGTTTAATTGTATCATTAATAAGGGTTTCCATATAGAATCCATGCATGGATATGCATATAATAATATGTATTAATACAGCTTGGACATGAGCTGAAGATGGAAAATAATTGTCATTTTCCTTATTGGTTGCAATATTTGAAAATTATTTACCGTGAAGGAAATAGGTGTTTATTCATAAAAATAGCTTCACTGCTTATAGGGTAATTGCATGAGATGTTAATTCCAAGAGAAAATTATCATAGTCTTTCAGGATTCATAAAATGAAGGGAAAACACTCATTAACTTCTTTTATAAGACAACAACTATGTAAATGGTTAACCAAGATTTGCATTGATATGATAAATGTTATTTCAGGTGACAAAAGTACATTTAAATATTAAGCCACTGAGAGAAGAAAGAAGAATACATATTCTCTATATAGTGAGGATTACTTGAAACATGTCTCAAGATAATATAATTTCTTTGGTACATGACAGAAATAAATGAAACAATAAAAAAAAACTGAACTAAAGTAAGGCATTATTTTGCATTTTTTTTAGAAACTCAAACAAATCAAAACAATGAAGTTGATTGAAGACTGAAGTTTGAATACACATAGTGATGAATTTGCAATCACAAAATAGTCCACAATTTTTATGATTTACAGCTGTGTTTAAATAAATCTATCTAATTATACTGCAGCCTGCCGTGTAATCACGGGCTAATCCCATTCGCATGCTTAGAAAATGATAACAGTGAGCTCCACTGGGCATTGAAGACTTAGATAAACAAATTGCGAAGTTTCTAGAGTAATCCTAGGTATTTCTTTTTCTGATTTGTATTTGGCTCCCTGCTTCTAACAGATCATGGTTTTGACCTTAAACCAGAAGTAAGAAAGACAGATAAGTCAGTGCTTGACACTTTCCCGCAAAGACTAGACCATCTGGACACTTTATATTTGTAACAGGTGCTTCTGGGATTTAGAGCCTAATTCTGGCCCAGATTCTGTTCTGTATGGGTGACTCTGTTGCTATGTGCAATTGTGCATTGCATTAATTGGAGAGAATAGAAAAGGCCAAGTACTGCAATTAGTCAGTTGGTCATGCAGAAAAGAGTCTAGTGGCTTCGAGCCATGAAGTGCTGGGTGCACAGATGCACAGGGCGATCAGTTTTAGTCTGTGGTGTACCCCTAGCCAGTGACAGGTAAAATGCAGCTATGACTTGATGCAAGCTTTCTGTCACCCTTTAAAAAAAAAGCCAACAACCAACCAACCAACCAAACAAACAAACAAAAAACCCTGGAATTGCATACTCTTACCATTGAGAGAAAATGCTTCTGTTTAATCACCTGAAAAAACAGCTATTTTTGCATAATACAGCTTGGATATTTAAGAGTGATATAAAATGCATAGAGTTGGTAGAAAACTACACATATATTTATTTATAATGATTGAATTTGTTCTTTAATTATGAAATGTTTCAATGTGATACTTACTAGTTAAAGTTACTAATGAACTCTATTCCTATAATTAATACATTAGGAGAATTGCCAAAAACCTAATAAGATGAAGAACAAGACTGAAAAATAATTAAGTAGTCTACATGATAGTGATTAAATAAAAATAGAAACAAGAGAATAGTCTCAACTGAACAAGTCCTTTATTTTATTTTTTTTCATGAAACTAAATTCTAAACGTTTAAGTCATTGGACATACTTTTCATGTTGTCATTACATGTTAGTGCTTTCAATATTCAGTGCTATGTTATGAACAAAAATTTTCTGCAGCTAATTTCATAAACTAAAAAAAAATAGAAGTCGTCTATACTGTGAATTGTAAACTGAACAAAATAGAAAAACCCTTGTTTTCACGGAACTTGGAGGTATGAGCAATACGCAGTGTATATTTAATGCTTACTTTTGCATGTTTTCCAATTTTAGTAATAAAATTGCATTATAAGTAAAATAATGAGGTCAAAGCAAGCGAGAAATATACAGATGCTGCTACGAACTGTTAGGACAGGGAAGGACTCTGTGGTGGTATTACATAGAAACATATGGTGAAATGAAAACATATGTCATCATTTTAGATAAGCTATCACCTGCAAGCTCATGGATTTGCAAACACTGATAGTCAACTGGTGACTCTGTTTGGGGCAATTTTGGAATTTGGAGAAGGTGGGGTATCTACTTTTGTTTGTGCCTTGAGGTATAAGTTAAGAGGAACCTTCATTTCCTGTCCTCTCAACTTTGCATCTTTCAAGATATGGGGAGTCCAAATTAAATCATCTACTTTTATGAAAATCACAAGCATTACATATATCATGATGAAGTGTATGCTCAAACCATGAGCTCAAATAGCACCTACCGAAGTCACTTCTTGCCAGGTGTTCTATCCCAGAAACATGACAAATAAGAATTCCAACACTAATAATCGGTGCCGGACAGGATGCTGCAATCAAGGGATAAACACAGGGAACAGTCATCTACCCATACCTAGTTGTGTGTATGAATATAAGAACAACCTCAATCTTCCCTCAAAATGTTCTTTTTACCTTTAGGTATTGTATATTTTGTCTGAGATTATGTTTACTTAGTTTGGGATCTGTTTTTGTTTCTCTGGTGCGTATGATACACCTGTATGGTCCTGTTCCCTCAGGAACTGCTTCGCCCACGTTATCTTTATTTCCTCATGTGCTGACTTATTAAACATCAAAATACTGGCACCAGAGTAAGGATATTCAATTGCAGACTGAGAAGCCTGCTAGATTTGCTACTTTAAATGACAAGGTATAATTAAAGGAAAGGTGAGGGACTGTAAAATAGGTCTTAATAAAGAAACCTTTCAAAGAAGAACATACTAGCACTTAAAATTATATTTTTTTATAAATTTTAAACATATTTGTATCTGATATTTTGTTATATTTAATTCATGATATAAACATGAAATAATTCTCATACACACATACACACATATATATGTATCATATTTTCTTGAATTATGTGGAAGATAATAAACTCAGACTTAAAGTCTTGGACTCACTTATCTTTTCTACCATATTTTTAACAAATAAAAGAATGAATTATATTTAGAAAATGTTTATTTTTTCCTTCTGAATTATTTAGAAAATAACACTATAAGAATGATAATAATGGTAGCATAATAATAGATCTATGTATCAGAGGAGATGGCAGGAAGTGTGTACTGTTTTGGCAAGGTATTTATGATTTGCTTGTGGCATTGAAGAAATATCGAAGAACAGCATCTCCTCATCTTAAAAAAAATCTGATCTTAGGAATCAGTCTCAGTGGCACTGATTTTCCACATTGAGGCTCTTAGTTGTGACTGCTAATGTTGTTTCATGGAGTTTATATCTCTCCATAGCAGCTAATATGGATCCCCTCAAAATGCTTTTCCTTTAAACTCTCAGAAACATTCACTAAAACTACTGCCGTTGATTAAAGCAGCCACAAAGGATAATGGGAATTGTTTACTATAACTTTTAGGCTTCTTGTATCTGCTACATCCTAAAATTATCAAAACACCATAAGAAACCTGTAGGAATCTGCTGGAATGAAAGTTTATTGTTTCACATTCTGAAAAGTCTTCTTTAGATATATATCCAAGTAAGATAGAAAGAAGATATTTAAATCTTTATACCAAGGAGGACAACTTATACTTGTCCTTTTCCATCTCTAAAGTTTTCAGATTTGCCATGTTCTGTCTCCTCACTGGCTTAATTAAAAAGTGGAAAGTATTTCAACATTTAACTATTACCAAAAATCACTTAGGAAAGTCAAGATCTGGATAATTGATAACCCTATCATAGCTGTTCAAGATAAAAATTAAAGAGACAAACTGGGTAATATAGACACTTATTATGTTTCAAAGGGAAGGGGAACAGACTGGGGAAGGAGAACAGACAGAAAAAGAGCAATCACCTCATTCATATTGGTATTCAAGGATGTTTTAGAGTCACAATATTCCCTAACATTTATAGCAAGTATTTATGAACAATTTTCTTCTACTGCTAAGAACTTCACTCTTTGCTCAAATTTCTTACATTTTCACTGATTTTGATCCACATTTGCAAATTATTTACATTTTTTATGGAAAAATATTAAAAAGTAGCCAACAGTTTTTCAGTTTTCAAATTTGTGCTTTGGTTGTTCATAATCATCTCTTCTGTGTAATCTCCCTTTAAGCCTGTGTCTTGTTCTGTGGTCTTATTGCATAGGTTTTTTATTTACTGTGCTAATCAGCTACGTTCATTGAGTCCTTCTCATAGTTCTAAGTGTAGTCGTCCCCCTTTTCTGCCCTCTTACTCTACTTTATCAACATTCTATTTATAATAGGTATGTTTTTGCTTATAATCCTACAGCTTTATCCAGATTTGATGTTGGGAATCACTATGGCTATAAGAAACATTCTTTCTAGATGACTTGTGAGCAGCCAAACACTATACTAAAGCGATGTGACGTTCTTAAATCTCCTATGAAGCCTTTGTGATAACCACCTGTCACAATTCCTGTGTCTGATAAATCCTTACCCTATCTGTTAGACTTTCACATGTGAAACTGCAAAGCTTCCTTTCAATTTGTTTTCTAAAATATCCTCCAGATAACAGTAATGCAGTAAGCCAACAAAAACTTGACCACTAGAATTAGCAAATCACTCTTCTTAAATTAAAATGGTCAGTTTTGTTTTACTCGGCTTTAAAAATTATTACCAACCATTAAAAGCACATGAACACATTTGCCAGTTTGGCAGAAAGTTATGTCATTTTCTTCCCCGCCTTTTCCTCATCTCTTTGAAAACTCATTATCATTGAACATTGTTTAATAAAAGTGTTCATTCATGGTAATCGATATATTTATGCTTTTAAATCTTCATGCTAGTAGATCGAAATTGCTTCTAAAATTACTTAAAGCATGATCTTTTCATAGAGACCTTCATTAGGCACAGTCACTGAGCCTTGATATACCTTGGGCCACGAGAGTTCAGAATTAAAATTTAATTAAAATTAAAACCACTGGTAAAAAAAAATAGTCCAACACAGCTAGGGGAAATTTCACAAGGCTCCATTTTAAATGACGTGTATCAATGACTGAAGTCTTCTCCATGTGGAACGATGCTTTTGTATACTGTAAAAATTTGTTACTCGTATTGATTTGATAAAATGATTATTAGCCAGTAGCCAGGCAGGTGGTATAGGCAGGGTGACCAGGCTATGAGAATTCTGGGAAGAGGAAAGGCAGAGAAGCAGTCACCAGTTATAAGAGCTAGTTAATAATAAACCTGAGCTAATAGGCCAAACAGTTAATAATTAATATAAGCCTTTGTGTGTGTGTTTTTTTGACACTGAACAGCTGCAGGACCAGGCAGGACAGAAATTAGAAACTTCAGTCTACACCATGTAATCAGCACATACATTCCCGAGGGCAACACTAAACAGATTGAAATATATATATATATATATATATATATATATATATAT
>JABTXL010000002.1:21278258-21332039 GCA_025134845.1 Neodon shergylaensis | reverse complement strand
AGATAGATAGATAGATAGATAGATAGATAGATAGATAGATAGATAGATAGAGAGAGTATGTGTGTGTGTGTGTGTACAAGCACGATTAGAAGAAAATCATAGAGATATGAGAGGTTGAGAGGGAGTAAATACTCTTATAAATCTCATACCTTTTCATATAATTTAGAATGTCACTCTACATATTTAAAAGCATATATATGGTTACCTTATCATATGTATATACATATGTATACATTTATAAAGATATTTCTCTGATTTTTAGATATGTATTTTTAGTATCATTCTATATAACGTATTTCTTGTGTAAACATATAAGGGAAAATCAGGCTTAAAAAATCATTTCAGTAAAGCAGCTTTTCAACGTCAAATAACTCTCTGGACTCTATTCTCAGAACACAATTTAGTGCTGCAAAGTATCGCAATTGATTTATCTGAGTAATGAAAAAAAAATCAAGCTCTTTGTTCATAATTCTTTTATCAAACCACAAGGTCACATATACTTTTGAATTTGAACCTCTTCTTAAATATTATTGCTGATTTAGATCAGTTTCCAAGAATTTCTTTTCCACAGAGTGAGATTAAAAACATAAGTATTGTAAATAGAGCTACATTTTCTTAATTTACACAGTTCTCTCTACAAGCTTAGAAACAAAATAATAATTGGCACAAATAGCAAGATCCTTGTTCTTAGGTTAAGGCCTTTGTGGATTTTTTCTATTTCTCATAAGTGTTCAACTTAATGCAATCTGTCTTTGGGAGGAAGATGGTGATTTTATTTGGTTATAATAACAGACTTACAGGTGATTTTCTTCAACACAAGCACAGAAATTTGTGTATCCTTGTTGTCTCTAAAGACACACTGAGGAAAATAAAGGATGCATGTATGATAAGTATAAGAAATAGGAGAAGCAGAAAACATGAGAATGACTATTTTTAATAAGACAGGATTACATTATTAAAATAGCACAATAGTACAAAAATTAATTTATGTAAAAACTAAAAACTGACTAGAGAGCTGGCCAATCTACTGACTTTTCTATGTAAGGGTGACATACTGTACATACGTCTTCTGGTCCAGGAGCCAGAACACGTTTCTTTAGAGTTTCATTTAGTCTTGATTACTGAAATGCTCACTGTTTTTTTGCCTCCTTTAATTTCCCTGTTTCCTGCATTTATTAATTTTTGTCAAGTTGTATTAATTAAATAAACTTCTTTCTTCAAGTCATACCAGAACTGCCTCTCTCTCCTCTAACGAGCCTACAAGCATTCTGACAGTGCTAGTGTATTCCAGGTGAGTGCCTGCACCAGCTTGCTCAGCTATCCTTATGTGCCATCTGTTCCTTGTCTTCAGAGTCTTAGTTACTAGTATGCCCTGGGTGTTTTCTCTTTGATAGTGCAGTATCTCAATTAGTTGTTCTAACTGTAAGAACAGAGCTCTCTCCTCAAAGGGGCAAACAGGTAAATTATTTGGGAGCCAAATATGAGTGACCATGGCCTGAGTACAAAGCTTTGAGTGACTCCAAATTCACATCCCAGTGTGACAACATTTTCATAAAACTTTACAGTAACAGAAGAAAGAAAATCATAAATCAAGAAGCCAGTGTTCTAGTATGTTGACAGAGATAGCAGGTTGCAGGTAAATCTCTGCTGTAGGCTTCAGATGCATTGACAGCATTGTTAACCGTTTAGTTGGTTGACACTAACATTCTGTTAATATATTTCCGAAGGTTTTGCCTGATAGTATCAATGATGTAAAGACAGAGACAGAGCTGTGCAAAGAATGTTGCTAATAGGGTAAAGTAGACCAATAGAAGTGGCAATTTGTCTGGAGAGGCAGCAGTGTAAAACCTCCACAATTACCGCCATTTACATGTATAGTGTGTGTATGTGGATGAGGGCATGAATGTTTCCGGAAATTCTGTTCACATTCCTACCATAAACTAGTCCTCACATTTGATTCATGTAGAATGTTCTGTGTGCTTTTGTATTTTTCAGATGGCACCATCCTCCTCACCACCAATCTTGTGTACCTGACAGAGGTTCATTTGAGCCACATTGTTGCCTTTGTTACTTTAACACTTTTCTTAAAGAAATGTTTAATGTGTAAGACACTGGATTATCATGAGAATCTCAGAACTATAAACAAGCACTTTGTATCACAAAAATGTAGTTTGAGTCGCTGGATTCCCTGGCTAGAGGAAAGGTCTGATAGATTGTTGAAGGCAAAGAGTGAAAGAATTTTCTTTTTCTAATTTAGGTAAAAACAAGGAAAGAAACAATTCAAATTAAAAGGTCTTAGTCTAATTTTAGCCATGTGAAAAGAAATAAAATATTTTTATCAACCAAAACAAAGTTTTCCAGGACATTCCAAGAAGTGATCTGTTCTCTCTGTGGGAAAACTTAGATTTTTGAAGGTTCTGTGGCTGACCACTTATATGACCATAAATCATATAAGATGCTCAATGAATGTTCACCAAGTCCCTCCCATGAAGGGAGAATGTTGGATTCACTTATCTTTAAAATCATTCTGTTTTTGCCAATGTTATACTAAAGGCATTTTTATTTTTACCATAAATTTTAAGTTTTTCATTTATTTGTTAATGTCTCTCCATTTTTTCAACTCTTCATTTCTTGATGTAAGTTACAAATATGCTAGACACAAGTGTTTGTTTCTCTACCACGTATGTTCTAGAGTATAATAAATACTGTAAATATACCAGTTTTTTTCCTGATATGGTATTGTATGTCAGTAAACTCAGCACTGAGTAGTCAGAGATAGAAAAATTAAAGCTAACTGTTTCCAATCTGGTCTTCTTATTGAGTAACAGGCAAACTAGGGCTACATAGGAGAATTATCTAAACAAAGAAATGAATTTGATTAAAGGAAATTTGTTAGTTTTATTACACTCTTGTCTTCCAGTGACTTTTAATCATATTTTAATAAAAATTCTTGCAGTATATTCTGATAATAATTAACCACTCCTCTGTCACTTCCCAGATACTCCTTACTAGCCCATCCATCCATCCATCCATCCATCCATCCATCCATCCATCCATCCAATCCTCTTTAGAAAACAAAGGGATAAAGAAAAGAAGAAAATGAAATGGTGTGGGAGTTCCTTCTGTCTGTTTTGCTTTTATTGGTTAAGTCTTGGCTATTGTTAGGGCGAAAGAACAAAGCTAGATGGGGAAAATTAAAATTAATACTAGGAGAAAGGAGACAGTCAGAGAGAAGCTAGGTATCCCTGCTGGAGCCAGACAGAACTTTACCTGGTAAACCAAGCCATGTGGTGATAAACAGATTGCTAAATGTGGGTTAAATTTATATATAAGAGTTAGCCAATAAGAAGCTAAAGCTAATGGACCAAACAGTGATTTGATTAATACAGTATCTGTGTGGTTATTTGGGGGCTAAGCGGCCAGGAACAAACTAGTAGCCAGCTCCTTACTACAATGAAACGGTGAATAAGCACAAGCAGCACACACAGACGACATGAGAAGAGACAAAAGCATAAGTTTCAAAAGAAAGGTGCCCATTGTTCTTTCTTTTCCATCAAAGCTCACTAAGGGTGAAAGGCTGAGAATAGCTAGATTTTAATACAATCGATCCTTATTATTTAAATTTCCTTAACCAAGTGATTTAGATTAACACTCACCTTTGGTCTGCACACTCATTAAGACTTAAATAAGAAAATTTGAGTCTTTAACTTTGTAAAATTCTGAACCAATTGGTGCAATTGACTGTTACTAAATATTAATGAAAAAGAGAACTGATTAGTGCTGTGAAGAATTCTTTCTGGCTTTTTACCCTTGGAATCTAGAGGATAGAAATAATTTTAAAAGACTAGAAATACTCAAACATTTTGTCCAAAGTCTTTGTTTGATTGAAACATTGAAAAACGTTGAGAAAGAAATCCATTCAATTTATAGTTCTGTGGGCCAGAAATTCATTGGTCATTGGCCAATAAAATAATTAAATATATTCATATTGATAGTTTTACTTGGCAGTAATGTTTTAGGATCTCAGTTATTTTTCAAAAGAAAGATAAATAATGTAAAATTTAATTTATAAAAAGAAAATGAATATGATACTCATTGGTGTATTCCAATGAAAAAGAAAATGCATTTTCATTCAGAGTTATACTGTAAAAATGACTGATGACTGGAATAGGCCCTGAATGATAGAGGTAGCAAAAACCGTTCACTTAAACTACATGGTGTCCAACCATTGTATTAACAGAAAAGTAAAATAAAGCCAAATTTTTGCTTTTTAAAATTTAGTGGTTATGGATGATTTTTGTTACTTTTCTGCTTATAATTGGTGGCTTCTTTTTCTCTTTAGTATCTTGGAAGATTCATGTTTATAATGAAGCACCAGTGGGGATGTAACTTAGTGGCCAAGTGGAAATGGAAGTATTCTATGTGTTATGTACCTTGAACTAATGCTTCCAGGAACTTAAAGCCCCCAATGCCACCAATTGGAGGGCTCACAGACTACAATAGAGTCATGCTATCATCAAAATTCTAGGCATCTATCTGATCATACTTTAGTAGCCAACTGATGAATAGTTACCAAAACAGTTCTGCTAGTCTACAGATAGAATTTTGATGTAAATTTATAAAGTTAATTTTAAGATTAGGTTCACACGGCTTCTGAAAACTTTTTCACAGTACCTAGATGTCATAAACTTTTAAAATATATTTCTTTTTGTTAGTCTTTTTATTTTAAGGCCCTAGACTTATCTGATCTTGGTGATTGCTCAAAGAATGTTTCCTCTTTCCAAATTACCAAGTGTTCTGTTAAGTTGACAGAGAAAGCTGTGACAGGGTCCTGCATGATACTTGTAAATATTTTCATAATTTTAAAAATATTTCATATATAATGACTCATTTACCCCTTCAAATAAATATTTGTGGATACAAAAATTTCTTATTGTTTATATTCTCAAATTTTAGATGCTTTTAATTTTCGAGGCACAGAGTTAAAAAAAATAGCTCAAATTCATGGATAAATGAAAAGACACATATCACCACTTTTCTTCTCTAAGAAATGAATTATTGAGGATAATCCTAGACGACAAAACTCATGTCAATGTAATTTGTGTAGTTTTTTTATGTTCTGCTCCCCAAGTTAGAGCATCACGACTTAAAGGGCCTGTGAGTACTGGACCACAGATTAGGCAGGGACCACACTTAAACACCAATGTTCAAGACAAAGACATCTTTTATTAAGCAAGATAGAGGGGGTGACTGAATTTGAATATGACAGAAACCGTAGCAGGTAACACTATAGAAATTGTTTTGAGGAGACAAGAGGGGTCCTAGCTAGGATGCCTTGGTAAGTCTTGATTATATACTCAAGTGTCAGTGTAACCAAATGCGGAGTTTGGGTCGCTAGACTATTGAGGTCAGCAACTAAGATGAATCAGACATGGGGAAATGGCTAAATAAGGAGTCCAGCGGGGAATCTAATGGTTTACCAAAAGAAGAACCGGGAAGGACACCGTGTTCGCATATTTGGGTCTCTTAGATCCCTTCAACCAAGGCACGCAAAAAAAGGGGGGGGGTTAAAATTTACTATCGACATAAACAGACAGTGGGAAGAAAACTTGAAAAGGTTAGGTCACCGTGAAATGTCCAAATCACATCATAACCTCACACTGTCATTTCTAAATTATCTTTTCTTAGCAGGGTGGAAATACAGACTCAAGCTGCATAAGCGCGCATCCAGCAGCACCATGGCTATGCTGCAGAGAATTCTTAAGTAACTTAATTCTTCTCACAAAACCTGATGCTGCTGGCAGCTTCTATTCTGGCTGGGTGCCCCGACATGAATTGCAGATTCTCTCTGCTCCTTTGGAGAGGAGTTTGAGGAGGATGAAAGCAGATGCAGGCAGACACAGATGGAGCCCAGAAGCCAAATAGCACGAGGCTCCTCACTACAGCAGTGGGGTTGGCAGCTTCATGCTGTTTTAAGGAAGGAAGGTAATTTTCTATAAAGTAATTAGATCATCACTTAAGCAAACCATCATTGTGATTGTATTTTGTTTTCATTAACTCTAGGAAATAGTCCTTTGAACATAAGTAAAATTTAAGTGGCTGATTTTAGTAGTTATAGGTTTCATTTTTGTTACTTGGAAAAACAATCATGGGACCTGGGGGTTGAAAGCGATTATTTCTTTGTAACATGTCTAGCATTGTCTTCACAACCTCAGTCAATGTGAACATTTCCAAACACCCAGCACATGAAAGCCTGCCGTTGATTGGCCTGTGGAAACATTAAAACAATGCCAAATGGTTTTCGTTCTCCCACTAAGGACTTTAGTACTGGCTTAGTGCTCTTAATACTGACTTGTCTTGCATCTGAATTTAACCCCATAAGTCTCCCCCCCCTTCAAGGACAGAGTTCTAAAGAAAGGGTTCTTATCGATATTAATTATAATACTCTCTTTTGCTGAGGGAAGTTTAACCATTTTACTTTGGAAAAGTGGAGTGTTGTATCTCAAAAGGTGTATGGTCTACTAGTTTTGGATATTGTAGATTTAGTATCCACTAACATTCTGACTACATGTTATACAGGTACTGTATGTCATTTGGACAACTGCAGTTTTGTCCCATTAAATTCAGAGATGGCTTAAGATGATGTACTTGCTAGATAATCTCATTCGTATGGCAAAAATAATGTGTAGCAACAACTTAGGGACTACCTGTACATGGAAGGTTTGGAACCATGGCTTAGGTTTTAGTGTGTGATTGTGATCTATTCCGATGATATTTTTACATGTGAATTTATCTTGAGGCCCAGAAGAGATATTTTACTGTGGGACTGCAGAAAATTAAACAAAGACACTTATGCTGCCAAGAGAAGTTCAGGTCATCCACTTCACAAATACCCAGACTTCAGAAATACTTACAAGCTGTTTGAGACATTGCAGTGCTCCGTGCTCTACAAGACATACTTGTCTGTCTCAGCTGCTGTCAGAACCCAGCTGAGATCTGATAAACAAGAACCAACTGTTGAGGACTTAGCAAGCAAAAGATGGGAAGACTGCGGACTGCTTTCTGCAAAGAGTAGATTACTTACGACCCAGCAAGCTAACACATGTACCTGAAGCTGGCACAGGTGGCTTTTGCATGCATGCTTTAAGATGCTTACTTCCCAAGCTCAGTGTTTTCTAACTAAATATAGATGAAAAAGAGATTCAGCTTTAGGCAAAAAAAAATAAATAAATAAAATAAAAAGGGCAAGGACGAACAATGAACAAACAAACATTAGTCCCTTATAATCGCTTTAAATACTTTTTGCTGAACTTTCGGCCAATATGTATTATTGAATTGTATGGATACTTCAAACATAATTTGAGATTCACTTTAAATTGAATCTGCTGTGAGATTGCATGTTCTAGATAATGTCAGATTGTCTTGATTATTCATTGATATAGGAGGGTCCAGCACCTGAGTAGCTCCATTCCTTCTAAGATATAACAAGGCAGTACTTTGGGAAAATGGTCTTGTACCCTGTAAACATTTGTCATTTGTATTTAATAAAGCACTGATTGGAAGTATAGGCAGGATGAGCAGAAAAGGAGAATTCTGGGGAAAGTAAAGGCTCAGTCTGCAGTCATCACCCAGATGCAGAAGAAGCAAGATGAGAATTCCGCAATGATAAAAGGTACCAAGCCACAAGGCTAACATTGTCATGAATTATGAATTAATTCAAGATGTAAGAGTTAGCTAGAAATATGTATAAGCTATTGACAAAACAGTGTTGTAATTAATATAGTTTCTCTGTGATTGTTTGCATCTGGGTGGCTGGGAAACAAATAAGAACCCCAGCCTACAAGAAGAAAACAGCTTTCTTCATGGTTTCTTCTTCCTATTCCTGCTTGAGTTCCTGCTCTGATTTGCCTTAGTGATGAAGAGGACATAGAAGCATGAGTCACATGAATCCTTCCCTCATCTATTCTAATTTAGATCAGAGTGTTTTGTAATACAACAGAAAGGAATTTATACAGCCAGATCATCTAGATTGTCAAAAGTTAAAACTTTCAGAAATAATAAATTTGTCCAAAATAGAATCAATAATTTTAGAAAATAAAGAGAGCATATTTTATAAAATAAAGTGAAGGAAACACAACAGCAGTGAAGTGGCCATTGACTTCAGTGACACTGGAGTAAATATGTTCTTGTTTCTAGTAAGCAGTGAAATGAATAAGGTTCTCTTGTCTCACTTTTCCCTTCTCTAACTCCTCTCTCTCTTTCTGAATACAAACTTATGAAGGGCATACATTAGTAGGTTTCCCACATGCCTTTTAAGCATCCTTAGTATTATCTTTGCTCCTCCCACTTATTCTGCCCTACACTCCCAATGCTTTCTCCACTTTAGTTTCCTCTGCTATTATTCCCCTTCCCCATGTTGCCTGTATTTTACTATACCAACCACTCTTAAGATCTGACTTTATAGCTGCTTGTCCATTGCTTTTTTCTAGTTTTCAGATTACATATTGCAAGTTAAGCACACAAATCTAAAGTGTCTGCCTTACATCCTCATATGTGTGAGATTATTTGGTATTTCTTTTGTGGGTAACATAACTAAATATAATGTGTTCTTTTCAGTATGTTCCCTTCACCCAATTTATAACTCACTTATACTATAGTTTCATACACACACACACACACATACACACACACACACACATACACACACACACACACATATATATAATATAAACAATTTGGAGTTATTCTGTAAAGATGATTATGACATGATTATTGGACATGATGTCAAATAAGCCTATTAAATAATCTTATTACTTAATAACTTAATGATAGAACAGTTGTCTAATTTATTATTTTCTATTAATTATTTTTTCATCATTAGATTTGATTGTTTATCATCATATTTTGTCTTTAGTGCATTAGTTACTTTAGACTACAGTTTCCATATTCTTGTTAGAGTTGATTTCAGACTATACTTTTGTTACCTGAAAGAGCTGATGAATTATGAGGCTGGTTTCTTTACTTTTTAAACTTTATTTCATCATCCCACATTGTACATATATACATATATATATGTGTGTGTGTGTGTGTGTAAAACCATGAAGAACCTATAAACCGTTGATGAAGTTTGAATTAGTTAATAAAACCAAACTCTGTATTTTGCTTTTTTAGTAGATCAAGGACAAGAGTAACTTTGTTTTAGTGTTTCTGTTTGTTCTAAAAGTTCAGACATCACAGTATTATAAACATTTGCTTTGCCGAACTCCTCCTGAACCTGCAGCTGCCAGGAGCACAGAAACGGAACCAATAGCACAAGGAAGAAGCTCCCACAGATTTCAAGTAAACACAATTCTCAGTTAAGTTACTGACAATGATTCTCTAAAAGGTTCGTACTTTCACCTTCACACATCTTTGTTTAGTTTTACAGCATATCTTAGTACACGTTTTTAAGGTTTTCAGTTGCTTTCTGTATTAAATTAGTATGAAAATATCAGAGGTATAAATATTTTTCAATCCTGTTAATCACAAAAAAATTACTATTGATTCTGTTAAAATAAATTGGCAAATCTTTATTCAAGTGTGGATATGATGGCTTGGGCTTAGTGTGTTTTATGTAAAGGTTTAAGGTATAAATATAAATACAATGAGAAATTTCTAAAGAATTAAAATGTAGTCTCTCTGTCATATAAAATAGTTATACACTGTTCATCACTCTAAGTTTCTGTTCTGAAAATACTATAAAAGTAATAAATACAAATTGAAACATCATTCCATGGTAATACTTGTGTTGAATAGGATTTCCAGAATTAAAATTTTAACAGGTATACCTAACATATAAATTTACCTCACTCAGATTATTAAACAATGATCTTAAATTTTAACATATCCACAACTAACAAAGTTGTTTACTACTTATAAATAATGTGATACAAATTCATGCCAGTAAAAAAATATATACTTGTCTAATCATGACAAGAATTAGGATAAAATAAATTTTAATAACTAATATGCAAGCTATCACTATATATACATGAATTTAATAACAAATACATCAAATATGTTTCTTAGTTTTTCTAAAATACATACCTTAAAAAGCCAAAGACAACATATGTAGCCAATGACTTTACTAGAGTTAACACTAAGTGACATCACTATAGATGACATAAAATGTTGATTATTTGTTTTCTTTTACTAACAGACACTGGGCTTACAAGTCACTTAGAGAACACAGCAATGTAAGTAAGGCTGGTTGCCCAAACTTTAAGTTCTCCTTTTAAGTTAATTAAGTGCTGTAACCATTAGTGCATATTGCCTTAAAATATCCTCAGTGTCTTCTCCATCCTTTTCTTTTCTTTTTTACTGAATGTTATTCCAATAAAAATATTCTTGAAGGAATAGTAAGCTCCCATACTAGCAGTCATTGCATTTAGAGACAATTAATTAGTATAGCTAATAGGTAATAATAGAAAACACTAATATTGGTTAAGAATCTGCTTAGCTTGCGAACACAGACATTTCAATTCATTACTCTTGTTCAATGTAATGTCTTACATAGAACAAAGTGATTAATTTCTAATTAATGTGTATTTAGAATTAACTACAATTTTAGTGAGCTCAACCTAACAGTGGGTCTAATTTTGTCTCTTCGGTCATTTTCTCTCCTTCAGCGCACCTGACTGAGCTTTGAACAGATAGCTACTCTATTGCTCACTAAGAAGTCAACAGACAGCCAAGACTGCATGAACAGATTTATGACATTTTCTCTTGGGATTATCAGTAGTGAACAGACAGGCAATGGATGTCTCTGGATCTAATCGAATACATAAAGGGAAAATACTGCGATTGTTTTCTTGTTTCTCTTGTACCCGAGATCAAAGTAAACTCAAGCGTAAATCTCATGATGTGGAAAAAAACCTCTTTAGAGAAAATAAGGCATTGAGAGATGAAAACAAGGCTCTGAGAACAGACAACCAATTCCTCTGGGGGGAAAACAAAGCCTTAGGAAGAGAAAATAAAACATTTCGAACGGACAACCAATTCATCAGGGAAAGGAATCGTATCCTAAGGCAACAGAACCAGCTACTCCGGAAAGTGAAAAGGTTGATTTTAGAGAGCCCAAAACTCTCCGACGAAGAACTCAGTGCCTTGAACACAGAAAGAAAGTCTTACTGGCAACAGAACCGAGCCATGGAGGCTCAGATCACAGCTCTCAGGCAGCAGGAGAAAGCATTCCAGAATGAGGCAAAGGCTCTCCATGAGGAGATCAAATCCCTGCATGAAGAGACCAAGGCTCTCCAGAACCAGGAGAGGGCTCTCAGAATGGCAGAGAAAGCTCTGATGAGGGATGAAGTGGCTGCAGAGTTGGAGGAGGCGCTGAAAAAGGAGGGAGCTGCTCTGGAAATGGAAGAGCAGGCCTTGTGGCAGGAAGAGCAGGCTCTTCGGGAGGAGAACAATGCACTGAGAGAAGAGCATGGGGCTCTACAGGATGAGGAAGTCGCCCTGCAGGAAGAAGCGAAGATCCTCCAAGAGTGGAATAATATTCTTCAGGGGAAGATCACAAACAACCTCCCAGGGCGAACACACAGAGATTACCCCGAGAAGTGTGACCTAAGAATGTAAGAACAATGCCCTGGCCATCATCGTTATTCCGGAACACACCACTAGAATTCGAAGGAGATACATCATCGTCAGGAGCCTCAAACATTAAAGAGCTCGATATTTGATCCTGGAAACTAAATAAAGAACTGAGAATTGAACACAAATATTTGGTTCCTAAGTTTTCTCTGAGTTACAGATAATTGCTGGTAGCATGAATCAAATATTTAATGTACAAGTCAGATTTGTCCTTTGAGAGAATTTTGATATTCATCAAAATTCCATTGTAAGAAACTTATAGCAGGTGTTTTCCTTAAAACTTGTTTGGGTTTTTTTGTTTGTTTGTTTGTTTTTTTTTTTTTTTTTTTTTTTGGTTTTGGTTTGGTTTGGTTTTGGTTTGTTTTTTGAAACAGGGTTTCTCTGTGGTTTTAGAGCCTTTGGAGCCTGTCCTGGATGAGCCATGCCTATCTGTAATCCCAGCAATTGGGGAAAAAGAAGGGTCAGGGTTCAAGGTTGTCCTTGCCTACTACATAGTGATTTCAAGGCTGTCCTGGTTTACATCAGACCTTCTCTCCAGAAAGAAAGCAGCAATATTTTTCAATGTAAATTTACAAATTAAATGATGGGTAAGCAATAAAAATGTGTATAATTTCTATATTAAAGAATATTTCTTCACACTAAATTCAAGTTGAGTAAAGAATTTTACTTATCTTGCTAAAGAATTTAAGTTTTGTGTTAGTACATGAAAGACCCTACAGACCCCCTCCTCAAAACCCGCAGCTAGCATGCTCCCGGGGGAACATCCTGTTTGCTTGAAAGATTCTCAGGATCAGCAGCTAGCCTGCTCTCATGAGAACATCCCATTTGCTTAGGAAAGCAGGATATGTCTGTGAGTTAGGATGGCTGCAAAACAGGATATCTATAAGATAGGACATCCACAAAGCAGGAGGTCTGTGGGGGGCTGCAAAACAGGATATCTGTTGCCAGACATCTATGCTGGAGAGAAAAAACCATTCATGCCCGCCACCTCATTCCGACCGACCGATAACCACGCTTCTGCTTCTGTAAACTTGCTTTTGCTGCCTTCTTTCCTATAAAAAGACCTCCTCCCAGTCTGCAGGGCGCACAAGTCCTCTGAAAGACTTTGACGCCCGCAGGTACCTGTGTTCACCCAATAAACCCCTTGCTATTTGCATCCGTGTGGTCTCGGCCTGTTCCTTGGCTTCGGGGGAGTCTCCTCTCGAAGGAAGTCCTCTTCTGGGGTCTTTCATACAAAAGGTATTAATGTTCAGTTTCCCTACAATTTAATTTTTCTTCTCATTTATTGTACTTTTACTTAGTAAAAGGAATACTTTTACTCATAAAAATTTTATGAACAATAGGAAAAAAGAGAATAAAGCTCTCCAAAATACAAAGGAAATGGTATGGATTAATATGTGAATACTCAGAAGAGTTTATATTTAATAGAAATTAAAAAGCCAAACATGGTGTAACAAGTCTACAATTCTACCACTATGGAGCAAGAGGCAGATGGGGCTTTGTGAGTTTGAGGTCAAACCATCTACATAGTTATATCTAACCTATCAGAAGATATAAAGTGAATTCTTGCCTTTAGAAAAATTAAGAGAAATACTTGATATTTCATATTAGTAATGACAGCTGACCTAACTGTAATTTTTAAAAATCATACTATTTCACAGTTATACCGATTTAGTAAATATCTTGTTTCATAACAGTAGAAAAATATAAATAATTTTGAAAACTTAATTCACTATAAAACATAATAGTTTCTGTTGAATATATCTGAAATATCTTGTCTATTATTGTTTTGTCAGGAACTGAAAATGTAAAAAAAATTATAAAAAGGAACACATTTATGCTTCCATGTCCACTTAGAAAAATTTCTAAGTAAAAAATGCATCTAATTTTTACCTGTCTGTATTGCTCTCTTTGGAAAAATTTACTAATTAAAAATAAGATAATGCTTCTACTTTAAGATCCCACAGTCTGTTAATGAACATTTTCTCAAACACATCACTTCATTTCTTATGCAATTTATCTCTCTAAAATCTCACTGGACATTATTTCTACCATATTTTATTTTCAAATACATGATCTGACTTTGGAGAAAGCCATGATATGACATGGGATTTAGATATGTGTTTGTCGGAGTTGTAATCAATTTAGAACCAAGAAGAAAAAATACAATAAAGTTACCATTAGTTTTACTTCAAAAAATGTTGAAAAACACCTGAAAGCCAACTTTAGAAATCAAGACCTAAGTAGATAGGCTTCTCTATAGTTTATATATTCTTACATGCTATTCCTCACAAACAAGAGTCATAGTGCTTTAAAACACCTTAGAACTTGTTGATGAAAACAGGAGGCATGTTATCTACGTGGAAACTGTTACCAAGGGCTTCTTTCTGTCATGAATATCTCATTATTGTATCACAGTTAAAGAGCAGTAGTTTACTAGAAGGTGAAGTACTGACAGGGAAGCCCAAACTGTTACCAACAGTTCATCAACCTTACACAGGCAAGGATATCTACAAATGGACCAGAATAAAAAGGATTAAGATTATAAGAAGTTTCTGTGATAGGAGTATTTTGGGCATGTGGGTTTTTTATTTTTTTTAAAACTCAGTTTGTATTTCTAGAATGTGAACTTTGTAGATGATAGCATCTTACTCCATGCCAAACTGTTGGGAATGCTGGTAGAACATATTTCATATTCTCAGTCTTTCTTCTTGTGCTGCATCCTTCAACGTGTCCAGGCATGGGCCTGACTACAGTGGTAAGGCAATGAAGAAACGCCAGACAGATGAACAAAAATGTTAGTATTGAGTGAACTAGTTTCTGATAGGAAGCAATATTACCCTTGAAGCTTAGCCTGTTGAATATGCACAATTAAACAGTGTGCAAGGTGATTGTATACAACTGAACAAGAAGATGGTGTTATTACACAAAGACAAATGAGTCACCATTTATGGTATTCACCTTGATCATAACATTAACACTGTATTTTTAGGCAATAGTCTTCAAGCATGAAACATACCAAGGATAGAATTGTGAAGGAGTTTTTTGGACACGCTGTTCAAACTCACAATCAAGCCCTCAAGAAAGATGTACGCCTCCTTGGAACCGAGGCTTTGGAGTTAATCACTAGGCTGAGACCATGTAAAACAGCACACACTCACTCAGGAACTTACTTGGGGTGTTCTGCTTTCCACACCCTTAGAATTTAAATGCTAAGTTTAAAAATCAAGATTTCTACACCGCCTTGATTTTTCTAGTACATTCTCTACGTTACAAATTATACAATTCATGAACCTTTTAAACAGCTTCTATAAACTTAATTATTTCAATGCCTTATTGTACTATCAGATACTAACTAAAACCTTCTGCTAAAATTTCATATGTTAGCTATGATCATTGCAAGCTTGTTCTGTATATTCAATGGAAACTAAACGATAAATGCTCCTTTTCTTTATTGTTTCTAGAAGAATTGGTTACAGATAATCAAGTGTTTCCAGTGGTATTGTTCTGCAATGAGACCAATAAAACATTATCAGCTTGAAGAGATGCTAGTTGCTACCAACATCTTAGAAATGGTAGATCAATTAACTTCTTTAAGGGACCACTAGGGCTGGAAGGTGGTGACTCACACCTTTAATCCCGGCACTCAAGGCGCAGAAGCAGGCAGTTCTCTCTGAGTTCAAGGTCAGTCTGCTTTACAGAAGGATTTCCAGGCCAGGCTCCAAAGATACACAGAGGAACCGAAAGATCATAAGGTCTAAACTCAGTTTTGAAGCTACCTCAACCTATTAGTTATGGTGAAGATTTCCATCCTTCCCCATTTTTTGTACTCCATTATGTTTTCCATATCACCATACACTTTCTTTTTCTTTTCTGATTTCGACATCATCTAAGACTTCAACCTTTTAAAGTTCCTTCTGCAATGTTCCTTCAGTCTTCTTACCCTATGCTATGATTTGAATGCAAAATTTCCTCCACACAATCATGGTTTGAATATTTGTTTTCCAAGGGTGTAATTTTTTTAAATCAAAGAACCCTTGGGAGTGGGGATATAGCTGGCAGAAGCAGCTCACTTGGCCAAATTGACTCCTGCTTCCTGCTTGCACACTTTGCTTTCCTGTTCTACTGCAGTAAACTTAGCTGTTGCTCCACACATTCCTAGTCATAACTGACTCAAAATGTTTGATTTATTACTAAAATAGATCCTTCCTCCATAAAAATGTCTGGGATTTTCATCACAATGAAAGCAAATGTGATGAGCACAGCTAGCAAATACTTTGATGGTATCACCAGGTGGTTTTCTTCTCTGTTGAAGGCTGAGCAAAGTCGAGCTGGGTTACACCTGTTTCCCTTTCACAGTATTTCTGATAATTTTGTGTGTTTTCTCTGAGGATGACACAGCTTCCATTAAAGCACATGATACTAGACTTTACCACTTTCTATCCTGTATATTAAGTCATCTCAAGACATTCTGTTCAGTCTTTCAGAAGATCTAATATCTGTAATCTGGACGGGAGTATCTTTCTGCAACTTTCCTGATTTCTCAGATTTCAGGTTTCATTTGGGTGATTTTTCCATCAATATGCTATTCAGCTTTGTTTATTAATTTTATATAAAAGCATTTACTCCCTACCCACCTTAAAATACTTGTAGTCACCAAGCACAGGTTAGAAATGCGGATTACTTTTTTCACCCATCTAATTTATGTCCCTCACTCAACCAACTATGATCAAATCAAGATTATTTGAACATCAGCCTTGTAATTTAAAACTATATACGATATGAGGGAGAAAGAGGTCCTGTGACAGAGCTCCCAGAAGATTTTTTTTTGTTAGGAGAAAGGGAAGAGAGGAAGAGTGGGGTGGGGAAGACCAGCCTCTGGGTACAGGAGCAGCAGAAGAGAAGAGAGAGGCAGAGAGGATAGGAGGGAGGGAGAAGAGGAGGGCCTGAGAAACAGAGGATGTGAAAGAGGGAGGGAGAGCCATAGAGACAGGTAGAGAAGAGAGAGAGACAGAGAGAGAGAGAGAGAGAGAGAGAGAGAGAGAGAGAGAGAGAGAGATGCAGAGAAGAGGTGGCCAAGGTCCACCTTTTAAAAGGGAACACAGGGAATGCACACAGGAGGTGGTATTAATGGCTACAGCTGAGGATGTATCCTGTCAGGACCCTAAATGCAGGCCAGTACAGATGCCTGAATATTAATGAGATTCATTTGATAACTGCTGCTTCCTGCTTCTCTCATTTCTTACCTGCATTTCTATTATACTATAATGCCTGACAGTTATATTTTTGTTATTTTTTGTTATTTAGTTTTTGGTTTTTTTTCTTCCTTTACTCATTCTGTATTGTGCAGATTTGAAAAGTATGTTATGCTGATTTCCTTGTGACAATATGCATGCCTTGAAAATTATCAGAGCAGATGAAACTTGCTGAAAGTGTTCTTATTATTAGCTCAAATACAGTGGTGTGATCTAGAACTTTCTATGTTAACACTTACAGAACTATCCGCTAAAATACAGTTTACCTTAACAGACAGATATCTTGAGTATCATTTCAGTCCTCATTTTACAAAAAAAAAAATATCAAACACATAAAAAATTAGCTTTCCTAAAATAATAGTGTTGGTTTATTTCAAAGAACAGATATTAAATCATAAGGATTTACTAGCACATTGTTCTCTTCACTTGTACAATACACTTCTTCTACACAAAATATTGGATTATAATATTATGTAGACTGAAAAGTTTTAAATATATTGTTAATATTTCTTAAGACAAGCCTCTACCAATGTGCATAATTTCAATCGGCCCAAATTAGACCTAATAAAAGATGCCCATGTTTAACGCAATACTCCAGGTTGGCACTGGGAAAGCATGGCTAGGGGAAGAGAGAAAAGGGAAGACCACGCAAAACCCAAGACCACGTGTTCATTCTCTGGTGGGGGCAGCCTAAATAACTAAATAGCCTATGGGAGTGGTTCTGACCCTCCCTGTCCCACCCTGTGAAGGGTTCACTGCTTGGCGGGCTTTCTGGACCCTCCCTGGGGAGGGGTCACCACTTGACGGCCTTCCTTCCTCCTTTCCTTATTTCCTTCCTTCCTTATTTCCTTCCTTCCTTATTTCCTTCCTTCCTTCCTTCCTTCTTTCCTTTCCTTTCCTCTTTCTTTCTTTTCTTTCTTTCTTTTCTTTCTTTCTTTCTTTCTTTCTTTCTTTCTTTCTTTCTTTCTTTCTTTTTCTTTTTTTGGAGCCTGGTGGGTTTTCTTGACCTTCTCTGGGAAAGTGGAGTTTGAACTGAGGCAACTCTCAGGGGAGAGGACTTCCAAAGATGGATGCCAGGACCTATGATGAAGCCTCCAACTTAATATATATGTTTTTAAATTTCATGTCTTTACTCTTATGTCTACTTTCTTATTATTAAATAGTTACCATTTTAAAGAATTTTATTTTATTCAGAAAGTAGACAGGAAGAAAAATAACACTAAAAAGTATTTAAAAACGAGTCTTTGATAGCAAATATAGAAACTATGTTGTCAAAAAATGATTCATCTTCCTCAAAATTCAAAGATATCTATAGTAACTTAGGGATCTTAATTAATCTCTGTGGACGTAGAATTTTTCTCTGATACTATACACATTATTTTATTCGTGTCTAAATTATATCCAGTTATCAAGTAAAATTACTATTCATATTTCGTCAAGCATGGAAATGAAACATTTAACTGATTTTTTAAGACAACAATTTTACAGCAAAGAGCATAAAATTAAGCTTCAAACAGAGATTTGAGTTAATGGAATACAAACATAACTCTTGGCTAATTCATAACAATTTCATATAAATACACGTTAATATATAAAATCCTTGATTTATTTGTTATAATTTATTTTATGTGTAGGGGTGTTTTTTCTACATATATGTCTATGAGTCATATGCAGTCTAGTACCCAGGGGAGGTGGAAGGAAGTCACAGATCTCCAGGGATCAAGGATGGATATATATATATATATATATATATATATATATATATATATGTATATATATATAAATTTTGTGGAGACATAATTTAACCAATTACACTGAAATAATATAAATGAGATAATGATATGTCAACTGAGATGCATCAATGGAAAAATGTAGAAAATTTATGATCTGTATTTGCAACGACTAATCTATTTATAACTTGAAAAAAAAAGAAAAAAGAAAACTCTTCAATGAAATTGTTAGTTTTACCAAATAGGGAAAACAAAAGTTCAGGGAGAAAAGTTTAATATTCCCCTGCTATTACTGCCTTCTAAAAAGGCAATGATCATTCCAGAAACGTTATAAAGAAGGAATGTAAGTGGTAAACGATTGTATAGAAATGTTTCTTTCTTGACCAACAATGCTATCTTTGGTATCTCCTGAAAAATGACATGTAGCACAGTTAAGGCTTAGTCAAGTTAGATTTTCTCAGGGAATTCATCAGTAGAGAGCGATGATATATTGGTTATATTTTCCATCTGGTCCTGTGGGACCTTTCTTTAGGTATCTACTACAGGAAAAAACATTTCAAGCCAGCAGGAGGAAATGGTATTTCACTTCTTGGAACTGGAAAAACATGTCTGTCAAAATTACTCCTAGTTTCTCAGACGTCTATAGTGTTAGCAACAGGGAATATGCCAAGGTGGCAGCAGGAGATTCAAGCTTCCAGCCTGTTCGAGAATCTCTGCTCATTTCTGGGTTGTAGATAGTCCTGTGAGGAATGTTCCTGAACTCACTGGCAGCTACCACTGTTGCAGTTATTCAGGGCAATTAATTTGTGATTTTGAGATACAGACACAATATCTGCATAATTACAGGGTAGAATGATCAAACAGTGCTAATGATGGAAATGCTACTAATAGAAAATACTGTGAACTAAGAAGATTGGATATGGGATCCTGGAAGAATCACAGATATCCTGTCACTTAATGATACAATGAACTGGGTCTCTCTATCACAACTTTTGTCCCATAAGGTTGCTTTCCAAACTTTTCCATGTCCTAGCTCTAATGGTAGTAAATATTAATATAAGGACTTATGCTAAGACTTTATAATGGTGCTGTGAAAATTTTCACTGTACCTAGATATTAACTTTTGTTACAAATATCCATGATCACCTTAAAATTCTTGCTATTTTCCTCAAATTTTATATTTTCAAAGCTTATTTTGAACTCTAGATAAGTTTCTTCCTAAGTATTTTGTTACTCAATATTGTTTGACACTTTGTAGTACAATTACTACATAAATACATGAAAATAATACAAAGAGAGCACATATATCTAATTTTATAGCATATTTTATATTGTCACAAAAATAAAAATAAAATATGAAGAAACAAGCAAATTTATTTTAAATGCATTTAAGTATGAAATAAATTGAAGTATGAAATAAGTATAAAATATATCTTTAGTGTCGTTGTAGAGTTGCAGCTGAATCCCTGAGAGTACAAGACTCCCAGCGGATTTCTACTAAGAATGATTTAATTCTGTATCAGTCACAGCTCTGACTCAGGCAGAAAAAAAAAAATATCCTTTTCACTACACTTTGCGCAAGTTGTTAGTGAACATATTAGTTAATGACCTGAAGGCACATCTCTGACAATGTGATTTTGTGCTAATTGTGTGGAAAAATATTTCTAGCTTTTAAAAACGCAGCAGTCTGGGTGGCTATAGGGAATTTATCTGCCCTGTTTGAGCGCCTCTATTCAGCCTTCCTCAAGGGCACTCAGTCATACCAAATGACTCATCCGGCATTCACATCATGTGTGAGATCAAGGAAAACCCTCAAGATTCAATGTCATGGATTAGACGCTGTCAGTCTGTTTGCATTCAGGAGGCATTACAATGACAAATAAGATAAAATTATTTGAAATAAGCACATGCATATTTTTGCATCTCATTTTCACATGTTTTCTATTAGAGTCTGTTTCAGATATAACATTATTTTGTCACTCAAAAATCACCATTTAAGTTTATCATTCTTAACGTATTTTTTAATCATTAATAAAATAAATGAATGCTTCTTAAGAACATTGATCACTGAAAGACCACTGATTTACAGACTTTATCAAAAAAAATCTATATAAATATTATAAGATATTAAATTAAAGCACATACAACACACACACATACACACATGGATATTTGCTATTGAATTTATTATGACTTGAAAAACTTATTTAAATATTGTTGAATCTTTCAATCCTACTGAGAAATATAATGGACAGGAAATTATACATTAAGCATATGCATCTTAGTTACAATGAACCTACTTGCTATGGATAACCTAATGTAAAAACCTAACAAAATAAACAAACAGAAAGCAATAAAAATACTGAGCAATATCCTAATCCCATTATATACTGTATATTATATAATATAAATCAAGATGTGTATATTAATTTGAACAATAATCTGGCTTACACTGGATTTATTGATGTTATTGCTGAAAATATACTTTACCAATTTTAATATTCATTCATATTAAATGTACTTTCTCTCCATCTTAACATACACATATATTATATAATCTTCTCATATATATCCTGCTTGAATTTAAGTAACTCTATACAAGCTTTAGAGAGCTAGCCAATTCAAAATTAAGTTATCCTGTCACACAATATATTAATTTATCCCATTTTTTGTGTTTTTAATAAGGTATAAGATGATGCAAAGCTTGCCTTTTTTAGTTGGATCCTTATAAGCATAGGCTTTCTTCACAATATATTTAATAATAGTTTAGAGACTCTTGAGAAGTTCGAAGATCAGAGAAAGCATGGGGAGATGGGAATTTACTTGTACCCTTGCCTTGCTTCATCAATACATAGAAGACACTTTACATTTCATATCTAAAATTCACACTTATTTATGCAGAACAATATAGAGAAAATAAATCCTGTCAATCATAAAACATAAAGCCACTTTCTTTTTCCTCTACCATTTTCTATCCTACAGAATTGTTACAACTTTTGCTTATGCTTCAATATAGTATGTTATTTTGTTTTTTTTCCTCCTTCTATATACTTTAGAGATAGTTTATTGTTGTCAATAAAATAGCTCATTGAACTTTGATTTGGATTTCATAAAATGTCCAAGTCAGGATAACCTGACAATTTGAGACTTTCAATTCATAAACAATATGCAGGACATTTTTATCTCTTTGATTTATTAGATATCTATAGTTTTTCTTATATCAGCATTTTGCAGTTTGCTTTATTTGTAAACTAGGAGATTAAAAACTATAGACTATACTACATACATGTTTATAAAATGCCACCATGTAGCATAGGATAAAATACACATTAGCCTTTTTAACCCATTAACTGAATTAAGTAACTCTTTTAAGTAAGGGAAAAAAGCAGGACATCAGCATATAGAAGCATTTTCACCAAATACCTAATTTGCAGTATGATTTTTCTTTCTCTTTTCAAGCCTTTTATTTCTGCTAACAATATAGACATACTTGTTTGATGTGTCACAGAACAAATAGTAAAATATTTTATAGCATTTCCTCTTTGAATACATCTTGAACCTGGAAGCAATAAAAACACACATTCTTAAATTTCATCAAAAGAATACTCTATGTGTGTGTGTGTGTGTTGTGTGCATGTGTGTCTGTGTGTTTGTTCTAGAGAAAACACGATGAGTGCAATTCTCGGTTTTCAAAAAGTTCCTTGACATGGCTGTTGTAAAGCAATGTTGGGCATGTAACCTCATGTAAATCTCTTATGCTGCACCAGAATAACATATCTTCATCTTTCAAGAGGACATTTATAATAACTGGACTGCCCAAATATTCTATTCTACAGAAGCTTCAGAAAAACTAAAGAAAGAAAAAATATATAGTAAACTGCTTCCATATTAGATGGTAGATGCCGGTACCTCTATAAAGACATTCTATCTCTTGTTTATGAAAGCCAGAGGCTATACAAATTCTGTGTGCACTAATAAACTTCCAAAGTAAATTATGTAACTGTAGAAACAAATAATGGTGAATTTAGAGATGTTTACCTATTAAAAATCACAAGTTCACTTTTTGAAGGAAAGTGTAAGTCTAAATACATGCCAAGTACAGAATAAATATCATATTATCATACAAATGGGCAAATAAACTAGCTTACAAGGCTGAAGTTTGTGGAATGAAAGAAGTGGTAGCATCATGATGCCAAGAACAAAGTAAATTAAGGACATAGAAAACCAGAGAAGTGAGAATGATCTATCTTCTAAAATATTGTAGCTCATCTCTGTGACGTAAGGTACTCAGTCACTTTTTCAGGTTGACATAATTGGGAATGGAATTTGTCTTTTTCTTTTTAAACACATTTTCCAAAGTGAACAACAGTAAGTGCATACATTAAAAGATATAGAATGTAGTACTTTGATTCATGTATTGACTATATACAATTAAATTCACACCTCATTTCACGTCTCCAGCCTCTCACCTACCTTTTGGAATCCTATTTCGCGACACTTTTACTTTTAGACATCAGTGTTAGGAGAGACTGTTCATGACTACATCACAGATTGCTTGTGTTATTGATGTTGTGTGTCCTATTAACTCTGTAGGATAGAAAATGGTAGAGGAAAAAGAAAGTGGCTCTCCAGGGAGAGCAGCAGACAGTGAGGAAGATAAAAATAACCCACTTCCAGAGCAATTGTACTCCTTTAGCAGGCATCATTGCCAAACACACTTACCTTCTGTTTCTTTGAGTTTTATCTGCCTGAGGCTTGAAAGTCACTTGTCTGAGGATCTGCAGCCCCCATTCTAGCAGAATAAAAAGTAGAATTCTATTCTCTCTGGAAGCTGCTTGGCCTCAAAGTGTCATATGCTAAGTCACTTGTCATTCCTGCCAAATCATTCTGAGTACAATGCTGTAACTCAACAAAAATAAGTGCCCTTTTATATTCATCAGGTTAATTTAAGGGTTGTGAATCACCTTGAAATATTTGAAGTCATTGCCAACATTTAGAAACAGAAAATATAATAGAAAACATTACAATAGAATAATAGAAAAAGCTGTCACTTTGTGAGCATTTTTTTTATTTCTGCATGTAAATACTTAATAAGGAAAATTTCAGAGAGCACAGGTTTATTTTGGCACATTATCAGAGATGTACATTCCACTGTCAGGGAGAGCAGCATAGAAGGACTGGCAGAAGCCATATGAGTTGTAGTTTGAGACAGTAGACTGATCATGTGACAATTGTAGTTTGGAATCAGAAAGAATAGAGTGGGGTTGGCTATTAACCCCAAGACCTACACTCCTTAACACACCTCTTAAATATTTCAAAACCATCTAAAAGAGTATAGTTATCTAGCACAACCGTGATATCATAGGTTGTCATGTTTAAATGTGCATTTCATGTGTTTTGATCATGCTCACCTTTATCCACTGCTTTCAGAATCATGACCTCTTCTGTATCCAGTCAACTATGTGCTTGTTTTATAGAATAAAGTTGATTTATAAAATAATTACTGCCAAACTTTCATTATGTGTTGATTTCTTCATTTACCTTTTTTTTTAGATAAGCTCAGTTTGGCTCAAATGATGTTCTGTAGTCAAGAACAGCATTAAATTTAAGGCTTGTAGAAGCATACTCAGCCAACATAGCACTTTTAAAATACAGGATCTTTTTATGACAAACTTTATAAAACCAGAGTATACTTTTAGTATATATGAAGATGTGGTGAACTTTCCTAAAATATAACATATATAAAGGCAATCTAAATGAAATCTCCAAATAATGGGAGAGACAAAGTCCTAATTTGCCACCTCTTGTCACCAAAGCTTCCAGTACTGTGATTGGATTACAACTACTTGAGTTGTTTGCCAAAGGGGCCTCCTGGGAATTCCCAAGAAACCAAGGTTGTTCCCAAGACTGAAAGCTACTCTCCACAAATAGCAAGGCCTCATTGCTGAAGACAGTGCCTATACAACTCATTGTATAGGAAGACATCGAGCTGGTGACTCAGACCCTTCATCCTTATGATCTAGTATCTTTGCTATAGGAAGGTACTCTACCTAATGTAAACATTAGGTCAGCTACAAGCTCTTTATCTGCAATGGCATACTACCTTTGTGGGACTTTGAAGGTATTTGGCCCCATAAACTTATAGTGAGTGTCACTTTTAAGAGGTATGACTTTGTTAGAGTATGTATGGCTTTGTTAGAGAAAAAGTTTCACAGCGGAAGAGGGCTTTGAGGTTTCATAGACTTGGGATACTGTCCAGAGAGTCGACTTCCTCTTGCCTGCAAGATGGAGGACTTTCAGTTCCAGCACCACATCTCCCTGCATGCCTCCATGCTCTCTACCATGAGATAATGGACTGAACTTCTGAAACTGTAAGGAAGCCACCACAACTGAATGTTTTCTTTATAAGAGTTGATGGGGTCATGGTGTCTTTTCACAGTAATGAAAACCCTCAGACACCCTGAAAGACATCCTAGGGCGAAGTAACCAACCAATGACTGATCTGACTAAAGACCCGATGCATGAGATAGAATGCATGCCCAGTATTACTTGAGTGACCAAAAACATGAGACTACATAGCACAAGGACCTTAGATAAAAATCAAACTAATATCCTAAATGAAAGAAAAAAATATAAAAACAGGGCTTCTAATGATATTCAGTTATCCTCATAGGTCAATGCCTCGCTCCTCCATCATTAGAGAAACTTTCTACTACAGAATAGATGGGAACAAATGTAGCGACCCACAACAAAACATTGCACAGAGAGTGAGGCACAATGACATACTCAGTACTAATGGAAGTTTCCATCAAATTCTTCCCTTTTGACCTCAGGGAATGCCACAGAAAAGGAGGAGAAAAGAGTATAAGAGTTAGAGGGGATGGAGGACACCAAGAAAAAAAAAATGGCCCTGTTTTATTATGTTAGGACTAATTGAGTCCTGGCTTTCAGATGCTCTTCCCTGTCTAGAGCCTTCTAATTGAAGTTACTAGAAGCTGTGCCTAGCCTAGAGGATCAGAGGATGGGATTTTCACCTGTTGACCATTGACTGCGGTGTATTTAAGCCTCCATGGTGCTATTAAAGATGGGCTTTTGGTACCAGTGATTGAAGGTCGCTGTGTAGGTCTGTCTCTGCGTGTGTATTCTCAACCTCCAACCCCTTGCCAGAAGCTTGCAAACTGGGTTCTAGCGCATAGGGCGCAGACCGGGGGCGGGGGGGGGGGAGGGGGAGGCGTGGTGTGCAGCATTATTTAATTTTAAAAAATAAAATAAAGTATCTTTTTTTTTCATTTTATATACCAATCCCAGTTCCCTCTCCCTCTCATCCTCCCATTTCCTCCGCCTACCCCCATCCCCCCACCCCCATCCATTCCTCAGCGAGGGTAAGGCACATTGCTTTGGCGAAGGTCCAAGGCTCTCCCTACTATATATATCTAGGCCGAACAAGCCATCCATCCAAAGAGAATGGGTTTCCACAAAGCCAGTAGAAGCAGTAGGGATAATCCTTAGTGCCACTGCCAGTGGCCCTGCAGTCTGCCCATGCATACACTGTCACCCACAATCAAAGGATCTAGTTTTGACCTACAGTGGTTTCTTACATGTGCTGCTTGAATTGGTGAGCTCCCATTAGCTCAGGAACTACTCCTATTTCAGGAACTATTGAAACCCATAAACTGTTTCAATAGTTGTTCCCATCATGGTCTTGAACTCTTTGCTCATAGTCTCACTCCTCCCACTATTCAACTGAACTTTGGGAGTTCAGCCCAGTGCTCTGCTGCAGGTCTCTGCCTCTGTTTCCATCAGTTACTGGATGAAGGTTCTATAGTGACATTTAAGATATTCATCCAAAGGACCTTTAAGTCAGCATGAGCAGAGCTCTTATGAGCACTTATGCACCAGGACCCCTATATATACATTCTGGCTTCCAGTTTATTTAAAGTTTTTACAAGCTTCCTAAGAGTACATACAAACAAGCAAGTGGGTCACAGATTCTTGTGCATTCTCTTTGGCTCTTTTCCTTCTCTTGGTTTTTCTTGTATAACTCTGGTAGGATAGTTTCTAGTTTATCTATTATTTTTATTTTTTATATTATAAAATAATGAAGGAAGGAGAGTGGGAAGGAAGGAAAACCTAATGGCTAGGATATAAGTTAACTATTGAACTGTTATTTATACCTGCTGGAAGAGGAAAATAAGTTTTCTCCAATGGAGTGTCACTGGACATATCAGCCACTCCAAGCAGACCTCATGCTGTGGAGTTGACAAATATCTAGGGGACTCCAAAATTTGTTTGTTTGTACGTGGGAGGTGTGTGTGTGTTGCTGACACTTTCTCTTTGGATGTTCCATTTTGTTTTCTCAGTTTGGAAGGGTTTTGTTGTATTGGGTCTTTTTTTTGGAAAAGCTTTTAATTGTGTGGATATAGAGGGAGATGATCTGGAAGGATATGGTGGAGGGCAAGAACATTTTTAAAATACCTTTAATTTAAAAAACGTGAAGAACATTATATATTATAATAAAAATGTCACAATATTAAACTTTTATATATTAAATACTGTGCATCATTTTTCACAAATGTTAAATTTTATAACTGGTAATTGATGAAATAAAAATTAATCTATGAAACTTCATTCTGCTTCATTCTTTTAAATTTAAATTCTCTTTTTAGATATATGTATTTATTTACATATGCCTGTTTGCCTGAGAGTAAGTATTTGTATCTCATGAGACCAGTGATTGCAGAGGCCAGAAGGCATCAGATCCTTTGGAACCACTGTTACAGGCAATTCTGATTCATTTGACATGTGTACAGGAAACTGAAGCTGAGTCCTCTAGAAGAGGATAACAAGTTTAAACTGCAGTCCCTAAATTAATTTCTTAAAGCACATCTAGTAAAATATGTTATATTCTATAAAAGAAAATGTGTATTATCAAAGATTGTTTTTACAAATTTCTTTGGAATATTTGAAGATAAGAGAATATTTTGGAATGTTTTCAGCTGGCACTATTTATGAGAATTGATTTTAAATTCTATCTTAATGATTTTATCAGAGTAGGTTTATATTGTATGGAAAGTAGATGGGAGAATTAATATAATTATCTTTCTTAAAAATATAAGAGAAGCACATTCCCCATACGTCTTCAGGGTTTTCAGGTTTTGATGCTATACGTACACAAAGTGTACTTGTACAATGTGGCTATTGTCCTCCACAGTCTTCATGGTGTTGAAGAAAAACAGCATACTTTGGAGAAGTCAAATATTCTACTTGTATATAGGAAAAAATTCCTCTACTTTCTTATTTGTGGGTCCATTCTCAACACAAGAAAGGTGTTCAAAAGAGAGGAGAAAAAATCCATCCCAATATACCTGCCTGTAGTGTCAGAAAAAATAAAATTATGGCATTAAATCAAATTTGATTAGTTTAGTTTTATTGAAATAATAAAGACTCAGACATCTGAATTCTTGAAAATTTATTTAAGGATTTATGCAGTCCTTTTTTTATTTAACAGTATTCTGTTTTTTATGGTCCTCTATGTCTGTCTGTCTATCTATCTATCTATCTATCTATCTATCTATCTATCTATCTATCTTTGTGTGTATTATATAGATACATATGCAAATATATTTGCAAAATATATAATACACATGGAATGATATTTATATATGTACATATGTATTTGTAAAAAAGTATATAGATTTATTTGCCTGTGACTATTTGAAACAATACATAAGCTTTCCTATTTTTCTTTGCTCATTCCTGAAATGCAACATAAATATACATATATACACCCACTTCTAGAAAAACAGCCAAATGATCCAGGCAACAGATGGGAAACTCAGAGCCCATGTGTTCACATTCCAACTATGCCAATAACTTGCTGGGTGATCTTGAGCAAGCTACATATCTTCAGCTAATTGCCTTTCCTCTAAAAGAACAGAGCCATAGGGTTGGATATTAGCTTTCAGAAGCCAAGTAATGAATTTGTTCCACCATCCTTCTTAATATGGAAAACATATTCAAATAATAAAGAGCTGGAATTGATCTTATTATTATTGCATAATCTCATTAGGCCTCTCCTGCTGTTATGAAGGCTATAACCAAATGCTTTATAAAACCCACCTTTTAAATATAGGGCCTTCACTAAACTGAGACACGGAACAAAAGGAAAACTTAAATACATCTATTTGCCCCACAAAAAAATACGAGCAGACAATAAATGCATAGTATAGTCCTCAATGTAATTAGTCATTAAAAATGGAAAATATAATAACCCAGTAAGATTCTATCTCATAACCAGTATAATGACTAAAGCTTGAGAAATTCCACAGAAGTCAGAGCGAAAGGATTGGAAGAGCCAGAGGGTTCAAGGACACCAGGAGAGAGTAGTCCACATAATCAAATAAGCAGGACTCATAGGAACTTCCAGGGACTGAAGCAGCAATCACTGAGCCTGCATTGCTCTGTTATAGGTCCTTTTCATACATGTTATGGTGGTTTACCTTGGGGTTTCTGTTGGATTTCTAACAGTGCGATTGGCATTGTCTCTGATACTTTTCCTGCTCATGCAATCTGTTCCCACCTACTGGGGTCTTAACTAGCCTTGATATGAGGTTTTAAGCCTAGTGTTATTGCATTTTTTGGTGTTCCATTGATACCACTGGGAGACCTGTCCTTTTCTGAAGGAAAAAAGCGAAACAGTGGATGTGTGGGAGACCAGAGGTGGATAGACTGGAATGTGAAGAGAAAGAAGGCAGCCATGGGGGTGTATTATATAAGAGAAGAATAAATTTAACAATTAAAAGACACAAAACAGCAATATTCAAGAATGTGGAAAAATTAAACTAGTTTTATAATGCTAGTAAGATTATTAAATGCAGGAATTCCTTTGGAAAACATTTGGACTGTCCTTCAACATGTTAAAATTATATTAAGTAGTTTAATATGAGATACAACTGTAAACATGTCCCTCTAAAAACCTATAGAGTATTATTTTAATACATTTCTCAAGAATAACTGCACAGTAAAAACATCCAAATTTCCTTTATGCATAGGCAAAGTGTGATCATGTATATTACAAAGTATTATTTAGTCAGAAAAGAATGATGCATTAAAAGATATTTCAACATTAAGTAGGGAAACCTGGATTTGAATATCTCCCAAAGTTGTATGTGTTGAAGTGTTTTTCAGGGAGATTATATGAGAATGCTATTGTGTGTTGTGTTGTAGGAGGCCGCTTGTTTGTTTCTCAGTGATCAGACTCCCAAAATTACCACTTTAAAACTGTAGTAATTAAATCACTGCTTATCTTTTTAGCTCTAGATTCTTATTGGCTAGCTCTTACGAATTAATTTAGCCTATTTCTATTAATCTGTGTATTGTCAGGTGGCTGTGGCTTACCAGCCAGGTTCTGGCTCATCTGTCCCAGGCAGAGGCTACATGGCTTTTCACTGACTCCACCCTCTGTCTTCCAGAATTCAGTTTAGTTTTCCCACTTAGCTGGGTTCTGCCCTGCTATAATCCCAAAGCAGTTCCTTTATTAATCAATGGTAATCACAGCATACAGAGGGGAATCCAAGACCAGTGGCATTTCTGAGAAGTTGCTCAAAATTTAAGATATGGTGCCTGGTGAGTATTAAATACGTGGCACTTTGAATGGTGCTTTATATTAGTCTGTACATGTATTTGTGGAAAATTTGGGGTTCCAATCACTACTCTTGCTTCTGGCAATGATGTGCTCATTCATGGCTCATAGCCTACTTCTACTATTTTGTGTTATTTCTTCATGGGTTTAGAGCAAGTGATCCAGTAAAATATGAACTATAATACCCACAGCTGTGAGGCAAATACATTTTTCTGTTTATAAGTTAATAATATGTTATTTGTTATAATGTCAGAAAATATGGCTAAGAACCTTGAGGATATCTGAATAAGTTCAAAGAAAACAGTCATAAAATGTCACACTTCATATAATCTTATTTTTCTAATAGGAAATAAGAATAAGAAAGGTTGGAGAGACAAAAAGTAAACAATATTTTCTAGAACTGGCTTAGTGTTACTCAATTTCACACCAGTCTTCACATTTTAATAAAGACTTTGCAAAGTTTTTAGGTGACCTTAGGCTGCTTTTTAAAGAACATAGAGCCCAAGAAAAGGGTTTTTATCAGATTGCTAATTTGATAAACAATTGAAAGTACTATTATTATTAGACTGCACTATTGGTGAGATAATGCTGTGGATAAGCATCAACACACACTCTCTTTCTTTCTCTCTCTCTCTATTCATATATATGAATATATATGAATATATATATATACATATGATATGAAATATCCCCTAAGAGCTTGAATGCTGAACAGTTTGTGCCCAGCTCGTGGAACTATTGAAAACATGAAATGATTAATGTTCTCATCTTATCTTGGAGTTTCACTAAAGATTTTCTAGCTGAGTGGGCTAGTCCTTTAATTTTTTTTTATTTTTGTTTCCATGGAGTAAGATATATCATCTTCCGTACCCTAAAAAGACAACCCTATAACATAGAATTATTATTCACTAATGTAGAATTTAATTAAAGAAATTGTTTTTGTCATTTGAAAGAAGTACATAGGACTCTGTGTACTTTAGTCTGATAGCTAATGAATTATCTTGATATGTTCAATGATATCAATTGCACTGAGATTTATGAATTATATTTTGTATGTTTAAAGAACAATGCTTAGGAAAGAAAGATGGTCAATTTTTCTTCATTCTACATTACGAACAGGGAAAACTGCTAATGATTGCTTTTAGTTGCCATGACTATCTCATGACCCAGGATATACTATCTGAATTCATAGGCTTGGACATTTGTTATGTATTTTATAGTCAGGCAAAATCTTTATAGAATTATGATGAGCTAAAGACATCTGAAAATTTTCAATTGAGATTTGAGATAAAAAAGAGAAGAAAAGGGTAAGAAATGTTTATACAACCAATAAAAATAATGTTCTGTTTTACTATTCACAGAAACCAAAAGCAATTTTACCATTAAAGACAAATAATCTACTTCCCTTATACTTCTAAGGTTAAATTGTTTAACAAAGGAAGTGTATTTTGGAATCAATCGTTGTGAGAAGAGTCTGAAGATTCTGATATGGTGGAAGAATAATTGCAAACAGTATGTCAGTGAGACTCTGAGAAGAGGTCAATACAGACTAAAGTGTGTTATCAATTAGTGGATCCTTTATGTATTAGTTTTGTTACAAATTATTCAAAACGAGACTTTAAAATATAATCAAAAAGAGCAAAAGATACTACTCCCATATGACCTTGGAGATACTGAAAATTAAAAGTGTCAATTAAAAAGCACAAAATTGGCCTGCTCTCTAGTGTTTTGCTCTGCATGTTGTTGGAGACTCATTCAAAGCCCTGGGAAGAAATGTGTTTCTTGACTCCATGTGGTTCATAGAGAAGTCTATTCATTCTGTAATTCCATGTTTTCTATGGGCTTTTGACATTCACATGAATCACAATTGTGTTTTTCATAACCCTAGGGTTGTGGTGCAATTAACATCACAGTGGAGTAGATTTCTTCAGTGAAGTGATGATAAGGACCAGAGGGCTCACAACACAAGTTTTCATCACACCACTAAGGTAAGAAAAAAATATTGTAATTATAAACCCAAGGACAACGAGATAATTTAAAAATGTTCTTTTCATCATGGTTTGCCATGAATGCAGACAGGCACAGTGAATTAGAAAGTATTTCTCCTTATTTTTTCAGACGAAAAGGAAACTGTGCTGAGAATAAAAGAAAAGCAAAAGAAATATTAATTTATCTAAAAAAATTTTTTAGAAAATGAAGAATGTCTGAATTAAATCTATAAAATAAGGATGACTATTAAAATATAATGATTTTAAAAAGCCAAAGGTGCTGAGGATGAAGGTACTTCCCTTCTTGGTCTTGTTTGAAAGACATATCCTAAGATGTTACAGTTTTAGTCAAGTAAAAGTATAATTTGGAAGTTTCCCATGAAAAATTTAGGGATAGAGAAAAGATATTTAATCATAAATTCCAACAGTATTTTGGATTTTTTTCATTTGTTTAGAAAAGTTTGAAAACGTTCAGGAAAAATATTAAAAGTATGAGATCTAAGTATATGTAGAACTTCCTGTTTAAAAACAACAATGTAAGTGAGAAAGCATGATGGAACCTTTGTGCTTTCAGAAAAACTTGAACTATTTGTGGGGCTTTAGAAAAATTGATGCAAAATTAAAAAGTGTTAAACAGTATATTATATATAACTAGCACATTTTTCAATTGATATTTTATATAAATTTAGACTATTTGCAGAAACAAGGAATATTTGAAAGAACAGAGAGCTCTTAAAATTTTAAATTCAAATACTATACTTCTTTCTCCAGGTAATTACTATACCACATTCATGACTAACACACCATTACAATAAGCATCCATTTGGACCAAAACAAAGTGAAATGGGGGAAAAGATAATCTGTCAACTACAAATATTATTTTTTTCCTTAGAGCAACTTTTAAAAAGTGAATTTAGATCTAAAACCAAATTAACTTTAAGAAATTATGTGTAATACTTGAAAGTAGTACAGGACTAGTAAAAGGAAATAATACTCCAAAGCATTTGCTCATGACTGTATTATCAGCTCCTGGTCACCACAATAATGTGGTGAAATGTACTGCCTCACAAACCTGCGGGCACAACTCTGAAACTAAGATATCGGCAAGGTTGTTTTCTTCTGACATCCATGAGGAGGATGCACTTTATATATCTTCTGACTTCTTGTTGGCTCCAGATTTCTTTTAACTGTAGATATTATTTTTCTTGTGTATCCACAAGAGTAAGTCTCAGACCAAAGAATAAGTGTTGTAGGAGGCCACTTGTTCATTCCTGGCTTCTCACCCAAAATAATCACTCAGAAACTATATAATTTGAATTACTGCCTGGCCAATAGCTTAAGCATATTTTTAGCTAGTTTTCACATCAAATTTAACCTATTTCTTTTTATCTGTGTTTCGCCACATGATTATGGCTTACCGGCATGATTATGGCATCTCTCTCAGGCTGGGCAACATGTCTGTTCTCTGATTCTGCCTTCTTTCAGCATTCAGTTTAGGTTTCCCCGCCTAGCACTACACGACCCTATCACAGGCCAAGACAGATTCTTTATTCATTAAGCAATAGTATTCACAGCATATGGAGGGGAATTCCATATCCACTGAGTTCTCAACAGACTTGGGGATTCAATTTCAAGTTTCCCAGTTTTAGTTAGAAATACTCTTGAGAGTGATTTTCAAATCAACAAACAGGATCAAGACAAATAAATTTTAAGGAGAAGGAATAAAGCCTGTGGGCTGGAAAGGTGTCTCTGTACTTGAGGCATCTGCTGCTCAAATGTGAATGCCTCCGATTAAATACTAGAAACCAAGTAAAGCCTAGCATGTTAGCACTCATCTGTAATAGCTGAACTCTTAGGAGAACCAGGAGCAAAAGTATCTCTTGAGGCATATAAGCCAGAAACAATGGAATTCACAGTACAAATAACACAGAACCTGTCTCAAACAAGGTGGAAGACGAGACTAGTCCTAGGACATCCATACATACACTGTGGCCAGTGTACCTGTATCAAAACACATGAATGTATACACATATGCAAGCATGTACATGCACTCAAACAAACAAACACACAAAAAGAACTGAGCTTAACTCATCTTTTAGGATGTTGTCTGCTTAGATATGATCACTAAACTGAGTGATATGAAAATACAACAAGGAGAATATCACTGGAGCTTTCTAGAAGAAAACAAAATAGAAATTTAAAGAGCAGTAACATTTTACATGACTATGTACCTGTGGAGTTTTGATTTTCTAATTGAAGTATCATGAGAATCCAATACAATGTGTGGCCTTGCATAATTGTTTTAGTAAGGGTTTCTATTGCTGTGAAGAGGCACCATGATGGTGGCAACTTTTACAATGGAGAACATTTAATTGGGGCTAGCTTGCAGTTTCAGAGGTTAAGTCCATTTCTGTCATGGCAGGTGACATGCAGGCAGACATGATGCTGGAAGAGGAGCTGAGAGTTCTACATCTTGATTTGCAGGCAGCAGAACCAATCCTGTCACACAGAGTGCAAGCTGGAGCAAAGGAGACCTCAGACCCCATCCTCGCAGTGGCACATCTCCTCCACTAAGCCCACACCTACTCTAACAAAGCTACATCTCCTAATAGTGCCACTCCCCATAGGAAGCATTTTTTTCAAACCTCCACAATAATCCTCATGTCTGTTTCATCTGTTTTGTCATGAATTGATTTTATGAATTAATATTTAGTATGGCTATGGCTGATTTGTAAATACATGATATCAGGCAAACAAAACAAAAACATAATAAACAAAAACTCTTCAGAGAATGCAGGGAGAGGAGACAGGAACAGGAATTGTCACTCATAAAAAATTACACCGTTTTGCAAAAGTTAGAAACATTTCAATGCCAGGGAAAGGAGAGAATACTGCTTTCTTGACCAAAACTGGACAGCTGACATACCTACAAGATGACTTCTCGAGTGGAGTTTGGACAACTTGTATTGAGCAGCCCTGTAAAAAGTCTGAACCCTCAATAATGCCCCTTTCATACCATGCTTTTCCTCCAACATGTACCTCTTCTCAGCAGTGATTCATTACTTTTTCTTAGAAATATCTTTATAGAGGTCACATTGAGGTTACATACTCAGGTAATTGGACTTCCTTTCTTGAACTGGTGAAGTGTGGAAGACATAAAAAATAATAAAACCCTGAAAATTGGCTTGCTTCAACTTTTGAGGTATTTCTTAAAAAGAACTTCTAAAGAGAACATCCAGAATTTTCAGAGAAACCCAAGGGATGCCTTTGTGCTTTGCCAAGAAATTTCAAATAAGCTACTTGCTTTGATTGTTTTATCCACACAATCATAAAGTCTGATGTTTACACTCTGATAGTGCTTCATACTTAAGCATCCAGGGCTGAGTAGCTGATAATCGCCATTGGATTCTGACAACTTGAAAATGTTATTTTCAGTTTCTACAATTGTTTTATTTCTGTACATTCTTATATATTTACTAATTTGTAATTCACATTGTTTTGTACTGCATGGTTTGAGTTTTATATTATGAAATTCAAGTTCTCTGATTTTCTCCTCAAATAACCCTTGTATTATTCTACCCTTTTCTACTCTTTTTTAAAAATTATTTTATTTTATTACTTAAAAAAAATCCAAATTCCCACTCCCTCTCCTCTCACTCCCTCCACACACCCTCCCACCCCAACCCCCTCCAATCCTAAGAAAGTGTAATGCACCCCACCCTGTGAAAAGTCCAAGACCCTCCCTACTACATCTAGGTTGAGCAACGTATACATCTAAAGAGAACAGGATCCCATGAAGCCGGTATATGCAGTAGAGACAAAGCCCAGTGTCACTATCATTGGGTGCTCTGTCTGTCCCAGCTGTCAACCACATTCAGAGGGGACTACTTTGTACCCATGCGTGTTTTCTTGTTTCAACTTTTTCTTTCAGTATTGTTCCAGTAATTTTAGACTCTCTGCCCATGGTAACTCTACCTACTCAGCAGACTTTCTGGCTGAAACGATGCATTACTCTTGTCAGTTTTCACCATTGTTCAGTGTTTATCCTTAATTGTTGTCTGTCTTTAGCTTTTTGAGACACAGAACCTGGAGGTCAATGATTCCACCAAGCTGACTGGAAAATGAACTTCAGTGATCAGAATAACCTTGTACCTGCATGCCTAGAGATACAGGAACATGCTAAACAACATTTATTTTTAACGTAGGTTCTGAGGGAACTAGAATAGGTATTCATTTTTGCATAGCAGATCCTTTACCACTAAGCCATTTCTCTAGCCCCGGTTATTAAAATTTGAATACTGGAGTTAAAGCTTTTCTGTGGAGCTGAAAGCATGATATTGCACAATTTGTTTGTTCCCTTGAGGTGAGAGGAGTGTCTCATGGACATAGGACCAAGTCTCTTATAAAGGGTTAAGCTAGTTGATTATGTGTCCGAGGGGCACTAGCTGTTTGAGAGGTGGGAAATCACAAGCCATAGTAATTTGCTTCCCCTAGGCTGAAAATACAGGAGTAGGGTAGTAATAGGTGGAGGAGGAGACCACAAATAAGATTCCAAAGAGAGTGACCTGTGCCCTACCCCTGATTCAGCTTCATTGTTTTCTCTACAGCACCCCGTGGCCTTTTATTGAAAACAACTTTTCTTATTATGACTATATCTCGATGATGGTTTCCTTCCTTCTACACCTTCTGGTTCCTCCAGACCTCCCTTCCTATCCAGATCTGATCCCTTTCTGTCTTTCATTAGAAATCAAACAGATATTAAACAGCACTTCTACATGAAAAGGGCCACCACATGACCCACTGACTAAGTAGAAGTAGACTGTGAGAAATGACAAACCATGTCACAGAGTTAGGGCTGAAAGACACAGTTTGGAAATGAAGCATCATTTTCTTCTGGTTTTGAAGCATTAAAATATGATAATTGTGCCTAGATTTCACTGATTAAGAAACATTTCATAAAGTGTTTAATATTTATGACCACATGTCTGTGAAAATTATCAACACTGATTATGATTACAATTATAAGAAACATTAAATATTAACATGTTATTAAATAGTATAATAATTACCCTAGATTGAGGATTCAAGTATTCATACATCAAGAATTTGTTCAAACAGATGAGATGTGGTTCTTCTAAATTACTGTAGGTAATATGCCATAACTTGGAAAGTAAGTAGAGTAAGCTGTTTGTAACTATAGTGAAGAGTCCTTTTTAAGAGAAAACTTCGGAAAAGATTTGGAATGTTACTTGTGGCCTATTAAACTCTGGTTAAATCAATTACCATGAAAAAATCAGATACCAACAACTTTCCTCAAACACAACTTTTCCTCAAGACAGTTGGAAAAACTCCAGCCAAATAAACAATAAAAAAATAGGTGAAAGTTGATGCTTGAGAGCAAATCTTATGAAAAACATGTAAACTTTTCCTAATGCTAAACCCTGCAAGACTTTCTTGGATGAGGTTTCATTGTAAAATATTTCAACTCCAAAGGCTACCAAATATTGAAAAATGAGATATTGCCCAGTCAGTAAGATGCCTTCCAAAAAAGCAAGAGGACAAAGGTTCAAATGTTCAGTGCCACCACATAAATGCTTCTGTGAATACTGAGAATATCTACAAATTCAGTCCTTCAAGGCAGAGACAGGTAGATCCCGGGAGCTATCTGGTCAGGCACATTAGTTATATCTGTGTGTTTCAGGTTCAGTGAGAGACCCTATCTCAATTTCATTAGATAGGAGACTCAATAAGGTACTTAACATAGACCTCATACACGCATACACACATGCACACATATATACATATGCACTCACATACCCATATTTAAACAAATGAACAAATAAACACACATTCAAAGTGATTATGAAATGCTGAAAAGCAAGTCAAGATTGGGAAAAATAACAATAAAATCCAAGTGTAGTATTAACCCAATCAAAATAATCATATAATGGCTACTTAGAATTTCTTTATATTATTGTTTTTATTGAGCTATAGATCTTTCTCTACTCCCTTCCTCCTCCCACCCCTTCTATCGTCTTACAAGATACCCATGCTCCCAATTTACTCAGGAGATCTTGTCTTTTTCTATTTGCCATGTAGACTAGATTCATTTATATCTCTCTTAGGGTCCTCTTTGTTGTCTAGGTTCTCTGGGATTATGAACTGTAGCATGGCTTTTCTATGCTTTATGTCTAAAAGCTACTTATAAGTGAGCACATATTCTATTTGTGTTTCTGAGTCTGGGTTACTTACCTCAGTATGATGTTTTCTAGATCCATCCATTTGCTTGCAAGTTTCAAGATGTCATTACTTTTTCCCCATTGTGTAAATGTACCAAATTTTCTTTATCCATTCTTTGGTCAAGGGGTATTTAGGTTGTTTCCAGGTTTTGGCTATTCCAAATAATGCTACTATGAACATAGTTGAGCACATGTCTTTGTGGTATGTTTGGGCATCCTTCGGGTATATACTCAAAAGTAGTATGGCTGGATCAATTGCCCATCAAATTCCCAGAAAAAATCTTCACAATACTCAACTTCATATGGAAAAGAAAAAAATAAACAAATAAACAACAACAACAAAAAACCAGAATAGCCTTTTAGAAATATCCCAATTCCTGACTTCAAACTCTACTACAGAGCTACAGCACTGAAAACCACCTAGTATCGATATTAAAAACAGACAGGAGGACCAATGGAATAGAATCAAAGCCCCGCTTATCAATCCACACACCTATGAACATTGATTTTTGACAAACAAACACAAAATATAAAATGGTAGAAAAGAAAGTATATTCAACAAATGGTGCTGGAATAACTAGTTATCAACATGTAAAAGAACCAGAATATATCCATGTCTATGGCCATGCACAAAACTCAAGTCCAAATGGATCAAAGACCTCAACATAAGACACTGAACCTCATAGAAGAGAAAGTAGGAAGTACACTTGAACACATTAGCACAGGAAACCACTTCCTAAAAAACACTACTTAAAATTTCTAATGTTTTAATATATACATATAAAGAATTTCATAGAGCACTATTAATTCAATGAAACAGATATATAAAATTGAGAAAAATGTACATGAACTCAGAAACTCATAAAGAGTTTGAAATATAGTATAAGATGAAATAAGTATCTTAATTGGTTTGCTTCAATGGCTCTTCTTAAATTTGCACAGAATTCATTTTAAATGAATCTAATTTGTCATCTTTCTGAGAATATCTATATTAAACTAAATAAATTATTTGCTATTACTCTATTAATATAGTTCACATAATTACCATAGTTCACATAAATGCACTTTAAGTTTCCGAAACATTCACTTTTCTAGGGTGGCAAACAGCTGAAATTCCAGCAGTAAGAGAAGATTTTATATTGTTTCCTAGTTGAACTATTTTATCCCAGGCTAGAATAAGATAAAGTTCACCTGGATTGTCTGATTAGAAAACAGAAACATCTTTAAAAATCAAAGATAAGTGATTATAGAAATGGCTCTTTGGGAAAGATCCCTGGATGCTGGTCCAAGGACCTAAGTTTGCTTTCAAGACCTTGTTTGGTTTCCAGCACCTACGTAGTGGTTCATACAATCTCTAGTCCCAGGAGATCTGGTGCTCTCTTCAGGCTTATGTCGACATAAGGCATGATGTAGGTAAAGCATTCATACAGACAAAAGTAAGTTAAATTTGCTATTGTAAAATCTGGCTATGTACTTACATGACACAACCTCTGTAGTAACTAGGTATGCACCAATTATTACCAGTAGCAGGTGAGCTTTGAGCAGATTTGTGCACGTGGGATAACTTAAAAATCAGAATACTTTATATCCTTCTGTTTTGTTGTGCTACCTAGGCTGTGAGTACTATCTTTGATAACAGAACACATTTTCTACATCTGACAATAGAGTAATGAGGCTTGCCTGTGACCCTGAAGAAGAACGCACCTGAGTGCTGGAGAGGGGTTTAATGTTGACAGCTGCTAACTAAAGATGTCTCATATTATGCCAGGCTTGCTTCACTCTTTATGTTTAGCTCTGTGTTATTCACAGGGATTTTAAATGTAAAGTGTAGTGCACGTGCCTACACTACATTATGTAACCCAGAAAACCAATGAAATGTTTTTCATACATAGAACCAGTGCCTAAAATAAATTTAGGGATATATATCCATATATATATGTGTGTGTGTGTGTGTGTGTGTGTGTGTGTGTGTGTGTGTATCCATATGCATATATATATTTCAAATATATATATATATATATTTCAGATGTTAAAGAAACTGTAAATTGAAGAGTTAAAGATGGAGCAATTAAAAATAGATAAGAGTTATTGGCTCAGAATCATCACTTTCTTGAGAGCTTATTTGAGAAATGAACTGAAACAATTGGAAATCCTCAAACTATTCAAGGGCAGTATCAAGTGTATAAAGTTAACCACGGATGAATCAATACACAGTGATGGTGGTAACTCGGTCCTCTCAATTTTAACTCTACAGGTTTCTGTTCATCTTTGCTCCACTCATGGTGCTTAATTCTTTATTTAATACTTTCTTTGTTATACTTTTCCCGAAGTAATAAATAGAAACCCTACATATATATCTAGTATCTATCTACTAAACTTTTATTTTATATAGCACATATTTTAATACATCATCATTGAAAAATCTTCAAAATGATATTTTTTATTGAATGGGACTTTCAATGAGGACATAATGAAGATAAACATAGTTTGTGTAATTTCAGAACACTGGTTGCACAAACCTCAAACGCCTGAAAGTGAAATCTTGGACAGGAAGAGAGGGAGTTTGAGGCCAGCCTGGACTACAGAGGAAGACCTTAAACCCACGACAAAGCAAACATACAAAATAATGATGAAACATGAAAGCAAATTGCTCAGATGGATTGGATAAATCAGCCACTTTAAGACTTTGGTAGCAGACAAGTTTCCAAATTACATACTCTTAGTTTATTTATCTGAAAAAAATTTCCAGTTTGTAATAATGAAGTTGAATAAATGTAGTAATCAAATGTTCATTTATAAGACTGTATAGACTGAGTATCCCACTAATTCCCAGAGTATGCTTTCAAAAATGAGTCCACTAAAGCAAGTTGAAGCTTTGATGAAGTAATGGAGGTCAGAGGTAAACAAACTTATCTTTTTATAAACTACTGCTAATCACTCTCTTTGTTAAAATCATATTGGGTGTTTACAAAAGAAATAAAAATATTTATTAATACTATTTTCTTCTTTAGAGACAGTGATTTAGAACAAATTGTCCTTAGACTGAAGCATTTGACTCAATTGACCCATATCCATGACTGCAGATAGCTGCAATTCTAAATATAGATGGCGCTATGGATGCCTGGCCAAGTTTCATTAGAGATAAGGTTACCGTGGGTTTTCTGTGGTTTTAAATTAGACTCTTTTGTGGTAGCTAGCACTCATAGATATAACTCATTGCAAACATGAGTAATGGTATTACAATTACAGAATTTTTGAAAACCAGAAAATAATAATAATGAAAAGTGAATAACAAGAAGAAATCGAACCAAAAATTCTCCTTTATTTTATCCTTTTACTGTTCTATGATATATCAAGTTATATATAAAAATACATAGATGAGTTCCTAGATATATAAATATAATATGTAAGATTAGTGTCTATATTAAAATAGGTTAGAGTGCAAACTTTATCATTAGCAAAATTTTATAAATAAACACAGCAAGAGACCACTGCATGTGTGACAGTTTGTGTCGTGTTTGTGTGTACATGTGTGAGCATGGTTGTACACATGGGATGATGTGTATGTGCAGAATGGAAGACAGCTTCCAAGATCATATTTCCCTCCGCCGCCTTGTTCAGAGACAGGGTCTCTCTGATTTGCTCTTTGGCTGTTGGTGCACCATCGCATCCAATCTTATACATGGGTTCTGGGGATCCTACACAGGTCTCATGCTGACACAGTGTTTTGCCTATAGCGCCGTCTCTGAGATTCCAGTTTTGCTTTTAAAATGGGTCCATCCTATATGATCATAGGGAGTCTGGTATAAACTATAGCAATGCTTAATCGCAAGCTATGTCAACTCCTATATTTCAGTATCTGAAATACTTGGATTATACACATCACCACAGACCTTGAACAAAGGAAGCAAAGGAGTTTCAAAAAAGTTTATAGGGCATTCACGCACATATGTGCATTTATAACAAAGGTAGCACATCTTACTATATTCTCAAGGACAAGAATATTGGTACTGTTTTCTTACAGTGATAAATAAGGTGTAAAAATCAAAGATTTAATTAATGAGAAGAGCTAATTTTTAAATCAATATTTTAAAATACCTTAGGACATAAAAAAGGAAAGAGAAGAATTTTTTAAGTAGAATACAAATTTCATTCAGCAATGGAATGAGAAAAAAACCTCTGGTGATCTTCTAGGCTTTATATTGCTGATTCTTACTTTCAAAAACAAAGTATATTAAGGTATATAATTTCTCTTTGAAGATTGTTTCCCATGCCTTTCAATGTAGACATATATGAGAGAATCTTTAAACTATAAATGGAAGCTGAAGAGATGGCTCATCATTTAAGTACACACTGGCTGATATTGTCACTTTGATTCCCAGGACCCACATGGTATCTATGTAATGTCTATGGTAATGTCATTCCCACAGGATCTGCTACCTCTTCTGACATCTGACTTCTGTTGGCACTGTACTTGCATGCCACAACAGGCATTTGTGCAGGCAAAACAACTATACATTTTAAATAAAGTCTAATTTAATACTGAACAAATATAATAGAAAATTTCATGGAGATAACAGCAAAAAGTAAAGGGAATGTGAAAATTATGCACTCCCAATTATACTGAATTACTTTTAAGACACAAACGAGGTAGATAAAGCACTCTAAATGCCTCTATGATCACCATCCAATTTATATCTCAAATATGATTGATATTTCTATATATTTCAGTACATAGCCAAAAGTAATATTTTATGTTATATCAAGGTCATCTATGACTTTATCCTTTTATTATATTGATATCTGATTCATCTACATCTGCAGATTTTCCTCATGGTACCCTACAACAGATGGGCACAGGAGATCGCTTCCTATGTATAACCCCAGCAGCACAGACATTAAGGGCAACATTGAATAAATGGGACCTACTAAAACTGTGAAGCTTCTGTAAAGCAAAGGACACTGTCACTAAGACAAAAAGGCAACCTACTGACTGGGAGAAGATCTTCACCAACCCCGCAACAGACAAAGGTCTGATCTCCAAAATATATAGAGAACTCAAGAAACTAGACTCTAAAATGCTAATTAACCCAATTAAAAAATGGGGCACTGAACTGAACAGAGAATTCTCAACAGAAGTTCAAATGGCCAAAAGACACGTAAGGTCATGCTCAACCTCCTTAGCGATCAGGGAAATGCACATCAAAACAACTTTGAGATATCATCTTACAGAATGGCTAAAATCAAAAACACCAATGATAGCCTTTGCTGGAGAGGCTGTGGAGGAAGGGGTACCCTCATTCATTGCTGGTGGGAATGCAATCTTGTGCAACCACTTTGGAAATCAGTGTTTCGGTTTCTCAGGAAATTCGGGATCAACCTACCCCTGGACCCAGCAATACCACTCATAGGAATATACCCAAGAGATGCCCTATCATATGACAAAAGCATTTGTTCAACTATGTTCATAGCAGTATTATTTGTAATAGCCAGAACCTGGAAACAATCTAGATGCCCTTCAATGGAAGAATGGATGAAGAAATTGTGGAATATATACACATTAGAGTACTATGCTGCGGTAAAAAACAATGACTTCTCGAATTTTGCATGCAAATAGATGGAAATAGAAAACACTATCCCGAGTGAGGTAACCGATATCCAAAAAGATGAACATGGGATGTACTCACTCATAATTGGTTTCTAGCCATAACTAAAGGTCACGGAGTCTATATTTGGTGAAGCTAAAGAAGCTAAATAAGAAGGTGAACCCAAGGAAAAACATATAGTTATCCTCTTGGCTATGGGAAGTAGACAAAATTGCCGGGTAGAAAATTGGGATCTTGGGGGTGGGGTGGGATGGGGGTAAGGGGAGATGGGGAGAGAAAAGGGAGAAGGGGAGGATGGGGGGAACTTGGGGAAACAGGATGATTGGGATAAAGGAAGGTTGGATAGGGGAGCACGGAAGCACAATTCTTAGTTAAGGGAGCCACCTTAGGGTTGGCAAGAGACTTGAACCTAGAGTGGCTCCCAGGAGCCCAAGGCGATGTCCCCAGTTAGGTACTTGGGCAGCTGAGGATAGGGAACCTGAAATGACCCTATCCTATAGCAATACTGATGAATATCTTTCATATCACCATAGAACCTTCATCTGGTGATGGATGGAGATAGAAACAGAGACCCACACTGGAGCACTGGACTGAGCTCCCAAGGTCCCAATGAGGAGCAGAAGGAGGGAAAACATGAGCAAGGAAGTCAGGACCACGAAGGGTGCACTCACCCACTGAGACAGTGTGGCTGATCTATTGGGAGCTCACCAAGGCCAGCTGGACTGTGACTGAAAAAGCATGGGATAAAATCGGACTCTCTGAACATGGCGAACAATGAGGGCTGATGAGAAGCCAAGGACAATGGTACGGGGTTTTGATCCTACTTCATGTTCTGGCTTTTTGGGAGCCTAGCCAGTTTGGATGTTCACCTTCCTAGACATGGACGGAGAAGGGAGGACCTTGGACTTTCCACAGGGCAGGGAACCCTGACTGCTCTTTGGACTGGAGAGGGAGGGGGAGAGAAGTGGGGGGAGGGGGAGAAGGATGGGAAGAGGGGGAGGGAAAAGGGAGGCTGGGAGGAGGCGGAAACTTTTTTTTTTCCTTTTCTCAATAAAAAAAAAAAGAACGTATGACCATGGCAGTGAGTTTTTCATTCTTTCTGTCTTCATGTATGTTGTATGTGGGTGCGTACATGCCACACAGTACGTGTGTGCCGTTCAGAAGGCAAGCTTTGTCTGGTATTTTTCCTCGTCTTTCACTTTGTTTGAGACAGGATGTCTTGGTTACTTTTCTGTTTCTGTGAAAAACTGCTTTAACAAAACACCTTCAAGGAGAGAAAGAAAACGCTTACATGTGCTGATAAAGTTCCATGCAGATATATCATATTAGGGAAGACTTAAGGCAGGCAGGGGAGGCACGGTTGAAGGAGGCTCATCAGCAGGTTACATATGCACTTAGGAAGTAGAGATGAAAAGGAAGTTGCTTGGTTTAGGAAACCTCAATCCCCACTCCCTGTGACCACTTCCTCTTGGAAGAGCTACAGCTCTTAAAGGTTCCACAACCTTGCAGGAGACTTGATCCTTAGGAACAAGTCTCAATTTACAAAAGCATAAGAGAGATGATCTCCATTTAAATCCAAATACAGAGCCCTTGTGTTGTTTGCTGTTGTGTACTCCGGAATGACTGGCCAATGAGTTCCCCAGGATGCTCTTGTCTCTGCTTCTCTCCCCCATCACACCGTAGGTGCTTATGGATTCAACGCACACACTCCCGATTCATTTTGCATGGAGAATTAATCCCAAGGTCTTATATTTCCGTGACGAAGTTCTTGATCCACTGTGATATCTTTCTAGCCTCCATGACAGCAAGATTTACTGGACCTCTGAGTATCAATTGAGATTAAAAGGATGTAACTTACTACTGCTGAAATAAGAAGCCAAAACTGATAGATGCATTTGATAATTCAGGCAAAGAACTATATGGTTCCCGTCCCATGGCCCATGTATGTAGGGCAATAAGTGATATTATCATTGATAACATCATTATTGGTTATCATCAGAACCTTTCTAAAAGTCGAAAGTACATTTGGGGGAACCTAGAGAAGTATGTAAGAGCTACTGTTGGCATTCAATGTGAAACACATGCCAATTACTTGGTTTTATGAATTGATTAGGAGAAAAATTAATAATAGCCTGTGACAAACTTCTCTCCATATCATGTCATAGATTCATCAAGTGAAACCCTCCAGGTGGTATAATTAGTGTCCCATCTGTGACTCTTTGGTGAATTTTATAACTGGAAAGATAGGGCAAAGATGGATGGTTTTATTATACAATATAAATCTACACACATAATACATTTGCATAAACATGCGTGCCTTTCTGTGTGTATGTGAAAGAGATTGTATTATATTATTTTGTTTAGTACAGAATTGATTAATGGGTTTATGACTAATAATGACAGGGTCGTTCTTTCTATGTGTAACTGTGTCAGTTTTAGACACCATTTCAAAGTATCAATAATATAAATGACTTAAGTTTAGCTCAATTAATTTAGAAGAGTTAATAGTAATTAATTCTTATTTCTTAAAATAAAGAAAATGTATTTATTAATAATGTTCTCTACTTGATTGTCTTGTTTTAATTTTTAGTCATGTTGAAAATTTAATATTACAATTTAAATATTTCAACATGCTATCTCTTATTCAATGTACATATATAATGTGTTTATTTATATGTATTGTATATATGTATTTATACATACACACAACCAGCATGTGTTGTGTTTGTCTGTGTGTGTGTGCATATGTTATTGAAAAGCTATATTTAATTTCTTGAGATGCATTTTACAATATAGTCTTCTCATTTTGGGAAAAGTAACTTCTGAAATGTTAATATTTTCTTTGAATTGTACTTAGCACAAACATAAAAATTCTTGTAAATTCTTGCCTCAAATAGTTTTTACAAGGTCGCCCTCTTCTGGCCACAGAAATTATTTCAATTATTTTTATTTTGTCTCATAGACTTCAATTGTATTACAAAGTTACTGTAAAGCTCATTTATAATAATCTAGCATAAGATAGATAAAGACAGACACTATTGAACAGCAAAAGTGAGGAAAGTCTTTTCAATATTTCTAATACGCATGCTCTTCTATTAAAGTCCACTTATTTATTTTCTTTTAAATTTCTGCTCCACTGACAGTCTGGGAATTCATATGCCAAGCTCAGTAATAAGTTAATAAATGAAGTGAATGCTTGAGGTGTTCCAGATGGACTTCAACTGCCAATGCTGCCAGTCACCAAATGAAAACAGGGGTGGGGCGGGCTCTACTCACACAGCTGGAATTCAAAGCCCAAACAGAAACTTTACTTGTGCACTTCAAAACAACACTGAAAGGCAAACTCCACACAATGCTTTATTTCCAGAACTGAACTTTCTAGCTCAAGTTTTCCTACCTAGTTGAAAGCAAGTATAAGGATGAGAGAACAGTATAACAAAGAGAAATCGATGCTTACATATGAGACTCGTGATAATAGTCTATTTAAAACTTCATTCATTCATATGTGTATTTGTGTGAATGAATGCAATATGTATACTGCAGAGGTCTGAAAAGTAGCAGACTTACGATCCCCTAACACTAGTATAGTCATATGCTGCCGGAGGACTTGAGTGTTGGGAACAGAACATTGATTCTCTGGGGAATCAGGAAATTGACTAAATAACCTTTGTAGCCCCTTAAAAACATGAGTATGTATATGTGGTTACCGTATTTATTAGTCTGCTCCAATCACTATATTTTGTTTATAGAATTTCAGGGAAACATACATGGATGAAACGTTGGTTCAGATCTATTTTCTTTTCAAGTGTTTGTTCATAGATTCCATGCTTTCAAGAAGTACTAACAATGCAGTGACCATCAGAAGGCCCAAGCAGTTTACAGTGACTCAATATACAGACTCTGTAATGAACTAAAGAACTAGAGATTTAAAGCAAACAAACAATAAATTAATTCAAAGAACGGGCCAGGGACCCAAGCCACATACTCAAAATAATGGGGAAAGTGTCCAAGAAATATTTCAAAAATGCTTCTTGTCCCTAGAAATTAGGGAAATAAAAATCAAATAACTTATCAATTTGATGTTACCCCAGTCAAAATGCACAAGACTAAATAAAATGACCGTTAACAAATGCTGGAAGGTTTGTGAGGAAAAAGAACCCGTGTAACTCTTGGTGGGAGTACAAACTTGTTGGTGTAGTCACTATTTAAATTAGTGTGAAGAATTCTCAAAAATAAAAAAAATAAATCTACTCTATGACCCAACAACATAGGTCCTTGCCATGATACAAAGGACTTCACAGCACTCCACATTTAACTTGGTCAACTGTGTTCTTTGCTGTTCTGTTTACCAAAACTAGAAATAGAAACAACCTAAATGCATTTTGCCTGAAGGGCACGTACACTATGAAATATTCAGGCAAACAGATGGAACTAGAAAAATTCTATTGAGTAAACACATATGAAGAAAGACAAGTATTACACATTCTTTTTCATCTGATGTTTCTATCTACAAATTTACATGTGCATATATCCTAGAGTACCTGAAAACCAACACTAAAAATAAATAAGTAGATAATAGCAACAATAAGAAGAATAAGCACAAAACAACCAACTAAATGCCACTCAAGAAAAGTTAAAAAGACCATTGCTTAGGTAAGACATGACTGAGAGCAATAGAGGAGGACAGAAGAACGCAGGGAGTTTGATTAGAGAAAAGAGAAAAAAGGAGAACTCTAATTAATAAGGGAGATAAATATAGAAGAAGGGGGGTAAAATAACAACAAGCATATCTGAAAAATCATAAGGATACTGTTAACTATCTACCTAAAATTTATCAAAAGGCAAACATATGCCAATTTATAAATAGACATACATATTTTAAATGAAATAGTCTCATCTGGACTGTCAATGTTCACGCTAAGAACAAAGATCACCTAACAAAAACCCCAACATCAGACTTGAGAAGACATTTTTTATTGACTTTTTATGGAGCTATACATTTTTCTCTGCTCACCTCCTTTCCTCTACACCCCAGGCTTTTACACGGTCCCCATGCTCCCAATTTACTTAGGAGATCTTGTCTTTTTCTACTTCCTATGTAGATTAGATCCATGTACACTTTTTTGGGGGGGGTCCTCATTGTTGTCAAGGATCTCTGGGATTGTGAATTGTAGCCTGGTTTTGGTCAGGGTTGTCCAAGAGACTCCCAAAATATAATAAGTTGTTGCTATTGCCCTTGTTTACCACCCGACAAGTAGAATATAAACAGCTAAGAGAGAGACCATTCACTTTAGATGTGGGACCCAGAGGTTGCTGAGATGGGCTTGACCTAAATGCCTCCTCCCTGACAACTAGATTTTATTGTAAAAGAAGGAAATATGCTGAGCCCATTCCCTATAGAGAGATACCATGCTCAGTCTAGATACAGGAGGGTGGGCCTTGGTCCTGCCTCAATGTAATGTGAGAGACTTTGTTGACTCCCCAAGGAAGGCTTGACCCTCTCTGAGGAGTTCATGGGGGCGTGGTTTGGGGAAAAGGTAGGGGGAGCAGGAGGGCAAGAAGGAGAGGGAACTGGGATTTGTATGTAAAATAAAAAAGATTGCATTTAAAAACCCAATATAAAACAAAAATGAAAAAAGAAGTAAATATACAGGCTTCCAAAAGAGTGAAGCAGTCAACACTCTTACCCAGCAACGATGTTGCTGAAACACAACCATCACCAGCATAGTACAATAGTTCTAAGGGTGCAGCAGTGGGATTTACACCTTGGCAGTAACCAACAGATCTCTCGTTGGACTAAAGACCCATTGCACAATATGAAAATGATGCTAGAAACTAGTCAAGTACCCAGGGCTAGTGAGTTCACTTATCTTGGAGGAGAACCTATAATTATCCCTTTACTGAAACAAAATAATCAATACATGCACTCAAATCATTTGTCCTTATAACTAAGGATGAAGGTGTTCCATAACCCCTGTTAAGAAAACATCTCTTTAAAGTAGACAGAAACCATAAAAGAAAACTGCAACTAACCAAAATGCAGAGTTGTGGAGTCCAGTCTCAAACACTCCTACACCTAAGGCTCAAGAGACATTGCTGAAGAGAAGGAGGAAAGGTTATAAGAGCCTGAGGACAAGGAAGGTTATTGTGAGATTGTGTCTTCCAGTAATGTCAGAAGTTACACCCCTAAAATCTCACCAACCTGATTATGTCAGCATGAGATAAACCAGGACAGCAAAAATAGACACGTCAAAGTGGACAGGGGGAAGGGAGAAACAAGGACTCAATGACCCAACTTTATAATAAGAACTACAGATAACAAACAAATTTTGAGAATGGGAGAAATAATGTTCTGTGGAATGCATACATCAATTCATTATTTAATAACAAGGGGTCAGTGTTGAAAACATATATGCAAGGATCATTATACAAACTAAGATTATATTTAGAAATACACACACATACATGCACACACACACAAATGTGTGTGTACAACAATTAATGAACAAAAAAATGACATGACATCAAAAGAGAGCAAGCAGTGATAAAAAAGTGTATGTGTGAAAGACTGGAGGGAGGAAATGGGTAAAGAAATGATCGAATTATATTAGAATCTCAATAGTAAAAGAAAGAAAAAATAATTTTTCAATTCCTATAACACATATACAGTGAAAGTAAGAAAGTTATGGTCAGTTGGGAGAACTAAACAAATAATTATAAATTAAATGAAAATTGATGCTTTAAACACTAATGTGAAAAAAATGATATTAAATGCTCCTTAGTTTACACTGGAAGTTCAAGGAACATGAATGAAATGAAGGAGGCTGGTGGTGAGGGCATGGAATTTTGAAGCTGAAGGAAAGTTGTGTTAGGGACATAAAAAGCTGCAAAATATCTGCAGAACAGCTGTGCAAGCAATGCTTGTTGATAGAGCTTGACATAGTTATTAAAGACAATATTATGAGATTATACTAATGGCTACATGTGGTGAATTTAATTTTCTTGCAATCATTACTTCATTTGTTACAACTAAAAACGCATGTAGAGATAGCATGCTGTTTATAAATGCATGCTAAATGAAAAGTGTGACTAGCTTTAAATGACAGCACTATGAATGCCCTTCGCAGCCGAACTAACAAACTCATTATTCCTAGCCTTTAATAAATAATCACTGGTGCTTGTTTTGTTACTTCTGTTCAGTCTTTTACTCCGTGTGCCTTGCATTCTTACTGTTGTATTTTTATAGATGTGTTACCTAGAGGCATCCCAAATAAATTCTCCACTTCTCTCTATTTTGGTTGATCTTAAAGTCATTAAATTTGTAAGGTGTCTGAGAAATGTGTCATCAGTTTCTTACTGACTCAACTGAAGAAATAAATACGTGGAGTTAAATAATCGCCCAGGTCAAAAACTGCTGTTGCTTGTTCTACGAAGCATCTCTTTCTCATCGGGGAACAATTCCCAAGCTGAGAGCATTGTGGAAATTTGATACACCTTTCATTTACACTCTTTCTCCTTTAATTAGGATCAGACTCCTGATGTGGGATTCCCCTCTGTATGCTATGAATATGTTTTATTACCATTGGTTAATAAAGAAACTTTTCAGTCTATGACAGGGCTTAATAAAGCCAGATGAGAAATCTCAGTAGAGATATATATGGAGAGAGTAGGCAGAGTCAGAGAGACACCATGAATCTGTCAAAAAAGAAGGACATGCTGGAACCTTGGTGGTATGCCACACCCTCATAGTGATATACAAAATAATAAAAATGGGTTAATTCAAGTTGTAAGAGCTATCTAGAAATATGCCTGAGCCATCAGAAGAACAGTGTTATAATTAATGTAGTTTCTGTGTGATTATTCTCTGACTACAGACTCCTGTTTGGATCTTTTAACCATTGTATTCACTCCGTGAATATCTGCTTAAAAGCCTATAGGCATAAAGATAAATGTTGTCTAAGTCTTCATTAATCTTAGATTCCAGGGACAGTCCAGTCCACTTGAAATGATCACATCATAGATGAGGTCACTTAGCTTTGATGGCCAGGCCTGTAGGAGAGAGAAGCAATAATTATCTTTTTTAAAATGTTTTTATTTATTTGTTTGACATATCAACCACAGTTTCTCCTCCTCCCTTCCTGTACCTTTCCCCCACCTCCCTTCTACCTCCACATCCACTTTTCTTCCATCTCTATTTAGATGGGGTAAGGCCTCCCCAATGGGAGTCAACACAATGTGGCATATCAAGCTGAAGCAAGACTAAGCTTGTCCCCCTTGCACCAGGACTGAAGAAGGCATCCCATCATATGGAATAACTCATGCATCAGGAACAGGTCCTAGCCCCACTTTTAGCACCCCCCCCCCCAAAAAAAGACAAAGTTACAAAACCATCACTCACATGCAGAGGGCCTAAGTCAGGGAAATCCATACATCCCTAGCTTCTGCTACCAAGCTTCTCTAGTCTATGTTGGAGAGGATGGGGAGTAAGGGAAAAATTCCTCCACTCTTGGTAGGGGTGCAAAATCTATAATCACTTTAGATATAAGTATGGTGGCTCCTCAGAAAACTTAGAGTCAATCTACCTCAAGACCCTGTGATATATCTCTTAGGCATATACCCTAAGGATGGTGAATCATACCATAAGGATACTTGCTCGAGTGTGCTCATAGCGGCAGTGTTTAGCCAGAACCTAAAGATTCCTCTCAATCTAAGAAATGATAAAGACAATGTGGTATATCTACACAATAAATTATTACTCAGCAGAAAATAATGAATGACTTAATGAAATTTGCAGGTAAAAGGATTCTACAAGAAAATAATTATCCTGAGTGAAAAAAGTTTTTGTGCTATAGCTAAGAACTTTATAGAGCTTTTACTATGCGTACAAAGATTTTGCTTTGTGATAAACATAGTCATTTAGAGAGCCGAAACATCTTTCATATCCTTCAGGCATCAATTGTCAGCCCAAGGGTCTTAAACTACTGTATCTTTTGATTATGTTATGTTTTGACATAGGACTGTAAAAACTGCTATTTAAGTTCCTGACTTGAGTATCATAAAGCATCATTTCATAAATCCATATTTTTTCTTTGAGATTATAATTTCTAACAGTTTCTGAAATGGTCTGAAACATACATCTTTTGTCTTATAAAGTTATACAAAGTTTAATTCTCAGCATTGATTGATGAGTATAAAATAAAAATCTTGATGAACTTTGAAAAAACACAAAATCTTTGTGTGTCCTGCATTTCTAAATATTCAGTCAAGATTAATTCTTTTACTAAATATTCATAAGCTCATCTATCTAGCTAGTATGCAAATTTAATTTAATTTATATGTAAATTTCCCTTGTTTTTAATAAATTCTAAAATTATATGTATACCAAAGTATTGTTTTATTTTTTATTTTTATTTATTTATTTATTTATTTGGTTTTTCGAGACAGGGTTTCTCTGTGGTTTTGGAGCCTGTCCTGGCACTAGCTTTTGTAGATCAGGCTGGTCTCGAACTCACAGAGATTCGCCCGCCTCTGCCTCCCGAGTGCTGGGATTAAAGGCGTGCGCCACCATCGCCTGGCCAAAGTATTGTTTTAAATAAATATATTCATGATGCACTATCAGTAAATGTTTGATTTATAATTTTATTTTAAAATGCCAGTATACCCAATGGAAAATATTAATTTTTTGAGA
>JABTXL010000002.1:21183667-21276377 GCA_025134845.1 Neodon shergylaensis | reverse complement strand
TGGAAGAAGAGATGTGTTTGATACTAGTTGGAGGGGTATGATTCAGAACAAAATGGGACATAGAAAATTTTCCAGGAACTAGTAAAAATATACAACAAAAAACCAAATAAACAAGGTGTTTGAATATAATTTCTGATGCATATAAAATGCTTATAGATATATGAAAGTGAGTTAATGATCAACAAAAACTAAAGAAAGATACTGGATGCAGGATTAAGTGTTAAGCCTAACTCTGCATATGGTGACTTAGCTGGATGATTTATTTCTTTACATCTAATTCTTCACTCATGTGTCAAATAAGAGATCACTAGTATATAACATAACCACTTTGATTTTTAAAGTACAGCATTTAAATTATACTAGTTACCAGTGTGCCACATGTCTCAGACCCTTTGCCAACCTTTGATACTGCTACATAGTAGGGCACGTTAGAAAAGAAAAATAATATTTAAAATAAAAATTCTGATATGTGTGAAAAAAGATAAAACAAACACAGTGCAAAAGCAAGACAAAAATTACTTTGAATATTCAAAAACAAATTTCAGTGAAAGGACAAAAATATACTGTAGACATATCTGAACAATAAACATTATTTGCAACTTTCTTCAAGTTAGATTTCTTAGAAATTGTATTTAAAGAGAAATTCCTCCACTTTGTGGTTCACTTTTCCAGAACCATTAATATACAGAATGTACACCAGATGGCAGCATAGGAGTGCAAATGGTTTGTCCTGTAACCTGCTAGCAAAGCTTTTATAGAGAGCATGTTAAAGTAACACAAGATAAAATGGTTTTAATGATGAAATTAATAAATTGTATTAATTAGTGATAGATTTTGTGAAATAGTTTTCATATTTTCTCTAAAGTTTTCATTTGTGGAAAAATAAAAATACCTGTTTGGGACAGTGACTATGGAAAATACATGTACTTTTAAATAACAATTTAAGTCAAACTAATTAACAAAACTGAACATTTTAAATTGAAGCCTAAGTGAGAAAAGCAAACACTTTACTTTTCCATTTTATATTGTTATTTTAAAAACAATATACATTGACTTTAAAACACATGAGTGAACCATTACAACAACATATTCACGTAAACTATAAATGTTCCTTTTCAATGAGATGCTCTATTGTTTTATACATTTGCAAATATGTAAACATGATTACATAATAAGTGCCTAACTCAGGAGAGTTTAATAAATATCATAGTAACAGATACATTGCATTTTAAAGACTGTGAGCAATATTTATAAATTAGTAATATCTAAAATGGAAAGACTACCTTCAGTCCCCACATGTATTCAGTCTGAACTGTCCATTTAGACTTGTGAGATAATCAAATGTTAATCTGCAGAAAAAAAGAAAGCTGGCAGTCATTTGTTATAGTAGCAGTAGGGAACAGAAGAGGATCTTGACAGCGCCTGCCTGATACAAGGGATTCATTTTCCTGCTGCTTTCTTCTGTGGTCTGATACTACAGTTATAAAGGACATGCTGGATGTGGACAAGCAGCCCACTATTTCTTTACAGAGTGCTTAGTTCATTTTCATAGATGTTGAACTAACTTGACATTTAATTTTTTTGTTTGTTTTTTTTTCTCCCCCGGATTCAAATAACATTTTAATTATAAATACCCAAGTGACATTTTTTCCATCTTGCTAACTGGAAAAAAGGAGAGCAAAGAGTCCCGTTCAAAAAGTCAGAAGCATCCAATTTAAAGAGAATGGCTGCTAAGATTAGTTTGAAGTTACTAAAAATTGATAAGCAGTGTAGTGTTGCTAGAAATCTGCATCTTAGAAGAGATTATAGTAATTGCAGTTTGGAAAATGGTATTAATGATTCGGAGTGATTGCTCAATGAATTACTACTGTAAGCCAACATCAAGGAACACAAATCTACTCAATCTGCTCTCACAAATAGGGTAATTAGTTACAGAACTCTCTTCCTTCCTCCCTCCCTCCCTCCCTCCCCCCCTCCCTCTCTCTCTCCCTCTCCCTATTGCTCTTTCTCCTCCTTCTCTCTTCCTCCACCCTGTGTGTGTGTGTGTGTGTGTGTGTGTAGCATGATTTCTTTCCTGATTTTGAGGGACAGGTCATAGAATATTTTTGGAGACTGGGTCTCATTATCACAGACTTTCATGTGAATTGCTGTATACCTCAGGATGACTTTGAACTCCTCATCTTCTTACCTTACACAACAAGTGTTGGGATAACAGGAAGACATAGGTATGCCTAGCATTGGTTAGTTCCTTTAAAGCTAATTTTTCCTATTTTTTACTTCTTACTGCTAATGGTTTTTAAACTTTCAGTCCTCATTTTAAATTACAGCTTGTACCCAGAGATATTCTGTATGATGCAAATAAAAACTTCCTCATTTAGCCTCATAAATATTACAAAAACTGCTGATGAGAAGGCAACACTAAAGAGCAATTGGAAAAGGCTACGTAAAAGTGACCCTCGTTTTTATCTCTTCTTATGCTTGTACCATTTTAAAAGCTAGGTTTTAAAGTAATATGTACAAATTTATTTCCCCACATCTATGCATGAAGCATAAATTTCTTGCTGTTTTGCAGCATAAGTATTAATTCACAATTAAGGCCTGAAAAATAAGTTTAATTATTTATTTTGTTCCTCTGAATGTGGTATGCCAACTCATACATCTGTCTGTAACTGCTAACAACTAAACACTGTTTCAACTTCCACCTCACTGCTGAAAACAGAGACTGACAATACAGAGGCATTTCCTATACACAGGTGACACATCTAATGCTCACAATTTAAGTTGCTTGAAAATTAAAACACAAGGGTTTTTATTTAAGCATTTTTTAAATTGTGAGATTCATATCTCATCATAAAAAGTTGCTCAATGCATGCTCATATGAATCTATCTCCTCACTCACTCCAAAGAAAAACCTTAGGTGTGTATGGTTTCCTTTGCTGTTGATAGATAGCTTATATTTTCACTGTGAAGAAATAGTTTTCACAGGATTTATTTTTCCTTCTTATATTAAGGAAATTTGAATACAACTTCACTTCCCAATTTTCATCCCTTAAAGCCCTCCTGCCTTCCCCAAAATATAGTATTCAGGATATTTGAAATTGTTTCATTTCTCTGATCTCTTCACCAGAAAATAAATTCACCTGAAATTGTATTTTTACAATCATCTTCAACTCAACATTTCAAAGAGAAACTAATCTTACCTTCCCCATATATAATATTTCTATGCATTTGTTTTTGAATAACTACATGCAAATATTAATTGTATTTTCATATACATATACCTATATATATGATGCTTTCTCTTGAAAACACCATATAGCTCATCCCTTACTCTTTGAAATCCTAAATTGTGGAAAAACTAAAATAATAAGACAATCCTGCATTGTCTAGTATATTAAAAGGAATTTACATTGGCACTAATATAGGTAGTGCAAATGTATATACAAAATATTGTAAAGACATTGTTGGCAAGTAAGTAGAATCGATTAAATACCATTTTGTCTAGTTCAAAACTACCCATGTTTTATATTTTGTATCAACTGTCAAAAAATGCTCCACCAAATGCACATTAAATATTCGAATGATCCTCCAATTTGGGAAATGATTTTGCCATCATTACTACTGGACAGTGTTGTGTATATGAGAGTATGCATATATGATCTGTGCATATGCATGCTTAAGTGTCTATGAATATTCCCTAATAAAGACCGCAATGTGAGTAGCTGTTCACAGATAAGTATGTGAGTTTTTAGCAAAATTTCAGCATTTCTATTTTCAGCATTGCAAATATCTTTGGTTTTACATCTTTAATTATCCTTTGCTAAGAAAAGTGCAACTTTCTCTAAAAGTGGCTGGGAAATTTTTCATGTTCAGTGGGTCTAAATATCGACATTGATGCTGGGGTATGTACTGCAACTGTATTTAGGTCTCAGGGACAAGTTGTATGCTTCAACACTAATACAACAGAAAAATAGGAAATGCTTTGTTTATTTTCTGGACTGATTTTCCTAAGTTCCTCTTTGTTCAGAAACTTGAATTTTATCGTATGTGCAAAATTATTACCTGCAGACTCTCACACATGGGTTCTGGGCAAGGAAATTGAGCAGTTGGCAAAATGAATGACATATGGTCACCAAAATGCCCATGGAAAGGACTCGCTTCTCGATGCAACTTCCAGAGCAGGTGTCATCTGCAGGTAAATGCTGATGGCAGGTGCACATCTGAGCAAGGCAGGCTGCATGGACTTAGTGAACAGGTTTGCAGACTTTTATGTCCACCCACGTGATTACAGGCCATAGTCAGGCCTGAAGATTTGGAAAATGTGCACAACAGTCTTTACCTGCAAAGTGTTCTTTAATGCCAGACTAGTTTCACCTTAAGTGACAGTTTTGAAGAACAGAAATTTCAGGGCTAGTTGGTTGAAAAAGATTTTAATATTTAATTTTTTTGCTGAGTCAGGACTGTAGTCATTGGTTAAGATCACAAAGTTGCCATGGCATTTGCTATAATTCAGTCTTGGTAATATTTTGGTTTCAAAAGTTTAGTGCTAAACATCAATAACTTCTAATAAACTACACACTTTAAATTGTATATTTAGATGTTATTTATAATATGGAATAATTTGTTATACATAGAGTGTAGTGGAAAAAAAACTATTTCTGACTATATTTATGATATAGTAAAACCTACAATATGAACCTTTAATTTAATAAGAAAATATTGCCTATTTAAATATACATATATATTGCTTTTTCCTTGAATTTCATATATATTTCTGTTTTACTTTCAATATTCTACTGTGTGAGTATTTATGTATGCATGTGTGTATATATAATTTATCATCAGGTACAGTAGCTTTCTTTTAGCTAACATTTTGCTATTTGGTTTTAGAATTTTTTTAATTGAATTACAGTTTTGCACATTATTAAATACATTGTGATACTTTAATATATACAAGATCCATAATGATCCAAAAAGAGTGCTCAGCTTTTGAAATAATCAATATTGCTTATTTACTTGGTTTTTTTTTTGATGAGCATATTCCAAGAGTTCTCTTCTTCATATTTTGAAGCATAGAATGAATGACTCTTGAGTATAAAACCCCTTATGTGTAATAGTTCTTTAGGACTTAATTCTCCTAGGAATCTGTGATTCTTTTCCCCCAAATTCTTATGTAACACTTCCATCCCCAGCCTCTGGTGATTCCATTCTATGCTCTGGTTTTATAACATCAGCTTTTGTGAATTTCCTATAAATAAAATTATTTGTAAAATAAATTCATGATATCCTAACAATCCTGTTCACTGTTACTATGTGTAATGGTTACTTCTATAAATATACTCCAAATTACATTGCATTATCTTGTTAGTGTTTATTAATTTTAAATTTTCCCTGTATGAATAACTTTAGTTATTACAGTGGATGAATGTTTATTTAACTTCAGCATTACAGACTTTATATATGTTTTATTGTGAAAATAACATTAGCTTCATTGAGAATGTCCAATTAAATCTATACGATAATGGTAAAATATTTTTCAAAGTGTAGAAAAGTAAGAGAACCAACATATAACATTTTTGTTCAATTTGCTCACTAATTAATACCAACACGGGCCTTAGCATTGTTTGTTCTTATTTGAAATGAACTGAACTCATATGTTGTATCAATTTGCATTTGAATGAAAATTATAATGGTATCCTATATGTAGCAGCCATTGGTGATTTTAACCAATAATTGTACTTCTGGCTCGTCAGCAAAATGAAATACATAAGAAGTGTTCAACTAAGATTGAGGTTTTTTTAATATTTAAGGCTGGCAGTATTTACTTGTGAATGGATTTTTATAATGCTTTTGCTTACTTTATACTTAAACTGACTAAAATGTGTTTAAATTTAGTTATACATTTCACAGAAGTTTATTAATGAATTGTGGAACTATTATAATTTGTTTTTATTCTCTAATTTTTTCCAAACAAAATGTTTTCATTTCGCTGCAGGGAAATTATCAGACATTCCCAAGTTAAAGTTCTGATTTCCTTTTAGCCCTTTGAGTCTTCTGTCCTCCACTCAGGTTCACTCCTATCCTATGTCTGAGATGAATTACATTTAATGTGAAGTAAATACTCAGATGTTATTTCTTTTATCAGGACAATCATTCTCTTAATCAATTTATTGATCCAAATTTTCAGTCTGAGATTTGGTATATAACCTGAAAGATTTTCTAATTAGGCTTTAATTCAACTTGCTTCAGATTATTTTATAAGATCTACTAAAATTCATAGTCCTCTATTCTGTACCTTTTTTTTTATAAATACAAATATTCATTAGCATGTTTCTTGATGTGATTCAGTCATTTTTAAAGTTCTGAAATTCTTTTGGGACATTACATTTTCTGTGTAGCATTTACTTTTCAACATCCTTGTAAAATTACTTGGAAATTTTGTTTGGAAAAACAATTAATATGCAGACAATTTTGATGAGTTAACCAGTGAATACATTTGTATAAAGTATAAATCATACCTAATATACACTATTTTGGTTACTTCAATTGTACAATAGGATAATGGTAGGTAATATCATAAAATGAACAATTGTGTTCTTCAAAAATTCATGTGTGGAAACTGTTAGACTTCACTATACTGAAATAATAAAAGTAAGCAAGACATTTGTATTAAATTAAATGGACATAAATGGGGTGGACCTGATTGAGAGGATGGATGCCTACACTAGGAAAGAAAGGGCAAAGGTTATACTCCAAGGATCATTTGATATTTCAGGGAAAGTCACATGATCACATAGCAAAAAAGTAACTAACTATCTTCAAGCAAGGAAGTGTACTTGTTAGCACCTTCCCAGTTGAGCCTTTCCTTGACTTTTGGAGGCTACTAGAAAATTGTAAGTAAACACATTTTTTCTTTTATCTATCATGCTATTTTACTTTGTTATGGCAACCGTAGAGGACATAGATAATAATTTCTTTATTCCTTATACTTATTGAACCATCAATTGCATTTTCTTGTGTTTGAATCAAAACTATAATCTGAAAATCTCTCTGAGGAGCAGGGAGAATTTTGTCATATTGGAGTCAGGATCTGGAATGGATCTCTATGAAACGTAAAACAAAACAAAAAAAAAAAACATAAGAGAAAGTTGTTACCTGTCTCCCCCATTTTTTTATTTTTTCTTTTCTTTTCTTTTTGTTTTTGTTTTTCAAGACAAGGTTCCTCCATATAGCCTAGGTTCCGTGTTCCATGTTCCATGTTCCTCCTTGACTGTCCTAGAACTCACTGTGTATACCAGACTGGTCTCAACATCAGAGAGATCCATCTGCCTCTACGTACTTCCCAAGTGCTGGGATTAAAGGTTAGTGGAACGACTGCCTGACATGTCTCCCATTTCTATATGGTGGAGGGAACCAAATTTTAATGTCTTGCTGTAAATTATACAGCTACTGCCTACCACAAAGATACAGTAACATAGTTGTTTTCTTGGAGAAAAGAGAGTTAAAGAACACAGATGGTGACTTAGCTACCAGGGAGTTTTAGGATGCATTAAAGTATAAATTATGACAAATGTTGCTATCAAGTCCTTTTATTTCATAATTGGTACAGAACTGCTTAACAAAATAGATACAATTGATTTGCATCTAATTAACTATAGGACAATGAGGGATTTCATTTCACAAATCATCTTTGTATATGGTTTACACGGCAATCTGGAATTATGCTTATTCAAAAACTAAATCTATTTATACCACCTTGTGGGGAGGATTGATGGAGTGGGAAATTTTTGTTTATTTCTCCAACAGATTAGTTGTGATATCACACAGTACCATATTTTATGTACTCACTCATTCAAAACAGAAATATGTTCTATATTTACCCAGTTTCTTTTATATTATTGGTTTGATGTTACTACTTTTCATATATATATATATATATATATATATATATATATATATATATATCCTTAACTGTATTCCTGCCAGAATCTCTTTGCAAGTGGAATTTTAATCTGAACTGAATTTATTTCAACTGGTAAACTTATCAGTTTGCACTTTCCTTTTGTTAGTTATGATTTTTATTTAGTTCTGTTGTAGCTTATCTTTTTGCATGTTTTATCTCATTTCTTACATTTTTTTAGATTTCTTTTTTGCTATACATTTTGTAATATTTTTGGCCACAATCTTCTACATCTTTGAATTATACATTATTTGTAATCATGTATTTTTTTTTAAAATATTTTTAATTAAAATATAGTTGTATCACTTGCAATTCTCCTTTTTGTACCTCTAACCCCTCCCAGTTACATTCCATCTGACCCCTTCCATGACTCCCATATCTGAAATCAATGGTTTCTTTTCCTTTGACTATTGATTGTTGTTACATAACACGTATATCCATTCATATATATGAATATGTATATATACACAAACATACATACATGCATACAAATATATAAATAAAACTTGATAAACTTATTTTGTTGCTTGTGAGGATATGGCTTTAAAGATAACCATGCTGTACTTGAAAAGCAATAAGCATCTCATCCTGGAACGGCTAATTTGCTTTCTTCTAGTTGTCATTAACTACATTTTTGAAAAATGCTTTCTTTTTCTAGGTTGTATTTTAGTTTTATTTATCTGTAATATTTTCCATTCTTCTTAAACTGTATGTTGTTATTGATAAAAGATCTTTGCTGTAGATGTTTTACTCAGAGCCAAATACTCTACAGATTCATCTCGGCATGTTGCCAAGTTGTGAATTTTTATATTAACTATCATTTCCTTCTCTGATGGATGTTGAGAGATGCAGTAATTTATGGTCTTAGGGGCAGTTTAATCTTTTCTAACTAGAAGAATAAGAGTGATGGCTTTTCCTCTAGACCCCCTGGGCTAGGCAGCCAGGGGTTTTCAGTCCAGTTATGAAAAAGAACAAAGCCACAAATGACAGCTTATGTTGGAGAGGATGTGGAGTAAAGGGAACACTCTTCCATTGCTGGTGGGAGTGCAAACTTGTACAGCAACTTTGGAAATTGAGATGGTGGTTTCTTAGAAAACTGGGAACCAATCTACCTTGAGACTCTCTATACCACTCTTGGGTATATACTTGGATGTAACTAGAAAAAAAAAAACCAACTGCAGTGAGGTAACCCAGACCCAGAAAGACAAACATGGTATGTACTCACTCATCAGTGGGTTTTCACTGTAAAGTAAAGATAACCTTGCTAAAATTCACATCCCCAGAGAGGCTGGGTAAGAACTAGGGAACAAAGCAAGACTCGTGTATTTCCCAAAGAGAAGAGGAAATGGAAGAGATCTCCTGAGTAAACTGGTGGAGGGGTGGGAACAATGAGGAACAGGTTGGGTGAGTTGGGGCAGTATGGAGAGGGAAAGTAATGAAAAAGGTGTCTTGATGAGAGGAAAATTTGGGGTCAGGGAGAAACCTGGTGTCCAGGAAACTCCCAGGAATTCACAAGGATGACCCCAGCTAAAACTCCTAGCAATAGTAGAGAGGGTGCCTGAACTGGCCATCTCCTGTAATCAGGTTAGTACCTACCCTAATTGTCATCAGAGATTCTTCATCCAGTCACTGATGAAAGCAGACACAGGACCCATAGCCAAGCACAGGTGGAGCTCAGGAGGGAGTTCTGTTGAAGAGAGGTAGGAAGGTCATCACAAGAGTTCCCACAGAAACAATAAACCTGGGCTCATAGGAGCTCATAGACTCTGGATCAACAACCAGGGAGCCCACATGGGACTACCTGGGCCCTCTATATACTCCTAACAGCTGTGTATCTTGTCTATTTGTGGGACTCCTAGCAATGGGATCAGGGCCTTCCCCAGTGCTTGGGCTGGTTTTGGGGAACCAATTCCTCATACAGGGTTGCCTTGCCCAGTCTTAATACAAAGGGAGGAGCTTGATATGTCATGCTTTGTTGACACCTACCAGAGGCCTGTCCCATTCTGAACAGAAACAATACGAGTGGGTGGGAGTGAGGCAAAGGAGAGACTGGTGGAGGTGGCAGAGGAGAGAAGGGAGGGAGGTAAAATTGTAGTCAGGTTGTAAAATAAGTGAAATTTTTAATAAAAAGAAAAAAGCACTAGAGGTGAATTCTGTCTGTGGAGAAGACCTTAAATTTAATTAGAATGAGGTTGGTTACTTCCTAAATATTCACGCCAGAATTTTACCAATAGGCATTATTTATTTATGTGTTTGTTTGTTTTTCTGGGCAGAATTATTGCAGCTCACAGGTGCCACAGGTGGGCCAGAAGGTAGAGAATGTTAATTAAAGGCTAGATAAATGGAAAAGTGGTTAAACACACTTGCTGCTCTTTCAGAGAACCAGAGTTAAATTCCTTGCATGAACATGTTAGCTCAGAGCCACAAGTAACTCCAGATTATGGGACTCCAGCACTCTCCCCATGTCTGCACATGCTAAGTAGTGCACACACATAGATGCAACCAACTTGTTCATGCACATAAAACTAAGTAAACACACATAAAATAAAAATAATAATAATGAGTATTCTTTTTCTCATCCACTAGTATTTGTGTGAGCTAACAGCCCTATTAACGTATTAGGAGAGATATAAATAGGTTGTCTGTTGTTATTTTGAATATAAGTACATTTAATAAGTTGAAGTATTTCAGTATAAAGAGATCTAACAAAAAATTATATATAGTATTGAATATTTTAGGATCACTTATGATCTCTGATGTAGTGTGTGAATTTAATTTTTCCCCAAGGTATATATTGTTCGAGCATTTTTTTTTCAGGGTTGTAATAGAGGATTTAATGATCCTTGGGTTACAGAGCTCTGCCCTTGAAAAAACAGGCTAATTTTTTTGTTTGTTTGATTTTTCTTTTCTTTTTATTGAAAATAGTTTTTTTTTTCTGTAAAACACATCCTGCACAACTCTTGCTCATCTTCTCTTAAGTCCTCCCCACTGGCCCACCTATCTATAGGACATCACATATTTTTCTCTCTTTCTTTAGAAAACAGATTAATAAAAGACAAAGTAGGCAGCAACAAAACATACAAGCAAACAAACAGAGAAAAGTAAATAGATTTCCCCAATCTGATTCTCAGCCCAAAGCAAACTGCCTGCAAGATATCTGTCTTACTCAGGTCCCTAGGGACTCCTAAAACCCTGCAGAAGACCCAGTGATTTTTGTTTTTGTTTTTGTTTTTTTTGTTTTTTCCTGAAGACTCTCTCTAGAAAGGGTCCCTCTATTCTACCTCTTTCTGTACTGAAATAATACTCCTTTGTGTAACCTTTGTTAATGTTTTGTTTTGCTATGTTTTATATTACGAGAGTCATTAAAAGAGTTGAGCTTATGCACTCCCTTTGGTTTCCCACACGACAGCTTTTCCTTGCACAGATTCCATCAGGGCATTTCGGCATATATAGTAAGCTAGCATCACCAGCAAGATAACATAAGAAACAGGTAGTCTTGCCAGATGTGAGCCAATTCAGCACCAACCTGTTTGGATTGAACCCTCTAAATCTGTGAGGTCAACAAACCTGACAATTTAAACTAGCGGTTATCAGCACTTTCTTTTGATAACAAATTAACGAATAAAATGTTAACCTGACACTGTGGGATAAAAACTTGCTTCTCGAAAGCTTGGTACAGATGTGCACTGTTTTATTGTAAGGTCAAAGTTAATTTCCCTAACAAACAATACAAAATTAAAATGATTTCAGAATATCGTTATAAGAACACTATGCTAGATCATAAATAAATTTATGTTGCTTTAACCTATAGAATTAAGTCATGCAGTTTTCATATTTGATGATTCATCTCATCATTATGGGCTTCTTAAAAAATATGGCAACAATCCTGAACATACAATTTCAAGTTTCTATATGTGATAGAATTACGACTCACCTTTCCTTCACGTCACACTCATTTTCTTGATGTAAAAATCACTTTTAATTCAGTTTAAGATGTGGAAGAATTATATTCTTTATAATGGTCAATTTGTGTCAACTTGGTTGGTACATGTGACCAGGTAAAAAGGATATATTGAATTCTAAAATTGCCTAAAGGAGTTTTTGGATGATATTAACATTTAAGTTAGTGTGATGGCTTTTTAAAATGTCAGGTGCAAGACCAAATAGGCAGCGATACTTTGCAGCTCTGGGGAATGTTTCTAAGTCAGTAAATAGTGCACCAGTCATGCTGGGATTCCTGCTACTAGAATATACAGATCCAGAGATTCAGAGAAGCAGTAGTATGCAACTTTAGTTCTAGTTCTAGCATTAGCAAAACCTTTGCCTACAAGCTCCATATCCCTTTGTCTTGCTTATATAGGCAGTTTAGTTTGAAAAAGAAGAATGCTGATAGCAGCTGCCACAATGATTCTTTCCGTTTAGATGGAAGATAATATCTATCAACAGTTTTGAACTGTTCATGTCTCTTGAATTAGCAGTCAAAACAGAAGGTACTCTATCAGGGGGAGTGATTACAAAAGATTCCCCAGGAGTTTTGTGCATCGCTTAAGGTAGGTAAGGAAGATCACGCCTGTAATACAGGCACCCACTAGGACATTCATAGGGTGATTGCATTATCTTGTCCTTGACTACAATGAATAGAAAAGTACAATAATCTAATCCAGAAAGACCTATTACTTGCCTAAAATCTAGGAATGATGGTTTAACTCATCCCATCTAGAAAAGAAAGGTTAAGAAGAAAACATCTTTGCTTTAGACAAGAGGAATTTGAAATAAAAAGATAAAGTAGAATAAAGTATCTTCAATACCAAATATATCAGGGAGCACTCTACTTTGTTTATGCATGTGCACACAGTATCCTGTTTTATGGCATTTATTAGTCTTATATATCATTAAATATATTGACTTAATATCAACATCTAAATTCTATTAATTTTGCATTAATTTTGTTAGAGTAATAAGATATCAGATAAAGCAAATCTTATTTATCAGTTCTTCTGGAGAGATGATAGTGTGCTTCCTGTTATAAACATATTGACATATGATGTTAGGTGGAAACAAAAAACATTCCATTATCTTTATTTCCATGTATGCTTGTATGAACTTGAGAGGAAGACTTAAAAAGAATGGTTTCACGTGTTAACTTCACTGGGCCATAGCACCTGGGTGTATAACCAAATGTTATTCATAGAGATTGAGATTTGTTGAGGCTACATTTAAAAATGATTAACATAAAAATAATGAACTTTTAATAAACAGTGATGAACTTTCAATAAAATAGTTTGTCCTATACAGCAGGAGTGTACCTCATCTCACCAGTGGAAAATCTAAAATACATTGAAAGGCCTATCCACGAGCAGGTGAGAATTCTGCTACCACACATCTGGCAAATTTGACCCATGTTCCCTTTTTTTTTTCCTGATGGTGTCCAGAATAGTATGATTTATATTTCATCATCAATGCTTTCTCGATCCAGCCCTCTAGCCTCATTTTATAGGATTTATTTTCACTAGTATTCACAAGAACATGGGCCATATGTTTTGTTCTATATAAAAAAAGTTCCTATGACTTTCTCTAGAGGACCCTGATTAATACCTCCCAAGCACAAGTAGAGTTTAGTTTTTTCTTGTGAATGAATCCTGTATTCTAGCACTTAAGTAGATAACATCTACTAAGTGAAATAAATTAGAAAGAATTTTGGGATGAACCCTGTAGATATTGTGAAAACAAAGAAGAGTACATGTTTATAAATTGTATATTATCTGGGACTTTTATAATGGTAAGATAATAATTGTGTTTGTATATTATTATAGAGTTTTGTTTTATTTATTGAGTAGCATGGTTTCCATATGTAATAGCATGGAAAAGTATTGTTGTTATTACAATGAAATAACTAAGGCAAGCTGATTTTGTAAAGAAAATGGGTTGATTTAGCACCTAACTTTGGAGGCTGAATGTGTCAGATCGTATGCTGTATTTGGTTCAGCCCCTAGTCAGGGCCGAAATACAGGTGGTATCAAAATCCAAAGACATTTTAGACAATAGTCTCATTTACCACTGACTTGAAATGTTAAATCTTTATTGGTTGAAATTAGGACAGAAACGTTTATCATTAGCACATATGGAACACATTTGATGTTTATTTTGAACTACATGAGGCAGAAATATTCACAATGCTTGTATGTATATTATGAATTATTTAAGTCTTTTCCGGAAAAGAATAGACACCCTGTCAAATTTACAAAGCAAGAAAATAAAAATGCATTTATGTAAATAAAATTGAGCCTTTCTTTTTATCATCAGAAATAAATCTGTAATCAGTACAGACAGAAATATAAAAGCTATGCACTCTACAACTTTATATTTACCAGTAAGTAACAGTTTTCACATAAAATGTTTGATTTAGAATACTAACTGATGTTTAAGAAGTCTTTACATAGTTTTCTTATCTGTAGGATTGTAGCATGAATTAACAACTTACTAAGAGAATATTTCTATCATTAAAATACTAAAAAGATCAAAGCTACTTCACATCACTTGATCATTCTAAGCCTGTTCCCCTACCTACAGTCTTCCTGCAAAGGTGCTGCCCCATGATCTAGTTATTGAGGAAATTCTCTCCATGCTATTTGGCAGAATATGTAATGAGGAACTGAACCCTAATATCAACCTAGAGATGAGTAACCTCTTATATACAATTTAAAGAGCAAATAAAAAAGTCAAATAAGAAATAGCTATGAAGTAATATGCAAAGTGACTGAAATTGTATATAACTGGATAAAATAAAATTTTATTTATTTTAAAATGAAAACTTTCACAATTTGATTTGGTGACCTCCAGGGTTCTGAAATATTTCTGTAGTTACTGGCATTAGCTATTTATTTGCCTAAGATGTACAATGTGATTTTCTTGGTTATTTCTAATCATTTTTCCATCATAATCTGGAGACAAATTATAAATACTTTGCATGTTGATATCATGTTTGGTGGCTTTTGCGGGTGACATATGAAGAAATTTCTTTTCACCCTATAAAGATACGTCATTGAAAAATTAAACCACAGGAAATATTTCATCCAGCCCAGCTTGTTGAATCAATACACATAAGGTGGTTGTGTATAAAAGCACACATTACTCAATGGCAGCAATACCACTAAATGGGCAGTTTCAGTCCGTCATATGCTCTATCTGGAAAGAGATACCATCATCCCTGTCAGCTTCCTAAGGTCCTCACTTCGCTCTATGACTAAATGTAAGTAGTCTGAGACTGTGAGACCTTCTGCAAGGGATCATAGCATCTTTGAACCCAGAAACTATGTCCCTAACTATGTCCCTTGTTTCACACAGAACAACAACAACAAAAAAAAAAAAACTATAGTCCATATAGATGGAGATTCTATCTGCAAAGTCCCAAACAAGAAATTAATTTAAAAGTCTGTAGAAATGCAACTAAACTTATGTTTTTCAGGAATGTTAGTGTAAGTTTATGTAGTCAGTCACACATTTCAGGTCACACCACTTGGCTGTGTTGCATTCTCAACCTTGGCAGAAGATACAAGGGAAGTATGGTCTCCAATATTGTGAACCTACTGTAACAGAATGCCTGCCAATCTAATAATTAATTGGGTTTGCTTAAGTATACTGGCATTGCATTTTAAAAGTTCACTTTTTTATTAATATATAATTTCCTTTAAAACACAGGAAAGGTACTTTAGGTGGTAAACGTGCTGACTCCTTCAAACAAGGATCAGAATTCAATTGCATGGGTGCTCAAGGGTGAGGAAATTATTGTCGCAACTTTCTCTCTGACCTTCACTTAAGTGATGTGTATGACATTCTCCAAGTACACACGCATACACATACACACAAACACACACACACACAAGCTATACTATGTTTTAAAAATAGCTTCTATAGAATAACTGCTTCTTATAAATGTGCGTAAGTCATAAGTTGGAGAATAGTTTTGAAAAAAAGACTGAAATGTTTTGAGAAAATTAAACAGTAAGATGATGCTACAAGATGATCACAGTGATAATTCAATAAATGGGGGCTTTTTTACCCTATTATCAAACACTGTTGTGCTTGACTACAGAAAATAGCCAAATGAAAAGGAGAAAATTAGGCTCCCTATGGCTACATTGATTAAAAAAATGTCCAAACATGTGAGAACTGCACTGAAGTCACATCTTGGACTTCTGTTTATAATTCATGATAATGAAGTAGAAAAACTGTTCCTTTAGATTCTGATTTAATTGCCCTCTCACTGATTAGAATCCTATGTTTAGAGGTATAGATCAGGGAAATTTTTAAATCAAATTATTAATTTATAATTCTATTTGAAATTTCTTTTGCTAAGTGCACTTAAACTCACGTGACCCTAAAATAATGATGTCACTTATGCTATATTATATTTTCTTAGTAAAATTGGCAGGCATGGTGATACATGCCTGCAACCTAGCACTGAAAGTGGGAAGCAGGGGACAGTGCGATCAAGGTGCAACTTGCTCTGCATCTCAGGTAATATTTGAACTTTGCACCTTTCTGTCTTAAGCTCCAGAATAGCTAATATTAGGGCCCTGTACCACCAGATCTATTTCAAGATTTCCATTCTTTACTGATCAACTAATTTTCACATTCAAGAAATAGCAATTTAAACAATGAATATATACCATCACAGATGCTGGCTCCTGAACTATTGTGTCATTTTCCCAAGGCATGTTTTCATGACTGCTTTTCAATACTAAACTCTCAGAAGCTTTCTTATGTCTGCTTTGTCACACTAAAAATTAAAAACAAAGCTGCCTAGCTTTTTCAGTTTTCTTTTCCTTTTCTTTTTGTACTATTGATTTCATTGTTGAGTTTATACCCCTATCAGCAAAGGGTTTTATGGAACATTCATGACGGAGGAGGAAGAAAACAGTCTTCTTACTTTCTCTTCGCTAAGGCTGTCTTAATGGTCCTTCCCCAGTCAACTACATTCTGCTCCGGTTTCTCGGTTTTGATCCATTTCCAGAGTTAAAATGACTGTGCTTCCTCAGTACAGACCCTTTCACTTTACAAGAGCCTGAGTATGACCTACCCAGTTCTGCTGCCCCTACATTTCCTTTGGGACCTCACACTCTGCTTTCCACATGGTCCATTCATTTTGCAAGGCTCTACTGGGCTTTTAACTTGGGTTATTATTATTGAGTTTTCATTTCTAGCATCATTTTAATTTTATTTTTCAACATATTATTTATGAATTGTATTTTGATGTCTTGTATAGACTGGTTTGCTTCATTTAGCTCTTGTGTTGTGTTAGGAAACTCATTTTTCTTTGAATTGTTTGAAAACAATTTGTAGTTACTCCTTTAAATTATTTGTCTGGTAGTTTTTCTTGGTTGTTTTGATTTCTGGCCATCTCTGTTTGTTTCCTTTTGTTTTGATTTCTTTTATGTTACTGTGTTTTTCTGATGGCATTGGTTCATTGCCGTGGGCAGCGCAGCCTGGATAGCCGAGACTGGCTAGGGGTGCTGGGATTGAGACACCGGAGGCTTCTTTTCAGGTGGAAGAACAGCAAACTTTATTTGCCCAGCAACCTTTTATACCTAAACTGCTTCTGTGGAGACCCACAGGCCAGAAAGAACAAACATCCTTGTCAATTACAGACCACAAGGAAGTTCCACTGTTGGTCAAGGGGAGAGAGGGCAGCTGGATCACAACAGTTCATATGGAGTTTGTTTGCTTGTTGAGTTTTTCTTACTTTACATTTTCTTAAATACTTTTTTACCTGTCTTCCCTTAGTATAGACATTTACAGTGTTCAAAAAAAAGAGTAAGTTACAGTAACTTCTTGATGTTTTTCTCTCTGATATTGGTACATAAGACGAGAGACTCATGTCTGGTCTACTGCCATGGTTTTCAGCTTCAGCTGGGAGCTGAATTCCACGAGCCTGTGGGTCTTTTCCTGGGTCAGATACAGGCTTCACCTGGAGTCTGGAGACTCAGTTGGTTTCAAATATCTCTACACCTTATTCTGGTCCTGATCCTGATCCTGATTCCAATCTTGAGCCCAGAGATTCTCTTAAGGATAGATGAAAGATTATAGCTAAAATGAGAGTTGAAAGGTGTGGTACTGGACATGAAAAGGCTTAAGCAGTAGAGGACATTGGGTTTGGAGTAATGAAAAGGAGGGAGTAGGGGAAGTCACATGAAAGCCTATTATTTTTCCCAACTCTATTAAAAAATAGAATAGGAAAAATAGTAGAATATAGGTGATATGAAAGAAAAGGAAATGTAGAATGGATTGTAAATGGTTAAGACAGAATGAGAAGAATAATAAAGGGAGAATGAGAAATAGTAGGTGGGTTAAATAAAACTAATAATCGACTTCTCTGTTTTTATGCCAGTACCACACTGTTTTCATTACTGTAGCTCTGTAATAGAGTTTGAAGTCAGGGATGGTAATGCCTCCAGAAGATCCTTTATTGTATAGGATTGTTTTAGCTACCCTGGGTTTTTTGTTTTTCCATATAAAGTTGATTATTGTCCTTTCAAGATCTGTGAAGAATTTTGCTGGGATCTTGATGGGGATTGCATTGAATCTATAAATTGCCTTTGGTAGAATTGCCATTTTTACTATGTTGATCCTCCCAATCCAAGAGCAAGGGACGTCCTTCCATTTTCTGGTATTCTCTTCAGTTTCTTTCTTCAATGCCTTAAAGTTCTTGTCAAATAGGTCTTTCACTTCCTTGGTTAGAGTTACCCCAAGACAGTTTATGCTGTTTGTGGCTATCGTGAAAGGTGAAGTTTCTCTGATTTCCCTCTCTGCTTCCATATCCTTCGTATATAAGAGGGCGACTGATTTTTTGGAGTTGATCTTGTATCCTGCCACATTACTAAAGGTGTTTATCAGCTGTAGGAGTTCTTTGGTGGAGTTTTGGGGGTCGCTTATGTACACTATCATATCATCTGCAAATAACGAAAGTTTAACTTCTTCTTTTCCAACTCGAATCCCCTTGATCCCCTTATGTTGTCTTATTGCTATTGCTAGAACTTCAAGCACTATATTGAAGAGATATGGCGAGAGTGGGCAGCCTTGTCGTGTTCCTGAGTTTAGTGGGATGGCTTTGAGTTTCTCTCCGTTTAATTTGATGTTAGCTGTCGGCTTGCTGTATATAGCTTTTATTATATTTAGGTATGACCCTTGTATCCCTAATCTCTCCAAGACTTTTATCATAAAGGGATGTTGAATTTTGTCAAATGCTTTTTCAGCATCTAATGAAAACAGAGAAGTCGATCAATGGAATCGCATAGAAGACCCAAATTTTAACCCACAAACCTATGATCACCTCATTTTCGATAAAGGAGCTAAAAGTATACAATGGAGGAAAGAAAGCATCTTCAACAAATGGTGCTGGCACAACTGGATATCAACCTGTAGAAGATTGAAAATAGACCCATATCTATCACCTTGCACAAAACTCAAGTCCAAATGGATCAAAGACCTCAATATCAGTCCGAACACACTGAACCTGATAGAAGAGAAAGTGGGAAGCACCCTACAACAAATGGGCACAGGAGATCGCTTTCTATGTATAACCCCAGCAGCACAGACATTAAGGGCAGCATTGAATAAATGGGACCTACTAAAACTGAGAAGCTTCTGTAAAGCAAAAGACACTGTCACTAAGACAAAAAGACAACCTACTGACTGGGAGAAGATCTTCACCAACCCTGCAACAGACAAAGGCCTGATCTCCAAAATTTATAGAGAACTCAAGAAACTAGACTTCAAAATGCTAATTAACCCAATTAAAAAATGGGGCACTGAACTGAACAGAGAATTCTCAACAGAAGAAGTTCAAATAGCCAAAAGACACTTAAGGTCATGCTCAACCTCCTTAGTGATTAGGGAGATGCAAATCAAAACAACTTTGAGATATCATCTTACACCTGTCAGAATGGCTAAAATCAAAAACACCAATGATATCCTTTGCTGGAGAGGCTGTGGAGGAAGGGGTACCCTCATACATTGCTGGTGGGAATACAACCTTGTGCAACCACTTTGGAAATCAGTGTTTCGGTTTCTCAGGAAATTCGGGATCAACCTACCCCTGGACCCAGCAATACCACTCTTGGGAATATACCCAAGAGATGCCCTATCACATGACAAAAGCATCTGTTCAACTATGTTCATAGCAGCATTATTTGTAATAGCCAGAACCTGGAAACAACCTAGATGCCCTTCAATGGAAGAATGGATGAAGAAAGTGTGGAATATATACACATTAGAGTACTACGCTGCGGTAAAAAACAATGACTTCTCGAACTTTGCATGCAAATGGATGGAAATAGAAAACACTATCCTGAGTGAGGTATCCCAGACCCAAAAAGATGAACATGGGATGTACTCACTCATAATTGGTTTCTAGCCATAAATAATGGTCACGGAGTATATAATTGGTGAACCTAAAGAAGCTAAATTAGAAGGTGAACCCAAGGAAAAACATATAATTATTCTCTTGACTAAGGGAAGTAGACAAAATTGCCGGGGAGAAATTTTGGGATATTGGGGGGGGATGGGAGTATGGGGGAAGGGGAGAGAAAAGTGAGAAGGGGAGGATGAGGGAAACTTGGGGAAACAGGAGGATTGGGATAAAGGAAGGTTGGATAGGGGAGCACGGAAGCACAATTTTTAGTTAAGGGAGTCACCTTAGGGTTGGCAAGAGACTTGAACCTAGAGTGGCTCCCAGGAGCCCAAGGCGAGGTCCCCAGTTAGTTCCTTGGGCAGCTGAGGATAGGGAACCTGAAATGACTCTATCCTATAGCCATACTGATGATTATCTTGCATATCACCATAGAACCTTCATCAGGTGATGGATGGAGATAGTCACAGAGACCCACACAGGAGCACCGGACTGAGCTCCCAAGTTCCCAATGAGGAGCGGAAGGAGGGAGAACATGAGCAAGGAAGTCAGGACCACGAGGGGTGCACCCAACCACTGAGACAGTGTGGCTGATCTATTGGGAGCTCACCAAGGCCAGCTGGACTGTGACGGAAGAAGCATGGGATAAAACAGGACTCTCTGATCATGGCGAACAATGGGGGCTGATGAGAAGCCAAGGACAATGGCCCTTGGTTTTGATCCTACTTCAAGTTCGGGCTTTGTGGGAGCCTAGCCAGTTTGGATGTTCACCTTCCTAGACATGGACGGAGGGGGGAGGACCTTGGACTTTCCACAGGGAATGGAACCCTGACTACTCTTTGGACTGGAGAGGGAGGGTGAGAGGAGTGGGGGGAGGGGGAGAAGGGTGGGAGGAGGGGGAGGGAAATGGGAGGCTGGGGGGAGGTGGAAACTTTTTTCTTTTTCTCAATAAAAAAAATAAAATAAAATAAAACTAATAATAAATAAGAGTCTTAGGGAAACTCAATAGTTATTAAGATTATTTCAAAATATAATTTAAAAATATTCTATTAAAATTACCATGCATTTTTAGATGATTCTATTTGCCCAGATTCTCTAGAGAACAGAACTGAAAAAGATGAATCTCTCTATATAAAAGAAAAACTAGATTTATGAGAGTGGGTTAGAAGTTATGCTACAACTATTACAGCAATTGCTGTCTCCTAATATAAAGCCCAAGAGCGTAGTAAATTCTCAGTCCATGAGACTGGATAACTTCATTATACACTGGTATTCTGAAGAAGCAAGGAATGACTTGCGAGCTAGAGTGAAGGCAAGTAGGTAAAAAAGCAAGTTCTTCATATAGACTGTCACCAGAAGGTTATTCCTGAAGGTGGATCTTCTCACCGCTAAAGATCCATATTCTAGACACTGCTTTCCACCGCAAAATGTCTGGATTGAAGGTGGGTCTTCCCTTTTCAAATGATTTAATTAAAAAAATCCCTTACTGATGTATCTAGCTGTTTGGATTTTAGCTAATTCAAGATAGAGTCAAGTTGAGAACAAAGAACAGCAATTACAATGCTTCTTCCAGAAGACATAGGTTATTCAATGAAAATTGAAGTTAAAGACATGTTGAAGACCAAGTCGCAAGTACTGAGTAACGGAGGCTACAGAGAACTTCAGAATTGCATAAACTCTTGGAATACAGACCTTAACTACTTCACCCCTCCTCCTCCCCTTCCACCTTCCCTTCTATCCCCACCGCCACACTCCCAATTTTCTCAGAAGATCTTGTCTATTTCCCCTTCCCAGGGACATTTAAGTATGTTTCTCTTAGGGTTTTTCTTGTTACTTAGCTTCTTTGGGGTCATGGAATATAGATTTCTTATTCTTTGCTTTATAGCTAGTATTCACCTATGATGGGTACACACCATCCTCATTTTTTTCTGGGTCTGGATTACCTCACTCAGCAAGGCTTCTTCTAGTTTCATCCATTTTCATGCAACTTTCAAGATGTCGTTGTTTTTACCACTGTGTGGTACTCTATTTTGTAAATGTATCACATTTTCCTTATCCCTTATTCAGTTTAGGGACATCTAGGTTGTTTCCAGGTTCTCGCTGTTACAAAGAATGCTGCTATAAACAAAGTTGAACAAACGACCTTGTAGTATGGTTAAGCATCCTTTGGGTATATATCCAAGAGTGGTATTGCTGGGTCTTGTGGTAGTTTGATTTCCAATTTCCTATGAAACAACCATACTCTTTTACAAAGTGGTTGTACAAGTTTGCACTCACATCAGCAATGGAGGAGTGTTCCTCTTACTCCGCATCCTCTCTAGCATCAGCTATCATTGGTGATTTTGATCTCAGCCATTCTAACAGGTATAAGATGGTATGTCAGAGTCGATGCAGAGAACCACAGCAGAGCATTGGGGTGATCTCCCAAAGTGCAATCAAAGAGAGGGAGAAGGGAGAATACAAGCAAAGAGGTCAAGACCATGATGGGGATACCCATTAAAACAGCTTACCAGACCTAATGGAAGCCTTCCAACTTTAGCTTAACAGCAAGGGAACCAGTATAGGGCCAAACTGCTTATTCTGGCTTTTTGAATCCAATTCTCTCTAGAGGGATACCTTGCTCAGCCTAGATATGGGGTGGAGGGCCTTGGTCCTTTTTCAAAATTAAGTGCTAGACTTTGCTGACTTTCTGTAGGAAACTTTACCCTCTCTGAGGGTGTTGGGGGAGGCTTCTTATGCATTCCCAGCACCCCAGACCAAGTAATAATCACACTAAAACTATAAATCACTACTTGGCCAGTCACTTAAGTGTATTGCTAGCTAGCTCTTATATCTTTGGTTAACCCATTTCTATTAATCTGTGTATCGCCATGTGACTGTGGTTTACCAACAAGTTTCCAGAGCTCTGTTCCTGGCAGAAGCTCCATAGCTTCTCACTGACTCTGCCTTCTTTCTCCCAGAATTCAGTTTAGTTAAGTTACATAGTTGTATAAGATTCCGAAAAATGAAGAAAAATTATAATACAAATATTTCATGGGTTGGGAGGGTTCCTGTTACACTGATTTTACAGAGAATGCTTATTTACTAATAGTTGTAGCTAGAGGGGAGTTATTCTCTCAAATACACATAGCATGGATTGTCACACACTTCAAAGGATAGCTCTACATACATGTACTTGTGGAAAGCTAACTTTGTGATTAAAATGTCACAAAGGAAATATATATATATGTGTGTGTGTGTGTGCAAAAGATATGAATGTATGGTGAGGGGCATTGAGAGGTGGGAAGGTGGGGGTTATCTGGAGTAGAAGGAAGATGAGATAGTAAGGGGGGCTACTACAACCAGAATGTATGATATAAACATGCAATATTCAGTAAAATGTTCTGAAAAATGATTGGGCCAAATGGACAAATCATTAAAATGTGATGTTGAGAAAATGAATTTTGAAGGCCATAGCAAAATTCAAGTCAATAAAATCAAACCAGTATTTTATTGCTGACAGTTATTTGCTTCAGTTACTGGTATCATTCATCTAGCATTATGAAGGGAGATGCAAAGTTAACCTCTACTGTAAATAGGCTTCCTATTTGCCCCAGGTTAATTTAATAGAGGTATTTACTGAATTTAGATTCCCTTTTGCAAAACTACTCTAGCTGTATTAAGTTGACATAAAAGTCGCCAACACACCTCTGATTGTTGACACTCCCACACCTTCCCTTCCAGAAAGATCACTTAATCCTAAGAGTTTCAGGGTTCAGTAGCCTCTCATTTATGTTACATGACATTGCTGGCTGCAGGCAGTAAACTAAATTTCTAGTAAAAGGCATGATTTCCTTTCTGTTGAGTGGCCTAAATCCAATTAGACAGCTGTTAATACCATTATCACACAGTTAAGGATATCTTACATGATGATCACATTTGTGGTTCATAAACATTACAATTCTGTTGGACTATTGCTACCTCACCCTCTTCAGCTTGCACAGTACCTTCTGGTACTATGAAAGCTAAACCAAAGGAAGGGGACTTTCATGTTAGATCCAGCTCAAATCTGAGTCCTATGTCCTAGCTATATAATGTTTTCTAAATAAAATTTACCCTTCACCGTGGATCTTAAATGAGAACCTACTTCCACTGTTCTAAGTCACCATAATTCCTAGATACATTCTATAATGTAGCCTTTTACCTACAGATAGACATAGCTCTCACCCCTCATTAAAGAAGCTTCTCTTTACAATAAACAAAGACTATTACAGAAAACTTTAATAGACCCAATGGAGAAATGAATTTATCATGGTAAATCAAGTCCCAATGAATAAACCTACAAAGCATATTCTTCCGGAAAACTACAAGAAAACAAGGGGTAAGAGAGGTTTGAAATATTGTTTTTGTTTTTTTTTCTTTTTTTTCTTCTCTCTGGCTTAACTTCCTCTTTTCTTTTATTTTTATTAAGAATTTTTAATATAATATTTTCTCATTTTTTATAGCTATCCCTGTTCCCACTCCCTTCCCTCCTCCAGCTGCCTCCACTTTCCCTCCCCTCTCCTCCCCATCCACTCCTCAGAAAGGATAAGGCTTCCCATAGGAAGTCAACAAGATCTGAAACTTAGCTTCTAGGCAAGACCAAGGTCCTCCCCTGTCATATCTAGGCTGAGCAAGGTATCTCTCCAAAAAGAATGTGCTCCTAGATCCAGTTCAAGCACTAGGGATAAATCCTGGTCCCAGTGCCAGTGGCCCCACAGACTCTCCAAACCTCACAACTGTCCCCTATGCATATACTAAATTTGGAATGATACAGAGAATAGCATGATCCTTGGGCAAGAATGAAAGATTGTTAAAAGCAGAATACCAGAAAGTCAGTTAAAAGACTGTCTCCTAGAAATGGTTGACTAAATAAGATCTATATAGTGGCAATATCAGTAGATAGACATGCCAAGGGGGGGAAATCACATGGAGTTCCCTGGTGACAAAAATTACTGGCAATTAATGTTGAGAGGATTAGAATTGGGGGGATTATCCTCCTAATTGGTTATCAAATACAAAAGTTTTATTTGGTAAGCAACTGAACAATGAGTAAAATTCACAATCACTGAATCGAGAGTCTTGTTGTGGAAAAAGTTTAATCCCTTGTGTAAGAATTATCTTAAACTATGGAAATGTCTTTCTGGGGTCACATGACTAAGAACGGTTATTAATATTCAATATTCTCTGAAAGCATCCAATCCTCAGATGTATTTTTACTAGAGAATTTAGATTCTATGGAACTGTTTTTCCTTTTAATTGCTGTGATCTCTAGGAGTGATTCTCAAGATCTTTCTAGTTCAAAGTATTTCATTTTGCTTAAAACTCCTGATAACCTTAATCATATATGTAAAATGGAACTTCAAATTACTTTGCTTCTGCTCATCAAATCTGGAGTTAGAAAGAGAGAGAGAGAGAGAGACAGAGACAGAGACAGACAGAGAGAGAGACTGTGTGTGTGTGCTTGTTTATTTGTAATTTGACAATTTTCTTGACATATATTTACTAAAATTGATTCAGAACAGTATTTGGGAAAAATATTGTCATTATGTTTACCAGCAAGACATGACTTAAAAATTGCTGATATTCTTTAAAGGTTTGAATGTATTCATCCCTCTTTAACCAATAGGACCAATCCACATCTGATTATCTGGCAACTAACTTGATTAATTGTAAATGTGATTCAGTCTCCTCTTGCCTAACTAGATCAAGTTGCTAGTTTGCCTTTCCTCATCACAAGCAAAAACATTTTAACATATAATTTATTTCAAACTGGTCACACTGTAGGAATAGTAAAACAAGAATTCTGAAATAACAAAAATAAAGGTGTCCCCCACTAGTAGTTTACATTCTGGAGGGAGAATGAAAACAAAATATTGCTGGTTTCAGTGTGATATAGTGTATTTGAAATGACAGTGGCCCACACAGTGCTGCAGAGTGCAGAAGAGGATCATTTAAATCACCAAGGTATTCTTAGAGAATACCAAGCACAGTCATGAGGTAAGACTTGAAGAAAGAACTATAAAGGTTAAAGAAAAATGTGAGGCTGGCACTTTTGCCAAAGGAAACTGTATGAATAAAAGAACAGAACTGTGAAATAATATATTGTATGAGGCACTTTGCAAGAAATGTGTGCTGTAAAATAGCAAGAAATGAATCGGCTTCTATAAAAGGGGCTCAATTCACCCGAAGAACTGATGAATCATGCTTATGAATTCAGACTTAATCATTTAGGTAATAGTCAGGAATTGGACACTTGAAGGTGTGTAATAAGTGACCCGGACAAATTCTGACTTCAGAGAAGTCTCAGTAGCAAAGAGACTGGCTTCAGTGTGTGGGCTTTGAAAAATATTAAGAACTTTGCTACCCACCAACTTTAGATTTCATTTTTCGAAAGACATAGTATGAAGAACAGTAGAATTTTAGATTTGTAGTCTGATAGAAAATCTTGATCTTTAAAATGGTGGAATTAACAGGGTACATAAAAATTATAAGGTAGTCAGAATTCCAAAAAGTGAAATGAGAGGTTTGAAATTTCCAAATGTGTGGATGTGCTCTTGTGAGTAACCTGTCAGATCACCATGCGGATATTTTCGATTTAAATTTCACCGTGTGCTTATGACGTCACTCTGTAGGCAGGCTAAGGGATGGCTTGGAACACTTATGGATGGGTTGGTTAAGTCTACTATGCTTAAAGAGAAAAGACAAAAGGAAAGGACTGATAAAATGGAACAGAAAGAAAACCAGGAAAAAGGCTCATAAGCAAAAGTCTTGCTTTATTCCTTTCAAGTGTATGAATGTTTAGTCTGTATGTGTGTATGTGTCCTTGTGCCCTTGGAGGTCAGAAAAGTGCATCAGATATTTTGTTACTAGAATTTAGAATGCTTATTAACCACCGGGTGAGTTCTGAAAATAAAAATCAGATCTCCTACAAGAGCAGTACGTACCCTTAAGTGCCGAGACATATTGCCAGCATCAGGTATTTTCTTCTATCAAGCAAATTGTATCCACTCCATACTGGGATGGGATAAATGAGGAGAAGTTTGAAGGACACAGGCAGGTAGGGGCACAGGATCTGGCCTCTTAATAGGGCCACTTTCATTTCTTTGGAAAAATAGCGGAGATGAAAAGGACTATTCAGGGGCAAAGAAAAAATAAACTTCTTTCATTTTTCTTGCACTTGGGTAAGGAAATTAGGAGGACCACAGGGTCTTATAAAATGCCCAACCAAAAACCCCACCACCCAATTCAGAAATTCTCTCTTATAGGAAAGAACTCTTTCAATTTTCTATCAAGCCGTTACTTTTACTTTTTTTTTCAGTTTTGGCTTGTGTCTTTCTTGTCATTTCCCGCCTTAAATGTTTCTTCAATAGCTAATTCTTTTCTTTTTCTCAGAAACCAACTAATTTGTAACCAACATCCCATTACATGAGGGCTCTAGGAAAATAATAATTAACTCTGAATTTGAAGGTGATCCTAGGAAGTGCTGAAGATGAGAACAGGACCCGAGAAGAGACTGTCCTCTATTACTTTTTTCCACATTAAAATGGTACTGAAGTTGAGTACCATGTCTGGGGAAATCAAATCTTGGTAGATTCTGGAAGTTTCCTCCCAAGATTTATACAAGGAGTAGACAGCTGCCAGGGACGAGCCTGAATGAGCCACACAGTCTTGTTTAGATTCTTCAGACCTATCAGCATCCTGCAGGCTGTGCAGACAGCTGCAGGATAACGATTCTGTGTACTTACAGGTGTTTTGGTGGACTTTGGGATTTGCAGCTGTTTCGAGTCATTTGTGGGTCTGTAAGTAACTCCCTTCATCCATGCTACTCTTAGTAATCCCAAAGAAAACACATGGCTTCTCAAAGATAGACTTCAGTGCCATCATTACTTTGGTCTGTCATGAGTTCCCTTTCTTGGGTATGTATACGGGTGTTGTACCTCCCTGGGTAAAGTTGCTCTCACAAATGATAGGAAAAAGAATTTTCTTTACTTATTCATCTCATGTGTATTTAAAACACTTAATACTGGTTTTAAAATGGCACACAAAGCTATGACCTTTTTTTTTTTCAGAACCACAATAATATATTGAAGTAACCTGTTAAGCACTTATGTGAAAAGACTCATTTCTCTTTGGTGCCTTATTCTTATCCAAGTCCTCTGAGGTGCAAATCTAAGGAATAACAAGAACAAGAACAAATGGCCTTCCTTTGTCCATGCTGGTTATTTATTTGAGTTTCTTTGCACACATTGCTGTACAAATCAACACTCAGGGAAAGGGCTGTTGTTGTTGTTGTTTGTTTGTTTGTTTGTTTTTGAGATTTTCTTTGTAGATGTTAGGGAGAAAGGAGGCAGAAGGAAGATTCCAGGCTGAACATGGCTGGCAGACTAAACCTGACCATGAGAGGAGAGAGAGGGAGGGACAGAGAGAGAGGACCTGCTGATCAAGGGTAAAGGTAAGAACTGTGTTTGATTGTTTGTTTGACTTTGATTTAAGTTTTGTGAGACCCCATTCTTCGTGGTGATTATTGCTAAAGTCACGTATATTGGTATAATTTGACATTTTGAAATTCTGACTTAAAATATAGATTTACTTATATAATTTCCCATGGAAATACTGCCAAAATATACCTGACTGTGTAATGAGAGCTCTAATCCCCTCTGTAAAAGGTATCATGTTGTCATTGCGAGAGTCACCTCCAAATAAGGTGTGGATGTTTTAGTAAATAAAGAATGTGCCTCTATGCAGTTTATAAAACTTGAAATAAATATTGGTTACTTTCAATGAGTACAACATAAATTGAGGAAAAACATGTAAGGCTTTGAATTATTGAATGGGGAAAACAATTCATTGGAAACACTAAGTATTTATGGTTAAATAGATCTTTACATGTTTCACAAAAGTAGTGTGAACTTTATCCTCATAGCAGAATAAGTCCTGCATAAATAAGTCTGTGTATGGTGTGTGTGTATATATGTGTGTGTCTGTGGTTTGCATGTGTATAATTTTATATTTAGTGTTCATTTATATATATATTTATAAAATATATATGTTTGTAGGTATACATATACATATCTATAAGCTATAGGTATGTTTACATGCACACACACAAATAAAGATATTTTGGTTCATTATTCTGACCACATCATTCTTGTCTCTTGTGTCTGGCTCCTGACAGACATCTCTTATTTAGTGTTGTCCCTAAACTCAGCTGAGAAGGGAATTTGAAAGCAAGCACATTTGGGGTACTGAATCAAAAGCATACCACTTTCTATTATTTGGTGGTTGTCCCCATTTGTATAAGGGAAAGGAAGGTGAGAAGGGTATTGTAACTGCTAATGGAAAGTACCCTAACATTCCCTTAACCACAGATTCTGGAAAAGTAATCCTCTTAAAGGCCTTTGCTGTGTTGAACTCTGTTTCACACTTCTCTACTTGGACATGGAGTATCTGTTTCCTAGCAACAGTCCTCAGTTTTATGTCACTTGACTAGTTCTCAATTTAATGACCTCCACTGAGGCTTCTGCTTCAGACTGTTTGAGACAAGGTTTTGGAATGGGAAGGCACAGTTAATCTTCTTTTGTCATTTGTGGATGCACTTACACAATAAAATCACCATGTTCTGGGTAAGTCTGGTCAGATTCAAGAATGGGCCTAGGGGAATCTTGCTCTTTTCACATCTCACTCTTCTGACCAATTTCGCTTCTGATTTCTCAGCTTTGCTTATACTAACAAGCATTTTGTTAATAATACAGGTCTCTCATCCATTCCTTGCTCTTTCTCAGCTATTACACTCTCAGCCATCCTTGAATCTGTGACAGAGACACAAATTTGACTTATTGCTATGAGAGTCTACGCCTCTTAAATTTATCTTTATTATATCAGATAGATGTTTCTATCAAAAGTGAAAAGTGCTGACAACCTACTTCATAAGCATGGACTTCCTGGCTCAGGTGCTGGAATACACAGCACCCTTACAGCTGCGATTCATAATGTATAGATAACAAGTTGCTTTTTATTTTGGTAAGAAGAATGCTTTTTTCTTCACTTTATTATTGTATTTTTTTTTTTGGTTTTTTCGAGTCAGGGTTTCTCTGTGGCTTTGGAGCCTGTCCTGGAACTAGCTCTCGTAGACCAGGCTGGTCTCGAACTCACAGAGATCTGCCTGCCTCTGCCTCCCGAGTGCTGGGATTAAAGGCGTGCGCCACCATCGCCCGGCCTATTATTGTATTTTTGTCTCTCAAACTACTTATGCCTACGCAGGTCTATACCTAGAATCTGCCACTTGGTCATGATACTTTTCAATAATATATCTTATTAGGATATATATCAGTGGAAAATAATTAGCCTTAATTATCAAAACAATATTGTTCATTACCACTGGGTTTTTATATTTCAACTGCTATAACAAAATATTATGAATGTATTATAGCTTATAAATAACAAATACATAAGTCTTGCTTTCTAGGAGCCTGGAGCCAAGGCATGTTCAGTGCCCAGGGAAAGCTGAGTCCTGGCAAATCAGTCAATGACTTCCCACTTTGCCTTTTTGCCTTCTTTATAACATCAGTAATCTCATGGACATATCTTACGCTCTAATATTTTTCTACACTAAATTTCCCAAGGTAATCACCCAACAAAGCTGTTCTAAAGTTACAACTCATGGGTTATAAAAAGGCATAAAGATTGAAACTATAAAAATTTCACCATTCTACATGTTTATTAGGTATATTTGAGTTTTAACGTGTGTGTGTGTTTATAATTACTACATATTTCAGGATGCTCAGTTTTTCTTTATTTTTGTTTTTTCAGGTATAGTTAAGTATTTACAAGATGAAATAAAATATAATAAAGGAATGACAGAGAACATTTCCAAAGGATAACACCAGAAAACAGTATTAATACTAATACAAAGTTATGTTCTGTAGCAAGGACCACAGAAAACAAACATAGTGTGTATTTGTTTACAGGTGGACATTATCTATCAAGTACTTGGTAAGAAGGCTACAATTCATGTAACCTCAGAGGTTAGGAATAAAGTAAGATACAAGGAATACTGGAAGAATCTCCCTAGGAAGAGGAATTAGAATAGAGAGTTAAGGATGTGCAGGGTCGAGGTACTGGAACAGGAGGATCAAACAGTGAATGGAGGGGAAGCGGGGTGAGGAAACTGATGCAGAGAAGGGCAGTTTAAACTCATGCCACCTGAACGGCCATATGAAAACCTAATTCAAAAGAAAATTCCTAAAATATAAACTTTTGGAGAATATTATTTTAAGGTGTGTGCCTTGTTTTTATCCTGCATTTGTTTAATTCTCTGAAGCTGAGTTACTGTGTCTGTGCAAAACATCTGATGGTCATAATAAAGAGCTGAATAGCCAGTAGCAAGGCAGAATCAATGATAGGCGGGGCTGGCACGCAAAGACTATAAATAGAAGGAGATATCAGGAGAGGAGGAACAAGGAGAGAACAAGAAAAGGAGGACATCATGGGCCAGTCACCCAGCTACTCAGTAACCCAGCCACACAGTCATCCAAGGAGAAAGAAGTAAGGAAGGTATACAGAAATAGAGAAAGATAAAACCCCAGAGGCAAAAAGTAGTCTGGATAATTTAGTTTAAGAAAAGCTGACAAGAAACAAGCCAAGCTAAGACTGGGCATTCAAAACTAAAAATAAGCCTCTGTGTGTGATTTATTTGGGAACTGGGTGGTGCCCCCCTCAAAAAGTCAAAAGAGTAAAACATTATAAAGCAATAAACATATATGAAGGCAATGTAAATGGAATCAGTAAACAGCAGTGCAGACAAAACCTCATCTGAACATCTCTTATCACCAAATGCAGTCTACCATTCCAGGAATAGAATAGGTTGCATACAACTGAGTTGTTGGCCAGCTCTAAAAGTTGGCACATGACCCAGTAGCTACACAACCCATTGAACACATAGAAGTCAAGTTGGTGCTTATGTAGAGGCTTCATGCCTGTCGAGTAGAGTTCATGGTTCTTAATGTACTTGACATGTTACCAACAAAAAAGGTAAACTCAATCCAGCTAAAAAATTCTTCCATCTATAATTGTTATCTGTCTATAAGGTGCACTAGTATAAATGTGATATAAGGTTCTGAGTAAGCAACGAATATCTGATTGTGTTTAAGGCTTAGTCCAGGAGATGGAAACCATCCCTAACACTGCTTAGAGAGCCAAGATCCTGAGACTAGATGGGTCAAGAACCTAGGAGCAAAAACCAATACCCTGCTCTGTTATAGGAACAAAAAAAACTCATAATGATATTCAGCTGTTTTAATATATCGGTGGCTTGCTTGGCTATAATCGAAGATGTTTTCTCCTACAGTAGAAGGGAACAAATATAGAAACTCACAACTGAAAAATGATTGAAGAGTGAGAGACTTTGGAATACTCCTATATAGGGTATCACAATCAAATACTACCATTGGTGTTTAGGGCATTATGCAGAAGAAGAGTCATAATGATTGTAAGAACCAGAGAGGTTGGAATACACTAAAGAAACAGCTTCCTCTAAAACCACAGCAAGACTGACATGTATGAAGTCAGAGAAACTGTGGTAACATGCATAGAGCCAGCACCAGTCTGGACCTGATGGGTTCCTAGCACCAAGAGAGAAAGGGACATGAGCATGACCCTCATCCCTAACCCCAAACCTATCTCCTATGGATAACCTCTCTCAAATCAATGTCCGTTTTCTCCAACAGAGCCTCACTTGAGATACAAACTGCTCTTAGGGTAGGACCCATGCCCAACAGGATGCTCAGTTTTTCAATTTCAAAATCAATCCTGCCTTCAATACAGTTTTAAGAGAAGCTGTTTTTATTTCTATTGCAAATATGATGTTAACGTGCAGCAGTCTTTTCTGCAACTCATCATTTTCCCTCAAAGTAGAAAAAATATGGAAAATAAAATTGGTAAAATGAGGGAGAGTGGCAGGGACAGGACAGAAAAAAAGAGAGCACTCAGGCTTAAAGAAATACACGGGACTGGAGCCTGGAACATACCGAACTGAGGGAGAAAAAAGTCACTGGGGAGCCAGCATGGTGAGGGTGGTGAGGGAATAGCAGCATGTGCGAAAATATTTTATGAAATAATTTTTGGGCCTGGGAAGATGTCTCAGTTGATAAGATTACCTGCTGTGAAATCAAGAAAGAGAGGGAGATGGAGGAGAGAGAGATGCACTTTGAGGTTGACCTTGTTCTGTATTTCCCCTTCAATGATAACCAAGAAAAATTCAGGAATTAAATATAGCACAAATTCAAGCATAAGGTGCCATATTCAAGCCTGAAAATAAACGTCTCAAATGCAATCCCTCTATTTTTTTTAATTACCAATTATAGGCAAGTGCTTAAAACAGCAATAATGTCATTCCAGATCTAGACCCTACTGAGTTACTTTTATCTCCAAATTTGATGTCCAAATACTACAGGGACAATACTCTTAGCACCTCTTGGTTTTGATTCAGCTGATGTGTAAAGACACTTCCCTGAAGCGCTCTGTACCATGTCTGAAGGGTGTGAATTACTGAGATATTGTCTACTGTTCCACCTTTCATAAATCAACTGCTGATTCACTCAACAAAGATGATGCCATATTTGCTAGAAAAAAAACTGCTTTTAGGAATGACATTTTAAAAAATTAAACTCATTTCAGTTCTATGTTAGCAACAGAGACAATGCAAATAAGATGCTTTTAAAATAATACCCAAAATAACTCCTGAAAACAATCTCTCCAAATATTGTGGATAGCAGATTCATTTAATTAGCATTCATAGTTGACTGAAACTCCATTTTTCTTTAACTTTAACTTTTCCTTCTCAATTGACCTCAACTTGATCATAATATTACTAGTATGAATATATGCAAGGATGAGTGCATCATTAAATTGTGTATATTCCTGTATTTGTTTTAGTACAATTCTTATTTTTAAAATGCCCCAACTTCTGTGAATGTCTGTGAATAAATATGGGAATGTGCCCATCAAAATTCTGTGTGCTGAGCTCCAAGGATGACCTTAGATGCGGGATCTCAACTTTTACCTTGTTAAAAACAGAGTCTTTTAGTGAGTTGCTGTGTATGTCATATTTTCTGGCCTTCTGGAGCTTTCAAGAATTTTCCTGTCCCTGTCTATCATCCAACAATAGAATTACATAAGTCACCACTCTGCTTGACTTCACTGATTTCTGGGGATATGAATGCATCTTCACATTTTTGCAGCATGCATCTTACCAAGAGCAATATCTGCAGCCTATATATCAGGATATTTTAGTAAGAGATTTAAAAAATATTTTAATTAATAGATATTCTAGCCACAAACTTGAATAATAATAACATATTGGGCCTGGGAAAATGTCTCAGTTGATAAGATTACTCGCTGTGAAATTAAGAAAGAGAGGGAGATGGAGGAGAGAGAGATGCACATTGAGGTTGACCATTTTGATGGAGGTGTGACTCTGGAGGTGGAATTTGATGTTCCCAAAATCCACACCAGTCCCAGAATTCCCAGTTTCTCACACTGACTCTTTTGTTCTCAATATATGAGTTTTTAACTAATATTTTAGTACTTTGTCTTCCTACTGGCTCCTGCTATGATAGTCGGATTCACACTCTGAAACAATAAGCAAGCTCTTGATGCTATGCTTTCTTTTATAAGTTGCCTTGGTCATGCTCTATTGTCACGATAATAAAAACGTGACCAAGACAACTAAGAAGCCAATAAACAAAAAAAATCATTTAAAACTTCTTTTTCTGAACTAAGCATTTGGTCTTGCTTAACAGACTTCAAAATAAGTTGATATGAAAAGACACTTGTCACTTCCTATTCCTCCAGAATCTCTTGTCTCTATGCAATACAAATATGAATATATATACTGTAAATCATATCTCAGGAACTGACACTAGGGATAAAATGTTAAATAAATTGTTCTGTTATACATAGAAGTACTGCTTTCTATTCTTGAAATGATATATCTTATCAAAATATGTATTTCTGATAATAGCTAAAACTATCTTTACTATGATTGAGGCTCCTTAGTTTTCCAACTATACATTCTTAAGCAAGAATACCAACATAAATGAATAGAAAAATACTCGAGATTCTTTTGTATCTCAATGTTATGGTACGTGATTAGATTTTATCATGTGGTTTTAATGTAGCTTGAGTGTAATTATCTATTTTGAAGTGTAAACCATCATTAAAATTAATTCTAAATTACCTTGCTTCACAGGCCTGGTAGTAGCGATTGTCCCCAAGTGGGCACTCTGATCAGTGACACTACCGGAAAGTGGTATATGGAGTTCTAGGTTTGCAGCGTTCCTTTCAGTCATCTATACTTGGTTGCCTTTTCATGTTACAACTGTTTTGAATCACCAATGCCCCTGTAATTTGCTCTTGAAACAGTCTTGTAACTAACCTCAAGTAAACAAACTCATGGGCCAACTAAGCTATACTTTGGAGGAATCATTTATTGTATGTGTTACATAATTTCTGTCTTGAAAATTGAGACTTTGTTCATGGTCCTTTAGGAAAATAACAGAAGAACTGTATGATATCTCCAGAAAATATGGGAAAGAAAGTTTTGTTTGCTGCCTTTATCAGGAGACAAAACAGGTCCAACAGAAGGAAAGATCCACAAATACACAAGAAATAGCTTGTGCCACTACCAGAAGCTGTAGCAATTAGTTAAACTGAGTCAATAATTTCAGAAGTTTCTGTTACCTAAAACTGCAGAAGTAACTTAAATATTTACAAGAATAATTATTGTCTGATTTTTCTAATTTAACTTTTCTTGCATGATTTCTTAACAAAAAAAAAAAACCTGGCATGTTATCTAAAAACTGAGAAGTCAAATTAGATGGTTATAGGAAACAGCCTTAGGAAACACGGCAATACTAATTACAAACACATTAAGAAAATTTCTTTTATTACTATAAATTTTCAAATCTTTCTCAATTGATTAGAAAAAAAATTCCATTACAGTGAAAGCAACTATTGGGGTGGAAATTAATAGCACACCTAGAAAGGGGTGCAGACAGTACAGACACAGGCAGCCCCCTACTATTCCCCTCTCACTCCAGGGGATGTCCTTCCTTTCTGCTTTTATTTCATCACCTGAGGAAATGACTGCTTGCTTAATCTATCTGTACCTCCATGTGGATTCTTGTCTTTGGGGAGTGTGCTAAACATATTTTAACAAACAAAATTATGTAGATCAAACGTAAAGTGGAAGTTTACTTTATTACAGCCATGTATGTGGAACAAATGCTTAATTGGAAAATTTGAAACAAAAAAATAAGTCAAAACAGAGATAGGAAGAAGAGAGGTAAGAAGGAGGGAGACAGAGACTGGAGAGGAGAAGTGGAGAAGAGAGGGGGAGAGAGGAGCACAAGCATAGAATTGAGTTTTCAAAATAGAGTTGAAAATATATTAGACAGCATTCTCATATCATGTTTGATGGTTAATTTTGATTGTCAAATTCATGGTGTTTCATATTAAAACATAAAGTTTTGGATATGTCTGTGAAGGATTTTCAAGATTAAGTAAATTAAAGATAGAAGACCACACCTTTAATGTGGGCAACATCATCCTGTGGGGTGGGATCCCAAAGTAAAAGGAGAATGTATTCTGAGAATTGGCATTCATGGTTGATTTTTCTTACTGTAAATGCAATGCTAAAAGCTCCCTGTGTCCCCTCTACCATATTCTATGGACATCACAGGTGTATTTCTTAACACTGTAAACTAAAGTGAACCATTCCTCTTTATAATATTTTGTCAGTAATAAAATAAATTACTGCACCATTGTAAATGGAAATATCTCTATGAATTCTACAACACAGATCCATTGGAGGTGCCAAAAAGAGACAGAATTTATTAAAGTTACTATTTTCCCTGCAAATACAATTTTTGAGGAAATAAATACTACAAAGCTCATACTTACTACATTAAACAAAATTTCTGACTCAAACAGCTAGATGTAGCATTATAAAGTATAATTGTAAATTTATTGTTATTCTGGAAAATATTCTCCTGTCCATCTCTTATAATTCAAAATCCTCATGATTATTCTATAATGTTCCTGGACCATATCCATCTTCCATGCATGAACATTTGATTTATATACTGTCTGCTTTTTCTTCCTTCTGTCCCCAAAAAAGATTAAAGACAAAAAACAATGAGATGTGGCAAAATCAATAACCGCATTTAAAGAATGCACAGTACATATTTTGAACTTGGTAAGTAAAATCCCAGCCTTGGTCTGACATCATATACTTATGTGACTTATATATGAAGTTAGTAGTCAGTCTGTGTTTCAGATATTAATTCCGTCTTTCAAGTAACCCTGACACCTTTCTAACCACATGACCATATACTGTGCTACCTAGTATATATACCTGATAATTAAACTGGTTGCTGAGACTCCGTCTTGTTTTAAAGTGTGAAAATCATGTTCAACATTATATTTCTGAAAATTCCTTTAAAACTGATTTCGAAGGAAAAATGTTTCAAAAGTGAAGTACACAAAACCAATTTGTAGCAAGGGTTAAGACACCTGCTTCAGGCAGGAAAGCTGGCTATTGGCTCAGAGGGGGAGAGCAGGCCCTAGACATCTCCTTGGCGTGAGAGCAGAACTGATCCTGTTGGCAGGGGCATGGGTGAGATGACCCTGAGCACATGAAAGCTGGAGAACTGACCCCGCTACTTGTCTGATGTACACAGCAGAGACGAGGGAGAAATGCTTTACCCCCATCCCTTGACCCTCACGAACTGACACAGGTGGGAGAGATGGTCCCTGGAGTACTAGCCCTGCCCTTCACCTGCTGCAGCACTTACAACAGTGGCCTTGGTGGTGTGGGTGCCTCTAGGGAGTTCCCCCTGGTACCAAAAAGTGACAGCTGGATGGCTAACCAACCCAGCTACCAGCCAGGCCCAAAACCAAGGCTATGAGTTGATCCACCCAATAATCACTCCAACTATGAACTTCTGGAGCACATGAAGGGGTCCTAACTTGTTCAAAACATCTATCCTTAATCAAGAGCAATACTTATAGTAAGCTTTGAAAAGTCAGAGCAGATTCCTCGATCATTTGTAGAATTTCACTTCTACTTAGATTTCCAATTATCTATAATTGTGCAAGTGACATGCATAGGGACCCGAATCTCTACCAAAAAGAAAACATTTTGTGAAATTACTTTCATTTGAGAACTGGTTGGCTTTCTTGTAATATTTATTTATATTGAAAACAAGAATGAGCTATGTTCAGACACAGCTGGGAAACATAGCTTCTCCTTGTAAACGTTTTATCTGTGAGTAGAACTCTAAATGTCATGAAAAGAACGTAATTCTGACAGTCATGGTTGTCTAAGACATGGTCCTGGCACTTGAGAAAAAAAAATGAGGCAGATCCGGAGATCAGTGTCATCCTTTACCTCATAGCAAACAAGGATGCAGCAGGGATAAAGGAGATTCTGACTCAAAATCTCCATAAACGATGATGTGGCATTCCCCTCTGTATGCTGTGAATATCATTGGTTAATAAAGAAATTGCGTTGGGCCTGCACAGAGCAGAGCAGAGGTAGGTGGAGAAAGCTAAGGCATGCTGGGAGAGAGAAGGTGGAGTCAGGGAGATGCAATGTAGCTGCCGCTGGGAACAGGCATGCTAGAACCTTGATGGTAAGCCACAGCCATGTGGCGATACACACATTAACAGAAATGGGTTAAATTAAGATGTAAGAGTTAGTCAATAAGAACGTAGAGCAAATGGGCTAAGCAAAGCAGTGATTTATTAATATAGTTTCTGTGTGGTTATTTCGAGTCTGGGAACCAGGAACAAAAAAGTGGGCTCCTACAACAAAACCAAACCAAATAAAAAGTGTCTTATTTTTAGAATAAATAAAAAAAATTGATGTCAAACCTGAACTGTAACTTTGAACTAGCGAGACATTTTAACACCCATCCAAATCTATGGCAACATTCGATAGCTTGACAGTGCATTTGTGCATTCCTTTATTTCTCCTTCAAACATTTGCACCCTCACAATCAGGCAGATAACAATGACATGTGTCACTTTGGGCACTGTTCACATGTCAACTCAGTACAGGCCTCCAAAACTCCAGATCAGTTCTAAAGAGATACAATTAATCTTGAAAATTCTAAGAACTTTAGTGTGTATCCTGATAAAATTTGAAAAAAAAAAATCTGATATGTACAGCACCCATTTCAACCATGCTGCTTTCTAGTCAATCATCACACCAGCAAAAGCAATAACATATCTGAATATAAAGATATTGCTTTCTGTGAATTTTGTACATGATTATAAGGATTATAAGGCTTTTTGATCAAATCCATCCCCTTCCACAACTTCTTATATCATCGCTCACTAAAAATCAACCAATTATGAACAGTACCTCAGTTAACAGTGGAGCTTTATGAGCCCTTCCTTCAGGCCCGTTGGGATTTTTGTCTTGCTGGATCCTGAGCCAGTGCTGTGCGTGTATTCACAGCACCTGTGTTTCATATGGACAACAGTGTTGCCATGCCAACCAAACACTGATTGCCACTCTACATAAATTTATAAGCTATGCATTCTTCTGTTTTTCAGTTTTTCCGAAGGATTGTCTGGATTTTTATTGAACTCTCTGTCTATGAGATTATTTCACTTTATTTTATCCATCCATGTTTCACTTATTTTTATAATTGTGCATTTTTTCCTTTGTGAGCAAGTAAAATTGACTTAAACATTTTCCACAAGTTCATTTATTAATCAAGAATGTCATCTCTCTGTCATCTCTGCATGATTTTAGTAATCACTTGGAAGGTCTTTGATATTTTACAAGTTGCTCAAAGAAATTCACTGATATGAAGAAGAGAGATGGTATCAGATTCATTCTGATAAACATGTATAAGCTGTCTTTCAGAATTGATTAATCATAAATGCAATCAGGATGCATTTACTTCAAGTTACCAATATGATGTCCACTTAAATCCCAAAATTAATAAAATTTGATACTGCTACTCGCTATTTTGTTCCTCATTTGTCCTATTATTTTAATACTGACAATTTGTGAAAATTGGGTAGACAATTCTCCATTATTTGGCTTATTTTTCTCAAGGATCAGTTGGGGAGTAGAATAAATTAAAAAAAGTTTATTGATAATTGGCTGCTTCAAGAATTCCATCATGTACTTCCACTAACACTTCTACATTATTTACTCTTATGGAAATAAGAGAAAAAAATACTTGGTAGAATCTAAGAATTAGGTAGAATTCAGGGAAAGGTTTTTCTAGTATTCTCTCCATAGTAAGTATGAGATTATCATTTCACTGAAGATATTCTGCTATAAAAGTAAATAATTCTCTTGTTATATAGTTTTCACCCTATGCAAAATAAAAAGTATTATTTCATTTTTCATTTTAATTATATAATTTTCTGCTTTGCTTTGTTCCTTTCAAATTCTCCCACTTACCCACCCTTCAACTTTTCTATTTCAAATTTATGACTGCTTTGTCTTTAATGGTTATTATATACACTCTTACACACAAAAACTCACATGTATATTAAGTAAATAAATACAACCTGCATAATCAGTATAATATTACTTTCATGTCCATGCTTTAAGAGCTGATCATTTTGTTGAACATCCAATCAGTGTTCTTTTCCTTGGGTAAGACTATTTCTCTGTTATCATCTTTCCTTAAATACCTGTATTTATTTGTCCATGGTTGAGGCCTTGTATCCTTACCCTGTCTGCTTCATGATTGCTGTTTTCCCTCATCATAATTATAATGCACTAACCAATGAAAGTATAAGCAAGCCACCAGTTATATTAAATGGTTTCTTTTTTATGAGTTGCCATTGTAAGGTGGTCATGGTGTCTCTTTACAGCATTAGAACAATTACTAAGACAAAGAAAAATGAAAAGTGTATTTTTTATTCATAAATTTATCTATGCATAACACAATAAAGACTTTATATATATATTATATAAAGTATACATTTTATATATGTGTGTACATTATGTGTGTGTATGTATATTGAGAGAGAGGGGGGAGAACTTTACTCAAGAATAAAAAGTGTCTCAGTTGTAGTTCAGATTATGAACAAATCTAAAACTTCAAGTGTCCATGGTAAGAATTGATCCCTGCATGTCAAAGTCACACACAGTCTGTCTCCTGAGCTATAGATAAAGGCACTCAGAGGACAGTTAGTCTTGTCAAAGAGTTTCTGCCTCAGGCACTAGCAATGAAATGATACCCTTCTGATCTCTCATTACTTTCAGCCTCACAGCTTAGAAAATTTTTTATGTAAAGGGTATAAGGAGAGAAATCCATCAGGGTCTCTGTGATTTCTTCATAATAACCAAGGTCTCTAAATGCTATCACCTTAGAAAATTTTTCTACTTCTCATTATATAGAAGAAAATAAGCCAAGAACATGGCAAAAGTAATACTAAATACTATTTCTCCATGATAAGCTTCTATCTTGGCCTTCCTGGGCTTTAAATACTGTTTTATAAAAGTTCATTGTAGTCTATAATTCAGCTATTATTGTATGAGTAATGAAAAATAACATTTTAAAAACTAATAAAATTTCTATGACATTTCCCCCATCACTTTTACTTTTTAAAATAAAAAAAAAACACCTCACATATGTGATTGACAAAAAGGTTCATCGTTTAAAACCTAGTAAAAATAAAATATTTAAAAAAAAAGAAAAAAAAATAAAACCTAGTATCCAATTAGTACCCAATATGAAGGGTAGGATGCATCCCAGGAACATGTTCAGTGGAGCTGGGTTCTGATTCCCCGGTGCATTCAGCTTTATTTACCTGGCATTATTGATTCTCTAGTTGTTTGGGGATGTATTTTTTAGAGTCCTAGAATTAACTGAAGTGTTTCACATTTTCTAGTGTTTGTTTTTTTTTTTCCAACAATGTCCTGGGTCTGAGATATCCATTCCTGTATGTGGATATCGCACACTGAGGTTCTGATGGTTTTCTGTCTTCAGGAGACAACAGTCCTTGTAGGAAAATATATAAAGTTTCTTCTCTAATATTTGCTGTCATAAATACAGATCATTTGCTTCATTACTGAACCACTGAAATCACAATATTAATAGTATTAAGAGGGATATAGTTATCAAAATTTACCATGAACTGGGCATCATTCTCCTCTCTCTTTAATTTATATCTAACTGTAACACTACATGCTTGGGTTTTTAAATGTCTCTATGTAACATGTGAGCAAATTTAGATACAAGAAATTTCATGCCAATTGTATAGTAACATATATTAGCCATCATTATTCAGGTATTAACATTATGACCTCAGAGTCTATCTTCCTATCATAAATATTTAGTTTAAGGAACTATGAATGTTTAATTATAGTCATTAATTCTATTTATTTAGCATTAGACTTTGGTTAACATACAAAGTTAGCATAAATTATTCTGACATATCATACTTTTATCTTTGAAACTTGTTTTAAATGATATTCCACAATTGGAAATTTAATTTAACTGTACTGCATGTAGTTGAAGCAATTAGTTTTTAAATTTTGTAAGGAAATACATTTTTGAGCATTAAAATATATAAAATAATGTTATATATGAACTGGAACAGACTATCAGTAGATTTTCCTAAAGAAGAAAATTAAGGGGTATACTTTCTATTTAAAATGTTTCCATCCTTTAGAATATTAAATTCAGTGCTAAATGTGGACCAGCAGCAAACAAAGCACTCAACAGTGTTTTTTTAGGTAGGATAAGAGAGTATTAAATTTTGGTTCCTGTAACGAACATATGTCAGAGGAATCAAATAAGACATGCTAAATTAAGTAACTTTATGAATAGAAAATTAGAGTTATGAAAACATTATTCACATAGAAAGACAAGAGTTTGAGTATCCCAAAAATTTCAAGTTTGTCAAAAGGTATGATAGTCCTGGGAAAGGAAAGAAAAACGCTTAGAGACTGTTTCTTAAAATTTAGCATAAAGAAACCAACATATTTTCAAGAAGTATACTATTTATTTTTAATGTCAGTCACATTAAAAGTTAGTTAAAATGTTAACATTAAAATGTTAGTCACATCTTGTTAGAAACAAACCATTCCCTATCTATCTGTCTATCTATCTATCTATCTATCTATCTATCTATCTATCTATCTATCTACTTATTCATTCATTTTATATGTGAGAAACAATGACAGAATTTATGGGAATCTTGTGTATTCAGTATCCATGGAGGCTGACAGAAGGTATGATATAGGATTCCCCTCCTATTGGTTAATAAAGAAGATGCTTTGGCCTATGCCAGGGCAGAATATATCAAGGCAGGAAATCAGAACGAGGAACGAGAGAGAGAGAGAGAGAGAGAGAAAGAGAGAGAGAGAGAGAGAGAACATATCACCATAGTCTTGTGGTGATACACAGATTAATAGAAATGGGGTAATTTAAGATGTAAGAGTTAGCTAGGAATATGCCTAAGCTACTGGCCAAACAGTGTTGTAATTAGTATAGTTTCTGTGTGATTATTTGGGTCTGGGCAGCCAGGAATGAAAGTGCAGTCTAATTTATCCTCCTCCCTCATCACCCTATACTCCCCCTTTCTTTTCCTGTTTCTTCCTCCAAGTAGTAACTCCTCTGTTTCACATGGTCAAACTTTAAACAAAGCAGCAAAATAATGTTTATAGCGTGAGGTAGTCTTTATTTTCCCATCCATTCTTTAGTGCTTTTCAAACACTGTGATTCATTCATTAGTTTAAATTTAACTGAAGAGATGATATTTGCAATACCTGTTTGTTTATAAGTTGCTAAGATAGTGAAAGCATTCAATAAGAATTGCCCACCATGTTTGTATATCTAAGGACACAGATGTACAAAATTCCAATGAGGTGGTAGAATTAGAGCAGTTGTTCTCAATCTGTGGTTTCTGATTTCTTTAGCAAACATCTTACACTACAATTCATAACAGTACAAAAGCACAACTATGCAGTATCAATGAAATGTTTTGATGGGTGGAGGCCACCACAACATGAGGAGCATATCATAGGTCACTAGCATTGCTAGGCTGAAAACAATTGGCTGAGAGAATGTATGTAACAAATAAGTCAAAAGTAGCAACTGGTATTTGCCATCCTCAGGGAAGGTTGGGAACAGAAAGCTTAGTAAGGAAAGTTTCAGATATGGTCTTGTTAGAGGTTTAGCAGAGAGGACTGAAGACTGTTTGATCATAAACTACACCATTAAAAAGCCTCATGGGCATCTTTGGGGTTTTTGTGTTGTTACTGAGTAAAGGTTACTAATTAAAATAGTTTCTAACTTGAAAATTTTGCTGTATACTATTTAAAAATTAAATATAAAGCAAACTGTAAAAGGAAAGTTCATCAATTACCTTTTTAACCCTATACTGATTGTCAATCAGTTTTTTACTAATGGAATTCATAGGTAGAAGCATCTCCTGTACATATACTTAGAATCTAAGGGCAGGCCTCAATCAAATAAGATTGGGGGCAGGGCGGAGATGTCATTGAACTCAAGGAAAATAGAAAATTATTGAATTGTTGTTTTATAAAGAAGAAGTGTCTGGAAGAAGGAATTAAAAGTAGGAACTGAATGTCATATAAACAATGCAACTTGATCAGACAAGTTGAGTGAAAATATTTCCTTGAATTGATATTAGGCTAGGGAGTAATTTACATTTTGAAACATGAGAGATAGAACTTAATTAGCTATATGTTGTTAATCTCTCAATGGCTGCTGCTTAAAATAGTTTTGACCTATCAATTACCATCGTGGACAGGAAAACTAAAATGGAGTGCCTTGTATAATGAGATGAGGTTTTAATGTTTTATGCCATGTGAAACTCTGGCAGTCAGTTCTTGTGGGGAGCGGCAGTGAAACTTGATTTTGCACAGTTAAATTACATTTTAAAAGTAGCCTTCACTTACCAAATTTAATCAAGATTTATTTTTATTGAAGACAAGAAGTTAGGAAGAACAAAGATGTTCATTGAGTTTATTGCTCTGCTCTAAAGAAATAAAACATGTTAATTAAACCATTACTTCTTGTGTGTCTAGGCAGGAATACAGGACTTGACTTGGTGCTACCGATATTACTTCAGGGGTTACTCTTGATTTTTGGTACAAACAAATGAATGCAATTTATTTCGCTTATATTCAATGAAGGCAGAATGTAAGTATTCATTATTTGACAAACTTGATTTTGTATTGAAAATGAAAAATAAATAGCCACTTAACTAGTACAAATTACATCAAAATAACCAAGATATTTCTAACACTATATCTTTAAGGCATACTATTTTTTTATTATTAAAGTTTTACTAAAATGAGCCGAAGCATAAGAAATACACAAGTTTTGAATATAGTCCTCTTAGTACCCAAACATTTTTCATATAAATATTATAAACAATAATATTATTTTCTCAAAGGCAATAAAGCTGTAGATAGTTTGTCTTCTTTTATCAATAGTAATTTTCTTTTTTTGTTTTGTTTTGTTTTTTTTTCGAGACAGGGTTTCTCTGTGGTTTTGGAGCCTGTCCTGGAACTAGCTATTGTAGACCAGGCTGGTCTCGAACTCACAGAGATCCGCCTGCCTCTGCCTCCCGAGTGCTGGGATTAAAGGTGTGCGCCACCACCGCCCGGCTCCAATAGTAATTTTCTTAATAAAATCACATTAAAATTCAGAGACTGTGTCTTAAGAGAGCACTATTTGCTGTCACGACACTCAGTGATATCTTCATCAAGGCGATGAAGGGCATCAGCAGGTCATATTTTCTAAAGGAATTTCTTGTAAAATTATGTCTCGTGCTAAATCTATATTTAAAAAATACATACATATTATGTTATATATGTGTGTGTGTGTGTGTATGTGTGTGTGTGTGTGTGCGTGTACTTTGTGTATGGTCTTAAAAAGAAATCTAAGAATTTCTGAAATAAAATCTACTCAGTATAAAATTTTCAGAATGCCTTGTTCCTAGAATCCCTCCAAATAATGTCCCATAACATTTCACAAAATTCTTTGCAAGGATCTTTCTTGAGAATTTTGCTGTAACCTTCCCTCCATCTGGCACTTTTCCTGAATTGCCTGACCTTCTGAGAAGTTAATTACATCCCCCAGATGCTGGATTTCAGTGCCAGAATCTGGATTTGGAGAAGAGTCTAGGCTTCATTCTTTCTTGCTGTGTTTAGCGTGTGTCCTTCATGGCTGCTTTCCTGTGTGTGATCTCATCAACCAAGAATCCTATTCCAGGTGATCAGAGAAAGAGCTTGTTACAATGGTCATGCTATTCTCCCTGATTTAGACATAGCATTTTGTTAAGCACTTTGTAAGCTGCAAAGTGAAAATGCATATCTAATAAAAGCCATCTTCCATTATGCTTTCTCTGAAATTTTGATGCTTAAAAAGCCAGAGAGTACATTTAAAAGAAGAGCCACTAATGTCATGTGTGCTCTTTACTATCTGACATAGCTTGTAATCTGAAAGTATATAATTCTAATATAGACAACGGCAGTGTAATAAAAATGTAATTGTTATAAAAACTACAGAAGATCAGTAATTCTATCAAAGTTCTGACTTCCATAAACAAGCAGAAATCAAATCCACATAGACTGCAAATGGTATACGCAAAAAAAATTAAGGTTAAAAAAATATCAGGATGTATAGCATTTTAATGTGAATTTCAGCTTTGTGAATGACTGGTTTTTGGACAATTTACTCAGCTCAGGAACCCACATCCATATTAGGTAGTGTTTTTTTTCCATTTTCAAAAAGCTTTCAATTTCTATTTGCTGTCTAACTTAAATCTATGATCTTTTCTCCACTTCTCCTAGCAGTAGTTAGCATTTTTAGCAGACATGTCCTACTTTTTCTCTTATATGGTGATAAAGTTGTTCTTGAGTAAGACAAACAGAGAGAGAGAGAGATAAATAACCACACTGACAGAAAACTTCAGAGATGGGGTTCAGGAGGTGGGTTAGTAAGTGAGAACACTTGCTGTCAAAGACAAGGACTGGGACCAGTGTTTTACTTCACAGCTCTCACATAATAAGATAGACATGCCCTGCATTCTATCTTATAGAGCATGCAGGAGATCCCAGGAATTCACTACACTAGTAACCTAGCCTAGCCAAAAGGGCAATTGTCAGGCCTAATAAGAGACCCTGTCATAAAAGAATGAGAGAGAAACAACAACAAAAAAACTGATATACTCCCGTGTCCTCTGCATGCCTTTGCACAGAAAAAAATGCCACCACAAAGCCACATGAATGCAACATACACACATACATAAAACACATGAATACACAAACACACCATCCATATACACACAAAAGAAAGAAAAGCATACCGCTCATTAAACCAAATTAATTAAGGTATTGACCTAAAGATCTTTATTTCATATTTCTTGATGAAGAGTTTGGGGAACTCAAATATCTATCTTCGTGTGTTCTAATGGTAATAGGAAGGAACTGCTATCTTCGGAAGCTCTTTTGTATTGTATATAACATACCCTGTACCAACTGATTATTACAATGTATAATTTACCTACCTGGGAGAATCATGTACATAAAAACATAGTAGTGAACATTAATTCTAAAACTTTAAAATATATTAAAATCATATGTCATAAAATAAGTTCTAATGGCATTGTCTTCGCTTTTCGATAGATCTCCAATTAAGAACTCTTAAAATGGATAAGTAATTTTTAAATTTACAGTGGTACAAAACCATTGCATATATCTAATTTCTAACTTTCCACAACACATGCCTTCTTCAAGTGAGAATCAAGTTTAAAATCGACAAACTATTCAACTCTACAATACACATGGAGCTCACCGATGTACATGTATATGTAGATGCTTATATTTCTAGTCATTCACCACTTTTACAGTTCTTGGTGTCTTCTTGATTATTATGTACCTGATTTCCTGATTTCTACTGAGCAATAATTTGTAATGTATTGACCACCACCCCTACTCTACCCCTGCTGAAGCGAGGATGTTGAAGTGGGTCTGAATTTGGTTTTATTTGGACATCAAACCTTTGTGCATGTGATGTCCTTTAGTGCCAGAAGAGATTCTGAGGGAGAAACCATGCGAAGGCAGGGGCGAAGACTGGGGTGCTATGGATACAAGACAGTGAGCACTAATGGATATATCATATGACCTACAAAAGAGGCTGAAAGTAGATCTGATCTGAGGTCAGGAAGAACTTTCCTAACTTCTTTTCTTTCCTATTCTTTTAAAACCCGATTCTATACATCCCCATCTTCAGAGGTATCATGTTTGGGGGATTTCATGTAAGAGTTCCTGAATACTTTGCACTATGAAAATCAGGCACAAGCAAAATCCAGAGACTTTGTGTCTTTGCAGCTAAATATTAGGCAAGTCAAGGAATCGGGTTTATTAACCATTTAGATTTCAGTTAAAGTTCTTATCATAATATCAAAACTATTGATTTGTAACTAACAGAAAAAAGAATTCAAAATACTTTTTCTTCACTTCCTTGTTTATAGGAAAATAAATAAGGAAAAATTCAGAATTAATAGTAGGTATAAAGGACCGATTATACGTTTAAAATACTGAAATACAAATGCAAAACTATCTTCGTACTATTTAGTCAAATTAATTATTATTCTAAAAATTTTGACTTATGACAATTTATGTTAATTTGTTATTATATCTCACTAGGACAAGAAATGATACTTAATTTGGACTAGATAGTCTTATACAACAAAAGGCCTTTTCATAGGAGCTAACATTTGAGTATATTGACTTTCATAATTTACTATGTAACTTCATAAAATATTGCTACTTCTAAAAGAATACTAAGTCTCTAGGAAAAAGTTATTTTTTTATGGTGTTATGCTTTTACATCAGCTTCATGGTCTCAAAATGAAACTAAGGTGAAAAGTCACTGCAGAAACTCAATTCTATCACTTTTATTTGTAGTGATATTATTAACCTAAACCACAGAAATCATTTGATTTTGAATGCTTTCTGCCTATGAAGTTAAAATGATTGGAAGTTTCCAGAATTATAAGTCTGACAAGCACACCTCAGTAAATTGTATTACCTTAGGGTATCAAGGAACCATATTGGGGAAAACAAAGAAGAATCAAGATTGTTTTTGCTTTGAAAACCCTTTGCCCTTGAAATTCAGCAGTGAATCAACAGTGAGTATTTGATTTGCCTGAGGCAAGCATGAAATCAGCTTGCTTGTTTGGAATTTGTATTGTCTTTTTCTCTTATTAGATAACTCTTGAAAATAACCATAGATTCTCTTCACTGAGGGGCCTTCTGCACCAATTGATGGCCTCACCGCATTTATGTGATTTCATCAAAGTGATAGAAAGTTCATTTACACAATTTTCTATTGGTGAAGAATCCAGCGACACCAGTCAATGTATACTATAGAAGAAGAAAAGAGAAAGAAATCCATAGAGAAGGATTTATCACAGCGCATTGATACCCATCTCTACTGCTAACCTTGTAGCAGGAACAGTGACATATCTCTACAAGGCTAGTGCTCTCCCAGGGAAGTTTCTTGTTTGTTGAGGGAAAAATGATTCAATAACACTATTTAATTTCGCAAGCCAGGAAACTGCTCATGAAGGATGTCCTTGCCTGCAGAATCTGAATACTCTCGATCACACCTATGCTCCAAACCAGACTTTAAGGCTCTCTAGGGTCAAAAGAAAGCAACAAGACAGTGAGAAATATGGATTAATGCTAATTGGAAAGAAGTGAAAACAGAAAGCAAAGAGAAGAATCTTATAGGGAGATTTCAACTAAAAGAGGTGATTTAATATGCTTCACGACACACTACTCTGCCCTTAGAAAATAGTACATTGAAGACAGCATTAACTCATTTCATTCTCTATTTTTAGCCTTTTCTAGATATTTAAGAATTATGAAAATCATTTACCTGATGAAATAAAGAATATAATGTGATTTAAGGAATATGTAGGAAATGAAAATAAACAAATCAGATAAATAGATTTTACAACCATGACTTACAAAATTATTTCATCACCTGTTACTTAGGGAAAATTTATAGTTATAAATCAAATCAATTTGGAGGGATTCTGATATACTTTACATACTGAGGACAAATAGGATTATAGACTAATTCTCTGTTTTAAAGACCATAGAGAACAGGTCTTTATCTTAAGGGTAATATTAATAGTTTCTTTCACTCCTATATAATAATATAATTTTATGTCCCCTGCTCTTTTAGATATCACAGTCCTGTATTTATAGCTAATATAATGGGGGGACATGATATAACAGTGTCTTAGATTGTTTTGTGATAAGGACACTTCCATGTTGTAAGGAAGCCCATAGATTGAGAACTTCACATGACCTGAGACTTTTGTCTAGTCTCTGAAAATTTACCTAGTTAGCAACCAGCATAAGTCCTCAATCTTGATGTTGACAGAGCCTGCTTTGGAAAAGTATAATTCAATCTAGTTTAATTGCTGAGATTTAAGAAAGATGTGATAACATTACTGTCAACCTTGCTTAAACTATGATTTTTCTGTAGTGGTCAGTCTATTAGAAAAGAAGTTTTCCTTTCTTTCTTCTATTGAAAAAATAATTATTAATCTGTTTTATAGAAATGAGTGCCCTATCTGCATATAGGACTATGTCAGAAGAAGACATCAGATCTCACTATAGATAACTGTGAACTACCATGTGGTTGCTGGAAATTTAGCTCAAAATTTCTAAAAGAGCAACCAGTGCTCTTAATTGCTATGCCATTTCTTCTGAACCAAAATAATTTTCCTTAATGAGAGATAAAGTCTACTATACATATCTATGGATGTAAGAATAAATATTGCATAACACTTTTAAGAATTATGCTTGTTTAGTAGGTAAAGAACATTAGTAAGAACTATAAATTCTACTGCAATAACCATGATTTCATGTTCCATGAGCTAGGTTTTCATTATGAGACATGGTTTTCCTCTTGTTGAGTGGATCTAAAGTCCATTTGAAGAGCTGTTGGTTATTGAAAATATATTTGTTCTACTACTATACCTTTAGGCATATCATTCTATGCTTGCTGTATGGTTCATTAGCATCATTGCTGGGTAGGAATGTCGGTGGCTTCACTCATTTGGAAGTTTGCATGATACCTCTGGTTTAAAGAAAGCTAGTCCTCAGGGATGGAATATCAGGTCAGAACTAGCTCATAGGTTCCTGGGCATTATTTATGAAGTGTACGCTGCCATCAGTTTTAGGGATTTACGTTCCACCACTGGAGGTTAACCAAGGGCAGCCGTAATAAGCTGTATGTTTTAGGAATTTTTTGGATTGTACTGACTTTGGCCCTCTTTCAAAAGAGAAGAGCTGAACACTGTGGTGTTTGGGTTACCCAAATGGTGATATATTGAAAGAGTTCTCAGAATGATTAAAAACTGTCAAATTAGAGGGTATGAGAGGTAACAGAAACTTTTATTTGTAGAAGGAGCATTTCACTACATATTTTAACTGACTAGAAGAATGATAAAATGACTCATTCCCAGTCGACCTAGAAAGACATTAGCATGGCCAATAGGTGGCAAAACATAAAACCAAGGGAACCCCCTATTTATAATACTGGTGAGTTCCTGGGAAGATAGCATCGCTGAAACATCATTAGAATGAAATGTTTATAAGCAGACCTTTTTATATTGGACTTGGTTTGAGACACATGGAAGAAAGAAGAAGACCTAAGAGATTTTTGGAAATTCTTAGAATAACTTCACTTAGGGAGAATCTGGTCACGGTGGAAGAATAGGGACCATCTCAGTATGTCAAAGACACAACTGTCATGATGTTTTTCTTTGTTTCTCATCATACCTTTCATTGTTATTTTGTGTGGCATACTAAACACTCCTTCCTGTTGAATCATGCTGTCTTCTTCAAGTACCTTACTAAACTTTAAGATCGCATTTGTAAATATAATTCATAGAGAAAATTTAAGATTGTCTAATAGTGCTTTCTATTCTAAGCGTTGGATTCTGCAGGTGCGAGATCAGTTGGAATGTGTTCCACTGACCTTCAAGGTCATTTGAAAATTACTATGGCCAGTTGGTAAAGGCTTCCAGACAGATGGTCCCTGTTCTCACTACATTTTTTACAGTTCTGCTGAAAGTAATCATTGTATTGGAGGCTCTAGAGAGATGCTGCGCTCATGACTAAAGTGCAGTCGTTAAGGGCTTCCATGTGTGGTCTCTGACTCATAAAGTGAGTATCCCACTTTCAGGTGTATAGTATTTGGGGCCATTAAGACAAAAGCCTTTTCTCTCTGCTAAGTGATGGTGCTAAGAGCACCTTGCAATACTGGCACCTGATTCCAAAACCAATGGGTGTGGTTTGAAGTTGAGAATGTATGAACAGTTCAGCTTCTGCTATTGTCTAAAGCATTTCCACAATTGTTTGCAAATTTTCTCAAATATGGCCAACTTTATATGGAGATAAATGTCTGAACATCCTTCTACTGGTGGGGATTCTGTTGTGGGAGAAGATTTGTCTTCTATAAAATAAAAACAAGCCAAAACAATAACTCTAACAAATCTCATTAGGAAAATGAATCTCGTTGCTATGAAGTGAGGAAAATAGGAATAACATTTAGTGAAACTGTAATATTTGAAAGGGGAATTGGGAATTGGTTGTAGAAGAAGTTTCTGATGCAGGAAAGTTCAAGGAAGTTCATTTGCTCTTGATTTATCATGGAAACAGAAAGATCGTCTCCTCCCACTAAATCAATAAAGTGTTCTGGAGTCACCAAGATATTGAGCCCTGGAGTATAGAAAGCCAATTTTTATAGCATTTAAAACCTAATTCTGTGGTAAGTGTCTGAAAACTGCCGTATCAAAAATGAAAAGTACAGTGCACACAAAGGAGGTGGTGCCCACAGATAGGATTAGAGCCTCTGTGGCCACCTGCTGTTTTAGGTACAGTTTCTCTGTAAAGGCTTTGGGTCATGCAAACTTATCTGGTTTTTCTCAATAGATTTGTGTATCATTGAGCTACATGCAGTCTATACAATAGAAAAATATACGTGCACATTTAATCAGCACATAACAAAATACATAGCATGGAGAAAATCTGATATTCAGAGCATCCTGCACTCTGGTCTAATCCATAGGGTTATATGAAATATTATTTGAGCAATTCATTATCTGAGTTGCTCTGCTTTAGTTTGTGTGTTTCCTGTACTTTGGGTTTAGAGTGGCTTTCTGATCTCTGCATGTCAGAATGATGGTTGCCATCCTGCTCTAGACAGGATTTACTGGCCACTTTCTTGAATCAAAGACAACTTTCACCCAAAGAACTTTCTATGCCTTGCAACAGTTTGATGAATAGTTTCTTAAATGCAGACTGTTCATTATGTTCATTATGTTCCTATGTTAATCAGGTGTTCTTATCACAACTTTCAGGTCTACAGACCATGTGATATGCTATAATTCTCTGGATAATATGACCTGGAGGATAAACATGAAAAAATTAATTCCTAAGCACTTACTGAATGACGTGAACATTTTGCAAGTACCTACCATTTATTTTGTAAAACAAGTCTTCAACACAGAGGAACTTTATTCTGGAGAACAGGCAAACGAGACTCTGAAATGTGAAGTAACTTGTTAAGGCCATGGTCAAGTAAGATTGTGTCTCCCAAATATGTCAAATAGGCTGCAACCATGAAGTCTCAGCAATATGGCTACCTATAAATTCCTGAGCAATGAAGACACCAGTGGACATGATAACATGGGAGGGGAAACCTCACAGACCCCTATCCTCTGCACAGTATATGGGCAACTGAAAAATATTGAGAGTGGAAGAAATACTCTTCTCTAGGTTAAAAGTCCACATGTTGGTTACTCAACGTCAAGTAGTCAGTCATCAGATCATACACATAAAGGTAACATATGGACTAAGTAGGTTCTATTTAAGAGTGTGTGTGTGTATTGGTAACAATGATTAAAAAAAAGGATAACATCAATTTGAGGGGGGTTGCAAGCATTGGAGGGTTTGGGGAGATGAAAGGAAAATGGAAAAGACTTGAAATGATGTATATTATAATTTCAAAGATAAAAATATAATTACTTCAAAAAACTGTACTAAAAATGTTCAAATACAATGAAACATTCTTAGTAGAAGTCAGTAAGCCTTGGGTGGACTGTCACTGTCAGCAATGGATAGCCAGAAGACATAAGCATATTGCTTGGTTTGTTCTGTTCCCGAACTATAATTCTGATCTCCTTTCATTTTTAATTAAAAATGAAAAACAAAAGAAAGAAACAAATGAAGAAAAGTACCAGGGAAAATATAGGACAGAGAATACTCATTTATAAAGAACTGATATTCTATGGGTATCAATAAAAGGTGAAAGAAAATGTGAGAAAACAGGTTTATAAATTTTATACCACTTCCAAAAATACTAATACATTTTATAATCTACATTCTAGTTGCATATTTTCTAAGGTAGGAGAATGCCTACTTGTCATATTCTGTAAATGTTGTGTGAAGAGAATAAACCACCAATATTTTTCATTTCTAATAATTTGGTCATCATATACAAATATAGAAATTTCTGCAAACATCTTTGAATACCTCTGGAAGCAGAGGCTTCCTAGAGGATCTTAACACTACAGGGATTAGAAAGCGATTTAAGGAAAAGAAGAAGGAGACTAGTGCTTCCCTAAATTCCCCATAGGTCTCAGAACTGGCAGCAAACAAAACAAAAACAATGAAAACTTCTAACATCTGCTGTAAGGGAGAGTAGCTGAAGCCTAGCTGACTTCTATCCTCTTAGGGGTAGTTATGAATGACAGAGGAAGTCTTCTCAAATCTATTTTGATATCCCTTTTCAATTCTTAAGATAGCAGTTCAATAAGATTAATTCTCAAATGAATTCATTGCATTTGCATTATTTGCAAATGATAATCTGGACAACAAGGGAAAGCTATAACTAGCCACTTTTAACAAGTTCCTTTTCATGAGTGTTTCCCCCCTTTACAGCCCAAAATATCAGAAGATGTAGAATCCAGCAGCAAAAGAAAGACAATAATACTATAAAAATAAAACAACAAATGGCATCACGCTGATGCTAATTTTTAAAGCCAAGGCATGTAAAATGAAAAAGAAAAAAGCATACCCTGTCACACTCCGACTTCAAATTCCCGAGAATAAACCTGCTGTTCAGTGGCTGCTTAAAGAAAGAAGAGGATAGGAGATTTGAATTTCAACTACAATTTGAAAGAGGAAGGACAATGATATCAATAACATAAATTATGTATGATGTATTTTAAAAAATATATAATAAATGATTTTTTATTCATTTTGGAATAAATACTAGGCATATTGAATTGGTGGTAAATTAAATCTAAGGACAAAATTTAAAGAACAAGTGTGAGAAAAAATTAGTCATATTTAGACTAATTCAGTTCACTTTCTGTCGAGTTTGATAACTCAGAGAGCATCAAAGGAAAAAATACAGTGCAACAACTAATACAGAATGCTGTCCTCAATGTTTTACAAGAAAAGTACTGAGAACAAAGAAATTTCTATGCAATTATAATACTTGCATTATGAATTGACTTTTCCTTTGTTTTGATTCTCACAAGATACGAATACAAATTCAGGGAATTTTTGAGAGACAATCACAGGATCTGCCTGCCTGAAGAAAAGGTGGAGAATTGTCACCTAATGTGGAGGAAACAAATCAAATGAGAATTTGTGTGTGTGTGTGTGTGTGTGTGTGTGTGGACCATCAGGAGTTAATTCAAATTTGAGAATCTGGAGACGTAGGAGTTGGATTATCTATCCAATTATTCTTCCAATATCTGTTATCAGCAATCCAGTGGCAGATTCCAGATAAATGTCTGAGTCAATTTTCCAACATTTCAAGTTGAAATAGGATATAAACAAAACTAAATAAACCTCTTGGTTATGACAATAAATTGAAACAACTTGTTTTAGAATATTCAATGTGGGAACTTGTGTGGAGTTAATGACTGGTATTGACCATTTATACTAAAATATACTTTCATGCCAATTAATTCTACTCTATCCACTAATATTTTTTCAAGATTGTGGTTTATAAACTGTCATAATCAGCTTCTTTTGTCAACTAGACACAATCTAGAGTCACCTGGGATGAATACACTTCAGTTAAGGGATTTTCTACTTCAGAATAGCCTGTGGCATACCTGTGGGGCATTTTCTTCATTATTGATCAATAGAGGAGGCCCTAGCCCACTGTGGTCAGTGCCAAAGGTGTTCAGGTAATCCTAGGTTGTATCAAACACACAGCTAAACATGATGCTGGGGGAAGCAGCATTCCTCTGTGGTTCCAGCTTAAGATTCTGCCTCCAGGTTGCTGCCTGGGTAACCTGTAGGGTGAAATAAATTCATTTCTCTCCAAAATATATTTTTGGGTATAATGTTTATAACATCAATAGGTAGCAAATTAGGACACATACATTCCTTAAAATCCAAAAAAAACAGATGTGAACTGACAAACAAAATATTCAAATATAGGAAAATTGCAGGGATGTACTCACTTTCCTCTTCTGAATCAATACCAAGCATCCATGATGCATTTCTCAAATTCTGATCTAATATTATTAACACAAGTTTTTGGCACTGATATAATATGCAATTTCTCTACTGTGGAATCATCTTTCTAAAGAACAGGGACATTTTATTCAATCTATATGTCTTGTATCTAGTGGATAACTGTAGTCTAGAAACTGGGTGAAGAATTTTCCTTTTCATTTTCTCTTTGATTGTTTATATATGTATGACCTCCTACTATTTTAACACATTAAATATAAAAGTAGGTTTCTCTCACTGACTGTCTATCAGCATTGCTTCTAAGGACATTATATTTCATTAGTTATCCATAGTCCACTGAGGTAAGGGAGTATTTTGTTGACATTGTTAATACCAAAATTATGTCCACCTCTTGTTCAGTGGTCGTATTGAAAAATGACCTGTACTTTGGAAACCTATCCAAGAGAATAAAAGGACGCACTCTAAAAAACACAGTTTTCACTGGCTTTTCAACAACATGAAATTTTTCTCACTAGTACATTTCTTAGAGGCCTCTTGGAAATCAGATAATTACATCTGGATAATTACACTTGACTAATAAATATACTCCAGCTTATTACTCATTCAGTTCTTGTGTCCCAAGGCAATCCTAGCATTCCCATTTAAATTCTTGTTACAATTTAGATCTTGTCATGGTTTTTGGTTTTATTTCCTTTTATATGTTTAAGAAACTCTCAACATCATCACATGCTTACCACTAGATGACATTGAGAAGATATTCATTGTCAAGTTATAAAATGAAAAAAATTTACTTTTATCATAGCCTAATCAGGCCCTGTCCATCCACAACCATTACAGTTTCTTGTCATTTCCAATCTTCTAACACTGGAGGGTTTGTAATAGCCTTTCTTCCATCCATTTAACAACCCCTTTCCTCACACAGTGGAATCTGTGCTTCATATGGCCTTAATGCAGAATGATCACTCTCGTGAACTGTACTAGGAGTTATGGGGAAAGCAGAAAGCTTCATCTGATGTGTTGCCTTCAGCTTTTTTTTTTAAACTCATTAAACAGGGATGGGTTCTCCAAAACACAGACATAATTTAAGTCATGGCTTTGAGAGATTATACGTTCAACCAAGTGTAGCTAAAAGCACACTGTAATGAGTTGAAGAGGGTCTAGACAAAATTTATGTACATTTGAATATAAATCTATTTGGGAATAAACTCTTTGTAAATGAAATTGAAATGAAGGCATGTTACCTTGGATGATAAAACCATATGCCTTGTGTCATTTACGTGAAAGGAGGAAAAAATTGATGCAGACGCATAATAAAATACTTACTGTTGAAACCAGCAGATGATAGAAGCAGAGGTTTAAGCAACAGTGATGTCTAGAACTCTAAGACAAAGAATTCTAAGAATTGGTAGAACTGGGATCAACCAACAGGCAAGATGTATTCTTCCCTGCTTGCATTTCATTTTTACATCTACACATACACAGGAGTGCAAAAGTAGAAATTAATAACTTTCTGCTTCTTTCAGTGAGTTATAGCAACCCTAGGGAAGAAAGGCAAGGAAATGAAGGAAAGCAGTAAGATGTAGGCAAGTTGGGACAAATGGAACTTAATCAGTTTTAGGAATTCTGTGTCCTAGTAGAGAGAGCATGGAATATTTTGTTATCTTGACAAACGGAGATATTAGAGTATATAATTTTCCACGGCATCCCTTTAGTTGACTGTTCTCTTTTTCTTTATGAGTCTCTTTTATTCCAATTTCTTCCTTGCTGGTCCTTGAACATGGAGTCTCTCTTAAACAGAGACAGCTGTCTTGTGAGACAAGGATAGTTAGTACTTAGCCCTTTAGGGATATAAATAGTTAAGAGTCAATGAGAAATATGTAGCTTCTGACAGTTTCTGATACATATAATCAAATAAGTTCATATTGTTTGTTAGGTAGAATTTTAACGACCATTCACATTCAGATTGTCTAACTAACACTGTAAACACTTAGGCCAATTTAGTTTATGCTGGGTGATTTTGTAGCAGGCTAGATGCCTACTAATGATCTGTTGCCAAGGATATAAAAAATTAGTCCTTCACGGTTCAGCAGAATCTTCCTCATTATGTGTGGTTGTATTTGATACTCAAATTCCCTATAAACATCAGTGGTCTTTCAATAAAGATAATTCCTTATCTTCTGATTTGCTTTGAGGCAGCTTTTTCCAAACAGATGGTGGTTGTTAGTGGCTGTTTCCATGATCAATCACATTGCCAATGTGAACATTTTGGCAAGCTGGTTATTACAGCAGTGTCTCCCAGAGCACATAGATATGCCAGAGCCATATTCTCTTTGTTCCTAGAACTGATCTTGATTGTTCATTCGAGGGCTCCCATGTCCCTGATTGTTCTTTACAATGTGTCATGCTGATGTTTCTTCACTGGAGAGAATTTTGTTCACCAGAGATAAACTCATAGCTTTAAGTTTAAAGAAGAAAATTTGCTATTTCAATTTTCCCCATAAGATCTTTTCTTTTTACAAACTTATCAACCCCTTAAAGTGATTTTCTCATATTCCATGCCAAATGGTATTAGAGGAAATTATATTAACGATATAAATTGTATTCTTATATAAACTTCAAGTAACTACAAATATATTCATTCATAGTAATGTACTAATGAATTCTATTAAAAGAGGAAGCAAGCATGAAGATAATAGTAGATTGATTTCAGATTCAGCAAAGCTATTAAGAAAGTAAGTCAGTTTAGCTAATTAATCACATTAGGAAAATGATTTAATTTTAAAATATTTAGTTTTCTTACCCCTTTTTACATTGTTCTAGGTGGTGGTTGTAAAATAAAATACATTCTCTACTGATGCATAGTTTTCAATTCAAAGGAAAAAAGTTATCAGATAATACAATTATAACCAATACCACTAATAAAGAAACAATTAAAAATGGAAAGTTAAAATAGTTAATAGATTCCAGATTATTTTCTGAGAGACTAGAAAAAAAGATTATTTTGATAGATAGAAAGATCTTAACTGTAAAGAAAGAATATCAGGCAAAAGGACAATGCTACACAAAAAATATTCTGGAAAGTTTATGGAAGATGGAGTTGCAATTAGAACCCAAGTATTGGGCTTAGAGGTGTGGTTGTTGTTCTCTGAAGATCTGTAAGGTATGAAGTCTTAAAGGCAAGATTGTTATCCAAATAAAACAGTTGGATAGTGATTTCATTTATGCATTTTTTAATGACTTTCTGCTTTTTGTACAAAGTATTGAGTCATATGTGAAAGCAGCAGAGAGGTGAAATCATTCTAAATTCCAAACCAGAATGTAATTCTAACATCTCAGAAGTCCTGATAAAATGCTTGTTAAAACTGCAGTTAGAACTACTGGATAAGAGCTATATACCTATAGACTATATTCTGTTGCATGGAGGGCCGCTTGTTCATCCGGGCCACCCAGGTAGCTTAGCTCTGAAATAACCACACAGAAACTGTATTAATTAAATCACTGCTTGGCCCATTAGCTCTATTTTCCTATTGGTTAATTCTTACATTTTAATTTAACCCATTCCTATTAATCTGTGTATCACACGTGGCAGTGGCTTAGCGGGTAAAATTCCTTGCATCTGTCATCTGCCTCTAGCTGATCCATGGTGTCTGACTCTGACTTTGCTTTCTTCCTCCTTCATTTCTGTCTTCTCTGCCTAAGTTTTGCCCATCAAGCCAAACCAGTTCCTTTATTCATTACAGGCTTTTTTTTGTTTTGTTTTTTTTGAGACAGGGTTTCTTTGTGGTTTTGGAGCCTGTCCTGAAACTAGCTCTTGTAGATTAGGCTGGTCTCGAACTCATAGAGATCTGCCTGCCTCTGCCTCCCAAGTGCTGGGATTAAAGGCGTGCGCCACCACCGCCCAGCTCAGTTTCTTTATTCATTAACCAATACAAGCAACACACAGAGGGAACTCCCACATCAATATTCATTATTAAAAAACTTGGCCCAACATCTGTAAGATGCAAGAGGCATGTTTAGCTCATGACGAATTAATTAATTTTAATGAGGCCCAGATTAACATGAAACATGAAAGTAAATGCTGAAAGTTGACAACACTAGAGTTGCATTTTCATAGCTATAAACTTGCTCGATGCATAACTATGTATGGACTTTATTTTAATTCCAAAGAAAATATACAATGAATCTCTCAGCTACTGCTTAAGAAGGTTTACAAACAGTTGATTCATTTAATTGTTCTTTCAATCTAATTTCGGCTTAAGACACCTCATTGATAACTATTTACTTTCCACTGTTGAAGCTGTAAAATAATTTTATGTAGCACCAATATAATATCAGATAATATCATCTTGTTTCAGTAATTTTCTACAAGTAACAATACATGTTTTCTTTTTTTTTATAGCAACATGTTTTCAAATGCAGTTTAATTGATATTGACACTATCTATGCATGAAGTAAACAATACATGATTACCTGACATTCTCCTTACATTTTGTAAAATAATAAAGTTATATATTACAAACACAATAGGTCATCATTCTCAGAATGGAGCTAAGAATAATGGTATAAAGACATATTTCCATATATGTATGTATGGATATGGATCTAGATATATACACACACTTGTGTTGATGTTTCTAACAGAAGAAATATTTTTAGGAAACACATCTTCAGGTAATACCAGGTAAAGCTGCTTGTCAAAATCAGGGACTAGAAAGACAGAATTGATTTATTGGAGAATGTTTAAGTCAATAACAGCGCAAGAACAAAACACATGATGTAGAAATAAATCAATCTGGCAGTTCTAAAAATATCTTTTGAAAGTGTTAAGGATTCCATGAATGTTTTCTGTAGCGACCTAAAATAAACTATCAGATAAAAGCACATACATATTTTATTTATTTATTATTATTATTTCGGTTTTTTGAGACAGGGTTTCTCTGTAGCTCTTGATACTGTCCTGAAACTAGCTCTTATAGGCCAGGCTTGCCTCGAACTCACAGATATCTATCTGTCTCTGCTTCCTGAGTGCTGAAATTAAAGGCGTGTGCCACCACCACCCAGCTGCACATAAATATTTTCATACTAAATGTTTGACATTTTATTATTAATTTTATTATGACATTTGTGTCCTCTGTTTAACCAAAACAACTTCTGTAGTTGACTTTGATAATTACCAGACTCCAAAGTTTGGCTTAACAACTTGGGAGCTTCAGCTCTGTTTACAGTGATACATTATTAAAAATACGATATTTAATAATAATTTTGCACTCCAAATTAGATAGTGAGAAAACACTTTCTTCCAGATCGGAAGGACAGAACTTGAAATTTAAGGACATATATTCGCACCTGAGAAAAACCTGTGTAGAAATGGAAAAGACAGGATAATTTTAACCTTGTGTAAACCTGCAGGATGACCTTTGATTTTGCCTTTCTTGTATGTTTTCCATCTATATACTAATAGATACTTTTACAACTTGAAGTTCGGTAAAACTATAATTCATTTTACTGCATGCAGTATTTAGAATAAAGACAGAAAAATACATTGAAATGTACATCAAAGGGCATAATAGATTGGGATAAGGCAAAACAGGGTAGAAGTTCTGTCAAGGTAAGATGCATGCTTTTCCCCATTACTTATTTTTTTTGAAATTATAATGATCTTACTGTATATAAATGTAGTCTCCCTATATATCTGTACAATTGGAGTTGCTCCAATTTCATAAAAATTAATAAATATTTCCTTCTAGTCTTTATCTATCTTAGACTATAATTTCAAACATATTTGAATAAATGCCATGATCAGTATAATAAATTTAGGGATATTAACAAACACTTGCCAAAAATTTCTGAAAACAATTTATTAATTTATCACCCTATTTTTTTAATACAGAAACCTGTCATAAGCACTGCCTATTTGTCTTTTGTTTTTTAGTTTAGTTAATTTTTTTAGGAAGGTTGTATTTTCTTAATGCCATTGACTAGTTTTGCCAGAAGTGATTTTTTTTTGTTGCACACTGGATAAATAGTCTATACTATGTATTCTATTAATATGGATATTTTAAAACTGTTTTTTCTGTCATGGTTATATATGTTATAGAATATATCATTAAGTAGAGTTACAGCTCTATTAATTTGTATCTTCTCATATTTTATGTGGATCAAAATAAAAATAATGTTTTCATTAGTATCAGTAGATGTCTTATTTATGACACAGACAAATATGCTTTTGTTATTGCTACTGCTATGGTTTCTTACCTTCGCTAGTCAAATTTCATTCTATAGGTCAATTACTGAATGAATCCAAATGTAGTGCATCTACAAAAGATTCTCCACCAACTTTTATTTGTTTGCGACTGTCACACTTACTCCACTAAAGGAAATGAATTTCACCTAAGCAGTACTAACAAGTTTGAGAAAATTATCATGTACCAGACTCTGCTTTTAGCAATAACACATTGTAATGTTATTCAATTTCATGACTGAGTTTTGACAATTTGCCCATTTATACTAAATATAACACAAATAAATCAATCTATAATTATTTACATTTTTAAGTTAAAATGTGCCTGATATACACCTTTAATAAACCAAAGAATTAAAAACACAGAAACGAGGCGTAGGATGTGGATTTATAATGGATTGTTTGCTGAGCATGTATGAGGCCCTGGTTTTGATGACTCAGAACTGGGAAAACGGAAAAGAAGTTGAAGTAGAATGTAAAGATTAGCACCATAAGTTTTTCAAGAATAGAAATATAATGTCATTTTCAGGTCAAACAAATAATGAACTTTTTTATAAGTGAATAATTTTCTGGTAAGTAATGGATATTAATGGGACCATAGGCATTAAGGAAAGAAAAAAAAAACAAAAATGCCATCCTCTCCCTTAACGTCATAACTATCATTAAATTTTAAACAATTACAGATGACTCTTGTATATACTTTCAACTGTCAGTCAAAAGTATATTTTAGTGGAAAGAAACTGCTTCTCATAACAGTTCTTTCCCCACTAGGCTTGGTTCTCAGGTATATTGCTGGAGAACCTATACTGATATAAAACTCTACTATTTCTATTGTAGAAATTTTACATCGCCTGCAGTGACCCTGTAGGTGGTTACAAATAGCAATGATTTTCTTTAAATCTCTAACCTCTCAAAATCCACTCATACAGCCTACAAAGAGAAATAGCTGAAAGTCCCAAATAATACAACTTTAAACAAGGCATAAACAAAATCAGTATTAGCCATCTATTTTCCAGCATTTTATTCTACAACCAGCAGTATTTCTAGTAAGTATTTACTTATTTATGTGAATTCATTGTTACTTTATGGAACTTATAAAAGTAGAACAGCTGTAGGATATCCATTATATAAATTATTAATATTATGGTATACATAATGTGAAGGACTCTTCTCTGTTGAGAGAAGGTATTAACAGATGAAAGAAAATAAATTAATATCAAAGAAAAAATAACAAAGAAATGAGAGAAAATAGCCTGAAAAATACTGATATTAAATAAGAACTAAAGTTTTAACAGAAAATTAGAAGTTTTGAAATTAAAATTTAAAAATTTTTTAAACAGACATGATTGTGTCCAAAAAAAATGACATCATGGAATTTGCAGTAAAGTGAATGGAAAAAGAAAGAAAATCATACTTAGTAAACTATCCTTGGCACAAAAAGAAAAATATGGTATATATTTGATTGTAAGTGATAATCATTAAGTCAATGTAATCAAGCTACAATATAGATCCAGAGAGATTATGCATAGAGCAAGGGTATACAGATAGATGTGGTAAGAAAAAAATAGAATAGATAGTAGTGGGTGGATTGGAGTGCAATGAAGGATTCAAATGAGGAGGGTATTGGGAAAATAGAGTGAGGGTAAGGCCAGAGGGGAATGATGGAGAGAAATAAGGAGAGACAGCTGAAACAAAGGGCCAGTTGAGGGATAATATGGATACCTCTTACAGTAAATGCTTTCTAAAAAAATACATGTTTGAAGTCAGTCTAAGTGAAATAGCCAAATAATAGGAGCAGACAGTGACCTAACTGGCCATCTATAATCACTAAATGAAGTAACCAGTACTGGGATTGTAATGAATTGTTCTATGTAAGTGAGTTATTGGCCGAAAGGTTCCCATGGGAGTCTCCAAACAAACCAGGCTTTTACCAAGACTGCTTGTTGTCCAGGTTCTGCTGTTGAAGATGGCAACTACATAACTCATTGAACATGGACAAGCTAAATTGGGGCCAGCATAGAGACTTCACTCCTATGTGTCTCTCATTCAGGTAAGTTGTCTACATGCTGCCAATAGAAAAATGTAAACACAAACCCAGCCTAAAACCCTTTGAACTAGAGAGGTGTTGTTCCTGCAACAGGAGCTAGGGAAATGGTGGCACAAAGTATGTTATAATAACCAAGTCATATCTGGGTACACTTTGTGAGATGGAACCCATACCCAGCATAGCTTGGGTGATCAAGAACAGGGACTAGATAGCCTGGGGACCTAGAGTCAAAACAAATGATAACATTCTACTAAAAGGTATCAATAGAAAATAGAATGACTCCAAAAGATATTTTGCTATACCTCTAGATCAGTGCCTTATTCAGTCATATTCACAAAAGCTTCCTCTTACAATTGATGGGGAATAAATACAGACCCTATTGCAGATACTATGCAGAGAGTTAAATAGCTCCACCAGGTCTCAATGTAAGCGCCCCAGGAGATGGAGGACACCCAGAAAGAAGGCCATCTAAATCAACATGATCAAAGCTCACATGAACTCACAGTGACTATGCCAGTATACACTGAGCCTGCAATGGTCTGTATCAGGTGCTCAGCATATATATTGTGGCTTCCAATTTAGTCGATATTTTGTTTGTTTGAGACACAGTTTCTCTGTAGCTTAGAGCCTGTCCTGGAACTAGCTCTTGTAGACCAGGCTGGCCTCAGATTCACAGAGATCCGCCTCTCTCTGCCTCCCAATGCTGAGATTAAAGGTGTGTGCGACTGCCGCCCAGCCTGTTTAGTGTTTTTATAGGATCCCTGAGTATGTGAATGGGTGTATCTCTGATTCTTGTACCTTCTCTTACATTTTTCCTTCAGTTGGTTTGTCTAGTACAACTTTGTTATTATAGTTGCTGTATCATTTCACTATAGTTCATTCTGTTATTTTTTTTATTATCCCTTAGAAAACTGTTTTGAAGTAGGGACAGAAAGAAAGTGATCATGAAAGTGAGGAAATATGGGAAGGAATGGAAAGTAGAGGGAAAAAGAAACCAGGATATATTATGTGAGAAAAAAATTTATTGTAAATAAGAGGAAAAAAATATAAAATGAAAATTGTTGAACAGCTTTGCATTTGTCAAAAATAGACCATGAGTTAGTAGGGTCTCCTAAATAGACCACTAGTTAGTAGGGTGTCCTAAATAGACCATGAGTTAGTAGGGTCTCCTAAACACACTAACATTACCAAATATTGCCAATGCTCTTGGTTATATTTTAGAACTTGATGGTTAACTGTATTGCTGAATAAAAAACATACTTAAGTAATAGGATTTGGAGAATTCAAGTGGATACTGACATGGAAGCTTCATCCTTACTGGCTATTTTCATAGTTCTGACAGTTGTTTTTCAAGTTAACCCCAAGTATTAAAAATACATTTTAGGAGAGACAGATAGGTCGTAAGAGGTCCTGCATCATTACTAGGAAAGAAAAGAGTTTTCTAGATACAGTAGAGCCATTCCACATACAAACTCACAGTGGTTGTAACATAAAATGTTAAGATAGTAAATCACACCATGGTGGGAAGTGGTCATGTAGTTTTTCCCCTAGTTATGAAGCTATTGGCAACAGATGGCTACTGGGTAAAACACGGTCTGTTTCCTTTAAAAATGGATAGATTATGATTTCCAGTTTAATTTTTATGGGATCCCTTATTACACAAATGAATGGATTTCTGATTATTGTGCTTTTCATTCTTCTGTTGGTTCAATTTTGATGAGATAATTTTATTTTATCTTAATATATTTTTTCTTATATTTAAAAAAGGAGGGCCATGAAGGAATATTTACATTCCAGTAAATAAACCTATATCTAGGCATATATCGGCAAAAATAATAGAACATAGTGGACTTTACAGAGAAGTAACACATGGGGCTGGGAGGGTATATTGGTGGGGAAATGTGGGGGAATCGAGGTGAAGCAATGATAGGCCTGTGGAGAGAACACCAGACCCTAGTTTTGGTTCTTCTTTCTGCTTCCTGGTAGTCACCTTGGAAAGACTATCCTCCACATTTGGCTGATGTGGACTGAGATACTTCATCATGGCAGTCTGTTAGAATGGACTCCAACCCTTCACAGCAATGGGATAAAAAATATTTTTCTAACTTTATTGTCATATATTTCTTGATATAATATAAAGTAACAATTGCAACTACAGAAAACCACTTTGATTTAGAAAACTAATTTTCCATGTATTTTAAGAGCAAAATAATATTACACAATAGGATACAATTATACAACAATTTACTAACAAGCCTACAATTGTAGTCTTTTTATGGGGAATGGCTAAGAAGTAAGTATAATCTGCACACGAACCAAACCACATATCTATAATAACACCCTTCAAGTATTACGTAAGGTAAAATAGAACAGTATCTTGTTTATTTACACAAAATTAAACTCTTTTAAAGGGCTTGGGAAAATAAAATGGATTTTTTTTTCAGAAAGTGTAAGTTCTGAGAAAATAAAGAATATTTGAGATGAAATATACAGGAATTATATGTGCAGGTAATACCTGTTGAAGTAGTTGAGTACATTAGTTTTCATTTTTGTTTTATAAAAAGCAAGAGTCAATGGATCAAGCAAAGTTATTTTGTTTTAGAAAAGTGAAATTGATGTGATGTGGGATGTCCTTCTGTTTATGTGTTGCTTTAATTGGTTGATGAATAAAGCTCTTTGGGCCAATGGGTTAGCAGTGCAAAGCCAAGAAGGAAATCTGAACAGAGATATAGAGAGACAGTAGGTGGAGTCAAGGAGACACCATGTAGCTGCTGAAGGAGGAAGATGCCAGAACCTTACTCAGTAAGCCACTGCCTCATGGCCATACACAAATTAACAGAAATGGTTTTTTTCAAGATGTAAGGGCTAACTAGGAATATGCCTAAGTCATTGGCCAAAGCAGCTTTATTCACTAATCAATGGTAAAACAACATATGCATATGGAGGGGAATTCCACATCAGTGATATCGGTTCTCTTTAGAAATTTAACATATTTTTTTCACTTTTGATATACTATGAAGAACCATTTATAGTAAAGATAATAATTTGTATACATTGTAAGAACAACATTTGCAATAAAATAGTTTATGATATTGCAAATTCATAAAAATAAGGAGATGAAATAAGCAGAATAACCTTGACATACACTGTAAACATTTTTATTTTTATTCACCTAATTTTGAAACTTTTGTTAACCCTTGCTCTTCTGGAACTCAGAATGTAGTCCAAGCTGGCCTGAAACTAAAATATCCATCTGCGTCTGTCTTCCAAGTGCTGGGAAGCATATCAGAAAGGAATGAGGAACAAATCATAAAGCCTTTTGCACTGAATTTCTGTGGTATTAAAAGTAGTAAAACTGGGTACTCTCAAAAGAGATACACAGTACTTTCCCTTGGACAATTTCATCCAAGCATAGAACCAGGAGCAACAGATAATAAATCCAAGGAGCTACTCTTAGAAAGGTTAAAGTCTATAAAAGCCAGAAAGAGAATTACCTGAAATATTTAGAGGTATCTCCACAAGTGTGCATAACAAGGCTCAATGGAGTTTCCTAAGTAGTAGGAATAGCATTCTAAATAAGACAGGACCCAAAGCTAGGTACTGTATCAGTAACAAGCTAACAGGAGAAGAAGAAGCTGCTGTGGGTGGGGTTGCTTGTAAAGTAACTGTTGGGTTTGGGACCTGAACCCAAGAATAAACATATGTATACCGACAGCCTAAGCTATGCTGGATAGACATTACAAAATAAAAACTGGTAAAAAGTGAAATCTGAATATCTATTCTTTTCCAATATATACCTGCAAACAATCCCCTAACTCACAAGTAAAATAGGAATCTGCATGCAAACTCTCCACACATACAGTCAGGCATCATAGAGCCTGTAGAACATGTACTTACATGCACACACATCATTGCAGGTGCTTACATACAGAAGTTTTGACATTGTAAGATAGTGTTCTTTTTTAAATTTTTTATTAACTAAACAATTTTTCCCAGCTGGAGCACAGTTTCCTCCTCTGTCCCTCCACTCCTCCAAGTCCCCCTCCCCAACCTTCTCCATCCATCTCATCTCCCTTACCTTCAGAAATGTACAGACCTTCCATGTGTATTAGTTGGACACGGCATATCAAGTTGTAGCAAGACTAGGCACCTTCTCTCCCATTAATGCTGGACAAGGCAACCCAGCAGGAGGAAAGGGTCTGAAAAATAGGCATCAGAATCAGGGACAGTGCATGATTCCTCTGCCAGGAGTCCCAAAGAAGACCAAGTCAGAATAGGCAGACCCGAACAGTCTGTGGACGTCCAAAATATCTCGTGATTTGGTGTTGAGCTCAATCATTGACTTGAAACTTTTTTTTTCCTGCGTCTTGAGGCACGTGACATCCTCCAAGAGCCGGAAAGGACAAGGTGAACCCTGCAAAGACTGCTGAGGAGCTTCAGGAGTGCCAGCTTTAAGAGGATGTTTTCTTGTTTTTTTCTAGTTTATTATAACTCACTATTGTGAGTGCAAAACTAGCAGCCCTTTCACAAACAAGATAAACAAGAGATTAGGTTAACCCTTGGAGTGTTTTTCTTCACTTTTTAAAAGGACCCGAGGAGAAAATCCACACCAGGAAGTCTGTTACCATCTCCAGCGTGATGCTCTGAACATGAGCTAAGTGAATGCTGCCTGTCGTCTGTCTGACACCTCCCAGCCAAATTAATGAAGCCAAAATGTATTTTTACACAAATTCAGTGTTCATGTACTATGCAGTATGTTGTTGATTTAGCTGGAATAAACCTCTTGGCAACTGCGGTTGTAACCAGGTTTCACAAATTTTGTTTTAGATGGCATTAATGGGTAGAGGCAACACTACTCCATCTTGTGAGTTTTGTAGGACACAATTCCTATATGGGTCTGCTAAAAGTAGAATCCAAATGCCAGAGAAGCTGCATTTCTTCCCCAAGAGTGGAAGAAGTCATGATTCCTTGACTTGATCAGGATGGTGCATTTTTGGGCCTGCTGCAACTGACTAAAAAAGCATGGTTTTTAAGAGTTCAACAGACTCTCATTACCAGATCTGCATTCTTAACCACATCAGAAAAAACCCTTTATGAAATGTGAAAACAAAAACAAACAAACAAACCAATGAAAAACAGGTTTCTGGATTTAGAGACACTAATTTCTTTCTTGGGGGATCATTATTCTGCCTACTGTAGGACCTTTTCTGAATACGCTATGCCTGTTCTGCAAATTGATCTTCATTGCTGCAGACAATAAAAAATAGTATCACCTGGTAACAATAAGAAATATTTGTTGATATAAATATGAAATGCATCCTCTTAAAATTTACATTCTGCATAGGTTAATATTCTTATTGTTCATTTTGATCCATTGGTCCTAACTTTAGACATCTATCCATTATAAAACATATTTCAGATACAACCATTAAAAATATACCTTACTATAAATTACAACCTTTGATTCTAACATACATTCTGATATTGCAAATCTTAAAAAAATGATTCTTGCAATTGATAAAGTGCATCTGTTTTACTTAAACTTCTCACATTCCTTTATCTTTGAAATCAAAATGGATTCATCAAATCACTTGTAGTTACAGGTCAGCTCTGAATCTACATATTAACAGATCTCTGGAAAATCAAGACAATGTACAACTAATGATAATAATGACTGGCTGATTAGAGAGTGGGGAAAAGACTAACTTCTCTTGTAAGAACAAAAAAAATCAAACTTGATTTATTTAAATTTCTATTTATCGGACCCTCCGAATGTGGATGATAGATGGGTGGCTTGGGCAGTCTTTGTGACCACTGACAGTGGGACCAGGATTTTTCCCTAGTGCTTGATTGTTTTTTGGAGCCCATTCTTTTTGGAGGGACACCTTGCTCTGCCAAAATATAGGCTTTGTTCCTGACTCAAAGTTATGTGTCAGACTTTGACTCCCCATGGGGCTCTTAACTCTCTCTGAGGAGTGGATGAGGGGTGAGGTGGGGAGAAGGTGGGGAGAGCAGGAGAGAGTGGGAATGGTATAGGTATGTAAAATGAGAAAAGATAGTTTTAACAAATAAATAAAATTATTTTAAAAAAAATGCCAGGCCACACAACTGTAACACATGTGCAGAGTTAGTCCCATGCAAGTTCTCTGGTTTTTACTTCTTTCTGTGTAAGTGCATATGAGCCCAGCTTAATTGATTCTTTTTTTGTATTGTTTTGTCTTTTTCGTTTTTTTTTTTTTTTTTTTGTGGTGTACTTGGACCCTCTGGCTTCTACAATCCTTACTCACCATCTTTCACAATATTTCCCGAGATCTACCTAATGTTCGACTGGGAGTCTCTATTTGTTTTGATCAGTTGCTGGGTGAAACCTCTCTGGTGACAACTGGACTAGGCAACACTCTTGGATCCTAAAGAATATATTTACATAATTTTATATATTTCACAGTAATAATGGAAAAGTGAATGAGCTATTTCCCTATTGACTTATTTTCTTTTTCTTGCACAAGAGCGAATTTCTAATTTATAGGCAGTTTTTACTATCTCTCTGTTGTATATCAATGTCTAACACATGGCTTATCACACAGAAAGTGTTTTATATAATAGAATGCTTCATAAAAATATTTAATGAACACATGCCTTCAATTAGAAATAAGGTGAATAAAAGAAGAATCAATAAAAGCAAAATATTGTGGCTGTAGTGTTACATAAAAATGGTTATAGGCAAGGAGTAAATTGGACAAAGATTATTGAGGACATTACTAAACAACACTGAGCATAATGAAAAAGGAAATAGAAGGATTCACACTATATTTACATGGAAATTATATATGTATAAGTATAATTAAATTAATAGAAACATGCATTTATATTAATTATATAAATATATTTTTTTTCTTTTTTTTTAATTGAAAAAAAATTTCCACCTCCTCCCAGCCTCCCATTTCCCTCCCCCTCCTCCCATCCTCTCCCTCCCCCCCTCACTCCTCTCCCCCTGCCTCTCCAGTCTGAAGAGCAGTCAGGGTTCCCTGCCCTGGGGAAAGTCCAAGTCCTCCCCCCTCCATCCAGGTCTAGGAAAGTGAACATCCAAACAGGCTAGGCTCCCACAAAGCCAGAACATGAAGTAGAATCAAAACCCAGTGCTATTGTCATTGACTTCTCATCAGCCCTCATTGTCCACCATGTTCAGAGAGTCCGGTTTTATCCCATGCTTTTTCAGTCCCAGTCCAGCTGGCCTTGGTGAGCTCCCAATAGATCAGCCCCACTGTCTCAGTGGGTGGGTGCACCCCTTGTGGTCCTGACTTCCTTGCTCATGTTCTCCCTCCTTCTGCTCCTCGTTGGGACCTTGGGAGCTCATTCCGGTGCTCCAATGTGGGTCTCTGTCTCTATCTCCATCCATCGCCAGATGAAGGTTCTATGGTGATAATTATATGAATAAACATTTAATATTTTGTGTGAAAATCTATGTTCTAACATTGTTCAACTGAAAATTGTTGATTCTTATTTTCTAAAAATTGCATTGAATTTACAAATTAGTTTTCTTTGCAGCAAAGATTTATATACTTCCTCCAAAAATTATCCTATATATTTAACCAAATCAACATATTTAGATAAAATGCCACAATATGGTTTTAAATTATATAGTTATGTTTTACATTCACTGCCACATGATATACATTTGAAATATTATATTAAACATTCAAAAGTGCATTAAATTTTATTTTATTTATTTTCATAATAACAAGGGTTTTTACTATTATTACTTGAAAAATAAGAAACACACTAACAACAAATACTTATTTATAAATATCTAAAATGAAACATAAACATAATTGTTTAATGCTCAATATAAAGTAATACAGCAAAATAGGCCTTGAAGATTCCTGAAATTTGTTTACTTTTTTACATATGTTAAAGCACACATATGCACATATATTTGGTCATATAAGGATCAGATATGAGTGGACTTTGGAATACAGTTTGTGATCTTATTTTTTATTTGTGAGATGAATTGGGTATTCTAATGTTCTCTGTATGTATTATACTTGCCATCTCAGAAAGTTTCAATCCCATTCCTTCTTCTCTACACAATTTCCTAAATCAGCACATTTTTTATGCAGCAGTGACTTGTAAATCATATAAAGTTTTATGCACCATGATACTTGAATACTTTTTATTATATTCAGATTTCACTTTGTAAAATGGATGCTTTATGATCTGAATAGGTTAGCAGTACTTGGTCAATAACTCTGTAGTTATAGAGTTCTATTATTCTACTATTGGGGCATCAAGGAAATAATTAACAACATTGATTTTCATCCCACTGCCTCCATATTTCTAAGAGGTAATTTCCAGTGATTCCTTTGTCATTCTTTTTATTCTAAAGCTTTAATTATGTCCATAATTTACTAAGAGTACAAAGTCTGTGAAATGTTCTCTCATCTCTATTTTGTTACTTTTCTTTCACTCACCCACACAAACACAAATGCACAGCCTTGCGCAGTGTGGTTCTATCATTCAGAAAAGGATGGTAGTAGCTGGTTCAGCTTATAAAAAAGATAAAATCTTAGCCTTCAGGGCTTGGAATAGCTATGTATCCTATTAAGATTCTTCTCATAGTGTTTTTATTGTTCAGCTCTGATGGAAAGAATGAGAATTATTGCTAAAGAGTGAGACTCACTGAGTTTTTATTATCCTCACTGTGTTGTCTGATGTTTTAATATCTATAAAATTGCAAAACCTATCTACAAAGAGCTAAAAGTAAGGGGAGCATTTTGCATAGGGAACACCAAGTTGTTTGCTTTTAAATAAAGAGTATATTAAGAGTTCTATTATGAAACATCTTATATTTAAAGATTTTAGATTTTACTGAGGAGAAAATCATTTTATTATTATTTTCAGCACAAAAACACTTTTTACTGTGCTTTTGATAATAAAATGAGAACTCAGTTGAGAAAAGATTTAATTTTTTTCTTTTTTATTGAAGAAAGATTCTTTTCTTATAAAATATAACCCAACCATTGTTTCCCCTTCCTCCACTTAACCTATCTACTCACCCCAAAAACCTCCTCTATATGTGCTCCTCCTCTGGTTCTTTTTCAAAAAGCAGCAGACCCCCAAAAAAGGACAGCAAAAGGATAAACAAGATTCAAAAACACAAGACAGAAGCTCTCAAATCTAGGCTGGACAAGGCAACCCAAAAGGAGAAAAAGTGTCCCTGGAACAGGCAAAATTCTCAGAGTTACACTGCTCCCACGGTGAAGAGTCCCACAATAACACCAAGCTAACTCCCATAACATATTAACAGAGGGCCTAGTGCATATCCATGCAAGCACCACACTTGCCATTTAATTCTCTGTGAACCCATGAGAGCCCTGCTTAGCTGATTTTGTGGGCCATGCTGTCGTGATGTCCTTCATTTCAGCTGACTTATAAAAGATTCTACCTCCCCCACCTTCTATAGGGTTTCCCAATCTCCTATGGGGGGAACAAGATGAAGAACTACAATTTACTCTCTTGGCATAATGCCTTGCTCAGGGACTCTGTACCACCTTCCATCTGCTCCTAGAGGAAGTCTCTCTAATGCAGATTGGGCAAGGCTTTGACCTACAAACATATCAGACTATCATTATAAACTTTTTTAAGACCAGTTGTGTTTTGACAAGGGTTTTGTAGTGGTTATTATGTCTGCATTGCACACAAAAGTTCCTGAGTTCAAAGTCCAGTGGAACAATGGCTATGAAGATATAATACTTTATCATCATAAAATTTTATTGTGAATTATAATTAAAGAATATTATCGCTATAGTATCTTTTAGTATTTTATTTTATTTTACTAATGGTTTAGGCAAACATTTTAGTCTAATCTGCAACTTGTAAAGTATGCCTAAATAGAAATGAATTTTAAAAATGTATTTCATTATTAATATATATATATATTATCTATATGCCACAGAAAAAGAAAAAAAAGTGGGCAGCAAGAAAAACTATGCTATTTTTAAAATGAGCTATATGAGTATTTCCAAAATATTTGAGATGCTTTACTATATCTATGTGCTTAAACTTATTATATTATTTCAAAAATTATTAGTCTACTCCAAAATGTAAAATATGACAATAGTAAATATTTCATATGTAATTGAAATTTCATACAGAATGATATATAGTACTGATTTGAGGGATGATGATAAATGTTAAGATTATAACAAGTCAATAAAAACCTCCATTATTTTAAAATGGTAATGGTTTGTTATCCTCAGCTTTCTTTTCTTTAGCACACAATAAAAATCTAGAAATTAAAAAGAAGTTTTTAAGTATCTCACATTCTCTCCCAGAGCAAACCCTGGGGAACATCAAAGCAACAATTATGTTCACTCAGAATTTCAGCCAGCTGAGTCTTGACAGCATAATCTCCTTGAAGTGATTCTCTCTGCTAACGTTTTATACATTTCACTGTCAAGTAGTTATTAGCATTGGCATCTGGAAGAATTTCAGAGACTATCATGTTGTCTAACACCTGCCAAGGTTTATGCAGAAGGCTCAGAAGTTCATTAGAAACTGCTCAAATTAATAACTGTTTCATTAGTGGTTCTTAGTTGTCTTATATGCTGATAGTCTATTTCAACAGAAACATCTTATTTTTTTTTTTTATATTGTGAACTGAACCCAATGAGGCTTTCTAAATCCATGTACTCTACCCCTGAGTTATATATCTGGCCCTAAAGGTCACATATCATAAAACTTAATGGATTTTTCTTCAAATAAAATTTTAAAAACATTATGTTCAGTCATGTTGAGTGGTCAATTATTTTAAGTATCCCATTGGAGCAACTAATTCAAAGAGTTTACTTAAAAACCAATGTAAGAGGCTAAGGACAAGGTTGCATAGGTAAAATATTCAGGGCCAAAACATACAGACCTGAGTTTAACCTTAGAACTCACATTTTAAAGATACACAGAGTGGCAACCCTCTATAACCTCATCACTAGGGAGATGGAAATGAACTGTTCTTGAGAGCTCAATGGACAGCCAGTCTAGCAGAATAGGTGAGCTTCAGCTTCAATGAATGGACTCTCTCCCGAAGAATATGGGGAAAAAATAGAAGACACTGAAGGTGATGTTTTTCTTTCTTCAATCCCATGTACAAACATAGATGAACCCATAAATTCACATCAACCTCTTTGACACACACATGCCTGTGTGTACACACGCACACAAAACCATATAAAATAAAATTAATAACAATCTATGGGCTAGAGAAACTACTCAGTCAATAAATTACTTGTATTGTAAGTATTTGGGACAAACAGGTCTTTGAGACCAAAGACATTATGGGTCCTTTGTCATGAGAAATTGAATAATGCATTTTAAAGTCTAGTTTCTTGAGTTCTTTATATATTTTGGAGATCAGACCTTTGTCTGTTGCAGGGTTGGTGAAGGTCTTCTCCCAGTCAGTAGGTTGCTTTTTTGTCTTAGTGACAGTGTCCTTTGCTTTACAGAAGCTTCTCAGTTTCAGTTGGTCCCATTTATTCAATGTTTCCCTTAATGTCTGTGCTGCTGGGGTTATACATAGGAAGCAATCTCCTGTGCCCATCTGTTGTAGGGTACTTCCCACTTTCTCTTCTATCAGGTTCAGTGTGTTCAGATTGATATTGAGGTCTTTGATCCATTTGGACTTGAGTTTTGTGCATGGTGATAGATATGGGTCTATTTTCATCCTTCTACAGGTTGACATCCAGTTGTGCCAGCACCATTTGTTGAAGATGCTTTCTTTATTCCATTGTATACTTTTAGCTCCTTTATCGAAAATGAGGTGTTCATAGGTTTGTGGGCTAAAAACCGGGTCTTCTATATGATTCCATTGGTCGACTTCTCTGTTTTTATGCCAGTACCACACTGTTTTCATTACTGTAGCTTTGTAATAGAGTTTGAAGTCAGGGATTGTAATGCCTCCAGAAGTTCCTTTATTGTATAAGATTGTTTTGGCTATCCTGGGTTTTTTTGTTTTTCCATATAAAGTTGATTATTGTCCTCTCAAGATCTGTGAAGAATTTTGATGGGACCTTGATGGGGATTGCATTGAATCTATAAATAGCCTTTGGTAGAATTGCCATTTTTACTACGTTGATCCTCCCAATCCAAGAGCAAGGGAGATCCTTCCGTTTTCTGGTATCCTCTTCAATTTCTTTCTTCAATGCCTTAAAGTTCTTGTCAAATAGATCTTTCACTTCCTTGGTTAGAGTTACCCCAAGATATTTTATGCTGTTTGTGGCTATCGTGAAAGGTGATGATTCTCTGATTTCCCTCTCTGCTTCCATATCATTTGTGTATAAGAGGGCGATTAACCCAAATAAAAAATGGGGCACTAAACTGAACAGAGAATTCTTAACAGAAGAAGTTCAAATGGCCAAAAGATACTTAAGGTCTTGCTCAACCTCCTTAGCGATCAGGGAAATGCAAATCAAAACAACTTAGAGATATCATCTTACACCTGTCAGAATGGCTAAAATCAAAAACACCAATGATAGCCTTTGCTGGAGAGGTTGTGGAGAAAGGAGTACCCTCATCCATTGCAGGTGGGAATGCAAACTTGTACAACCACTTTGGAAATCAGTGTGGCGGTTTCTCAGGAAATTCGGGATCAATCTACCCCGGACCCAGCAATACCACTCTTGGGAATATACCCAAGAGATGCCCTATCATATGGTCCCTCCATGCCCTCTGACCTCTACAGTATTTCTGCTTCCTCTTACACTGAATTCTTTGGGATTTAAGGGGAGGGATTTGATGAAGACCTTCCAGTTGATCTCTCTCTCTCTCTCTCTCTCTCTCTCTCTCTCTCTCTCTCTCTACCATTCCTTCTCCCCTCTTCACCCTCTTTCTCTGCATAATGTCTGGCTATGGTCTCTTCATCTGTTTCCATCGGCTCCAGGAGGAAGATTTTTTGGATGACTGAGTGATGGATATGGGTTCTTTTTTTCTGAGTGGATCTTGGGTCAAATCAGACATTGGTTGGCTACTCTCGAAGTTTTGTGCCACCATTGCCCCAGCATATCTTTCTGACAGGACAGATAATACATCACAGTTTTTTTGTGACTGGGTATTGTCAACATTTCTCTTTCTGTTACCTGTAGAGCATCTTCTCACACCAAAATGACTAGAACATAAGCATGAAGGTTTCATGTAGAAACCAACTTGATTTTTCCATGTTCAATGAATTGTGTGGGTGTTATCTTCAGCGATGGGGTCCTAATGTCAGTTTGCATAGAGCTACTACTGTCTCAGCAAAAGTCTGGGTTGTTTGGTAATTTCCAGGGGACCTCCTTAGACTATAAATCAATTCAGATTTTTTTAAAATATAGCTTTAATCCACCATTAAGTATAAGTATTATGTAAAGGAAGAAGGTGCTCAGACAGGAAGTAAAACACACATCAGACTTTGGATGTCAGCTTTGGAAAGATGAGTTACAATAGAAGACCTTTTTAAATTAATAATTGAAGAATAGGTGTTTGGGGAAAGAGATTTCTTAAAAGGAATAAGCCATATCCAAGTGTGGCTATGGAATTCTTATGGGATAGTTCACACTTAATTGTATTTATGGTGAGCATTTACAAGATTTTGTTTGGCTTTTGAAGTTCTAATTTTCAGAGGGATTCTGAGAAGCACAAATGTGATCATGTGATGTTGTCTAATTGGTAGAGATTACAATGAATACTTTGAATGCTAGATCAGAAGATATAGAAGGTAGGATATCTGCCTAGTTCAACACTGCTTCAGATTCCCAGAAAATGTTGACAGAAAGGAATAAAGATCTGCTCAATGACACATATGTGAAGGTTATAATTCCAGTTATTTGATATCTTAAAATAAAACATATATGCCAAAAGAATTATTTAGTTTGCTTTTATGTTTTTGTGCTAATATACTGATCAAAGCATACTTGGGTGAGACATGAGTTTACTTGACTTACATGTCTATCAAAAGAAGCCCAAGCTGGAACTCAAAGCAGAAAGCAAGATCCTTTAGAACTCAAAGGGAGATCACAAAGGATAGCTGCTTACTGCCTTGCTCTCCATGACCTGCTCAACTTCATTTCTTACATATCTCAGGAACACCTCCCCGTGGGTGACCACATCCACAGTGGGCTCTCACTATCACATCTGTCATTAATTAAATATATGCTATAGAAACATGGCCAGAGTTAATCTTATTCAGGTAAATCCTCTGATGATATTCCCCTTTCCCAGGATATTATAATTTGTAACAAGCTGACAAAAAGTAGCCAGCACAAACTCCTTCCATGCAAGTGTTAGGAGACGGTGAGGATGACAGTGCCAGTTCCAGAAGGATCTGGGAGTTGCTCAGCCATGACAGTGTCAGTTCAAGAGGATACAGAGGATCTCTCAGCCATGACAGTGACATTGAGAACCTGAAGCTCACTGAATGTGGAGTCAGGGGTCAGAGATGCCTCATGACAGAAGGAACAGGAGCTATATAACAGTGGTAGCAGCAGCAGAAAACATCTGTAACCACAACAATAATGATGGCTGCCATGGCAACAAGAAGCAGACAAAATTTCCAGGAGAAGAGCCAGGACAGAATTCAGAGAATCAACTGCAATTAAAAGATGATGGGGTGAGCTCAGGAAAGTTAACAAAGATTGGATGCTGTATGCTGATAGAAACAACAACCCGCAGGCTCAGGTTCTAGAAAAATCCAGGGAAATGTCTTGCCTAAAGTACAAAGGGTCTCAGACATCTTAGGCTCAGTTCTGGGGTCTGTGATACTACCTGTTGTGAAGAGGTGGGCAATTCCTATTTTCTAGTAATGCATAAGGGTTGCAACACTCACTGAAGTAATAAATGTCTCCATATTTAAGGCCAGCTATCCTGCTCTGAACGTTGAATGTTTCAGTGTTGCTTGTGGCTGTTCAAGGGGTACAGATGCCAATAGAAAATGTTAGAAGGCCTTGTCCCTGCTTCCCACGATTTCTACCTGTGTAAAACGACAGAAGCAACTGAATTCTAGGTAGCAGACTGACTGCAATTTGTACAGGTTGTTCATTTCCCTTGTTTATTTTGTATTTTCTATTTTATGTGAGTGGCCATTTTAAGTGTCACATCTATTCATATTTAACTAGCTTTAACTATCTGGCTTATGTAGCTTCATCTTGAAAATTAGCTGCTTTGAAACCTAATAAGTTACCGGATAAATTACTGTATGCCAACAGTATTAGTCTCAGTAAGGTGTTGACATTTCGTTCTGTTCAGAGTAATACATTTTCTTTCACTTTTCTCATTTTCCCTCAGCCTTCAGATATATTTTGGGGTTATTCTCTGGGAAACTCTTTTTGAAAGCCAAGTTTGAATGAACACAAACAGGTAAATTTCCTATAATACTTACTGGAATAAGCACAGCAGAATGAGATCAGTTGAAGTAAAACAAAGCGGTGGGAAGTGTTTAAGCACTTTGGAAAAGAGTAGAGACAGCCAGGACAAGGACATTCTTGTAGCTAAAAGCTCATTCGTGGAATTTATTCTGTATATTGGGCTTTTTTATTCTTTCCGTGTTTGTTAATTTTGTTTTCTGTGAGGTATTTTTTTATCTTGATGTCCACAACGCAAGATTTCTATGCTCTCAAAATCTAAGGACAATAAACATTTATTTTCATTATACAGAGGTATCAAAGGTATTCATAATGGCAGGTTTTTTACTGAAGTGCTCCAAAATGGGCACACAAGGATTTCAATTAGTATTACATTTCTGTAAATTGTGCTTACCATAAGAAGAACATTAAGGTACTCTTGGTCATTTATCAAAGACAGAAAGCCATTTGATTTTGCCTTTATTTATTCCTGTTCCTTCTTATTATCTGTAAGTACAGTCTCTTCTGTGAGGATGTATTCTTACTCTGGGATTAACAGAATGGTAAACTGAATATACATAAGGTTTTATGAGGCCTTTGTATAGAAGAATTTCACAAGAGTCAGCACTCATTATAGAGGCATTTTTAGCATAAATGTACATCAAGTTATTATACATCACTCTTGGCGAATGTAATCCTAATCATCAATACTTATTCATTGAATTGAAATGGTGAAATGGATTTCAGAATATATCCCCTGACCTTCACCAATACTTCAGAGTTTGTTTTTTAAATTCCAACATTTGCTGAATAAATTCCATGCTATTCTTATTTCACATATCCCTTGTTTTACTCCAATTTGACAGAAGCTAAAGTCAATTGGGGAATGGAACTTTACTTATGGTAGTGTCTCCACCATATCAGCCTTTGGACATGCTTTTGTTATAATACTTGGATTAATGATTGATGTGGGAGTATAGCTCATTTCAGGTGAGTCCATCTGGAAGGTGGCTATGGTGATATTTTGTTTGTGATCTAACAAATAAAGCTCATCTGAAGATCAGAGTGAGGAGTTAAGTCACTAGTTAGCTGTAGAAGCCAGGCAGTGGTGGCACACATCTTTAATCCCAGCACTTAGGAGGCAGAGGCATACATATCTCTGTGAGTTCAAGGCTACCCTGGGCTACACAAGATTGATCCAATCTCAAAGAGAAACAGAGACAGGCAGTTATGACTCACAATTTTAATACCAGTACTTGAGAGTCACAGGCCTTTAATCCCACACTTGAAAGATAGAGACAGGCAGGGATATGACTGGGTGGAGACAGGAGCTCAAAGCATTCAGCCTGAGGTTGCATAGAGACAGTATTCAGTCTGATGGCTTATAGAAACAGGATACCCTGTTGTGCCTGAGGATTTAGTAGAGACAAGAAGTAGTTATTGGCTGCTCTGCTTCTCTAATCTCTTAGTTTTCACCACCAAATATCTGACTCCTGGTTTTTATTAATAAGAATAATTAGCATTGTGTCCCGTTGTATCATAAAAAAACAGAATAAACATTGAGGAGCAAGCCAGTACTTCACCATGGCTTCTGCATCAGTTTCTGCTTCCAGGTTCCTGCCTCAGTTTCCCTGGATCATGGATACGAGCTGCAAAATAAAATAAACCCTTTCCTCCTACTGTTACTTTCAGTCATGGTATTTTTCACAGCAATGTGAGACACCATGACAACCCTTTCCAGCCTTATTCCAAGTTGCTGTCATGGTTTGTTAACCTCATATAAAGCAATAAGGTAGTTATCATGCAGTTTGCACACAAGTATACTTTGTAAGATTAATTTTTTTTTTTGGATATTCGAGACAGGGTTTCTCTATAGCATTTTTTTTTTGGTTCCTGTCCTGGAACTAGCTCTTCTAGACCAGGCTGGCCTCGAACTCACAGAGTTTCACCTTCCTCTGCCTCCTGAGTGCTGGGATTAAAGGCGTGCGCCACCACCGCCCGGCTTGAATAATTGTTTTTGATACTGTTTATTATTCAGAAGTTTACAGAATTTCTTACACATACTCAGCATTTGCAAGTGTGGGACTACATCAGAGAACATGGGGTTTTGTGAACGCTATGATCTTTTTCTTTACATTATTCTAAACAGAGTGACAAACAAACACGATTTTATAATGTGTACTGAAGAAAATTTTCTTGGTAAACAATTTGATTATTAATTAAATTGTAAATAATACATACGAAAGAAGGAAGTTATACCTGGAACTTGTCTTCTAACAAAGCCTTGAAATTACTTACCTATTCTAGCCCTGTGGTTCCGAATAGTTTAAACCAATTCAGCACTTTGAGTTTAAAATTAATGACCACTGAAGGTTAGGCCAAAGGGAAATTTTCTTATTTTTTTCTTGTAGGTCTTTTATCAAGACCATTATAAACAAGATAAATAATGCCAAATGTGGTTAAGAAATTTAGCCCACCATAAATATTAAACAACAGTGTTATAATGATGATGACTTCTTTGTTGAGCACAGCATTTAAAATTTTGATTTAAGCAAACTATTAGCTTCAGACTTTAATAGAGTATTGATTGCTTATAGGGATTCTAAATAACAACAAAGTGATCTTCACAAATGATAAACAGCACAAAACAAAGATCCTAATTAACACAGATATTTATTACCATCAGAAATAAGTGCTGTTGCTGTAACTTTTGGAAGCTATACCTGAATAACTAATACTGAATGGGATCATTAGGCATTGACTGATAGAAATGGGCTTGTTAATGTATTTTAAACACACCATGCCAACTAACACATATCTTACATGTCTAAATTGCCCTATGTTAAACAATGCACTTTTAAAAGAACAAATATATATAACACCAATCATTGGCATGGACAATGCAAATACTTGGAAGACAGAGTCAGGGAAATCAGGAATTCTGGGTCAGCCTCAACTACATAGCAAATTTAAGATAAGCTTGGGTTACATGAGACCCTTGGGAAACCTTCATATTATTCATTATGCCGGTTCTGAAGACCCTCAAGACAATGTAGACTGTTGCTATCATCCTTAATTTTCTCCCATAACTTCAAGGTAAGATGCTATTGCAAAGTCAATACACACTACGGTTAGACTTGGAGGAATTCAGCTTCAGCTGTCCTGGAAGTTTCTGTCCTGAGGTCTAGCTCTCATAGTGTCAGAAGGTACTGGGCAAAAACTAAAGAAGAATTGCAATCAATAGTCCTCCTCAGCAGTAAAGTCGATGAGCCACAATGACTGGCCTAGCAAGTCACCTAATCTGGTGTAACAGTTACACTTTTCTTTTGGGAGGCAACCAACAGCCATCATAGACAGAGGGTATACTCAATAGGAAAAAAAATTCAGGTCTGGTAGTTTAATCATACTCAATTCCCCATGACTGAAGAGGTCATAGACACAAGAGGAGAATTAACAATGGTTGTTTTTCTAAACCAAATATAATTTATTACTGTCTTCTAAATGCTTGTCGTAGCACCCACAGTTTTAACCCCTCATCAAAAAAGCTTCCTTTCCTTAGCAGATAGTGATTATGATAGATATCACAACTGGTCAAAATGCGCAGCACTGACCTCACCTGACAAATCTATAACAAACCATGCATTTAGCTCTTGGGGAACATTGTGGAAGAAGTGTTGGCAATAATGTAAGAGCCATGGGAACACAATTTCTGCTGTGATATTATGGAAATAATAATCCTTCCCAGTGAGAAGTAACTGCACATCTAGATATTAATAAAGGAAAATGCTTTAATAACATAGTGTTTGTCTAGCTCTGGCTAATACTCAAATAAGAGCGGACCTCAAATGTAATATTTGGCTAATGTATATACACCATAGGCATATGCATTCCACATATGGGTTTCTTTAAATTACTTTTAGGCGGAGGTCCCAGGTTATACTTCAGACAATTTAAACATAGAGAGGATTGCCAGACTTGTCACTTGTACATATGGGAGATTTACATGGCAAGGGTATTGCTAGAATCTTTGTTTTCTTAAGCACAACAGTATAGTTCTTTTGAAAAAGTTGTTACCCAGGTTCATTTTACCCATATAGAAGAATTATGCATTTTGTAGTAATAGCATATTAAACTTACTCAATGGTAGACTAGGAATTCGCAGTAGTCATGGCCCTGCACTGCTTCTTGATCTGACCTGTAGAGGTCTGATCTTTGTTTGATATAGGGATAGTCCTATTTGGTGGTGGTAAGTCTGGATTTTTCTTTTTTTATTATGGGGATGGAGACTAATAAGAGGTAAATATTGATAAATAAATATTAGGAGAACCTTTCTCAGCAAACCTAAACTTCAATTACAGTAGAAAATTTTTTTTTCTCACAAGTCTGGTTAGTGTGTTTGATGGCTAGTTTTATGCTAACTTGACACAAGCTGGAGTCATATGAAAGGAGGGAACCTTAATTGAGAAAATGCCTCAGTACGATCCAATTATAAGGCATTTTCTTCATCAGAGATCCGTAGGGAAAAGCCAAGTCTATGTTCGTGGTACCATCCCTGGGATGGTGGTTCTGAGTTTAACGAGAAATGAGCAAGTCATGGGAAGCAAGCTAGTAAGCAGCACTCCTCCATGGCCTCTACATCAGCTCCCGAACCTATGATTCCATTCCTGTTTGAGTTCCTGTTTGGACTCTCATAAATAACACACTACAGTCCAGAAGTAAGAGTTAAATAAACTCTTTCTCCCCATCTCTTACTTTAGACATGGTTTTTCTCATAGCAATAGAAAATCTAGGACAAGTTGGTACCATAATTGGAGTACTACAGTAACAGACCTAACAAGGTTGTTTTGGGGGAAGGGTTGTATTTTGGGGAAAAGGACTTTAGAATTTTGGTCGAGAAAAGCCATTGAATGTTGAAAGCTCAGTCAGCTGTTCTGTAGGAGCTTGGATGATAAGAATGTTGAAAGTGGTACATGAAATGAAGGCTGGAATTGTGCTATTTACAGGGAAGCAAAGACTGTACCAGGCCTTTTCTGTGACAAATCTGTGGTGTTGGGATGAGTGATACTGAAAAATCAGCTGTAATTAAGAAGAGTCCAGCAGCACTGAAAGGAAACCTTTGTTTTCCTGGGACAATTGATGCTGGCCAGTCAGACCTGAGAAATTAGCAGTGATAAAAAAAAACTCAGTAGAATCATTGCGCTGAAATATTCTAGAAAGTGTTTAGCAGGAAACACCACACATAAGCTGTGTCCCAGAGGTAACCAAACCAATGTTGTGCCTTGTGCTGGCAATCTAACTTGGGTGATAAGAATCACCCAGGTGGTATTGGTTTTTGAAGGCATTAAGGGGCCATAGAGAGCAGCTGAGTCTTAGCACTGTGAGAGGAAACCGGAGATCATTGGTGAAGGTTCAGCTTCAGTGGCAGCTAAAGGCACAGGATTGAAGGGCTTGGTGCCCAGTAGATAGGCATAGGAGAAGCTATGATGAAAGTATAGTCCAATTGCAGAGAAGATCCAGCATTTTAGAGACGCTAGTACAAAGAGCAGCAGCAGCCTTGGAGTGGAGCCCATCTGAGATTAGACACAAGCTGTGTGTTCTGAGACCGTAGAGCTGAAGAAGTGATCCAAGCTCTTTGGGAGAGCCCAGAAGATTGTGAGCAAATGGCAGCCATAGAATATTTATACTGTTGGAAATTGGTTTTAGTTCATTCAGATTATGACTATACCCTGGATCTCACCTCTTGAAGTAAGGAAGTATTTAACTTATTTTTGATTTTATAAGATTTTAAAGATTTCACAGTTGAGAAATTGAAAATATTAAAGAGATTTTATGTTTTAAAAGAGACTTTGGATTTTTCAAGGAGATTGAGTTTTAAAGCTTTTGAATTCGTAAAGCCTGGGAACTTCTAAAATTTGTAATATTGATGTTAATGTGTGTTCTTGAGAATGAAGAAGGAAGGAAAAGTATGGCATAGCAGTGATGTATGTGTGTCAAGTAGACAGGAGTGGTTTGTCCTGGCTATTTTTATGTCAACTTGACACAAGCTAGAATTATCTGAACAGATAGTACCTCAATTCAGACTCCGTAAGATTAAGCTGTAAGGCATTTTTTAAATTAGTCTTCAGTGTGATTGGGCCCAGCCTATTGTGGATGGGGCCACTCCTGGTTTGGTGGTCCTGGGTGGCATGAGAAAGCAAACTGATCAAGCCATGAGGAACCGGCCAGTAAGCAGTTCTCCACCATGGCCTCTGCATCAGCTCCTCCTTCCAGATTGCTGCCTTGTTTGAATTCCGGTTCTGGCTTCCTTCAGCAATGTACTACAGTGTCGTACTTCTTGCTGTTTTGGGAGCAGTCTACATTTAGCTAAATTCTACTTTGTTTAACTTAACATTTGTAGCAAGTTTATTAGTGATTAATTTTACTTTTAAAACAACCTTACTTTACATACCAATCCCAGTTTCCTCACCTTTCCATCCTTGCCCCCCCCCCACCCGCAGCTTCTCCCCACCCCACCTCCCCATCCACTCCTCAGAGAGGGTGAGGCCTCACATGGAGAGTCAACAAAGTATGTAATTCTTGTAAACATCAAATTTACCTTGAAGTTGTTCCTATATAAGAGATAGTATGCAATCTAAATAGCTTCTAAATAGCTGCTACCCTCATCTACAGAGTGGTGGTGAGCTTGAGATGCCCCTCCTGCTTGTACTAGCCACTTGCTGCAGGCAAGAGAGCTGAATTTCTTCTTTACTGTCTCCAGCACTGGGGAAAGAGGACCCTGCACCTTGTCTGGGCAGCACAGTAGATTCAGCACAGAGAATCCAGTACTGGAATAAGATCATAAGATATCTGACCCCACCCCTCATCACATATGGTGGCAGTGGCTAGTTGGAGATGTGCCCCACACTTCTCACTGCCTCTGGGAGGTGGGAGAGCTAGCCCTGAACTCATAAGAGCTGAAAAGCTGTCCCAGTCTGGAGAATAAGTCCTATGACTCACCATTGCAGCACAATGGAGTCAACCCTGTTGGAAGGGTGCAGGTGAGTGGGTCCCAGAAATGTCATCATGAGAGAGCTGGCCTGCTTGTCTGTCATGCAATAGCATGAATGAGGGAGAAATGCCCCCTTCCTTCTCACCCCCTTGCCACCTCTGGCAGAAGAGGGATCTGACTCTTGCACTCACCAACATCAGCACTCAGGAAAGCAGAGCCAGGTTCTCACCTGGGAGGAACGTTAGAGCTGATCCTGTTAGTGGTGTCCAGAATAGCTAGCCCTGAGTGCATGAGAGTGGGCTAGCTGGCCACACTCCCCCAGTTGCCAAGTGGTTTGGAAGGTGAGGGAAAGATGCCCTTCCTCCGTGGCCCCTGCAACCCGCAACAGGCAAGGGAGCAGACCCTCTCCTTCACCAGCTACACCACTGCACCTCATCTGACCAGCACAGTAGAGCTGACACTGATGTTGCAGATATGAGTGGGCTGATCCTGAGGGCTTCAAAGCAGGAGGACCAGCCCTGCCTTTTGCTCATTGCTGAATAGGGTGTTTGTGCTGGGGCAGTGCTGGCTAGCTCACCCTAGTGGTGAGGAGAGCTCAGCTGATGAACCCTACAACTACCCAGACCCAGAACCCAGGTTATAAGCTGCTCTACACTAATATCCACCTATCTGTGATCTACAGAAGCATGTGAAGGGGCACTTCCTGCAAGCCAAAGCATCACGGTCTCCATGACAAGGACAATAACAGGATGTCCAAATGAAGCCCCAGTGAGAACATAATGGTGTAACAGAAACTAGACACCACGAACTAGACCAATGACTGCAATGAACACTTGCAAGTAAAGATAATTGGACAAAATGATGAGCTGTGTTATTCACTGTGTCACACTACAGCTTTCGTGATTTTTTTCTTTTCTTTTAATTTTCTCTTAATTTTAATTCAATTTATTTTGGGGGGGGTGTTGCAAGAGCAAGGGCAGAAGGAAGACACAAAGGGAAAGGGGGATGAATGGCATGGGGATGTATTATATGAAAGACACAAAGAATGAATAAGAAGAAAGTTTAAAAATACCTAGAACTCACAAGAAGCAGTCTGCGTTAATGTGCACCTTTAGTCCCAAGACTCCTGTGCTGAGATGGGAGGCAGAAACAGCTGGTTTACCAGTTGGACTGGAGAATGCTGTTTGTATAACAAAGAGACTCTGTCTCAGACAAGGTCAAATGTGCAGAATTGTACACACACACACATACACACACACATATACACACACACACACACACATACACATATACACAGGAACTGGAAATACACCAGTGAACATAGTGCTTCTGCTGGCCCCTCTTACAGAACTGTACAGAAAATGGTGTGTGTGGGGGGGATATCTTAGGATATAGACAGGAATGGGAGAAAATTCTTATTCATAATTCAAGTTGGCATTCTAAAAAATCACTCCCCCATTTTAGCAGAAGCTGATGGAAAGAAAAGTGAGGAAAAGGGGGTTCAAATAATGTTCATTTTTAGCCACCTTAAATTAAAACTTACATAATTTTGTGAGGAATCAGTCTTCAATGCACACTGTTCTAGCATGGTGACCATTTTGTGTCTTGAAAATTTAGAAGTGCCTTCTGTGATATCGCTGTCTTGACAGCAAACAAAAACACTGTTATTCTTTTGACACAGTTGAAAGAAAAGACTGAGCCAAAAGGAAAAGAAAGCTTCCAAGGAGAACTTAGAGAATTCTGAAACTTGGTTCTGAATAGGTCAACTTTTATTTTCTGATTTCTTTCTTCTCATAAATAATACATCTATAGTAAGTCTGATACAAAAAATAAGAAATAGTCATTGGTTTAAAAAAGAAGATGAAAGTACAAGAAGGAAAAATTGGAGGGGGTTGGAGGAAGGGATGGAAATGATGTCATTGAGCCAGGTTTATTTGTCTTTATATATATATTACATATATATATATATATATATATATATATATATATATATATATATATACACTAATCTATTTATCTACCTGTTTGTTATTGTTACCTACTTTGATTTTACAGAAAATCTCATTGTACAGCCCAGGCTGTCCTGCCTCTTTCTTCAGCTGATATTATAATACACATCTGACATATCATGTCAACTATTCAACTTCACTGTGCCTGTTTCTCTCGCAGTCTGATGACAATGATAATTAGTATTTGTGGTTTTGATTTATTTACTGTTATTGTGCATGTATTGCGGTATGTGAAGGGGGCATGCATTCCATGACACATGTGGAAATCCGAGAACAACTTAATTCTCTCCTTTTAACTTCGTGTGTATGTGCTTAAGCCAGGACTCGCTTGCCCAGGCTTGTGTGGCAAGTACCTTTACCCACTAAAGCTTTTGTTTTCCTTGATTCTGGGTTGTTTTAAAGTAAAATTATATAATATAATACCAGGAGCTTCAGTGGGCAGAACCTTGACAAATTTAAATAGCAATTAGGTAAAATAGCAATCATTGATAAACAGCCAGAAAGATATTACTAAAAGTTGTCAGTTGATCAAAGATGAAAATAGTAATTTTAACAATTCTTATTTAAGTTCAAACTTTGATCTGCAATTAAATATCATTAGAATTTCTTATGTCGCCTTTATATGTTCAGAACTCCTTCTGAAACTGATTTGATACATCATGGACACTTACCCTTTATAAACCTTTGGGTGTTACCTCTTTTCCAGGAATCAGCTCCATTTGAAGAACATCATTGTTACATCTGGTGAACACCACTGCAGTCACTAGGTTCTCCTACTATTGTGAACTATATGATGGGACAATTGTTCTTCCTTTGACATATGACATTTTCAGCTATTAGTGTCAATTACTTGAATGCTGAGGGTCATATAGATGAAAATTGAAGAGAACATTCTACTGTTAGATACGCTTTTGTTAGAAGAAAAACTCAATTCCTGTTCCTGGTGCCTTAAAAATGTAGGGTTTTCTGCTTTTTGGTACTTTCATTTTATCACTGTGATTTTCCATATAAAGTTGATTTATGTTTTTTCCATAAGCTGTAACACCGCTGACTTCATACATGACTGCCATGATCATTTTTATTTTATCTTCTATTTTTTAATTGTAAACTATAAACTATATTATCTCTTGATCTTTAACAAATTATGTTATATGAGATAATCATTGTTATTTCATATATGATATTAGGAGATGGAGTACATTTTCATTTAATATATGTTGAACTTTATGTGTGATTCTTTGCAAATATTTTAGAAATATTTCTAAACTTTCAAGACATAATATTGAAATCCAAGACACTTCATGAACTAAATATTAGATCAACACTGAGGGCTATAAGGAACTGAGGACGCCCTGAGTGTACACCCTGGGTGAATGTGTATTGTTGACATGGTCAGAGGCATACCAAGAAGGACTCCAATGCCTAGTGCTGTAGTTTCCTTCTTCCATATGATTACACCTAGATACTGCTTGCCTACAAAGACATTCTTCCTGGACTAGTTTGGTCCTCCCACTGTAATCTATATAATAAAGACTCTAAGGGGCTGGGTTGCAGTGCTTAGAAAACTCCCACTTGATCTCATATTTTGCTGTATATGTGTCTGTGTGACTGTCATTTCTTCACTCCCTTGCCACCACTAGACAGGATTCTAGAACAAAATATGCTCTTATTATGGCAAGTGGACTCAGAATTGGACACCTAAGATATCAGAAACCCACACTGAAACCTGTGTCCCAGCAGATGGAAGGTCCCAAGAGAAACATACATATAACAAATAAAGAAATAAGACAAAGATAATGGAAAAAAGAAAGGTGCTTACTTTTATTTATCAGATATAAAACTTATGACAAGTACATGTAAAAGAGAAATAGTTGTATTTTAATAATTTGGAAGATATTTGGGGGAGATGAAAAATCTCAATGTAGGTAATTTAGTGTTAGTGCTTTGAAAGGGATTTTGAAAAACTACAGAAGTAAGGTTAAAGGAGATTTTGAGAAGTCCTGAAAATAAGTTAAAAATGATGGCAGCCAGGAGACATGTCCTTATTCTTGTGGTAGCAAGCAAATGATGGGCATGCAGTAATGCAGGCTATCTAGATAGTTTAACTGTATAGGCTGGAGAAGATTTCAGTTGAGTTGCCCCTTTACGGTGATGTGCACTGGGGATCCACACCCAAAAAGTTGAATGTAGTAGAAGGACAGGGTACAGCTGATAGTCACATTCCATGGCAGCAGCTGTGGCTCACAAGGTAGATGGGAAAGCAGGGAGGCTGATCATGTGGCCTGCCTCTTAAAAGCAGCCCACAAAGAGGAGCTTAGCCAGAGGGGAAATTTTTGAGAGCTTTAGAAATTACTAGGCTTTGAACAACCTGTCTTAAATAATCCAGCAGATTTTCTAGGAAAAAAAAATGAAAAGATTTGTTAACTGAAATTTGTAAGGACCTTAAAAGCATTGTACTTGGACTTCCAAACTTTGTTTGGGAGCTCCTACAATATATTGGGGAAACTTCCAAATGAACCCAGGGCATGAAATGTGATCACCAAACATGGCTTTTAAAAATGCTAATAAGATTGAGGAAAAACAACAACAAACAACCAAATTCCGAGTTTCCGCAAATCCTTAAATTTACAAAAGAATCCACCTTCATGGTATGACTCTCAGATAAGTCATTGGGAAAGCTGCCTGCTCTGTGGAAAAATATTGCCAACTGTACATGTGCAAACAATATTAAAAAATAAAAAAATAGAAAGCTGTGTTTGCCATTATTATTCCTCCACAGTGCCTCAATAATGACAATTGTCTTTTTAAAAGTACTACACCGAAAAACTGTTGTGCTCAGTATAAAATCACTCGCAACTCAGGTATTCCTTACAGTCTATAGTGGCAGGCTAGTGTGTAGAGACCACATAGATGTCTCAAACCACAATTAGAAAAAATGCGAAGAATTTCCTCCCTCTCACCATTCTATAAACAAGGCCTGTTTGAAAGAAAGGAAGGAAGCAAGGAAAGAAGAAAGGAAGGAAGGAAGGAAGGAAGGAAGGAAGGAAGGAAGGAAGGAAGGAAGGAAGGAAGGAA
>JABTXL010000002.1:21100488-21183657 GCA_025134845.1 Neodon shergylaensis | reverse complement strand
GAAGGAAGGAAGGAAGGAAGGAAGGAAGGAAGGAAGGAAGGAAGGAAAAGAAAGTCTGACTGACCTTTTTGCTGCAGAACAGAATGACACTTGTCACCAACAGACAAAAGAATAAATCCCAAGGCGCTAATTAACAGATGGAATGACCAGCAAATGGTTCAGCCTATTCCCTGTGCTAATGCATCTTCCATAAAACTGTAGAACAACCACCTTGCATCCAGTGAAAGAGCCTGATATCGGGGTGAAGAAGTCAGGGATTGGAAAATAACCCAGTGACTGTAGTTCTGGCATGTCTAGTGATTATATCCATTCAGATAAACTCAGCCAGCAGAGATATTGTTCTAATCATTTGAAATCCCAGTGGGTGCCAATAAATTATCTGAGAGAGTCATAACTGCAATTTAGACAGAACTTACAGTTTTATGAAGATTACCTGACAGCTGCTCATGAAAATGAAAATAAAAATCATTGGAAGGTGATTCTGCCTAACACCTCGGTGTTGGGAACCACAATGATAGCAAAAATGTGGCCCGGTTCCTTAGACACAAGATAAAAGGGGCTTATGCTTCTCTGACTAACATCTCAAACAATTATTCTCATTGAGGTTTGAAGCTTAAGTCCCTTTAACTTGTTAAATAAAACACCTGCTCATTTGTTGCTTCCTTTGCCCTTTGCATTATGGGATATTATAGTGAACGTCCCAAGGACTCAATGTGTGTGAGTCATCTCATCTAAAAAATAAGGAAGCAGAGATATAGGGAGAGGAAGAAATCCCGAGTGAGAGAAGCTCTACGAAACATGTATTGTTACCTTTAACAAACATTCCAAAGAATTCACGATCTTGGTCTCACGGGACACTGGAAAAGCCAGTTCCACATATGGGCAAGGCGGAAGATGCGTGGAAAAGCTCTCCTCTGGAGTTCCAGCATGAGTGTTTATCACTATTGATCTGTGCTTGCCAAGACTAGCAACTGCTGCTTCGTTTGCACAGACGTTTACAGCCTGAGACTGCTTACTGCAGAAACCTCCTGCCCAGCCTGTAGCTCTCCCCGTGCCATATGTACTAAACATATGGAGAATATGAATTTCAGAGGGTAGAAAACTCCAACCTAGTCTAAGCTTTTACAGTAAGTGCGTCTGTGTGTTGGTCCTTTCTTTATTCCCTTCCTGCCAGTTCCAGGACCCAAGTTGGACAGGTCACAGCAGAGCTCATGAAGTAAATAGACTGCACAGGACAATTTCTGCAATAGCAAACCAACTGACATGACATAATGGCAAAGATATATTCTTTCTAACACTTGCATTTATTTACATGTCTATTTTTGATTATTTTCTCCATTCCTTGTTCTCAGATGTTTCCTTTATGTGTCTACTTTATCTATATAACATAAATATCTCTATGCTACACAAATGACATTTTAATTTATATCACCTATTTTCACATGGGGCAAAAATTATTATGAGATGCCCAGAAGACAAAAAATGTTATTTTTCTTTTATATATCCATGATTTAGTACTTTCCAGTATAGAGAAGTAACTTTGTATTTAATTGAAAATTAATAAATGAAAGGAAATAGGATCAGCAAATGATCATATAATTTAAAATACTGTAAGTACATTCATATAATATATGAAGTAAACACTTGTCTATTATATAAGTGAATATCTTAAATAAATTTTGCATATGAACACATAAACAATGCTTGCTTTTATGAAATCTTTTATATAAGATGCTTAGATTAATGGCTCAGTACATTATTGTAGACAAATTTCTGTGTTTAAAAAGCTCTGCTCATTTAAGTGACTTCATAATTTCTCATAATATAAATTTAAGTTTATTGAGTTGGCAAAAACATTATTTTCTATTTTTTGTACAATAGTAATGTTTAAGACAGATGAAAGAATGGAGCAAAGAAAGGAGAAAATGCAAGCACAAACACTAGTTGCAAATCCATCATGGGACTTCAAACGCCAACAAAAATAAAATCTTTCTCTAAAGAAGTTAACTTGATACATGTATGTATTAGTACTCAATATGGCCACCAAGAAAGATTAAACCTTCACATCTTGGTATGGGTGTACCACTGTAATTCAAATCGTCAAGAGGCAGCGGTGGGCAGGAGGATCATTGCTAATTCCAGGTAGGACTGATCTTCCTAATGAGCTACAGGCCTGCCACGATGAAGAGAGACACTCTTTTGGAACAAAAAAAAAAAAAAACAGAAAAGTAATAATAAAATAGATAAAGCAAAAATATGGAAATGTTCTTTTCTCAGACTTCCCAGTACGATAGGGAAAATTAATGGAACATATGAAAAAATTAATATAACCAATAAAAATAAATTGGATTTGTTCCAATGGCTGTATCTAGTATATCCAAAATATTTAAATAATTGAAATATAGTAAAGTACTTAAATTATTATACTTTGTATACACAATTGTTTCTGATTTCTAATTTCGATTTTAATATAAATGTATCTAATCACATTATATTCGTACCCTAAAGCCCCAGAATTCTAGAGGATTAGATGAGTAGTGTCTTATTGACCACTTCCCTATCAAACTTTCCTTATTATGCAAGATAATCTTAACTGCTTCTTTATGACTAAAAATTTCTTATCTAAGTAAACTGAAATTGCCAGGTATATTTTAGGCAGTGGAAAATATACTGAGTGAAGTAGAAGTAATCCAGACCTGAAAAGACAAATGTTGCATGTTCCTATTCATATATGGAACTCAGTGTTGAGTATTTACATCTGTCTATGTTCAATTTTAAATACCCGCTGAAGGATCCAGAAAAGTAGAAAGGGATAATCAGTACGGTAAGGAAAGAAAGAACTTAAGGGAGGCAGCATAGTAGATCACAGGTGATATTGAGGGAAATATGGAATAATAGGGAGGGAGGTTTAATCACGGAGATCATTGGAACATGGGGAGAAGTAGAGTAGGGGAAGGAATGGCTAATAATAAATAGAATGTTTGGAAAAGACACAGAGAGAACATGAGGGAATGGAATGGTCAAGAAGAGAGGACAGTGAGGAAGTGAAAGAAGGAGATATCTTGATTGAGGGAGACATTAAAGGGTTATCAAGAAACACTTGGAAAATCCCAGGAATCCTCAAGGATGACCCCAACTAAGACTCTAAGCAACAATATAGAGAATGCCTCAACTGACGTTCCCCTGTAATCAGACTGATGACTACCTTAATTATCATCATAGAACTTTCAACCAGCAACTGATGGAAACAGATACAGAGATCTACAGTGAAGCACTGGGCCAAGCTACCTGAGACCAAACTAAGAGAAAGAGGAACTATGATAATGAGTAAAGGGGTCAAGACCATGATGGTGATATCCACAGAAACAGCTGATCTGAAATATTAAGAGCTCACTGACTCTGAAATGATAGTGGTTTAACCTGCATAGGACCGAATTAGGCCCACTGAATGTGGGGGATGGTTGTGAGGCTTGGACAGTCTATAAGGCCACTGGCAGTGACACCAAAACTTATTCAAACTGCTTATTCTGACTTTTTGGAACCCACTCACTTTGTAGCGATAACTTATTCAGCCTAGATATAATGGGGAGGGACTTAATGGTTCCTTAAAGCAATGTCCTAGACTTTGTTGACTCCCCATGGGAAGCCTTATCCTCTCTGAGGAGTGGATGAAGGTTAGATGGAAGGGAAATGGAGGAAACGGGAGGATGGGATGAAGTGGGAATGAGATTGGTATGTAAAATGAGAAAATGTAGTTTAAAAAAAATAAATAAATAAGAGAAAAAGAAAAAAAATTCTTATCTAGAATTGCTTGACTTTTCCTTTGCCAAAACTTTCTGATTCTTTCTGTACAAAAGGATTCATTAACGCTCCTCTTACTTATTTGATTCTTCTTTTTCTTTTTTTAAATAAAACTTTCTGACCAAAATCAAGTTGGGGAAGAGAGTGTTTCTTTGGCTTTCATACTCATGTCACAGTCAATAACTTAGCAAATCCATGGCAAGAACTCATGTGGGAACCAAAGCAGACAGATGGAGAAATGCTGCCTACAAGCTGGCATCCTGTGACCCTCTTAATTGATGTATTTGGTCTAGCCCAGAATCCTCTTGCCCAAGGGCAGCAGTGCTCACAGTGGATTGGGCATCATGCACTACAGAAATACTCCTTGCCCAAGATGTGCCTGCAGGTCAGTTTGATGGAGTCACTTTTTCAGTGCACATTCCCTCTCCCAGGTGATTTTAGTTTGTGTTAAGTTGAGAAAAACTAACCAACACTCTCATTTAACATCTACTTTGCAGAGGTGTCTCCTCCACTCCTTAGTTAACCTTACAACAACTACAGCAGGTCTTACCAATTGTTCTCTGAAACATTTAAAGATTGTGTTTGGCTCCCGGTTCTCATGCTTGTTTCGGCTCTGATTCCTGAGGACATCCCTTGATATGTTATGCACAAATTGACATTGACGACTTACTGTGGGCTTATAATGGACTGCAAAAGAGAGGCACAATTCCTAATACAACTGTTTCCACAAATAAAAAGAGGAATTCATTGATCCTGCTGAGAAAACATCAAACACTCAGAAAATCCAATTCACTTAAAAGAATTAAGTCTGTGTAGTTATTCAGCCAATCCTTTTTATTTTGAGAAAGGACAATATTCTGAAAGTACTTTGAAGACACTTTAATTAAAACATTTACATTGACTAATGATTTTTCTATTTTATTTCTATGCTTGCCTTTCTCTTGACTTCCCAATGAAAAACCTAGTGAAATGTGCATGCCCTGGAGGCAAGTGATTTTCTTGATCAAGTCAAATAAACATTTCAAAGGAATTTATTAAAATAAAACAATTCCCCTTAATAACTGGTCAATTTATTTTGCCATATGTTAACATTTGAAAGACTGATTATGTAAGATATTGTTTTGGTTTCTATTCCATGTAGGGATATAACACAAGATTTTGGGGTTCAACTACAAATACTATTTCTTACATATATAGAAGCAGAGACTTTCAAAATGAGGGCTTCAGCAAATTCCATGATTACAAAGGAAACTTCTTCTTTATATATACCTGTCTTCAATCTATGCCTTCATCTGACAGTATAGTGAGACATTTCTCTGTGCTTTAGTCAAAAAGGCATAGATGCATTTTGGAAAGCACCTATGACTCAATCATCAACACAAAGAGCAATTCACAATAATACCATAAAAGTCTAGAATTTTTACAGATGAACAAGAGAGAAAAATATTTGATATAAAATATATTATATATATATATATATATATATATATATATATATATATATAGGCTTCATCATATATAGAAAGGATACAAGACCTGATTCTTGCAGTAAGATTTGATTTATTCAGTACTGTCTTTATTAACTTGACCATTTTTTCAGCTTCATTTTTCTTTGCACAAAGCAAAAATGAATGATAAATATGTAAAATATTTACAAAACAATGCTAATTTAGCTTTTGTGGATATTTTTGTATCTTCAATGCATTTTGACAATATGAGTTTAAGTCAAATATTTTGTAATAAAATGGGTTGGTAAATCATCAGCTTTTGGAAGCAAAATTAATATAATTCACAAACCAGTTTCTTGTCTTTTTCAATAAATAATATCCACTTTCTCTGTTTTTGTTCTTATAAAATGTATGAAAAACAGAAGTACATAAGTTACTGTTATATTTTCTATCCTAAAATATAGTTTATACAACCAAAATAATAATTTCACATCATTTTTGACATAAGTGTATGATGATACTACCTTAAAATGTATACTTTATGCTATATTTTGTAATGAAGATCTCATATGGGTTATCAAACACTATCACTGAACATTTTTCCATTTTTCTTACCTTAATGAATGACAAACATGCCCACTTGATTTTATGGACAAAACCCCATAAGTCATCATCTCTTAGCCTTTTCTACATATTCAACCCATTATCAGTCTCTTAAAATTATACTTTAAAGATATATACCACCCCAATCTTCTATCAATGAGAAATGTAAATATTGTCATTTTCCACCGTAAACCATCATTCCTTTTTGATTTTTCTCTTTGTGGATACTGAATATGAAAGAAGTACAGTAGAAAATGAAATTTCTTAATAAAATTTAAATAAGTAAATATCTCTTTTCTTGGTAATTTTAAACTTCATATATTCCCAAACATATATGGATATTACATCCTATACATTATCTCACTGAGATTGTTATATAACACTGATAGGAACTATAGTCAATGCAATTTTTGATATTATTAAAGAAAAATTCCTCTGCCTTGTGTTTAACTATTATCCTTTCACATTAATTCCTTAAAGGGTATGAGAATTCAAATTGAAATGGCAAAAGTGATCATGGAATTTGCCATGGCACTTTTTAACACATCTCTGAAATCAGATACTTTGGTAAAAGTTAGAAGGCTATGATGATAGTCTCCCTTTGTCTCTGCACTAAATGACACCGTTAGAGAAATGGTCGAACAGTGATTCCAAAGTCACTGAGGCAATGACTGGAGCTTTATCATCTCAGCTAACTGACAGCCAGTGAACTATATTGAAATTAAATCTACATCTTATCGCTTGACATGCACAAGATATGAGCTGAAGCCGAGTTCTCCTAATCAACTCAACTTTGGTCCAAAAAGGTTATTTTTCTAATATTTAAAAAGTTTTGAAGGACAAACAAATGTTAGGTCGATTTTTAAAATATATGTTCTGACTATTCAATGCTGTGGATGCCAACTTTTGGATCTCTTATTTTAAGTAATAACCTTCATATGATAGTGGTTATAATTCACACGTTTGTGGTTAAGAGTGGCAATATAACTAATTTTTACACTTAATACTAAAAACAGACTTGTCATGTGTCAGCCACTTCGAATTCCTTTGCCAGAGTGCTGACACTGTGCTGTGGAATCTGTCTTCCTTCTCTCTGAACTCCTGCTCTATTATCAGTGTGATGATAAGCACTGATGTCTCAAAGGGAAAGGCGATCTAGGCTGTCCCACCAATGAAGCAAAAGTCCTGGAAATGGAAGATTTCCACACAAACCCTGGCATGCAAGCCTTCATCTTCTTGAGAAACAGAAATGTAGATTTCTCTCTCCTATTCATGACAGTTTTATTTTGATACTTCCTATACCTAACTACAAATGAAATAGAACATACTGTGACAATAATGATATTTATAAGACGCTACTTTGTGTGTGAAATAAGTAGGTAAAGTTCGTTGACAAGTTAAATATAGAAATAAAAGTATTTTTGATTCATTGACTTGGTACATTGTTATATTCTATAAAAGTGTTGATTATCATCGGTTTTAATTTTTCAAGAAGGATCACAATTACTGGGAATCTGAGACTGCTTACTTGACATTTATTTCTTATTTTGTCCTGTGTCTCTCTCTGGTCTGCAAATACCTTTCGTTATTATTGAGGTTATTGTTTTAACGTATACATAAGTATATGATCTTTAGTGTCTATTGACTATTGAAGGCAATCAGGAGACCCTTTTTGGTTAGTGCAATTATATTTTTGAACCAAATATATTCTAAGCTCCAGATATGAAAAAAAACCCACACTTCTGTCTTAGTGATAATGTTAGAGTAGAGAAGGTGTGACACACAACTTTCCTAAATTATGTTTGGAGATCTTCAGTGTTAATCACAAGAGTATATAAGAACAGTCCTAACTACTGAAATACCTACATTCTATCTCTTTACTCCCTCATTAGAAAGAAAGAACACAGAGAGGAAGGACAGAAAGACAGGGAGAAGAAGAAATTAACGCCATTGCTTTTTGTAACCAGTACATGTGTGGTGGCAGTGGGGTGTTGCATAGGAAAAAAATTTTAAAACCTAAATGCTCACGCTATTAAAAGATTACATCATACTTTAGCCAGAGGGGAAAAATGAAGACAATGATCACCATCTTTTCATTAGCAGAGAAAATTGTAGAGCTCAATAAAAATCAATAAAGAAAAGAAAAAAATATTCTTTCTCCCCAGTAGTTTTCAAAAGCAGAACACAGACACATAGATTCACAAACAGAACTTTATTTCTTCATGAATTGTGCAATTCATTTGAATTTTGTTGTTTTATTTATTGTTCAATTTTGTGTCTTTCCTATTTGCTACTGAAGGTTGCTTTATAAAGTCTATCAAAAACACAACATAATGAGTACTTCAGCTTCTTCTTTATTGCCCACCAGGAACAATGTTCAAGAGAATCAGGGAAACAGCCTTTTATTACCCACTGTCATTTAAAGATAAACTGGGGTTTTGTTATTAGGTGGAATTGAATGTCTTTTTTAATCAGATATGGAGAGAATATAATTCTTGAGAGTAAATAACATTTAACTAAGAAAAGAGTGTATATACACTTAAATTACAATTCTCAAAGCAAAAACAGTAGCATTTTATCTACACACAGAATAGAGATGTTGAAATTAAAGTCACAGTTAACTGGTATTTAAAAAAAAATAGTAAAGTGATATTTATTAAACACTATAACTATTCAGGGCTATGTCTAATAAATGAATTATTTATGTTTATTCAACATTTATTTTATTTGTGCTGTTAATGGAATTGAGTACATTTCCTAGAGAGGCAATTGAACTCCCCCCCCCCTTTGGAGATCAAATTAACTAACTTTAGAGTGTTTATAAAAGGGGAAATTGAGAATTTAAAAACAACAACAATAAACAAACAGAATAATAATTTACAGGAGTTTAAGGAACAATTTATAAAAGGTATGCTTTTGATAATATTATTTAGCTATGGAAGATTATAAGAGATAACATTGAATTCATTCAGATATTATGTTGATATGAAATAGATTATCAGTAACTTTTTTATACTTTTTCTAATTTTTATTTATTTTACATATTTACCAAAGCTCTCCCTCCTGTCCCCTTTCTCCTCTTCCCACCTCCAATCCTCTCCTAAGAGAGGGTAATGCCTCCCATGAGGAGTCAACAAAACCTGGCATATCAAGTTGAGGTAGGACTAAGCCCCTCCCCACTGTATCATGGCTGGGCATGGCATTCCACCATAGGGAATGGGTTCAGAAAGGTAGTTCTTGCACCAGGGACAAATCCTGGTACCACTTTCACGGGTCCTCATAAAAATACCAAGCCACACAATTGTCACCCAAATCCAGAGGTCCTAGTTTAGTCTCAAGCAGGCTCTCCAGCTGTCCCTCAGAGTCCTTGAGCGCACATGAGCTTGGTTCAGCTATCTCTGTGAGTTATCCATCATGATCTTGACCCCTTTGCTCATATTATTGCTTCTCTCTCTCTCTCTCTTCGCCTGGACTACAGCAGCTGGCCCAGTGCTTAGCTGTGGATTTCTGCATCTGCCTTCATCAGTTTCTGGATGAAGGTTCTATGATGACAATTAGATTAGTCATCAGTCTGATTACAGGAGAAGGCCAGTTTAGGCACCCTCTCCACTATATTTTCTTACCAATAATAAACTGCCAAAATTGGAAGAAAGAGGATGAATTATCAAAACTATCCTGTTGGGTGGTGGTAGAGCACTCCTTTAATCCCAACACTCTGGGAGGCAGCGACAAGCAGGTGTCTGTGAGTTCGAGGCCAGCATGGTCTGCAGAGTGAGTTCCAGAACAGCTAAAGATACACAGAGAAATTCTAACTTGGAACAAAATAGCTACTCTGTTAAGAAAAATGTGTAAAATATTTGCTTCTTATCTTTTATGAAAATATTCTGTGTCTGTATGAATTCTTGTTAGTATTTGAACTTTAAGTTCAAATTTAATGCCTTAATAGTTAATAAAATTGTCTTGTTTTTCTTGCTATTTTTAATAATAATGTGGCTTAAATATAGAGGTCTTGAAATTAGCAGAGAATGTAATCAATGGCAATTATCAGTAAGTGATAAGTAATATTCAAACTGAGCTTTACAGTATAAATGTAATGCCCTTTTTTTTGTGGAAGAAGTAAAATAACGCAGAGCTGAGGCCCGTACCTGCAAAGGGACTGGAAAACGTGCAGAGACCTGCTAACCGCCCCATACACATCATACCTCAGGCTGGAATAAATTCTCCTGGGTACCCATGACTCTAGAAACGTTTCTGGTTTTCTGACACTATGCAAACACACTGAGTTTCCTCTGGAACATTCACTCTCCATTACAGCAAACCTTAGCTTCAGTTTCTTTGCTTTGTGCTGAAAAAAAAAAAATACTCTGAGAAAACAACTCAGCAAAATGTGTTCCTTTGGCTCACCGTTTCAGATTTCAGCCCATTAAGATTGGGAGGAAAATGGGTACCAAGGTAAAGCAGCTAGAAGTACTATATCCTTATTTAATAGCAGGGCTCAGTGAATTCATGCATACATGCTATTTCTCAGCTTGCTTCTTCCACACTTAAACTATCCAAGGTTCACATACAGTAGTCATTGCTCAACACCGCCTTTAGCCTACTTAAGATAATACTCACAGACATGTTCACTGGCCAATCTAACCTAGATAATACATTATTAAGACTCCCTTCTGAGGTGATCATAAATAGTGTCAAGTTGACAATTAAAATTAATCATCACAATTTGATTCATGTATGTAGGAGAAGCTATTAACTCATAATTGGAATTATTTGAATGTACATCAAATATTGATTATATATAGTTGTTCGTGCACAGATTATAACCACTTGACTAAATATTGGTGTTAATGTTTCCCATAGAAAATTTCAATGTATGATAGAATTCTATTAGGCTATATTTCTTTTTTCCTCATTATCTTTTATTTTAATGGTTTATTTTTATGTTCATTGGTGTTTTGCCTTAATGTATGTATGTGTGAAGAATTCAGAAATCCTGGAACTGGAGTTACGCACAGCTTTGAGCTGTCATGTGGGTGCTGGAACTGAACATGGGTCCTCTGGAAGTGTGGCCAGTGTTTTTAACTTCTGAGTGATCTATTTAGACTTATAGAATTTCATTTTCAATAGATCATAGCATAATACTTTCACAATAGCTTCCGAATGCATAACAAAGTTCTTTGTGATTACGTCTTTACCATAATACCAAACACCACAAACACAGACACACACACATATACACATGCGCACACACACATGCGCACATCCATTGTTTTGGGTGATTGCTTCTGGGCATGGGGACTCCCTCGGGGTTTAGATGTTATATCAAGTGACTGTCTGTTAAATAAAGCTGATGTTTCCCCTCTGAGCAGCTATCAATGTACAAATAGCTTATGGGCTAGAAGTGGAAAAACAGGAAGACTGTTTTTTTTTTTTTATCAGAATAATAACATGCTTGGTATTAGTTAGGAAATTACTCAAAAAAGGTTGGGACAATGAGATATTTTGAGGAAAAAAGCAGGGAGAATTAAGTTAGTTTGACAAATGGGTGTTTGACTACAGTGATTAACAATAGAGGCGGTATCAGTCTGAGATTCAAACAACTTCTGGACTGATGTGTGATTGAAGTACTTTTCTTGTGGCAGCCTCTGTGCCACGATGAGTTAAAAGCATCTGTAGCTTCAAGATCCTAGCAGGCTGCCTACCACATTTTATGACCACGTTTTTCACAGTATTCTGGTTTCCTTTACTTTTTTTTTTAACTAGGGATAACAACAATAACCATTTTAATGCTAAAAACTTTCATATCCATATTTCTTTCATATCAAAAAGATTCCAACATAAATTTTAGTTCATTTTTTTTCTAGTGCGTAGGATTGACTACATCATTACAAAATACAAGTAAGCTCAGGACATTAGAAATGCTGAAAGGTGAATATTCCATTTGTTCTTCAGCACGTGAGTCACTCATTATCTGATGCTTGACCAATTGTGAATCTCTATTATAGTTTCCATTTATTTGAAGAGGAAGCTTTACCCTGTCTGAGTGTGCATAGAGACTGGGTTGGGTAGAAGGTGGGGGGAGCAGGAGGAGAAGTGGGGGAGGGAAATGTGATTGGTGTATGAAATGAGAAAATATTGTTTTAGAGAGAGAGAGAGATATCTTTGAGAGGGGTGAGACCTATAGTTATCTATGTTTAAAAGAATGAATATTGGCCGGGCGGTGGTGGCGCACGCCTTTAATCCCAGCACTCGGGAGGCAGAGGCAGGTGGATCTCTGGGAGTTCGAGGCCATCCTGGTCTACAAGAGCTAGTTCCGGCACAGGCACCAAAGCTACAGAAAAACCCTGTCTCGAAAAAACCAAAAAAAAAAAAAAGAATGAATATTGATAAGTAGAAATTATGTTAGCTTCAGAATCTGGCAGAAGTAAGTTCTTCTCTTATATCTATGACCTATTTAGACTTAGACAGTTGGCTAGTGTTTTGAGCACCATGTACAAATTTTCTCCTATTGAGAACACCTTATGTCCAGTTAGAGAGCTATTGGATGCCCTCAAGATGAAGGTGCCACTAATTTCACCATTGTGTATATGTTGCTAGTCTGTCCATTTCTGTTGGTCATAGGCTTAACAGCTTGGTGTTGGAGAAAATTGCTAGTTCATTCCCAGCTGCTCAGTCCTGAATAATCACTCAGAAACTATATTATTTGCAATACTATTTGGCCAACAGCTTAAGAATAATGAGATCTAGCTCTAATATCTTTGGTTAACGCATTTCTATAATTTATATTTTAGCATGAGGCTTGTAGCCTTCTGGCAAGGTTCCAGCTAGCAGCTTTGTGTCTTTTGCCTCTGGCGGCTCTTTGGCATCTCTTTGACTCACTCACTGTATATATCTTTTCCAGCCTGGCTGTATTCTGTTAAACCATTTGCTGAAAGCAACTTCTTTATTAATTAGCCAATAAAAGCAACACATATCCAGAAGGACTTCCCACACCAGCTTGTATAGCACCTTCTGATTATGGAAGAAGCACCTCTCAGAGAGAAGGCTTACAGATCAGTTCCAGTTATATTCTTCCAAGTCAAGTGTTCGAAACATGTAGTATCTTTAGCAATAGGACGTTGCCTTTATATACTGGGATTAGCAGCTATTTCTATGCCTGTACTGCTTTGGGGTGGTCTTGAACTTCCCTGACCTACAACAGTGGGACTCTACCATACCAGTATGTGTATCATGCCAGGCTGGTTGCTGATGGGTATTTTGATACTTGAACATAATTTCTGTGTATTTGGATGCTTTACTACATGTGTATTATGTATGTCACATGCTTGCAGTGGGACAATGGAGCCACGTGAACTGGATTTACAGACTGCTCTGAGGACTAAACCTAGGGATTCGGTAAAAACCAGCAAGGGTTAGCCACAAGTGGATATCTGCATATGTGTGCCATGAGGCAGCAAACCTTATGAAAATTCTTTTTAATCACCTTAATTTCTTTAGAACATAGGGAAGTTTATTAAAACAGCTGTCACATCAATTTAGCATTTGCTGAATGCATGCCTTCTATCTGTTTAAATGTCTTTCATGTATATGCTGCATGTAACTGCTCTTGAATTTTGCACTTAATATGCAGATTTTTCTTTTGTGTGTATTTCTTTCAATTTTATTTTTTGAGTTTATTAACTATTCCATAAAGACACATGCACATATTTACAAGCTCAAAACTTTATATTCCATTATTATCAATATTATTTATATTACGAGACATTTCCCATTTTATAAGAAATCTAGCTGTTTTGACAAAGGCAGCTCATCATAGGGAGTTAGTCTGCAGTTTTCACAGCATAGGATCATGAGAAATAGATTTATAGGTTCTCAAGGAATTGAGACTTAATGGATATCTCTCCTCTGGACAAAAAGTCCTGAGTTCAAAAGCAAAACAAACAAAATAAATTAAAAAAAACTTTCTTTTTTTTTAAATATTAATTGTTAACTATCAATATCACTATAGTATTTCTTTATGAAAGCCTTCTGCTTCTGTTTCATGGTCTCCATGCATATTTTGTTCTAGTGTGTTCAAAATTCTTTGAAATTTTATGGTGAATGGAGAAGTTCGTGAGTTATTCTGATTAGCTAATTTAACAGCATTCATTTGATAATATTTGTAAACATCATGTGTATAAGTGCAGTTCATTACAAACACAAAATATTTATACAAAGTTATTGTTTCAGTATATCCCCTTACAAAAATTATCTGTGTACACTGAGATGAGTAATTTGTCACTGGAGGATAATGTTAACACAAAGAGCTCCCTTACTCCTCATGTTAGAATTAACAGAAATGAGTTTTAATACTCTGCATCTAAGGCCTATTTAATAGAAAATTAATGTTCTTGATTTTCAGGCAACAATGAAAAATATTTGAGCTATGCACAAGCCATCCTCCATAGAAGCATTTTCCATAATGAAAAAATATTACAAAATAGTCTCATGGTGACAATAATATTGAGAAATCATTTTGTTTTGTTTTGAAATTAGTTTAGTTCTTTTACAGGAGACTAATCCTATTTGTTATATGCAGTAACGGGAAGTTACCTCAATAATTAACTGCAAGGAGAATAGAGGTTCTCCAAGAAGAAAAGGGGCATATAAAATACAACAGATACAGAGAATGGTACTCTGTATAAAAGTGACATTGTCAATGTTATTGTCTCAATTCATTGAAATCCCTATAGCTTAACCAAAGACTACAGCATATCAGTTCAAAAAATTACTAATGGCTCTATTAAGAGTATTGATATTTCAAAGTTAAATTTCAGTCTAGATTTTATCTCATCCTAATACTTTCATAATCTGCAAGTGTATATCCCAAGCTATCCTCTATTGTTCTCATGTAGAAAATCAGATCCAGATGGCTGTTCTGTATGATACAAGCATATATGATCCATATTGGCAGATGTCTGGAGGCAATAAAATACTTGATTGAAAATGACATCCTATACAAAGGCACTCATTTATAAATTGGGTGATAATTGGAGGATTCAACTCCTTCCAATATCCACAGAAAGCATGTACAGATAGAAGCCCATGTGTTTAACAATTAGTACTGTTCGGTTTCTTAGGCAGTAAAAATTGCATGAGGTGAAGACTGTGTAAGGGATGGTGGTTACAGGAAAACACATTTGTTTTTTCCACTAAATTGCTGTCTCTTGCCAGAAATCCAGGTTCAAAAAAACAAGGATCATTGACTGAATTCCATGAAACCATGAGCTATAAAAATATTTTTTTCTTTACGTAGGTCTCTCTGTTATTTTGATCATTGTAATACAAAAATAACCAGTAACCAGTAATATGCGAATACTAACAAAGAAAAAGCATCAATGTTAATTTTAGGAAAACATTTCAGCTATAACCTGTACAGTTTGGAAATTGCTCTGATGGGTAATTGAGAAGTGGAAGATGTATGCATAAAAAAGCTGGGATTGGATGGACCATACCCTATGTTATAGAAGAAAAAACAACTTATAAACTCAGCCCTTGTTTTCATTAGTTGCTGGATAAATGTTCTATGGTGATATTTAAGATATTCATCAGTCCGATTACAGGGCAAGTCAAAATTGGGCCACCTCTACTCTATTACTTAGGGTCCTTGCTGGGATCATCCTTGTGGATTCCTGGGAATTTCTCTAGAGCCAGGTTTCTGCTAACCCTATAATGGTTCCCTCACTCAAGATATCTCTTACCTTGCTCTCAACTCTGTCCTTCCTCATTTTTGACTACCCCGTTCCCTCAAGTTCTACTCACTCCTCTCCTTCTCCCCTCTTCTTCACCTTCTACCCTCCCTTCTTGCCCAACCCCTACACTCCCAATTTTGTCAGGCAATCTTGTCTGTTTCCAATTTCCAAGTGGAACTATATATGTTTTTTTAGATGCACATCGGAGCACTAGACTGAGCTTCAGAGGGTCCACTTGAAGAGTGGGAGGAATAAGAATGTGAACAAAGAGGTCAAGACCATAATTGGTTCACCCACTGAAACAGTCTACCTGAGCTAATACCTGACTGGGAAAAACTGGGAAAGCATGGGATCGAACTGGTATCTCTGAGTGTGCTTGACAGTTGCAAAGGCTGAAGCAGGCTGAGGGGCTAGGGGCAGTGGCACCAGGATTTATCCCTATGCATGCACTGGCATTTGGAAACCTATTCTCTTTGGATGGATGCCTTGCTCGGCCTTGATATAGTGGGGAGAGCCTTGGACCTTCCATAAGGCAGTGTTCCTTGCCCTCTCTGAGGATTGGATGGGGTGAGGTGGGAAGTTATGTGGAGGGAATGGAGGGAGGGAAGGAATGGGAATTTGGATTGGTATGTATAGTAAAAAGGAATATATTATATTATATTATTATATATAACTCAGCCCTTTTATTAGAGAGCACTGGATGAGAAGGAGGTGGAGATAATATAGAAAGCTGACTGAGCAAATGGATATGTCCTACCCTGATGAAGGAGGAACTGAGCTAGCTAATATCAATAGGGGAATTTCTAGAGAGAGACAATCTCAGGATGCAGCTTATCTTCAGGAGGAAGCTGTGGTTGGTAAATTCTGAAAACATTCTCAGTGTCTTTACATGGACAAGAAAAGTGTTTGCTGTTCTCCTGGACCAGACCTGAGTCTGAGGTGTTGGAGTCCTTGACATGGCTATGCTTATGTCATGAATGATCAATCATACAGGGGTATACTCACTCCAAACACAGTCATAAAAATGTAAACAAATTGTAATACATAATTGAAAGAGTTATGCATTCTGTATGACTTTTGATATCTAAGAAGGACCAAGAAAACTTTGGGGTGCTTTTAAACACATTCAGTTCATTTAATGCTTCTATAGATTTAAAAAAAAACTATATTGATCATATAATTTTATCTTCAGAACATGAAAGGATTAACAAGATCATTCCTTGTTTTTAAAATTTGTTTTATTAGTATTTCGCTAGCTAAATATGCAAAAGTAAACTTTTTTGCTACTTGTATAAAATATTTTTTTGAACATTATATATTAATTGCTTTCTAAAAGTCGCTCTATGAAACATTAGATAAAACTATAATGGTGTAAAATTTTGGATGTGTCTATATGTTTGATGTCTTGGGGTCAGAGGTACATGTGAGTAATGACATATCAATACAGGCCAGAGGACAAATCCAGCTGTCTTTCCTTGCATTATATTATGCTTCAGATAAGTCTCTTCCTGCTCATCAGTGCACAAGGCCAAACTAGTTGGTCCTGGGGCTTCTTGGGCTTCTTCCTTCTCTGTCTCATACCTGTATGTAGGAGTATGTGGATGACAGAGGCAAGATACAAGATCTGCTTTTTAATGGGGCATAGGGATTTGACCTCGGACTCTCATACTAGCGTTGCAAGTACTCAACACACTGTGCCATTTGACATGTTTCTACTACTAGGAAATGGATAATACATGGTGCCCGCTCAAAAGTAATGACCTTGTATCAGAGGAAGTAACAGAGAAAACAAAACTCACAAAATGAGAGCAGATATTAATAAATTTTATGCAGACAAACACACATATGCAAAAACACACACACCTATAATACAATAACCTTGTCAGTTTGTTTTACCTTTTCTAAAATGCAAATGAAGAAAGACACACTGATAAAAGCAAATGCTCTATCTTTTATTAACTATTCTTAAAATTTACATGATATATATTAATGATGTTACATAAAAGTTCTACACTTGGTTTTACAAACATTTGGTTTAAAATAATGTGCATATCAGTATAAGATGTGTGAACTGGGTAATGAGAAATCTGTTTTCAGTCATCCTTCTAGCAGTTATAATCATCCCAATTTAATGATTTGGAAACTTCTGTCTCAAAATTCTACGTTTTGTTTTAAAGGACAAAGTTCTAAGGGTCTGGAGCATGCAGTGGGTATAATAACATCCAAAAGAACTAGCATCCATGCTTATACTGAACTCTGCACGAGGCAAATGCCCAGAGCTGTATTGACTCTTTGGCTCAGTGTGTTGACAATGCAAAGCGATGCAGAAAGCTTAGTGCGATCTTTTGGGTTTGCCAGTTTCAGACTGACGACACAGTTGCAATATAATCCAGCCATTATCTTGGATACAATATGCAGCCTAGATTAGCAGGGCAGTTTGTTTTCTGAATGCAAGAGACAAACAGTCATCTGTCTCTCTAATTGTTTTCAAAGCTGAGGAAAATAAGAAAGAAGCACATTTGTTCCAACAAAACATTCTGCTTCCTAGTATCATCACATCTGATTAGAAAAACATTAAACCAATCAGATGTTCCTAGATGAAGCTTTATGACTTCTACTCTTGGCAGCTGGTTGGATGTCCTCACAGAGTATAAAAACAGGTGAGTGATCTGTCATTAAGGAACTCTCTATATTACAAATATGGGTCTCTTCTGATAAACCAGACTTTGGTAACTCTAGTTATCATATGCTACGATACAGAACATTACCAGGTATCATTTCTGAACTAACTAACCCTTGGCCCCTTGATGTGTCTGTGTTTTTCTCTTTCCTATAATTCTGTTTGATCTTCTGCTGCTTTTGGCTCCAGCAGGTAAATCTATAAAAATCCTGTTCCTGAGAGGTTTTCATCTCCGGAAGTTCTTTCTCATTCTTACCATACGATATAAAATAGCCACAGTAGCAAAGAAAATTCTTCCAAACATTATGCACATTAGTCAAGGTTGCTTGATGACAACCACACAGGCACCTGCCCTGCCGATATTCAAGGAAGCCATCTGTTAAAAAAGATGAAACAAAAGACACAGAATACTGTCATAGGACTCTACATAAGTTATGATATATTTTAAAATCATGTAATATATATGTATATCATAAATAAATGTACATTACCCCATTACAGCTAAATATAGAACAAGACAATGAAAGGACTAAAAATACCACTTTTAAAACTGTAATTACTTTTATATTAGTGTGATTAAAACATGCAATTACTCATAGAAATTTTTAGCAAGAATCTAAAGTAAGATTTGAATGAAATAAATTTAAATTAAAAAATTATATCAAAGATAACATTTGTTATGTTTCATTATAATAGTGGTGACACTGCAATCACTTTAAAGTAATTTCCATAGATATCATATGGAATTAAATATATTATACATTCATCCTAGGCAGATACCTCACAGAAAGTATATTAAATATTTTTCAGGGATAGTACATAATTACTTAATGGTACACTCTTTGCTAAATGTGTTTGCAATATGATCCTCATTAAAATGAACATGTAGAATTTCTAAAATGGTCCTGATTATAAAACTGTTAGGTATATATTAAAATAAAAGTTTCAAAAACTGTCTAAACAAATGTATCCTTTTGAGTTATAATTCTTTTATTGATTTTTTATTGAGCTCTACATTTTTCTCTGTTCCCCCTTCCTGTCTCTCCTCTCCCCTTAAAACCTCTCCCAATGTCCTCATGCTCCCAATTTACTCAGGAGATCTTGTCTTTTTTTTTTTTAAACTTCCCATGTAGATTAAATTTATGTATGTCTCTCTTAGGGTCCTCATTGTTGTCTAGGTTCACTGGGATTGTGATTTGTGGGCTGGTTTTCTTTGCGTATGTTTAAACATGGAGTTATAATTTTGTAGAAAGCCAATTTTACTATGTTAATCTTATGAATACATGAGCATGGGAGATATGTTCATCTCCACATCACATCTTTAAGCCCAATTGTCATCAGAAAGGCATGATCCAGAAACTGATGGGAGTTGCAAAGACCCACAAAGACTAGCAAGAGCCAGGGAATCCCCACAGAAGAGGGAGAGGAAGGGATATAGGAGTCAGAGGGGTCAAGAACATCAGGTTCACAGAATCAAATTAGCAGGACTCACAAGGGCTCACAGAGACTGATGCAACAATCACAGACCCAGTAGGAGTCTGAGCTAAGATCTTTGCTTAGATGTTACTATTGAGTAGGTTAGTTTTCCTGTGAGACTCCTAACAGTGGGAAAGATAGGTTGGTGAGTGTCTCTGACAGTTTTACTGGCTTTTTAAACCATTTTCTTCCTACTGAGGTCCCCTTGCCAAGCTTTGATAGGAGGGTTTGTACCTACCTAGTTTTATTGTAATTTGTTATTCCATGTTTGGTTGGTGTCCTTGTGTTTTTAGGGGATCGCTAGTTAGTTCCCTGCCACTTAGTTCCGAAATAATTACACAGAAACTGCTTGGCCTATTAGCTCTAGCTTCTTATTTGCTAACTCTTACATCTTAATTTAACCCATATCCATTAATCTGTGCATCACCACGATGTTGTGGCCTCCAAGCAAAGTTTCAGCACCTCTGTCTCTGGCTGCTCCATGGCTTCTCCCTAAATCCTCTCTTCTTTCTTCCAGTATTCAGTTTAGTTTTTCCCACCTTGCTCTGTTCTAGCCTATCAGGCCAAGTCAGTTTCTTTATTAATTAACCAATAAAAGCAACACATAGACAGAAGAACCTCCCACCCCATCCCTGAAGGGTTGTTTTTGTTTGTTTCTTTCTTTCTTTGGGGAGAGTGTCATGAGGGATGAGGAGCTTAGATGACTGTGAAGGGAGAGGAAACTATCATCATGATGTACTGTATGAGAGAACAATAAAAACAAAAGTTAAAAATCCTTCATTATCAAAGAGAGGATCATTTGTAGGCTTTCTGTTCATATATAATGTACTACCTGTTTATCTCCCCAAACAATGTTTTCCAAATTATTTTTGCTCAGTGAAAGTTGGCAAGAGTTATTACTCTAGCTCTTACATATGCTGATTTTTAAAAAGCTAAATAATTTCTGCATATTTATCTGCTTAACTTACTTTTTCTTTTTAGACCACTTTCAACATTACATTTAGAGCCTAAAGTTTTCTATGTAGTCCATGTAGGCTATATCACAGTGATGAGTATTTCCTCAGGCAAATATATTGTGATTATGCTTTAAACATTTTATATTTTTGAGATCAATTGATGTGGAATGTTCTTTTGCATGCTGTGATTATGTTTTAAGACCACTGGTTAATAAAGAAGCTGATTTGGCTTATGTCAGGGGAGAATAGAGTTAGGTAGCAAATCCAAGCAAAGATACAGAGATAAAGAAGGTGGAATCAGAGAGATGCCAGCAGATGCAGGAGAAGCAAGATGTTAAGTCACAAGACAAATTATGGTAAAATATAGAATAATAAAAATGAGTTAATTTAAGTTGTAGGAACTAATAAATAATAAGCCTGAGCTACTAGGCCAAACAGTTTGTAATTAATATTTAACCCTCAAAGGGGATATTTGGGAACTGACAGGCAGGAAAAAACCTCTACTTACAATCTTTTAAACAATGAAAAGAGATTATATTTTGTTATTTGAACCAACTTAATTCATAGATCCTAAAAACTCCTCTTATTATTTCCTCAAGCATTATAAATTTCATTGTGGTGACCAGAAAAGGCTGGTCACAGGTTCCATTAGTACAGTCAAGCAAAGTTGTATCTGTGGTACCAGGTTTCTTAGTTACTTTTCAAAAATTTCTCTTTATAAATTAGGTCCATATAAATTTCACTCCAGCATGAAAGAATAATGATAATAATCAATTGATGTATGTAACAAGCATCTACACATGCCCTACAGCATAAACATTCCACACAGTAGTGGCAGTAAGACGACGATGTGCTTTTACCTTGGTCAGAGGTAAATGATAAATTCACTTTGTTACTTGAAACACATATTTTCTAACCAAGTGCAAGGGTTAAGCTCAATATTAAATGTCACAGTAAAATTCACTAACCTACATATGTGCCAATATGAGTATAATTTACTCATAAAACAAATGATGACACGGTTATAACAATTCTTATAATTCTATCTAACGTAGCACATTTTTTAAAACATGTATTCTTGGATATTTCAAAGATAATAGATTTTCCTTATTTATTCTAAGGACTAGCCCTTTGTGGGGGAGGCAGTCAACAGATTTCATGCACTTTAATGTGTAAACAGAGCAAAAGTGACCAGCCTCATTGGACAAAGTTAGACTGGAATAATAAACATTTCCAAAAGGTGTTTTATTTCATATATGCAAATTTATTCGTATGTGTCTGGGAGGTTTCTCCTGTTGGTACTAAAAAGTCTTAAAAGTCTAAGAGATGAAAAGTATAACAGCAAAATGCTTAATTTGGTATTTTTCTTTTCTACTTATGAATTGTACCAGTTATAAAAATAAAATATTTAATTTAGTAGTTTTAAAATTTATATTTACTATATTAAAACAAAAGTGTAATGAAGCAAATCTTCTGTTTGTAAACTACTATATGATCCAGAGATTTAAAAAAAAATGATGGAAAGAGCCTTCAGGAGACTTTTACCTGTTATTAGCACTGACACTGTTTTGATTTCAATTTTAGAGGAATGATGAGCACAATGATACTTTATCATAAATATTTAATGAAGATATTACATTATATTTTTATTCAACTATATATTCCATTTACCTAACGTTCATTTTTTATTGTGTCTAAACTTCATACCACGCAAGTGAGACTTTTTCCTAACAAATAAAGTGTACTGAATTCACACTATAACTGCTGTGGAAACACTAGGGACTTAGTAAAGTGAAGCATCAAAATATATCCTGGAGCATTTCAGTGAAATAATATATAAAAAATTCATTCCTGCTTTCTTTTATAGCCAATGCTGTTTGGGTAAATAATCCTTTTGAATCTGGAGTAAAAAATGGAATGTCAAAGAATTCAGTTCTAACAGTGCTCTTCCCCTACCCCACTCCCACCATTATCTTTCCTTTACTCCTCTAAGTCAGGCAAATATATAGTTTTGCTTTTGGAGAAGGAATTATTCACAATGAAGTTGTCTTACCCAACAATTGAACATAGATGCTAATCTAACTGAATGAGGCTGCTGAGATGAAACATTATCAAAGATGTATTATCAATGATGATATATGCAAATATCATTAATGTATAGTTATTAAAATTTTCAGATAAAGTTTTCTTTGTTTGTATGACCCAAATCAGAACTGTCACTAATTAAATCTTATAAGATTAAAACATATAAATTGTGTGTACTGTTAGTTTCAACTCAATAAAGGTTTTGAATTTCACTGTGCTCATCAATGGCACCTTAATTATTAAGAAAATATCTTGCTGTTCTATTTTTTTTCTTGTTTTTTGTTTTTCGAGACAGGATTTCTCTGTGGTTTTGGAACCTGTCCTGGAACTAGCTCTTTTAGACCAGGCTGGTCTTGAACTCAGAGATCCGCCTGCCTCTGCCTCCCAAGTGCTGGGATTAAAGGCATGTGCCACCACCGCCTGGCTGGCTGTTATATTTTTAACTAAAGAAAAAGGTAGGAAAATAAAAGGAAAGTATACAACAACTAAATTTAAAGGAACACTTCTGAGGATGTTCCCTTCTGTCTCTTGTAAGTAAGACCACCACAGCTATGTAGTTCAGGATGCTTTCTTCTTTAAAGAGGTTGCTCTGTTTCCCACTCTACTCCGATAGGTGGAGCTTTTCAAAGAGAATGGGACTTATTTCATTCTATTCTGATCCTGAGTATGTGGCTCCAGTGCATATTCAAAAATAATCATTCACTCAAGGGGAGCCAATCATTTCTCTTCAACTTGCCGGGCAATGGAGATTTCTATCTGATGAACACCAGGAAATTTGGATCCTTTTCTGTTTACTTTGTAAAATCAACTGGGGACATATATTTACTCTGTTTTCTGCTTTTGACATTGAGATTATTGCTTACTGATTCTTACAGCTTTACCAAGTGGATAATCTCAACAAAGAGCAATAATGCACACAGGAAAAAATTACTGTCAGGAAAGACAAATTCTGCAACCTCTGTGTTCTTGCTGCAGACATTTTTAAAATCAAGTATCCTATTATAGCTTCATTTACATATATATTATTCTCTCAATTTTTAGTTTTGGTCACTAAATCCCTTGTGTTCCTTGTATTGATTTATTAAAGAACACCTTGAAAGATGAATATATTTTAGAAATACAAATTTATTATAGTATTACATGCATGAGAAAATATTACACAGAATTATTCATTTCTTGCATCTTTCACAATGTACGACTAAATTAGTCACTTTGAGTCAAGGTGGTTCTACAAGATAGATTGCAATTAGGATAGTCATTCTCCATAAGGTGTAATTTAAATAAATTCTGTTTCACTTCCTGTAACTATGCTCATAACAATGTTACCTGTGTCCACTCATTAGTTTGTGGATCATAGGATTCCATTGTGTTGAGGTATGTTTGCCCATCATAGCCACCAACAGCATATAGTCGATCACCAAGGAGACAGACACCAACAGCATCTCTAGGCATACTCAGAGGAGCCACCATAGTCCATGTGTCTGTTTTTGGGTCATACCTAAAATTCAAGGACAATAGAGTGCAAATTGCAATTATCCTCAAATTTTATTCTAGGAATGACAACTTTTAAAGTATGAACTGTAAAATAAAATTAAGAAATTTTGTTCTCAAGGTCAAAATTTTGACGGATTAATGTTCTGAAACTTTTAGTCATGATAATGGTCATTTTAATTTTTTAGGTACTTATAAACCATAACTGGACCTTTAAATTGATTAAAAATTCATTTGGTAAAATAAATAACTTTGTTTTCAAGATGAATATTTGTATGTATATATCATTATTTTCCAGAGTAATTGAATTTTTGTGCAAAATTTAAATTGGGTAATATTTAATGAAGCCAAAGGAATGGCTTAAAACTGGGAAGACCTCAATTTCATCAATCGGCAGATATACTTATCTGAAATGGGAAATAAGGGATGGAGGGAGAGGGATAGAGAGGAAGAGAGGAAGAGGAAATGAAGTAATTAAGTTAGTTCTGAGAGACATATTTGCTCTTCTCTAGTGCCCTTGTGGCTCACCTTTCCACATAGTCCAGGAGCCGGGAACAGTGGTTTGAAGCAGGAGCATCATGACCACCCACTGCATAGAGAAAACCATCGCAGGTGGCCACTCCCACACCCCCTCTCCTCTTACACATCGGTGCACACATGCTCCACTTGTTTGTATGAGGATCATAATATTCCATTGAACTCAAACAAGAACTTCCATCTCGACCCCCAACTGAATACAACCTGAAAACACAAATTAGATAAAAAGTTAACATATAGTTTGGATGGCAAAATGTAAAACATATAGTTAAAAACAAATTGCACAGTGTGAAATACATATCTTAATGAAGAAAGTCCATATATATATGGAATTCTTGTTATTGCAACATTCAATATTCTAAGATTAAAAAATAGTTTTCTAATCTTAGATTCTATAAACTATTATTACTTTGCATATAATAGAAATGATTAAGCAGAAATTATAGATTAATTTGAATTAATACTTGGTAATATTTATTAGATGTTTAAAATGTATAAAAAGTTATAAGAAAGATGACACCAGTTAGAGCACTGTTACAATCTTATTTACAATCAGTAACCTTGCATGCCACATGCACAGATAACAAATCGCACTGTCACAGTTTAGAACACTAACCATGAAATACGTTAATGCATGTTTTCATAACAACTGTCTTTTGTATTGTGTATTATGGAGTTTAAGCAAACTTCACAGGAAACTCTTGATACTTGCTTGAATAGATAATTCTGAAATTTACACTCATTTTGCTGTATTTGATAGGAACCTTCATGTAACATAAGGGCCTGCTTGTTGGGCTTGCTTGTTGGGATTACTGTCCTGCCCAGTTCCCACAGCCATTTGTCCCAAAGAAATCACACAGAGTCTACATTAGTTATAAACTGATTGGCCCATAGCTCAGGCTTTGTATTAGCTCTTATAACTTATATTAATCCATTATTCTTTTCTATGTTAACCACATGGGTTGGTTCCTTTTTCGGCTGGGCAGGTCAAATCTTCCTTCTTCAGTGTCTGGGGAAGACTGCAGAAAGAGCTTCCTTCTTTCCAGAATACTACTGTTTTTATTGCCCTACCTCTACTTCCTGTCTGGCTGTCTTGCCTATACCTCCTGCCTGGCTACTGGCCAATCAACATTTATTTAAAACATAATTGACAGAATACAGAATTGTCCCGCACTAACTTCAAAAATAAGTTACACATCAAGACTGAGATTAAATGATTTAAAAATACAGAGTCTAACCCTCAAAAGTCACTTCTTTACCTTATGATAATCCATAGACATTTCATTCTATGTGAGAACACTTAATCCTTTAATATTAATCCCTTAATATTTTTGCATGTGACACACTATCATATCTATCATCTATCTATCTATCTATCTATCTATCTATCTATCTATCTATCTATCTATCTATTGCATATATTTGTACATTAGTAAACAGTTTTTAAAAATCTTGTAATTCTGTTTGCTATTAATAAATAAAGCAGACATATAGATATGTTTATGGAGGATTCTAAGTGCCACAATTCAGAATCTGTGTCAAGAAAGCTTTGGTGGGTATATGGATTATATTTGCTATTTTACCTAAGCAATTACGCTATGTCTCAATGATAAAATAACATTTTCATAAAAAGAAAGATCACAGTGATAATTAAAGTAGAGGCTAAGGATCTCTGGAAGAGGGAAGATTTTGAAACTGACTAAATAGTGATCAGAGTTAGTGGAGAGAGTAGAAATTGATGCTGTTGTGACCTCTGGAGTTAATCAGGGTGACCAATAGCTGCAGGCCATGTAGTCATTAATTCTGATGGAAGTCTTATAGACAATTCCCATAGTAAAGACATCAAGAAAAGAAAGTACAATTTACTTATCTTTTAATACTCTATTATCAAATTGATCCTTAATCATAACTATAATTCGTAACCTGCCTGTAAACTTGTACACTTAATTCTCCATTTTTCAGTTTCAAAAGAGATGCACAAAATCAATGTATCACATGGCATATTATAGTTTGGACAATTCAGGCTGTCTGGTCCATGCTCTAGTATTCTTAACAATTCTGCAATATGGTGCTTAAGCTGATTTCAAACCATAGATACATTTTTTTATTATGCCATTGCAGTTTCTCATGCTGCACAACATAATAAAATATGGTTGGTAGCTTGAGTGTTCTCTGTGTGACTGCCATGCAGCCTTGCATGATCACCCAGAAGCTATCTGCTCACTCTCTATCTTAATATATATATATATATATCTATATATATATATATATATATATATAGTTAAATATTGATTTTATTAACATACTTTTCAGTAATAGCAGTAACAATGGATTTTAGAAAAACTGATAGTTTGAAAATACACAAAAAATCTTTGAAAATTGGTAGTTTAGGAATATTTAAAGAGATAGCAAAGTACTGATTTCCAAAGAGGTTGCACAAGATTGCATTCCCACCAGCAATGGATGAGGGTACCCCTTTCTCCACAGCCTCTCCAGCAAAGGCTATCATTGGTGTTTTTGATTTTAGCCATTCTGACAGGTGTAAGATGATATCTCAAAGTTGCTTTGATTTGCATCTCCCTAATCGCTAAGGAGGTTGAGCATGACCTTAAGTGTCTTTTGGCCATTTGAACTTCTTCTGTTGAGAATTCTCTGTTCAGTTCAGTGCCCCATTTTTTAATTGGGTTAATTAGCATTTTGAAGTCTAGTTTCTTGAGTTCTCTATAAATTTTGGAGATCACACCACTTTGGAAATCAGTGTTTCGGTTTCTCAGGAAATTCGGGATCAACCTACCCCTGGACCCAGCAATACCACTCTTGGGAATATACCCAAGAGATGCCCTATCACATGACAAAAGCATTTGTTCAACTATGTTCATAGCAGTATTATTTGTAATAGCCAGAACCTGGAAACAACCTAGATGCCCTTCAATGGAAGAATGGATGAAGAAAGTGTGGAATATATACACATTAGAGTACTACGCTGCGGTAAAAAACAATGACTTCTCGAATTTTGCATGCAAATGGATGGAAATAGAAAACACTATCCTGAGTGAGGTAACCCAGACCCAAAAAGATGAACATGGGATGTACTCACTCATAATTGGTTTCTAGCCATAAATAACGGTCATGGAGTATATAGTGGTGAACCTAAAGAAGCTAAATAAGAAGGTGAACCCAAAGAAAAACATATAATTATCCTCTTGGATATGGGAAGTAGACAAAATTGCCGGGGAGAAAATTTGGGATATTGGGGGTGGGGTGGGATGGGAGTATCAGGGGATGGGGAGAGAAAAGTGAGAAGGGGAGGATGAGGGAAACAGGATGATTGGATAAAGGATAAAGGAAGGTTGGATAGGGGAGCACGGAAGCACAATTCTTAGTTAAGGGAGCCACCTTAGGGTTGGCAAGAGACTTGAACCTAGAGTGGCTCCCAGGAGCCCAAGGCGAGGTCCCCAGTTAGTTCCTTGGGCAGCTGAGGATAGGGAACCTGAAATGACCCTATCCTACAGCAATGCTGACGAATATCTTGCATATCACCATAGAACCTTCATCTGGTGATGGATGGAGATAGTCACAGAGACCCACACTGGAGCACCGGACTGAGCTCCCAAGGTCCCAATGAGGAGCGGAAGGAGGGAGAACATGAGCAAGGAAGTCAGGACCACGAGGGGTGCACCCAACCATTGAGACAGTGTGGCTGATCTATTGGGAGCTCACCAAGGCCAGCTGGACTGTGACGGAAGAAGCATGGGATAAAACCAGACTCTCTGAACATGGCGAACAATGGGGGCTGATAGAAGCCAAAGACAATGGCCCTGGGTTTTGATCCTACTTCAAGTTCGGGCTTTGTGGGAGCCTAGCCACCTTGGATGTTCACCTTCCTAGACATGGACAGAGGGGGGAGGGCCTTGGACTTTCCACAGGACAGGGAACCCTGACTGCTCTTTGGACTGGAGAGGGAGGGGGAGAGGAGCGGGGGGAGGGGGAGAAGGGTGGGACGAGGGGGAGGGAAATGGGAGGCCGGGAGGAGGCGGAAACTTTTTTTTTCTTTTTCTCAATAAAAAAATAAAATAAAATAAAAAAAAGAGATAGCAAAGTATTTGTTTACAGCTCCATGAATACAGTAGGAAAACTGATAGGTGTATTTCTACAATGGAAAAAGAAATCTAAATGAGTACTTTGTCAGCATAACTAGTCAACTAAACCTATTCACAATCTACTTATTTGTACACAAAGAACTAAAATGTAAAAATAAAATGCAAACGTTTAGTCTATTCACAACCTACTTATTTGTACATTATCAAAAAACTAAAATGTAAAAGTAAATAAAAAAATAATATTGTATTTATTACTAAAAGTATAATAACAAAAGATAGAACAACCAACTTGAGCTGCTAGAATAATGTGTCCCCGGGTCCACAGACTTTCATGAACAATTAGTTATGTGTATCCTCAGATGCCTCTCTTCATCTATTTAATCATGGTTTAGTCTCACAGCTTGCTTTCACCAAGAGGACAAATTAGATGTGGGGACTCTGAAGAGCAAAGAAGATTCCAACACTGAGGTAAATGATCTGACAACATATGAAGTGACAGCTGACAGCATCACAGCACGAAAGGAAACATGATATTTCAAGTCAGCACTGAAAACTGAGTGAAATCTGCAGAATGAAGAAGTGCAAGGGCAGCATTACCAGTATGAAAAGCATATGTGGAGATGTGGGTGATGGAAGGTAACAGCAGGTGAAGTATAAAAAGTGACAGGTGCTTGGAAGGATGGGATGGAGTGATGCAACTGGATGAAAAAGATAGACGAAGGATGAAAAAGGTGTGGTAACCAAGATATGAAGCTGTGATTTCGTTCACAATCTACAAGAAGAAAGAAATTGCCAAAGTAACACCCTTAAAAAATCATCAGGCTTCATCTTCTGTTTGATATGAATATTGAGCAGCAAATATCTTGCATAATAGTGTTGTCATAGGATACAGACATATACTTGATTTTCATAAAGTGTCATGCTTTGCTGAGAATAACAAGAATCCAACTTTTCCCATTATCTTCTATTTCTTCTATGTTTAATTAGCATAAAGTTCATTTGACATAATGTTTTGAGATAAAATTTCTTTGCCTTCATATGTAGCTAATATGTGCCCACTAAAGACAGTACTACTGATTTTATATCATCACATACTTTAGGAGACAGATCTATCTATCTATCTATCTATCTATCTATCTATCTATCTATCCATCCATCCATCCATCCATCTATCTATCTATCTATCTATCTATCTATCTATCTATCTATCTATCTACACTTCTGGAAATATAAATGTATGTGTTTATATTATGTGAATATATATATATATATATATATATATAATTCTGGGAAATAAATCTTGCATTGTCAAGTTATATATTCAAAGTTTACAGTAGGTGTATTATAATGCTGAAAACAGGTTACCTTTATTCATTTATTTACTCTGCAGTTTTGAGACGCAGTTTTGGTCTGATAGTATGTGATTAACTGGTATTGAACTCACAGCAGTTCTTCTATTTTCCTTGTGCTGGTGTTAACGTAATGCAACAGAAAGCCCAGTTATGGTTTCCACTCTTAGCTAAACCCCTCTATGTCAAAAGAGTGAGATTTAACCTTCCTTCTAATCTGCCACTTTTCAGAAGCTGGCAGAAAACCAATACCCCAGGTTTTTTCAGACAAATAATACAAATCCAGCTACACTGTAAGTTTCTTATTAACATTCATTCATTTACCAATAATGGCATAGAAAGATTGAGGAGAAAACTCATAATCTTTGAGTTTGCTTCACACCATGAGCTAGCTGTCTTGAATTTAGGCAATGTTAATCTTTTAAAAGGGAGCTTCATGTAACCTGTTTATTCTTGGTATTAAATGGAAAAATTTATTTATTTTAGGAACAAATCTGCTTTCTACCCAAAAGAACCTTTCTTACGGGCTTCTTGTTTTTACCAGAAATATATAGGGTGCTTATAAACATCATTTCTTATTCAAAAATATACCTATTTATTCTTAATGCCAAAGGGAGTATTGCCTAGTTATCCTCTGATCCAAGGAGGTTCCAAATTAGAGAGCGGGGTTGAAGGAGCAGAAGAAAGAAGGGAAGATGAGTGGAACACAAACTGTCTTTATAATTCCATTGTGTTATATTGCTTACTACTGCTGTGCATTTACCCAAGTACAGGCACATGAACATTCTCAACTGCAAAGAATTTAGAAGATACTCATTATTTCAGATGTTCATATCCATGGCTAAAAATCTTGCCTTTATTGTCACATAAAAATGAATAATTGGTTCCCTCATGCACGGTGACACATGATACTTTACAAAAGGAAGCCCTGATACAAAAAGTAACACAGGACACCAAAAAGCATAAATTGTCATCAGGAAGTATTTTGAATTTCATAATACTAATCTAGGCCAATTTTCGATTTCTCTGCATCTAGGAAAGCCACGCTTCTCTATGCTTGGTGTCCCTTTTACCTCCTATGTAGGTAGGTAATTCTATTATGCCTTAACCATAAAATCAATTGCTTTTTCACACCAAGAAATCTTCCCAAATTGCACATTTTCTTGGGCTTAAAGTGTAACTTTCTTAATAATTTGCATCCTAGGTACAGTTCCTTATCAGCTTTCATAGTTAAATAAAAGCTATGTGATTCTAATATAATTTTCAAGCTATTTCAAGGTTTGGCCCAAATAGATTGAAATCATTGGCATAAAATGTATTGTTATCAAAAAGCCTTCAGATACCCAGCTTTGTAGGTGCACTTAGAGATAAGTTGTGGGATAAGGGCTCTTAAGCTCACTAGATCTAGTTTGCCCCCTTGCTTTTTAGTACATGCAAAACCCTTTAACCTGATCCAAAGTCCATCTGTAGACGCCACGGAAGAATGCTCTTGCTTGATCTCTGCAGTGACCTCCCTCATGTGAACTGCTTATTTCGGGAATACTCCCTAAACTCCCAGACAGGTGGATGGCTGGTTTTATTCCTGCTTACTAAGAAATCTTGATGCAGGTTGCAAAGTCAGCCTTAGATTTGCTTTGTCTCCCACACAGGACTGAAGGACACGTTGCCTGCTAAAGGCTCACAGAGCTCTTGTAACTTTACTTCTTAGGGTGTGCTCATTTTATACCTGATATTTTTAACATAAAAAAACAGCTAAAGTATATTTATCACAATATGTTATTATAAGATTATATCATGGATTCAGTATTATATTGCACATGATCTGTCTGAACACATCAGTTTTAAATACTAAGGAAATTTCTTTTATTTTAGCACAAAAATAGTAGAATAAATAATCTAAATTTAAGATGACTGGTCATTGATATTAATGATTTCTAATTGGGATAAGTGTAAACATAAAGGATATAACACCTAACTTATGATAATATGTAAGTGGTGTGGGAAAGCAAGAGAAAACCTTCCATTTGTAGATGGAAGTAAATGCCCCAAAGTTGTCAGAGGTGAAATAATTCCTTGATAGGATTCTGATGTGAAAGGTTCTATTGTAATGGTTATATTTCTAAGACATGAAAATCACCTAGACATTAAGAGAGGCATCAAACTACAGAACATTTTAGGCTGTTAAAACACTTTTTAGATATAAGACAAGATTCTCAAAGCTACATTGTTTTGATTTAAAAGGGAAAGATGATTGCAAGTATAATATAAAAGCATTCCAAATAGCTTTATATCAAAGTGCAATTGAATGAATGTACAGAAAAAAATGTAAACAATTCCATTTAAAAATTAGTTGCTGGAACCTTGCTCCAGAAGGCTTTTGAGGACTTTAATGGATCTGTGGAGTAGGCGCCAAGAAGCTGTGACAACCTGTTGTTGTTCAATCAAGTGTCCCCAGATACCTTGAGTCATCTTTATTTGCACAGTGCCAAAGGTGCGCATGAATAAATTTACAGTCAGATTTTACATGCCAAGTTCCTAAAAAGGGTCACAATAATTACTATTTTGTTCCCTGGCTCTTTCTTTATCTTTCCATCTCCCAGCGTTCCCACCAGTAGCAATTGGCTTTCTGATCTATATCTCTTTCATCAGAAGCATACAAAGATTTGCAAGAGACAAAGGTACTTTTCTAACTAGGCATGCCTACAGGTAGAACAATGTCCCCAGGTAGCAGTACATGCAGCTGCAGCATGATGTGAAGTAAGAGACAGTTTTGTCTTTTGTGGTTAAGATTTATAGCTGGTAGGGTCTTGGTTCTTACAGTCAACTCTCCAGCCAAAGCTGAACTAATCCAGTCTACATTTCGTACTAACCCATGCCCTCTGGGGGCATACTAAGTTTTTCCATTCATCCTATAAGCAAGATAACTTGAAAACTTACACCTAATACTTAGAATTGATTGTCCCCTGTCTTATGTCTATCTACCTCATGCTCTTGGGGTATTGGCATACCTATTAAGTGTTAGGAAACTGTGGGTTTCTGTGATTCTACTTCATTCCTTGTTTCTTGAATGTTCCCATTAACTCTTGATACCATTTAATTATCATCATTCCTTTAAAACTCTTATGGTTAAAATCACTATTTCCAGAATAATTACACAAATATTTAATATCAAATTTCATGACCTCCTGTAACTGACTCATGCCAGCACTGTGACCAGTGAAAGCAGGAGAATACATAGCACACAAACTCCTGGGTTGATGCCCAGAATGATATGGTGAATTGTCCACAGGTTCTTGCCAAGTGGGTCAGGATCTCCAGGTGCCTGGCAAGAAGGAGAACTGCTCATGCTATTCTTAGGCATTGCCCCCCCCTCCAAATTGCATTTCTCATGCCAATTAACATCTAACATTAATATCTGACATGAATGACAGTACTGGACTAAATTGAAATTCCTAAAGATATTATAAACCGGGGATTAACACTAAATTACGTAATGAATGCATTTGAAATCAGGTGAAAAAGAAATTGAATATACATTTAATTCATAATATGTTCAAAACTGTGACTGGACTCTCTCTATATATATTATTACTAGGACTGGAGAATATTTTCTATTAACACATCTAAATTAATATGTTTAAAAATAAACTCATAAGGAAGAATAGCTCTGATACAAGGTAATTATCAAAACAATGTTAAATAAACTAAGCAGTTATTCAAACATTAAAGCCTTTGTACTAAATTGCACATAAATAATTATATCAAGTGAATTAGGATATTTTAACAAACAGAACACTGAATGAAAAGGACTACAAAAGGAATTCCTCATGATACATAATAATCAAAACACAAAATGTGCAAAATAAAAAACAGATATCAAAATCTTCAAAGGAAAACAAAACTATTAAGTAACATATAAAGACAGACTTATCAGAAAGCCATATAGCGATTACAGTGATAGAAACTCTAAGAAAAATATTAAATATCATTGATATAAAGGCAGGTACAGGCTTTTATTATTATTTTAGTGTATGTTTCTCTTCTCCCAAAGCTTATAGTATAAATAAAAGTCGGATATACTATATATAGTATAGTAAAAGGCAAATAGAATATCATAGACAATTAGTAAGATTGTGATTATATAAAAATACATAATGTAATATACACTTTAGTTCTGTTCACTTAATATATGAACTACCATCTAACATGTAAGATAGCCAAAACATAAACCAAAGTGAATAAACTGAATTGTCTCTGATATCAGTGTATACCATTATACACTTACAGAGTGATTATATTTAAAATAAGCATAGTGCCAAATTCTCAAGAAAATATTGGAAGATTCCACATCTTATTTATACTGAAGTGTAAATATTTACTTACATGTTAAAATTTAAGGTTACTTTTGGGTTGTGTTTTTGTTTGAAATTTTACATTTATACTACATACAAGTGAAATAACATCCAAAAGAACCAATTGAGGGAAAATATGAAATAAAACGACTTCCTCTGAAGCAAAATTAAGTACTTAATATAATATTTTAGTATATTTCTACATGTGCATATGTAACTTAAAATCACATTTTATGCCTAAAATTTTCTTCTTCTTCTTTTTTTTTTTTTGATTTTTGAGACAGGGTGTGTATATTTACCTTAAAATCACTTTTTATGCTTAATATTTTCTTTTCTTTTTTTTGTTTTTTTTTTGAGACAGTGTTTCTCTGTGCCCTAAATTTTTTTAATGTCAGCAAGAATATTATTTATTCCTAAAATAACCCTGCATGAAGTAGCCTAAAAGTCATGATAATACAAGAATATGAATGCATTTTCTGAAATCTGTTAAAATGTAAACAGCTAACAAATATATTAAAGCTAAAAATATTGTCTTCAGATTTTAAGGAAGACCATGAAATAGTTTCCACAATTGTTTCAGTTTAAATAACTATCTGTAAAATATATCTTCATAAGACCTCTATAGAGAAGGGGAGATATTTCATTCTCATTGTAGCAAAGAAATAAGGATTACAAGGGTATAAAGATGTACATTTTCTGTGTCATTCCTCCCCTCTTATAAATACAGAAAACATAGCATGAAAAAGATACATCAGTGCTGGAAGAAGGCAGCAAGGACACAGCTTTATCTCATATCATTTTCTGACATGCACAAGGAATTTTGGGCAATGCAGTATTTCCCAATATCCCAGCTCTAGCATGGAGATATGGCATGGGTCCCCAGTTTTGCTTCTCTGTCAGGTTAGATAACAAAGTTCTGGCCATCAGGATGCCTGCAGTTTGCAGTCTTGTCCTACCACCAGGCAAATCGCAGAAATTAGAAATTAACACAAACACATATGACTGGAAAGTGAATTCAAAGTTCCATTTCTAATCAAGGAACTATTTGCAATTGATTTCTGCTAACAAAAAGAAAATTAGATTTTTCCATGGTGTGACACTGTGTATATCAAAGATATTCCATGACTTGAACTAATTGTCCAACATTAAATGAATTTTTGGTTTGTTTATTGTCATCTTGTGAGATCTTTAGTTATTTCGTGTGTGTGTATGTGTGTGTCTTTGGTTTTCTGTTTTTATTTAGTGTTTCACTGTCGTGTTGTTCTTGTTTTTGGAGAGAGAGCCCTATCATAATGGGGACAGAGGTAGGGAAGTAGTAAGATGAGTTGAGGAAAAGGAAAACATGACGAAACTATATTGAATAAATAATTTAATAAAAATTCTATTAATTTTAAGAATTGCTAATTTAGGGGTGATAGAAAGACTGGTTGAAATGTGGACAGACTGATGTAATCATACAGGAAAAGTACAATTAACAACAAATCTTTATTAACTATTTTACTCAAAGTTTAGAAATATCCTCATAACATAAACTTAATATTCCTTGTATATGCAATTAATATTGAGAAAATTTTAAATTATTTTGTATGGTAAATATACATGGCTTTATTTCAAAATAATTCTTAAATACTAACAGTTACTTTTTAGCCTCTTAAAAATTACAGAAAAATTTACTCACTTGCCATTCAGTGCTGCTACTCCAACAGTGCTCCGAGCAATTGACATACTGGCTACATAGGTCCACTGTTGACTCTGCGGATCCCACCTCTCCACCGTGTTTAGATAGCTCCAGCCATCATGACCTCCCACCGCATAAATAGGACCTTCAAGCACAGTTACTCCTAAAATATTAGAGAGAAAAATGAACAATGTGTTTGTAGTTTCCAGTATCACATTGTACAGTGAAAGGTATTGTGAAATAATGTTTTTTGGGGGGTGGGGAGGACTTTGTAGTTGTGTAGATCACAGAATGTGAAATTTGATTTTAATTGTGTATATCCTTTACCAGTTTGATATCAAGATAAAGTTGTCTTTATGAATGAGTTGGGTGACTATTCTACCTTTAATTTGTGAAAGCGTTTTGATTTTGAGATTTTCATGAAATTTAGTACCTTTGCTATCTTGTTTCTTTTGAATGATGAAATTTCGTACATGAGCAAATGATGAAAATTTCAGTATCTCTAGCATATAGTGTCAAATAGATATTGCTTGCCATACTGTTCCCCCATTACAGGATATGTCGATCCTTTGTGAGACTCATGAAAATGTCAAATCTCAGTATCAGCCTCTGAGACTCTGTTATTTAAGGGATTCTGCAGGACATGGTTGCCAGATTGGATTCTTGCCACTTTGACCTAGCATATGAGTGCATGGAAGAAGTAGAAGGAAATGCTTCTTTCGCTTCCAGTTAACAGTTTATCTGATTTAAATTATGAATTCTGTAACAACCAATTATATATAATTTAGCAACTTAAGTATTTAATGTACTATTGTTGGTGAGTATGGTCAAAGACTCCTAATTCAAATTCAGTTTTCATCAAACCATTAGATAAATGACCAGAACAGAAATGTAGTTAGGGAATATTAGGCTCATAGTTATATCAATGTTAATCTGTAGTTACAAAATGCTTTATCCTAGCTTTTCCTCATTCCTCCTTCCAATATTATAACCACTAAAGTTACATGGTTTATCATTTGATGCATTACCCTTGCAAATGATCCCCATCAACTCATCTGATGAAATTTTGCCTTCTACTCATATCTGAGCTGGTTGCAGAACTTTTCCCCATTAATTAAGTAACATTTCTATTTTGTTTTTATCCTTGACATTGCAATACTTCACTTACTGAAATTTTGTTAAAATGAATAATAGACATACTAAGAATAGCTATACAATATTCAGATAATTTATGTACTAGTATAATACATGTCTCTTTTATAATCATTATATACTAATATAATATATTACTGCTGTGATGGATATAAATGAATAGATATATATTTTGTTTTATGTAATTTTAGAACTTTATTGTATTTCTGTTCATTTTAAAAGCAATTTAAATGTGGGGCTGCAGAATAGGATCATTACATTATGCACTTATTAAAATTAATTCAACAAACTGTCTTGTATGACTAATAAGTACAGTCTTGATTACGTGTTTAGTTTTCCAAAATTACTAAATTAAATAAAAAATTGAGGAAATTACTATTTGTTTGAACCAAATGTAAATAAAGCAGGTTGGTAGAAGAAAGATATTAATTTTGAAGGCTGATCACATAGATTTTGTTCAACCATTTACTATCTTTAAGATTTTTTGTAAGTATTTTAATTCCTTGTTGTTCATGCTATTAGTGTTTATTTAGAAGATGCTTTCTTTGCATTGTTTTCAAAAATAATATTTATTTGGTTTTTAATCCTAATAAATGTAACAAATATTTCTTGTCTGCTTTAAACAATTTAAAAATATTTTTATGTATTCTTTGAGAAATTCATTTATGTGTACAATAAGTTCTTATCAAATTTGAAAGTGTACTTCTAACTTTTGATGACAAAGTATAACAAGCTTTGAGGATTGTTATATAAAATATGAAAAATTAAAAATAATACTATAAACACATTTATAGCTGATGCTTATTTTGAAGTTTTTTCCACAAAATCCAATACCATAAAGATATCCTAAATGCAATCCCCCTTTACTTTGTGTCTAAATTCGAATTCTGTGCTTTTGTGAGATAAACAGAGTTAGAAATTTCAAAGAACTGCAATGAAGGTACTTTAAACTTTTAGGATTGATGAAGAACTTTGGTGTTGCATTTCTTCTGGTGGTCCTGATAAATTTCTGGCAGAAATATTAGTGTCTAGAGTTAAAACAGAATGTTAAAACTTATTGAAACAAACACACAGGTCACCAAGGGGAACTTTGTATTTACTTCAAGCGACTATATTTATTTGGCTGTTTCCTCAAAGTCAGAAAACAAAACGAAACAAACAAATAAACAGAAACTTGCTTTCACATTTTCTGTCTCCTCAAGTTTAAACTCCAGAGTAGAGATATACAAGCAGAGTACTTGGCAGTGTACTTCTGCAATTAAAATATTTGACTGATTGGTTATATAAAACCTCACATGATTTAAACAAAAAAAATGTTCAATTTTGAGATACAGAAAATAACTGCTTAACAAGTAATCAAGCAGAATCAAATATTTAGATGAAATTGGGGAGAGCTCATTAGTTTTTTAAGGTTAAAATTAATGTAACTCAGAATAAGATGATGTATTTATTGTAATTACATTACAATGCTTGATCAGATAATTGAAGTGTCATGATATGTTTGGCAGATGTAGAATGTTAAGATAAAAACTAATCAAAATTAATAGAAAGGAATTTGGCATTATAAACTCAAGAATTCAGTAAGAATAGGAGAAAATATATTCATATAAATACAAAGTAAAAGGCCTGAATTTGTGAATGCATATGTTGAAGACATAATTTCTGCAATATCACTTTAACACCATTGACAGGTAACTAAGGTTACACGAGTTCTGAAGTATCAGATTCTCATAGCATCATCATGAGAGGAAATAAAGCAGTTCATTATCAACCCAAGGGGAGTATATTCTAGAAGGTATCTGACACTAAATCATAAAGAGGGGCATCCTGAAGAGAATAATCATTTGGATTATTTTTCCCAACTTTCTGGTCTGTGAAAATAAGTAGCTGCATTTTAATTCAAAGTAGTTATTGCATCTTATTATAGCAGCCTGAAATGACCACTGCACAGGAAAATGCTCTTTATCAAAACTGAATGACATCAACTCACTTAAAAAAGATATCCTTACAAAATTGATGTCAATTATAAAATTTCAGGAAATCAAATAGTATAGAATAATTGAAAACAGAGGCAAATATCTAATGTTAGAACCTAATTATGAGCACAATAGCTCACAGCTTTCTAACAAGGTGCTTTACAGAACACAAGCTCTCAATGGCAATTACGAGGCATTTAAGAAAAGCAGGATCGTGTGAGTGTGAGGAAATTATACACTGAATCACAGTGATCTGATACTGAATTTGGCATGATGTGAAAGAGATTCAATAAATAAAATCACTAAAAAGAAGATGCAATATGCTATATTTGGTAGTGTGTTTTGTATATTCATATGTGTATAAAGAGATAGTGGTTGTTTTATTTATAAAGATGAAATATTATTCTCCAAAATTAAATATATATAATATAATTATATATAATACACATTATAATTATATATAATAAATATAATATAATAATTTTATAATATATAAATAAATATATAATATATAATATTACATATATAATTCCATATAGTCATCCATATATGAACACTCAGGTTGGGTTTATTAACAGAGAAAATTTTGCTGTAAAGGTTCTGGAAAATTTACTTTCATGTTAAAGATTCCCTAAAACTGATTAATTAGAACTTCTGGTTGTGGAGAGCAGAAATGTTGTAGACCAATAATGAGGTTGTCTTGGGCTAGCTTGAGTTTACATATTAGCATTCATTGCCCACTTGATTCAACTTTCAGGTAAAACTTAAGAAATATATTAATTTAGACTTCTAGCTTCCACCATCCCAAAAGTTATATCAGATAACATTTATAATTTATTGCAGAGACCTCTTTGCCTTGCTATATATAACCTGATGGAAAATTTTCTTAAAAACCAAAATTTTTGACAACTTACTATCATTCCATTTCTATTAAACTAAATAGATCTCTTCTTCCTATCAAGAATATTTACTGTCCATAAATTAGTCTAAAATACCAATTTCTTTTACAAATTTAAGACTTATTGACATGAAGTCAGATAACCAAAGACAAGCTTTACGCTTTCAGAAGACTGAGAACAAAATAATCCCCAATCTGGGCCACCGTATATTCATTAGCAAAATCTATCAAGAGAAAATATTAAAAATAAAATGATAAGAAAAAGGAGAGTGCAAAAATATGAAAAGACTGGCTATTTGCCCTGCTAAACTGGCAACAGCCATTAAATAAAAGGAATGAAAGTGCATTAGAGACAGAGGGCAGTGATTGAATGTGTTTTTCTGCTTGGTTGCTGGGTCTCAAATTCTAGGAATTCCTTTTGTGTGTGTGTGGGTGGGTGGGTGTGTCCCTGGTGAGTATTCCTAAATAAAGTCAGAAATTTCGGAAGTAAGAAATCACTGTCCATGGATAAAGTTGGAAGTGTTACTGCCATTCCTACTATGATCCTGTACCTGTATTCCTCACTGCTGTGACTCCTGGACTGGCTCTAGAAATGTGTCTTTGAACATATAAAGCTTTGACTCAAAGTCTTATTCACTTTCAACAGGCGTTCTTCTTGGAAGATTCATCTCTTATTGTGTTCCAATTGATTATTTTCCTGTCTCTAAGAAAGCCAGCTACGAAACAGCCAGGGCTCTATGTTAGAATGTTCTGAAAGTGTGTTTCCTTATCTATTTCCATTTTGTCCATCATTTCATCCTCTCTTCCCTCTCTTTCCTTTTCTCCTCTCCCTTTCCTGTCTTTCTTTTTTATAAGAGGGGTGGGAGGGCTTGTTTTGCTAGTTTTGATTTTTCGAAACTGGTTTCCTCTGTGTAAGGTCCCTGACTATTTTTGTACACCAGTTTTGTAGACCAGGATGACCTTGAACGAACTGACAGAGATTCCTCGCCCCCCCCCCAGTCTGTCTTCAGAATGTTGTAATTTTAAGCCTCTACTACCTTGCCTAATCTTCTTTTGTTTTTTAAAATGACCTTAGTGGTTGTTGCTGAAAGGTCACAGGTTTCCCAAGAATCTCAGTGAAATGCCTAGCTCTTGTTTTCTGCACTTTGTAAGCTCCTCACTGGAAGAGGATAGCCCACCCACTTTCCTATGTCACTATTAAAAGTTGAGCCTCTGGATGGTCTTTTGTTTACTTTGAAAAGCTCTGATTTTGCTGTCGATACAAGAGATTTTCAGCATTTATGACCTCTTAAGATATTGTCATACAACTTTCCCCAGTTTATTCCCTTGAAATTCTAGGAGCTGCTGCCTAGGTGTTATCTGACATTTTTCTCTCTCAGGTGTGGGTTTTTTAAAGTTATGTATCCTATTACCCAATACGCATGCAGAACTAAGTGTCGTCTTAACATAATAAAAGTACAATCACAGTTCAGAAAGTAGAAAGCTATATTCAGAGGCAGAGACCGGCATTGGAACATGCACTGAACTCCCAAAGTTCAATTGAAGAGTGGGAGGAATGAGAATATGAGCAAAGAGGTCAAGAGCACGATGTGGACACCCACTGAAACAGTCTATGTGAGCTAAGGGGGGATCACCAACTCTAGCCAGACAGGGAAGGAACAAGCATAAGATAAAACTAGTCCCTCTAAATGTGGTTGACAGTTGCATGACTGGGGAAAACTGAGGGGCCACTGGCAGTGGCACCAGGATTTATCCCTCCTGCTTGTACTGGTTTTTTGGGAACATATTCTCTTTGGATGGATACCTTGCTCAGCCTAGATATAGTAGGGAGGGCCTTGGACCTTTCCTAAAGCAATGTGCCTTACTCTGAGGAGTGGATGGTGGTTGGGACGGGGGTGGGGGTAAGTGGAGGGAATGAATGGGAGGAGATGAGAGAGTAGGAACTTGGCTTGGGTATGTATAATGAAAGCAGATAGGTTAATTTCTTTTTAAAAAATTAAAAAAATAAAAAGAAAAATATCTCAAAGAAAATAATAAATAAATAAATTTCAAAAACAAGAAGTCTTATCTCCACCTGAGTCTAATGCCTTAACTCCGCATAGCAGTTTGTGCTCTCTGGTGCAGGTGTGGATGCTGGGCTGTTCTCTCTGCATAAGCAATCCTCTAACACAGTTCAACTTTTAGGACTGCTTTATTCAATAGAAACAAAGGAAGGCAGAATCCTTGTTTATTGTCCATCTACGTTTTCTAACGTTAGCAGTAATTTCGTATTGTCTTCAGACTTCACTTCAAGCGATAAGAACCAACTGGCACAATTTATTTTTAATGAGCTACTCCGTTTTATCTCTGCATCTTAAATATTTCAAGAAGCGTGCTGACAGGCAATTATTCCATTTAATAATGCCTAGATGTGAAGGCCGAGATTACACTTCTCAACAGGGGAATCTTGTCTGTCATTCCAAGCTTCGCAATGTCAAGGCACCAAGTGATCCTCATTTCCTCATTAGCACACATTCACTTAAGTTGACACTAGTCAAAAGTATCTCAGAGAGTTGAGGAAGGAAAATAGTTTATTTTTTAAAGGAAAGGCAAGCAGTGGAGAGAGATGAGTACTTATAAATTTTCTTAAATAAGTTTGCATGAATTCTTTTTAATGATAATGCTATTGCAACATGTGACCTTTAGTCCTTTCCTGAATGACAAAATTAGAGTTATTTGTGAGTTAAAATATAGAACACAATTTCATGACAACAAATAAACTTAGCAAATTTTGTGATCTATAACACTTTAATAGTGCAATATTTATAAATAAATCACTAAATTATAAAGATGCATTAATTTAAGATCATCAGACTTTCACATTTTGTTTTAAGATATTCAAAACCACTGACTAGGAGAATTCACAGTACACATTAAGTTGCCATAATTAAAAAAAAAAAGAAGTAAAGAAAAACTTAAAGGATTTGCTCCTTTTATCCCCACCATACCAGGGCATTTGTGTTTAAGTGAAATAAATAATTAACACAGTTTATCTCTTTCTTTTCTATTCGTTTCTTTTTTGTTTTTGTTTTGATTTGTTTTTCTAGACATGGACTTTCTGTGTAGCCCTAGCTGTTCTGGAACTTACTCTGTAGACTGGCTGGCCTTACCTCTCCTAAACTCCCTGGGAACAGGGAATAGAATAGATTTCCTGTGTGAACTTGGAATGGTTGGGGATGAAAACAGGAGGGTTTGGGTGTCAGGAGGGTGGACAGGAAGAGTACTGGAAGAGATGATTTAAAAAAGGGTCATGGAGTGAAGTATAAAGCTAGTTTAATGGAAACTCCCAGGAACTGAAAAGAGTGACCCTTGCTAAGACTTCTAGCAGGAGGAGATATTATCCAGAACCAGTCATCCATCCTGTAACCAGCTAAATTTCTAGGCAGGAGATCTGGACATCAACCCAGCCATATAAACTTTGACCTACAATTTGTGCTGCCACAAGACATACTGGAATTTCTTGCAGAAGTTGTGTTAGTTGTCAAGCAATGACTGGTCCTGTCTGATACCCATGCCTCGAGAGTGAGTTCACCTATGGAAATGCTTGGAGCAACATGACCTAGAGACTGAAGAGCCCTGAGACCTAGAACAAGACTGATTAAAAAAAATCAGTGTAATGATGCCTAATGATATTCTGCTATACTCATAGGATAGTGCCTCGACCAGCTGTCATCAGAGGTTTCATCTAGCAGCAGATCGAAACATACAGAGACCGATAGTCAAAATTAGGCCAAGCATGAGGAATCCTGCAGAAGAAGGGAGGAGGGGTTATAGGAACCATAGCGGTCAAAGACCTCAGAGAAGACACTAAACTGGGCTCAAAAGGACTCACAGAAACTTAATGGAGAGCAAGTGAGTCTACATTGAACTTCCCTAGGCCCTCTGTATATATTTGAGAGATGTCTTTGACTCTTTATTCTGGTTTTAGAACACTAATCCTCATACTGGATGTGCCTAGTTTTACTGTAATTTGATATGCCATATTTGACTGAGAGACCTATCCTTTTCTGAAGAGAAACTGAGGATGAAAGGGGACATAGTGGTCGGCTGGGAGGTGCTGATAGAGGGGAAACTGTGGCCAGCACATAAATAATAATATTAATAATAAACAAATTATTCAAAATTAAATATAAATGGCAGCTATGGAAGTATGTCAGGGGCAGAATGATTAATTACTACAGGAGGTAACTTGCTAATTATTAGTGATAAAAAAGAAAATAAATAAACATTAAAAAATTAGATAAATTGAAGAAAATTCTTTTTCATCTTGGATATGTGCTTTCTTGCAGATTGCCCACAATTTTTTCAGTGTGACTGGGTGAAAGTCATGCAAATTAAAAATATCCCTTAAATTTATTCTAAATGTCTGAAAGTAAATGACATAAATGGTATTACTTGGACCAGAACCCAAGAAGTTCTTTCAGTTTTTCAAGATATTGCAATCACAGGAGCAGATAAATTTTGCAAAGATTTCTGAGCATTCTTGTAAGAATGGATGAATTTCTCCTTCTCTGAGCTTCAGTTTCTTGCTTTTAAAGCTGTGGTAATAATAATACCTCAAGAGGGCTGTTGTGAAGATTAAAACAGAAATAGTGTTTAATGTGATAGTGCCAGTTTTTGACATTCAATTGTCAGTGTTAATGTAAGTTTTAATGTAATGTGATTTCAGATAATGACACTCAAAATAATATCAAGTTCAAAAATGTCCTTGAAAGAACAAATAGCCGGGTGATGGTGGCGCATGCCTTTAATCCCGGCACTCGGGAGGCAGAGGCAGGTGGATCTCTGTGAGTTCGAGACCAGCCTGGTCTATAAGAGCTAGTTCCAGGACAGGCTCCAAAGCCACAGAGAAACCCTGTCTCGAAAAACCAAAAAATAAATAAATAAATAAACAAAAAGAACAAATAATGGTTTGCATTTGTATCAGTCCATTTTCTTCTTTCTCTGTTTATCCTACTGTTAAGTTCCTTATTCTTATTCTTCTTAACTTCTGTCTATAATATTGATGTTGTATACTTATTCTAAAATATGATATATACTTGCTGCTTGAGGATGCTCAGCAATCAACATATTTCCTTTATTGGAATTAGATTTTTTCCCAACCATTACTTTCTGATTAGAGTTTCTCCACCACAATATTCTCCTCCACCACCCTCCATCCCCATTCATCCCTTTTCTGTCTCTCTTTAGAAAACACATATCTAAAGAATAATAATGAAACAAACTAATATAAAAATAAAAAAAATAGAACAGAAAAATGAAAACAAGGGGAAGAGAATGAGACAAATCAAAAGCACAAGAAACATCTATAGACAGAAAAACATATACTCATACCCCCAGGAATCCTTTAAAAGTACAAAACTGAATGGTTTTGGAGAACAAATTGGTCACTTCATGAATCAATAATGTAAAATTTGAAATATAGAAGTTAATGACAATGAAAATAGAGAATACTAAAAAGCACAGGACACAACAGAAACATGATTTTGAAGAATGTTCATACTGCTAATTGCCTTTCCCAAAATTTCAGTGATCTTAAATAACAAAGTTAAAAATCTTTAAGACTCAACAAAAACAACAACAAAAAAGCCAAATCCCAAAGTAGCAGATTAAAAAAAAATAGCAATTAAGATTAGGGAAGAAATTAATGAAGTCAAACATGAAGAATAAAATAGCACAAAGAATTAATGAATCCAATGATAGGTTTTTAAAAAATAAAAAAGACTGACAAACTTTTAGAAACATTAATCAAATGAAAGAAAACATTCAAGCTAATAAAATTAAAGACATTAAAGAGACATAGCAATGAAGTTCACACAGCAATAAGAATGCACCTTACATGCATGTTCTATTATTCTGCATAATCAAAATCACATTGAAGGACTTTGAGAGGCATATAACCCACCAAAAACAATCAAAATATCATTCGAGAGACAGAGGCAGGTGAACCTCTGAGTTCAATGCCAACTTGGTCTACAGTCCAAGGTGTTCCAGAAAAGTCACGGGTACCCAGAAAAATGCTCCCTTAAGAAGAAACAAAACTAAAAACAAACCGCAAACCAACTATCTAAAACTACCTCAAACAAAATGAAACTAAAACAGACAAGTCTAATGCACCTGTAGTGAAAAGATTTTAAAAGGGGACTGAAGCATAAAAACTTCTTTCTACTCAAAACTCCGGGCATTAGATGGGTGCATGGTAGAAAGTCACTAAATCTTCAAAGAACAATTATGGTTTATAGTTAGTAATTGTATGGGTTTTGTGAGTGTGGGAATGAGTAGGTTTCTGATTCTTGTGCCTTCTCTTGGGTTATTTTCTAGTCTGTTGATATGTTTTGGCTCATGTTGATGTGATAATTTTATTATTATCATTATTATTATCATTATCATCACCATCATCATCACAGGGTTATTTCAAGTATTTTCCTGGGATTCTGTTTCTGTTAAAATTCATTTCTTATTAACAAATTAACTAACTAATTTTCCCCAGCCTGATGACAGTTTTCCCTTCATTTTCTCCTCCCAGTTCCTTCCTGGTCCACCTCTTCTCTCTTTTCAGAAAAGTACAGCTTCTAATGTATATCATCCAGCCATGGTATATCAAGTTGCAGTAAGATGAGGACTATCCTCTTCTCTTAAGGATGGACAAGACAACTCATCAGGAGGAAAGACTCCCCAAAACAGGTAACAGAGTCATAGACAGCACCTGATCCCTCTGATAAGAGTCCTACAAGAAGATCAAGCCAAAAACTAACAAATACAGTGGACCCATGTCAGTCCCAGGTAAGTTTTCTGGTTGGCAATTCAGTGTCTCTGAAACCCAATAAACCCAGGTTCACGATTCTGTGGGTTTATTCTGCTATAATTATAAATCATTTCTTATCCCAATTGTCACCAGACAGGCTTTACCCAGCAACTGATAAAAACATTTGCAGAGACCCACAGATAAGCATTAGGTGTACCTCTGCAAATTTGTGAAAGATGGGGAGGAAGGATTACGAGAGCCAGAGGGATTAAGGACATCACACAAAACCCCACAAAGTCTTTCATTATTTTTAATATTGCTATATTATTTTTAAAAATAATGAATTAGTGAATGGAAAACTAGCCCTGGGGGTAAATGTTGACAACTGAACTGTCACATATTCCTATTGGGAGAGGGAAAATCAGTTTTCTTCAATAGAATGACACTGGGTATATTAACCATTCCAGAACAGGCTTCACATTCAGGAGTAGTTGAACAATATATAATGGACATTGTTCTTGTACACTGGGAAGATTTGTCACTCATTTTGGTTTAATAAAATGATGATTGGCCAGTAGTCAGGCAGAAAGTATAGGCAGGACAACCATACTAGGATAATTCTGGAAAGAGGAAAGGCAAAATGTCAGTCACCAGCCAGACATAGAGGAAGCAAGATGAGAATGCTTTACTTAGAAAAGGTACCAGCCACATAGCTAAACACAGACAAAACTTAGGGCACATTTAAGACATAGAAGCTAATTAGTAATAAACATAAGCAACAGGACAAACATTTATAATTAACAGAAGCCTATGTGTATTTATTTGGGACTGAAAAATTTTGTGAGACCAGGCCTAAAAATGGTGCCTAACATTTGACAACTATATCCATATAAAGCCTAAGAGAGCTTGTAAGCAATGCTATTCTTTAAGTAAAAGAGACACAAAAAGAACAAATGTATATTCAAGTAATTGTAGAAACAGAGATTATACTAAATAAGGTGCTCTTTTAAATATAATGAAAACTGAAAGACTAGAATGAGATTTTTCTATCCCAGTAAGCTTTAGTAGAGACAAACACAGGTTTATTGCTTTTCTGATGTATTCCTCAATGTATTCATTACTAGCTCTATTTTGTGTTGTCTAAAACCTATGGAAAGCATGGGCAATAAACCTTACTTTTAGTCATATTTCTCCTAATATAAACACACATAAATATACAAGAAAATTATGTGCTCAACAGTATTTTCAATGATTATTATTATAAATCTGTTTTCTCCAAGTACTACTCAGTTTTGTTTCCATAATCTAGGGACATTTACAGATCTTATTGCCATCCATCTCAGCATGTTCCCACCTCTGTTTTAAGTAGACAACTTCAGATTGTTCTAGTAATTTAGCTGCAGCTTAGTGTAATAGTTCAGGCATGGAATCAGAATATGCTCAAGCAAGAAATACAATTCAAGATAAAGTTGGTCCATCGAAGTCTTGTAAGTGGAAGAGAGTCACATGCTAGCTTTTACAAAGAAATCTTCTTATTACATCTTTTATCAGGTGGTCAGGACTCCTGTGAATACACAGCAGATGACAGTGGAAGATCTTCTTATCCTACCAGTAGAATCACTAAAATATTTGATAGACTCACAAGAAGCTAGTTTCCCAATCTTTTTACTCATCTGTCTGTCCCCTCCCTCTTTTATTTATGTTTGAGGGGGGTCATCTTTAGTACTTTATATTTCATCTTTTTCACACCAAATGTATGATGATGAGTTCTTGAAAATGGTATGGACAGCTTAACTATCCTCTGTTTTTTCAGCCTCCTTTTTCCACACCTGAATGTATAGTTGCCAATCTAGGAAAAGTTGAAAATATTGCCTTCAAATAAATATTTTATATAAGGTAAAAATTAATAGCATTTACATTTTATTGAATTTAGTATATTTGCATTTTCAAAAATAATTCCAAAACTTATATCAATAATTATAGGCCTTACCTAGACCATGCCTATGTGTTGCCATTGGTGGTAAGACAGTCCAGGTCTTGGTTTTGGGGTTGTAACATTCAACAGTGTTAAGTGTTTTTAAACCATCTCGACCTCCAATTACAAAGAGCTTGTCATCAATAACAGCCACACCAAACTGAAGCCTCCTGCCATTCATCATTCCTGCCTGGATCCAGAGATTCGTTCTGAGGTCATACTTCTCTATAGTGGTAGCTCCTGATAGAAAATAAAATCAAATAGTCATCAATTCCAATAAATAAAAACATGCTTGTCCAATGCAGTGCAAATTATAATGTGAAAACACACTAGTCATATACATTTTTAAAAAGAAAAGCACCATAAAACAAAGAGAATAATAAATCAATAACTATTTTTTTCTTATTTGTGGACACTAATGATCAAAACAGATACATATATTCAGTGCTGGATTTGTTAAATGGGAACAATGTTGGGGATGACATAGTTTTGTCAGACCTTAAATGTCTCTGTTTTATTATTTGTCCTCTGGTATATTTGAGAATCTCACCTTGAGAAAAAGTGAATGAATGTTCCTCTAAATGATGAAAGTATATGTGCTATCAGTACCACTTCTGAAAGTAATGATATGTTAATTGAATCAACATGACTGGGAAGGGAATAGCTCTCCATTTCTTTTTATATTTGTCTTATGCCTTGAATAAATAAATGAATAATAAAAGCCTACCAAACAAAACAAAAACCATTAGTGCCTATGAGAGTATCAAGGTGCTTGCTGTCTAGTTTGATGACCTGGATATCAAGTGATATCCAGAACTCGTACAGTGGAAGGAAACAAATGAACCCCACAAATTGTCCTTTGACTTTTACATGATAAATGTCGACCCACAAGCATACACCCCACACAGAAAACAAATAAATGTACTTTTAAATACCAATTGTAATATTTTGATAAGTATTCACCATGATACTTAAACTTGATAAAATTATCCAAGAAATACAATTAGAAAGCATTTAGAGAAATAAAAGGTTGTTATAGGTTTAGTACTTATTATAGCTAAATAAAATGGATTTTTGTGTGATATATATATACACATATACATATACAAATTTGAGAGACACAGTAACTCTGGTAAAAGAAAATTTGTAAGGTCTGAGTTGATGTGATTCCTATGACTGGTAGTAGTACATTTTGCTGCTTGATTTACATAAACTATAACTGCTCATAACACATTCACAAATGATTTATGTGATAGAAAACAACTAACAGCTTATAGTGTTGCTTCAGTGTTTGGCCCCATTGTTTAGCCTCACATTCACAAATATTTCATCTTCATAGATCTGCCATGAATTTTATGTATTTCCATTTGTACACTCTATTTTATCTGCAATGTAATAAAGTGATTTTGCTTAGGGAACATATTTCTCTGGGGGATTCATGAACTTCTTAGACTATAACTAGCAATAAATAAAACAAATATGAGCATATTGGCAGAAGTAATTTTGCCAGTTATGTTGTTATGATATAATTTACTCTCAATTTTTCTTCAGAAGTAAGATAATAATGTGTAAAGTTAAATGATGACTTATCTGATAAAAGTAAAATATAAGTATTATAAAACTATTAATTTTATAAGAAATAAACATAATGTTTATGAAATTACTGGATAGTATTTTACCTGTGTGTGTTTTTAAAAATGAATGATTATTTGTAGATTTAGTTGCATTTTGCTCTATTTCACTCCACTATGCATAAATACATTTTTCTCAAGTGAATTGCATCATTGAATAATTTTAAAAATGTCTGACTATTGTCAAGGCTATAGTGCTTGCTTCCTAAAATGGCATTCAGGTTCTATTGCTGAATTCAGCACAACTCATGAAACATAGAGAAATTGATCTGGGTCTACCTAGAGCTTTAACCTACTGATGAGGAGTCTTAATTGGTTAATATTGTGAAGAAACACCATGACCATGTCAACTTTTATAAAGGAAAGCATTTAACTGGGGCTGGCTTAGAATTCAACGGATTAGTCCATTATCACGATGTCAGGGAGCATGGTAGCATACAAGTAGACATAATGTTTGAGAGACAGCAGAGAGTCATACATTTGGATCTACAGGCACCAAGAAGAGAGTTTATACAAACCTGGATCCAATATCATAGCATCTCTGCTATTGTACACTATGATAAGATTGGGCTTGGCTTTAGAATTCTGTCTTGCTAAAATAAATACATGTAACCTGTATGATTTCCTATCAATAGGTTAGCAATTCAACTCTTGATTTGATATTTATTTCATTTTTTTTTTTGGTTTTTCGAGACAGGGTTTCTCTGTGGTTTTGGAGCCTGTCCTGGAACTAGCTCTTGTAGTCCAGGCTGGTCTCGAACTCACAGAGATCCACCTGCCTCTGCCTCCCGAGTGCTGGGATTAAAGGCATGCGCCACCACCGCCCGGCTCATTTCTGATCCCATATATGTATGTGTGTCTTTGTACATGTTTGACTGCTGATGCTTATAGATGCTAGAGGACTGTGATGATATGAAAACCAAAACTGAGTGAACCATGAGAACAGTACACATTATTATTATTATTATATTGTAAAATAAAATATTTGATTTAGAACTTGCTCTCAGTTTTATATGGTAATTCCAATACCATTATGGCAAGAGGCACATTGGCAGACTATTGAAGCAATAGTTGAGAGTATTACATCCTGATCTGTAAGGGAGGAGGCACTTACAGATATTGGGCCTGACATGTGGTTTGGAAACCTCAAAGCTAACTCCAGTGATGAATCTCCTCTAATAAGAATATACATATTCCAACAAGGCCACCCCTCTTCACCAAGCCAAACAGCTCCACTATATAAATGGGAAAAAATAAAGTGACATTTTAAGTTAACAACAATTAATTTTTAATACCAGATGTGTTATTTATCACTTCTATTTTATCCAGGATTGTTACGTGTTACAGCGCAAATGAAAGCAGGCAGATTGTAAAAAATATATACACAGCTTTAATGGGGGAAATTAGACTTACAGATCCAAGGTTCCCGCAGAGCACAGGAAACAAGAAGCGCTGCGCGGGCTTCCACACGCCCAATTTATAAGTAAACGCTTGCCCGAGGCAAGCCCGCCCCAATGGGCTGGCTTAACCCTACATCTCCCCCTTTTGTCTAAATAAGACAGAACTAAACCAAACAAGGATCAGAGGCACGAGTGGCTCCGCCATGTTGGACTGGGCGGAGCAAGCAGGCAGTACCTGTTTTTGACCTAGGAATGTCACAGCTTAGATTCTTAAGCGCTTAACGATTTAAAAGCTCAAAACAAAGTGCTCCTGGATAGTAAAAAAATTACAGATTCACAATAAAACAGATTCAGACAGACCACTAAATGGGTCACAGTGTTGGATGAATGTATGTAGGCTTGAGAGAGAGAAGAAAAAGAATATAGAAAATAAAGTTAATGTTAAAAAAAGGGTAAAGTCTTTAAAGAGACAGAATAAAGTAAACTGATAGAGTAAAAATAAGCCACGTAAAAATGGAAAATTCACAGAGAGTCTGGATTATGTACATTGTGTTTTCTTTAAAATTTTTGACTGTGAAGGAGCTAAGTACAGAGAGACATTTCATTAATAGGGTTGCTAAGCTGAACCTACACATATGTTCTAAAGGTATCTTGATTTCAAAATTTGGGTCTAAAGATATGATGCTTTGGAGAGGGTCTTCTTTTGTTTTCACAGAGGACCAGACCCTGTGGATTTCTTCTATTCCAATATGGTATGATAGACCACATCCTCCTGAAAGATTGCTGTAAACACCCTCAAAAAATTACTTTGCTCAACTGCCAACTGAGATGAACCTAGCACACAGGTTATCCCATAAAAGACCTGAATAACAGTGCACCCATTCAGCAGGAAGCAGTTTGGAGAGAAATAACTGTACCCATATTCCCAAATATTGTTTATAAATGTTCTTTTACATTTAAAGGGGGATATGATATAGATATGAATAATTTGCATTGGTATGGATTTTAAGGTCAATTTTGTTATATGTATTTCTGATATTGATTAAGGTATTATGATTGTGTGGTTCATTTAACATGTAATGTTTATTAGGAAATATAGGTTGTTAATGGATAATCATTGATAAAAGTAAAGCTTGTAGTCATGTGAGTTAGATTTTCTAGATATATAGAGATATACTTCAGTTAGATAGGCATTCTTCATATCTTTCAAAGACTGCAGAATATGGCATTTAAAATATTTTAATAACTTAGGGCTTTTCATGACAATGAGACACGTCTGCTCCTGGAAGCACCAGCTACTTCGAGAGGAAGATGGGGATCGAAGAGGATCCTTATTGAGTTGGATAGTCATTTGGGCAAGAAACTGCTCTTGCCTGGACTGTTGCATAAACTGGACACAGAGTACCCACAGAAAGAGGACTGCTGAACTTGCCTAAAGGTGAGATGGTCTTTTGGGGTTCCTGATTCATGAAAGAGTCTACGAGACATTCTGCAGGACACAGCAGAAAATGACTGAACTGTCTTTGGAATTTCCTGCTTGATGAAAATGTCTGCTGGATACTATGGGCCTGAAGGCTGAAGATGGATGCCCTAACGGTACAAAAGAACTTTGGGTGACTGTCCAGGCAGCGAGATGTCTCTGTCATTTCTAGAGTTTTGGATTTCTTGTTTGCTTAGGTAATATTATATCCTTCTGGAGTCTTTGATGGAGTTGAAGAATGGATAGTTATAGTTTTCCATTATTATGATAAAGATAAAATAGATATAAATATTGTAACTGTGATTCTTGCTTAATAACTGTTTTGCTATATGTAATTTTACTATGTTAAAGTTAAAGCCTTTCTTTTTTGTTTAAACATAAAAAGGGGAAATGATGGAGGAGGGTCATCTTTCTATCTGTTATTTCATTGGTTAAGTAATAAAGAAACTACTTGGCCTCTGATAGGGTAGAATTTAGATAGGAGGAGTAAACAGAACAGAATGCGGGGAGAAAGAAGCAGATTCAGGAGTCGCCATGATTCTCCCACTCCAGACAGACGCAGGTTAAGATCTTCTCTGGTAAGCCACCTCATGGGCTACACAGATTATTAGAAATGGGCTAGTCCAGGTGCGAGAGTTAGCTGAGAAGAGGCTAGATATAATGAGCCAAGCAGTGTTTAAAAGAATACAGTTTCCATGTAATTATTTCGGGGCATAAGCTAGAGCTAGCTGGTGGCCAGGAGCTGGGGCGGCAGGGAAGTGGCCCGCAGCTCCTTACAACACAGGATCAACTGTTAAGGCAAGGAATCAAGCTCATAGAAGAGCACACAGGTCATCCAGACAAAAAACTAAGCAAAGAAATACTAGATTTAACAAATGCTATAAACCAAATTGGCCTAAAAATATCTACAGAACATTTCACCAATAGTCAGAAACAATATAAAGTATCTTGAGGTAAAAAATATTCAAGCAAGTGAAAGAATTTCTTGAAAGAGTTATATGACAAAAACTTCAAGTCCTTGAAGAAAGAAATTGAAGAAAAAAATCAGAAGATGGAAAGATCTACTATGCTCAAGGATTGAGGAAAAAAGGATGATCCAACCAAAAGCAATGTTCAGAGTTGATGCTTCACCATAAGAATTCCAACACAAGTCTTTACAGAATTTGAAAGGGCAATACTCATTTTCATAAAGAAAACAGGAAAAATTCCAAATAACAAAAACTGAACAATAAAAGAACGTCCAGAGATTGCACCATCACTGATTTCAAGTTGGACTACAGAGTTGTAGTATTTTTTTAACTAAAACATGATATCAGCATGAAAATTGTCATATTTGTCAGTGGAATCAAATTTAGGACTCAAGCATAAGTCTACAAACCTATGGTTGCTTGAATTTTGATAAAGAAGCCAAAAATATACAATGGAGGAAAATGAATTTTCAACAAATGGTGCTACCATGTTAATCATTTCTCTAAACAAATATTGAAAGAACAGTCATTAAGATTGACAAAAATCGGAACTAATTAGAATGAAATTCTTCTGTAAGGATAACAACACTGTCAACAGGATAAATGGCAGGTTGCAGAATGGGAAAAGGCATGCATCTTCATCCTTCTTAGTTTGTGTGTTTTGTGGGACTTCTAACGGTTTGAGTAGGAGTATCTCTAACATTTTTGCCTGTTCTTGGAACCCTTTTCCTCCTACTGGGAAGGGGGAATTCAACTTCATATTAGGGGAGGTGCCTAGTTTTATTTCATCCTGTTATTCTGTGTTAAGTTGATATTCTTGGGAGACCTCCTGTTCTTTTCTGAAGGGAAAGGGAAGAGCAGTAGATAGGGAGAAAAAGGAGTGAGGGATGCTTGTCAAAGTAGAGGGAGAAGATTCTATGGTTTGGATGTATTGTATGAGGAGGATTAAATAAAAAACTGCAAGAAGAATAAATGTCATGTGTTTTTTAACAAATATTTTTGGTAAAATTTGAAAGTAATAATAATATTTAATAAATATCCCTACCAATTTTATTTTTTGGTTATATTTTATTATTGCTATTATCATTATTACTCTTACATTTTTCAATTTGGAAATGACTTGTGTTCTTCCTTTTGTTTGTACAAGTTATGCATTCCTTTTGGTGTTATTTTGCCAGAGAGAGAACAAATTCATCTGAGTTAACATCAGCTTTTGTTTTCTAAAGAAAGACAGTATTTGTCATCACACACATACATACATCAGTTTGAAAAGGACTACACCATTATTGCAGTAACTCATCATTATGTGAAAGATTCAAAAGGAAACATGTCTGTGAAGACAGAATAATTTGTGTCTATTTTGTTAATAAAAGCATTATCTATTTTCTCTAATGTCTCTGAAGTTATGTCATATCTTTGAAGTGTGTGTTATGAAACAGATCTAAGAACATCTTGACAATTTTCTTAATCTGCAGATTGTCTCCTTTATCGAAATGTACCAGATGCTTTTCTGATATTCACTGGTAAACTCTTAATCAGAATTTCCAACACACTTAAAAGTGATAGAAATACAGATCTATTTAATATCTGAAATCTTCCAAAAATAATTATGCAACTAATCTAAAGTAGTATTTAGCAGCATACAAACATGGTGTGGGAGTTCCTTCTGTCTATGTGTTGCTTTTATTGGTTAATGAACAAAGAAACTGGCTTGGCCTCATAGGATAGAACAGAGCTAGGCAGGGAAGACTAAACTGAATGCTGGGAGAAAGGAGGCAGAGTGAGAGAAAAGCTATGTAGCCCAGACAGGAAGAGATGGATGCTGAAACTTTAGCTGGTAAGCCACAGCCACATGTTGATACACAGAATAATAGAAATGGGTTAAATTACTATGTAAGAATTGGCTAATAAGAAGCTGGAGTTAATGGGCCAAGCAGTGATTTAAATAATATGTGTTCTGTGTGATTATGTAAAAGTTCAGTTCAGGGTAGCTGGGATGAACAAGCAGCACCCTCCAACACAAACAAGGAAATAGCTAGTCTAATCTAAAAGTTTATAGTTCGGAGGTAGTAGATATACATTGTTTTATGTTGTAAGCTTTATATTGTTTTGATATGTTATATCATATTGAAGATTGTGCTATTTCTTATAGCATAGAATAATTTTTCTTTCATTCTGACCTTTATTCTTCTACAGTAATCTGTGAAGGTGGAGTATAATTTATTATAATCAAAAAATATCTTAAATTAATATAGCAATTAAGTTTCATGAGATATCTCATTCCTAATATATAGGACATTGTTGACTCAGTTTTCTGTCCTGTCCAGTTCCCACAGTCGTTAAGTCCCAAAGAAATCACACAGAGGTCTGCATTAGTTATAAACTGATTGACGCATTAGCCCAGGCTTATTATTAACCTTTATAATTTATATTAGCCCATTATTCTTATCTGTGTTAGCCACATGGCTCAGTACCTTTTTCAGCAAGGCAGTTATATCTTGCTTCTTCTGTGTCTAGACAGACTGCAGAGGGAGCTTCCTTCTTCCCAGAATTCTCCTGTTCTCATTGACTCACCTCTACTTCCTGTCTGGTTGTCCCACCTATACTTCCTGCCAGGATACTGGCCAATCAGTGTTTATTTAAAACACTATAGACAGAATAAGACAATTGTCCCACACCAGGACATGAGAAATAAAGCTAAGAAAGATATTTTACAGCTGTGTTTTTATGTGATCATTTTGATAATTCTTAAATTTGTAAGCAAACATGTGTTTTAAGGTATATATTTAAATGGGAAATTTTTATATTATGTTGCTTAAAAAATGAAGCCTTCACTAAAAATTGTCACAGAGCCAATAGGGATTATGAAAAGTAGTGAGTTCGGATTTCTATTGCCATGATACAACTTGGGAAAAAATGGGTTATGCCAGTTTATAACTCTAAGGTTGTCTTCCATTGGTAGAAGTTAAAGCAGGAACTCAAGACAGGAATCTAAAGCAGTGACTCCAGGTCCTGTGAAGTAAAATGGAAACACAGTCTTTGATTTATAAGCAACTGAAATATTATCGAATTTTACTGAAATGTGTTAAAGCTTTAGTGAAGGATGGTTAGGTACTGATTTATAAATGAGATATTAGTACATATTAGTTAATAAGTATCTTATTTGTTCTAAGAGTCTTTCCAGAATAATAAATTCAATTTTATAGATATATAACAAGAATTATATTAAGACTATTTTATAAATAAAACTTTAGTTATTTGCTGCATATCCTTCACAATATAATTGGTTGATCGGTAATGCTAACCTAACTCTCAAGCTCAGTATAATACATTTCACTCTTTTCAATTATCTCAGGGCAGAAAGAGTTCATTTCTACTAAATATAAATGATTGATATAACTTTAAATCTGCCCATCTCCAGATTCTTCTTTACTTATTTTGAGAACTTGTGATTATGTCAAAATATCATGTCTCATACAAATAGGTTTATGGTAGAATGAAATAGAGAAGACATACTTGCATAAATCTGTTGATATGACCATTGGAAAATGGAGAACTCTTACAATTAATAGCAGGAGTTATTAGGAATTTTGAAACATAGGCAACACTCAAGTGTTACTGTTGATGTGAAGATGGAAGGAGGGGGCAGAGGATGAATTCAAAAGCCCTCTGAGGGGTTCCCAGGTGTCCAAAGAGATGTCCTCAGCTTGTTCCTTGAGCAGCTGAGGAGAGGGAGCCTGAACTGGCCCTATCTTATAGCCACACTGATGAATATCTTGCATATCACCTTAGAACCTTCATCTGGCGATGGATGGAGATAGAGACAGAGAACCACATTGGAGCACTGGACTGAGTTTTCAAGGTCCAAAGGAAGAGCAGAAGGAGGGAAAACATGAGCAAGGAAGTCAGGACAGCGAGGGGTTCATCCACTCATGGAGACGGTGGGAATGATCTAATGCAAGCTCACCAAGGCCATCTGGACTGGAACTGAATGAGCATGTGATCAAACGGGACTCTCTGAATGTGGTTGACAATGAGGGCTGATTGAGAAGTCAAGGACAATGGCACTGGGTTTTGATCCTACTGCATGTACTGGCTTTGTGGGAGCCTAGTCTGTTTGGATGCTCACCTTCCTAGACCTGGATGGAGTGGGGAGGACCTTGGACTTCCCACAGGGCAGGGAAACCTTACTGCTCTTAGGACTGTAGCGGGAGGGGGAGAGGAAATGGGGGAGTGGGAGGGAAATTGGAGGAGGGGAAGAGGTGGAAATTTTTAATAAATAAATATTTTTTTAAAAAAAAGCCCTCTGAAAGAAACATGGTCCCAGACATCATCATAGTCACCCAATGACGAGGAGATTTGTACAAACAATCTGAATGCCATTTGGAAATATTATAGGAATCTCTGTGTGTCATCCAAGAGGACAGTAAATCCAAGTGTTGATTTTTTTATTGCTGTTTTTCAAGACATTTTCTCTATGTAACAATCTTAAATATCCTTGAAGTCACTCTGTAGATTAGGTTGACCTCTCTCTCTCTCTGAAATCTGTCTGCCTCTGCTGGACTCAAAGGCCTGTGCCACCCCTACCCAGTTATTCTTGATTCTTCACAGTTCGTAATAGAGAATTTATACCAACCATCCCAGGCTTTTATACTAATGAAATATGAGCTAATACATAACAGTAATATCAACATGTGTGGCAATTTCTTGGAATAGCAAAGCACTGTTTATTTGATTTGAATTTTTATGATATACAGAACATTCAACCTCGAAGTTGAGTAGCATAACTGGAAGGTAGATTTTAAAATAGAAATACAAGATCATTTTTCTAATGAGACAAGAAGCAGACTCTTTTCTCAAATCGTAATAGTTGAGAAAATGGTCAAGATGTTACTGAAGTACAGTATACATTCTCTGTAGATGTGTTCACTAATACAAGGAAATGTGACGACAGGAATTAGTGCATACGGAGTCTGCTTTGGCATTTCAGGTGTCAGGCTTTGTTTCAATATGTATAATGTAAATATTTAGTAATCTCATTTATCTTGGAATGAGCACAAAATTAAGTGACACATTTTTTTGAACTGACAAAATAGATGTCACAAAAGACAACTATGCTGAAGACATATTTTTTTCTTTTCAGTTCACTAGAGAAGCCCTGAGTTTTTTTTCACAATGCCTCTTGACTATGATTTTAATGTAACAGTAATAAACTCAGTTATCAGACTTCTAAGGCGTTTTACAATCCTGATAATTAGAAAGAACTAGGACAGCTTATAGCGAACACTGAGAGAGTCACCAGTGAATGCATGCATTGATTTACCACTGAGCAATCATTTATTGCTAGTAAGTGAAAAAAAATCAATTTATAAAATACTTAGAGAGACTCTTGGTCCAATACTGATGATGACCTTGATGCTATCAAATCATTATGAGATGATTACAACATCACATTTATTCTCCTTAGGAAAGCAGCTAATACTGAAAGTCATTTCAGGAAAAAAAAACTAAAATATAGAATTTTTTGTAATACACAACCTTAGGGAGACCAACCTTAAAAGTGATTATGACAATAATCATTCTTTACTTATTTCTTGAATTTTTTGTTGAATAAGCTGTTCATCAGCAGTCACTCATCCACATATTTATAAAAAAAGAGCTATAAAAGACATACTTTATATGAATGCACATGACCCCCTGGCTGGTAAAAAAAATTGTTTCAATACAGAAGAAAACAATTATTTTATAACTATTTTATTATATAATGAAGATCTTCTAAATACCACAACCACCAAATTAATTTTGCATTTGCAAGTAACCAATCATGAACTTCATATTGTTGGTGGCTGACAAAGGTGCTAGGAAACCAAATAAGAAACCCCTGTAAGTTCTCTGGACTGCAAAGCCAGCTGCCTAAAACCAAGGGAAGTTTCTTTATAAAAGTAAAAACACACTATGATTGTGAAAAATAGAGACTATTGAAAATAAAACATCATTAATAACAATTATATAGGAATAAATTCATCAAGGAAAGAGCAGATGCTGTAAAAAGAAAAATGAGAACTTTGTTGAGAGATGCCAGCTGAGGTATAAAACTGTAAAGAATTTTGAATGATGATATTGTGGATATTAGTGTATTATATAATAATAATTACATCATAGTAATATTTCATAACTACTAATTTAAGAAATTCATTGTAATTTCATAGAAAATAAAAATTTAAAAGACAGAACAGTCTCTAATCAGGAGCAATACTGAGAAAAAACATACTAAATATACATATATTTCTTTACCAGTTGATATATCTCATCTAAGGAAGGAATCAATAATATTAATTAAATTTAATTAAAAGTTATAGTCCTTCATGGTACATTATTTCCCATGGATGACTAATAATTAATATTAATGTCACATTGCCATAAAATGTCACAGAACAATGGACTATCTCTATGTAAAATCTTTCAAATTGAGTGAGAGTAAATCACTCATTCTCTTAAATTGCTGTCAGCAGCTTCATCTCAATGATAAAAAGGATTCCTAACACTGAAAATTAATAGCAGAATATGAAGTCATTGCTGTGACTAACCCTGATAACATGATTGTTAAGACTTTGGGAAAGGATGACAGAAGAAAGTTTTTAAAGTATTGGGAGAAAAGCAGCCTATGCACAAAGCTTGATGGGTGACTCTGAGCGCTTAGAAGAAGGAAGCACTGATGGGAGTAGAAAGAGTATTAACTGGTTTTTTGAAGCTTCAGATGCAGAAAAGAACTAAGTTGCAAATTGAAAAAAAGGGGGCCATTCACTCTATAGTCTGACAATAAAATTGTATTCACTTTCTCAATTTTCTAAGACTATATTGTAGTCTAATTGCAAAAGGGAAAAACTAAGAAGGCTTCATAACACTTAGAACATTGGGTTTGATTGCTGTTATAGACATAGTTACAGTGAGACCTATGTGCAAAAAGAGAGTAGAAATAAGAGGGAAAGTTGCAAATTAACAAGAAAAGTAGCAAATTTAATGTTGGCAGGTGAGATTGATAGAGAGATGTACACTATTAAAAGTGAGGCAAGAACTTTATATGAAGATAATTGGAAAGATGTATTGTGATTATCTTAGACACTGATTTGTTAAGACACAAGTGGTAATAGGAACTCACCTGAAAGGCTTTGAAAGAACGTTCTAGAAAATGATGATACCCTGCTCACACAAGGATGACTAGGAAGCGTTCCCTCTTTTAAGTCATCCAGTTGCACGAAGGCTGATATAGCTATGATCCAAGGGTACAGGAGATGCTACAACTCCTGCTAACAGCCAATCTTTGGTTATCCATATGGTATAGATTTTGCAAGAATGCATATTAGGGTCATGAACTTGTATCCTTAGATTTCTAGTGGAATTCTGTGGCACAATAACTATTTGGATCAGAATTCATACAGGTATCTACTAACAGGTTCATGCATGAAACTATAAGCATGAGAAATAAGACACATTGTCAAACTAGAAAATCACAAATGGCAAATATGAACTGTTTGGTAGAGAAAACTGAGATAACGAATAGTACCTGCATGCAAGAGAGGCCACATGGGATGTAACTAGCAAGGAAATGGGGATGGGTTGCCTAGACCATTATAAGTGTATCATATATTTCAGATGTTAGATTTAGAGCCCCAGGATCTGGATCTTGTAATCTTTGGAAGGTGTAGCTTGGGTCCTTCCCCACTTTTTCGCATGCCCATTCCTCCCTTATGAAATGAGAATATGACATTTAGATTTTCAAAAACACGTTGAGCTAAAATTTGCCTCTTGTCTCACAGGAGACTTTCAATTGAATTTTTGACCAATATTGAACCTGTTGGGTTTATTTTGACTCTGAAGGATGGAGTAAATTTCTTCCACAATATAACATGGCAATAAACCATTAGTTTTGGTCAAGGCAAATTTTATGACTTGAATATTAAATGTCCACCATAGGTTTATATATGCTGAAGCCTTGGGTCATAGTTGGTTTAATTGTTTTTGGAAATAGTAGAAACTTTAGTAGGTTACACAGCATAACTAGAGGATCTAAAACACTGGGGTTCAGTTTGTATTCTATTTTCTAGAGTTGCAGGATGTCATGTAGTTTTCTGTTTCACTGTCTCACTCTGTGATATTTCCAGCCAACCATAGACTGACAGTAAGGAAGTTAAGGCTCTGAATTTCTATGCTGTTCTACTCCTTTTTTTGCCTTAGCCATAAAAAGTATGAATAAAGCACCAGACAGGTTGATTTTGAGCTCAGACATTAAGAATGTGAACTAAAAAGCACTCCCCCTTTTATTTGTTAATAATGTCATCAAACAGTAGGAAGTTGGTAAGAATACCATACAAACATCAAAAACATTGACTTAACTTTCTAATAATTAAATACACTAGTTAGATTACCAACAGACTTAAGATATATTTTATTATTATTATCATTATTATTATTATCTGAGAATTTTATTCAGATATATAGTTGATTTTAAGGAAATTCACCCCAATTCCTTTCCACACAACTCAACTCTGATCAACTCCACCACTTTTCTTTTCCAAGTGCATATGCTGGTCTTGAAAAAAAAAACTAAAAGAAAAACCAATAAAAATTACTTAGTATTGCCTCTATGTACATGACCATCCACTAAAGCATAGGTAGCTTCTCAGGGACCACAGCTCTGGAGAAAACTTTATTTTTCATACTCCCAGGAATCATAAATTACCTCCTCAAACGGAGTGGTGGTGGCACATAACTTTAATCCTAGCACTTAAAGCAGAGACAGGTGGATCTCAGTGAGTTCAAGGCAAGCTCAGTCTACAGTACAAATTCCAGGACAGGCTCCAAAATTTTAAAGAATCCCTGTCTCAAAAACCAAAACCAAACAGTCATTCTTAATGATTCTTCTGACATCCATGTTGAGATTTTGGCCAAGATGATAGTGGTAATTAAAGAGATGGTCGATTTTAAATCAACACATATCATTGGTCTGCATTTGTGTGTTTGGGGCTGTATTTTAGAATATGTTGTGTACTGAGGAAATATGGAATGTTTACATTTTTACAAGTCATTGTGCATAATATTTTAATATAAATATTATATGATCCTATAGCTAAAATTCTAACGTGTCAGTCACCAGGTACTGATATCAAAGGAAAGAGAGCTTTATGATCATAAGAAAAAATTAAATTTATTGCATCTATGAGGTTAACTAAGTACATTTTCACATCATAGAACTCCAAATCAAAACATCTTTGTGGTAAATGACCAAATAAATTAAAACATTTTTTGGAAATACATTTCCAGTTTTCATCCTCTCAATAAATATTCACCAGGTGCAATAAATTCATACAACTTTACATTTTTACTTAAGTAGTGTGAGATAAGCAAATTAAGTTCTTTTCTTAAGTGTATTTATTGAGTCAAGTCCTTACTCTTTCTGTTATCATTATGTTGCTTATGTCTCCAGGATCACCTTCCACATATTATTGATTTAAATTTTTCCAGCCTTCGTTGAAAGCAAAGTTGCAAGCAAATAGAAGGAAAAACTGAATGCCCTGAAAGTAGGTTACTAGCAAATTTGAAAGTGTAACAAATATACACTACATTAGAAGTGCTGGGAGCAACAAAATTCCCATTAATCTCTATATTTGTATGTTAATATTTGAAAATTGAATTTTTTCTTTCCATAAATGATTATTTACTCTAACAAATATAATACTTAAGGGTCTTTGTGAACTATTAAAATTTATTGATTTCATGGTGATTCATATTCTCACATTTGATGGTAGCTTGGTGACTTCTACTTAACTCTTTATTATCCTTTCTCACTATTTTCTTCAGGTAATTTAGTCCTGGTGAGTTTCTTTCTCTACCAGAGAATAACCACACAGTGGAATCCTAAAGCATTTGTGAAACATACACAAAACTCATCAGAGATAGAGTCCTTGTGTACTTCTATAAAAGACAAGCTAGTATCTTAGCTTGCAAAGAATAGTCATTTACAGTTACTATAGATTTGCAGTGAGACTGCTCAAAAAGGATATAAAGTGCTTATTGATTTATAATTACAATGGATGTTTTATTATAAGGCAACCATCATTCATTCTTCATTTCTTGGGGGAAAAAGAACTAGAGCATATATAATAATGTGATCTAAATTCTCTACCACGAGGTAAATTACATTATCATTAGATGAAATTCCAATTAATTTGATCTGGGATGTCAACTGTCATTGGAACTACCAGGTAGATCTACAGATTCAATAGCCATGAAGATTTATCACTTTCCAGAGAAGATAAAGCTGTGAAAGGAAGTGGCATGGACACGTAATTCACTTTTCAGCGGACAGAGCTTCCTTCTGCTCCTCTTAAAATAACATGGCTTGAGGGCTTCAGTCCCTTGACTACAGACTCTCTGGGAAGGACATAAACACAAATTTCACTTAACAGATGAGCATTTTCTCCTGCTGTCATTGGGAAGAGAATCCCTGGAAAATACCACTTAACAAGCTGACTGGTGGACAGTGATTCCAGAAGACAGCTCTTGTGTGAAAAGCAAAGCCGGCTTAGGCTGCCAACCTGTTATTCACGGTTTTGAGATATTTCTATAGCTTTGTGAAAACTGTTGACCTTGAACTAGTAATCTGATAGTGTGCTTTAAGTTCAAAGAAAAGGAACTCAAGTGGAACTGAAGTGACTGAACGGGGTTATTGAGGCAGCACCTGGTAGGCCAGTACTCAAAAGGGCAAAACTGAAAAAAAAAATAGGGTTTTACTTTTATTATAAAAAAAAGTCCAGGTTGCATCTTAGAGGTATTGCAACTCCATAATTGCATAGGCTTAGGTTTCTTGACTTGTAATTATAAGTGAATTTTTTTCTCATAACCAAGTGAGTTTATATTGAGTTACATGCTTCAAAATATCCAAGTGTAAAATTTCAGAAGAAAGAGCTTTTTTAAAAAAGTTTCTGACAGTATAGCCTATCTACTTCAAGCCAAGGAAGTAAAATAATCATATAAAACAGCGATTATCAGCTGATATGTCACTTTCTATATTTTGTCTCTCCACAATGCTGATAATAATAGACAAATTCGTGATAAAATGTTATCATCAAATCCTGTAATTGGAAAGAAAAAATTATGTTGTTTACTGCTAAAGTAGATAAACAACTTGTGTAAACATGTGCAACTACGAGGCATAAAATGAATATGAATACACAATGGAGTTTAACTCACTATGAGATGATCAAAGGGGAGTCGAAGGGATTTTTAGTTATTAGATATTAATTATAGTCCTCCATGCTCTTATAATTTTCAGCACTTTCTTTCCCCTTTTTATCTTAGTAATATTAAGAGCATTTCTTTACCATTCACATGAAATATTTAGGGCTAGCTGTAATAAGTTTTTTTTTTTTTTTTGCCCACCAGCTCACAAATAATGACACAGAGACTTCTTAGAAACTGTGAAAGTTCAGAGTATAGTTTAGGCTTGTTCCTGTTTAGATCTTATAGCAAAGCAATCCATAATTTTATTAATGTGGGTTAACACATGTTCTACCACATGTTTTTTACCTCTATTCCATTATTTGTGTTTGACTCATTCCATAACCAGCTGGCTTCTCGGCTTCCCTTCTTGCTAGAGTCCTCTCTGGAAGTGCCTTCAATACTGAGCTCTTTATTAAAACACTCGGAAGGCATCTGGGCAAAGACATACTTTCAGAGGATACAGCAATATTTTACCACAATATTTCCCCCTTTTATCTAAATATAAAGGAAAGGGTTTAGCTCCAAAAAGTAAGAGTATATAAGTTACATTGGACAAATCAAAACAACGATATTTTTCAGAAACTTGAGAGTACCTACAAGCCCTACCATGACATACCAGTATTGTTTCCTTCAGCTAAAATAGTTAGCACAATTTAGACTCATGTCTTACATAAACATCCCTCACTTCAAGGATTCTGAAAGAATGGTTTTCAAGGACTACTATTAAAACATATAATGCAAGACTCTGAGCAGCAAGACTCACAATTAACAAAGCATAACTTTATCACTGTTAATAATTGCTCTAAGTATAAACTTTACTATTTGTTCCCCAGTTCATGAATCTCTCCTTCATAAATTCTCATCACATTTAATCTCATGGCATTTCTTCCAGTGTGTAAAGGTGATTGATCTCGAGTCTTGGTTTCTATTTTGCTTCCTGTGGTAAAGCTAATGGAAATTTATTTATTTTTCTCTCCATAGAAAGTGTGCGTGTGTGTATGTATGTATGTGTGTGTGTGTGCGTGTGTGTATGTATGTATGTGTGTGTGTGTGTGTGTGAAAGAGTGAGAGAGAGACAGAGAGAGAGAGAGAGAGAGAGAGAGAGTAGAGGAGGAATAAAACTGAAAAAGGGGAATTTGCTAACAAATATTAGTAATGATTTAAAAAGGTAACAAAGGATGGAGGACCAGAAAGGGCTTCTACACCGGTTGTTTAAGAATAACCTTCAAGCATTTAACTTTGTTTATTTTAGCTCTTCAGCTTCCTATTTAAGAAATAATGACTGAAGGCTTCATATTTTATCAAAACCTCAAAAATGCTCTTCGAGAGAGAACATTTTTTTCCTAGAAGATACCTTTGTTCTGACATTATAAAATTGCTTAGAAACTGCATATTTAGTTGTTGTTACATTATATTGGGGTCAAACTAATGTGACATTTGGTATCAAAGTTTTCTTAGAAATGCGAAATAAATTATTACTTTGTCAACATTTGTATATTTTATTCATTTATTATCTTTCTTTTATTTCCCTCTTCTTCTCTCTCTTTTAAAGAGCCAGGAAACAAAAGCAAATGGCTTTATAGGGCACCTTGTGAGTTTCTCTGTTGCAACCACATGACCAACACAGAGTAAAAGGAGCCCTATAAAAAAGCAAACAAATAAGCAACACCTAATAAAACTTTATGGGGTCTGAAATGTACTTTTGAATAACACAAATAAAATTCAACCATGAATTTGTATGACTTAAAATGTTTTCCATGCATTATAATCTATGAAGCACTGTCCATAAACCATGCAAAAATAACTAGTTACATTTGGCCTTCAGGCCGTAGAGTTTAACTACGTCTACCTTAAAAATACTCATCAAATTCAGGGAAAAGGAAGAATGTAGCAAAGCCTGGCCAATGAAATAAAATGTAGACATGTTATGTGTAGAAAGAGGAAGATTCAGATAGCAATGTGCGTATTCAACATCATTGACCAACCAACACACATGCAGCAGCCACAGTGCACACTCACCCCACCTCTCTAGTAGCTTTCCTGTCTGCTTCCGTATGACTAATATTTCCATGCACTATTGTATATTTTGTTTGTAGTCGACACTTTCTATTTAGTTTAAGGCACAACACAAGAGAAGGCTTTCACGGTTCCCACCAGAATCAGCAAGAGTGATTCTGATTGGTGCTCTGCATCCATTAGTAAGAGTGATTCTGCCTGGTGGTGGTTGCCCATGCCTTTAATCCCAGCACCTGGGAAGCAGAGGCAGGCAGATCTCAGTGATTTTGAGGTCAATCTAGTCTACGAGAACTAGTTCTAGGACAGGCTCCACAGCTACAGAGAAACCCTGTCTTGAAAAGAAAAAAACAAAAGTGATTCTGCTTGGTCCTCAGCAACTATTTCAGCAAAATTTGTTGCTCAGAAAGCAACATGTTCTGAGAACTATAAAAATGTGGGAAGAATGGGAACAATCAGAAGCAGAAAAAATGTCACTGTAGGGGCTGGAGAGATGGCTCAGTGGTTAAGAGCATTGCCTGCTCTTCCAAAGGTCCTGAGTTCAATTCCCAGCAACCACATGGTGGCTCACAACCATCTGTAATGAGGTCTGGTGCCCTCTTCTGGCCTGTAGACATACACACAGACAGAATATTGTATGCATAATAAATAAATATTTAAAAAAAAATGTCACTGTAAGCTGAGTCAGGCAGATTCCTGTGAGTTAAAGTCCTAACTGGTCAACAGAGTGAGTTCCAAGACAGCCAGAACTGTTTCACAGAGAAACTCTGTATTGAAATTCAAAAACACCCAACCAAACAAAATTTGATATTTTCTATTTATTTGTTTGATTGTTTGCTGTGTGTGTATGCATGCACATGCCAGTGTAAAAGAAGAGGTCCATGGGGAAACGTGAGTGAATCAGGTTTCTTTCCAACATGTAAGCTTTGATATTGAACAGAAGCTGCCAGCCTTGGAAGTAATCACCTTTGCCTGCTAAGCCATCTAGTTGACTCAAGACTGTGTTCATTAATTTGAAAGGAAAATTTTGTCAACATTATCAGAAATTCATATTTATTTTTTGACACATAAGCATCTATAAAATAATTTTAATCAGAGAATGAAAATTTAATTGGAAATATTGAAGTCATGAGTTTATCAAAATATTTTAATATATCACCACTAACACAACACTTAATCAGCTTTTGTTTTTCCAGTGTCCTTAAGTTGACATTTCTTAAAGTGTCTTAAAAAGATAGATGATAATATAATTCAAATTATATTTATGAGAAACACCAGTATCTAGAAAATTATTTTGCTATAATGTTTTCAAGGATGAAATCACTCTAATGTTATGAAATACGTAAAATATTAGGCACTCAGAGTATTAGAATTTGTTGATGAGAAGATGGATCTTAAAGTCAGTACATAGCTAGCAGTTAATAAAATTCTAATATGCTCAGTTAGTGAAAAACATTTATGTTTATAATAAGCACATTTGCATGCACTAGATAAATATCAACATATAAATCTATGTAATTATTTTTCAAGTCCTCCATTTTTATGTTTGTGTGTATTGGGAGGGTATGCATGCACCATGGAATGCTGTGTCAGCAACTATCCTGTGGGAATCAGTTCTCACCTTCCTCCAGGTAGATTTTAGGAAATGAACTCAGGTCATCACCTTGGCAATAAGTACCTTAATCTGCTAAAGAATCTTTCTAGTCCTGTAACTACATTTAAACAGTTGTGCAGTATAGTCTGTTTTTATTCATCATTTGTTGATGGTGCAAAATATAATACATTTAAATAATCCCGATTTTTTAGAGAAGGGAGGTGCTAGTGATTATGTCAAGAACCTTGAGCTTGTTAGGCAAGTGATGTGGGAGTGTCATATATGAATCTGTTGATTTCATTGGTTAAGTAATAAAGGAACTGCTTGGCCCTCATAGGTTAAAACATAGGTGGGAGGAATAAACAGAATAGCATGCTGGTAGGAAGAGGAAGTGAGCTCAGACTCGACAGCTCTGCTCTCTGGAGCACAGAAATCATGCAGCTCCTCTCAGAGCCAGACGCATGATGAAGCTCCAACCCAAGATGGATGTAGGCTAGAATCTTCCCGGTAAGCGCACCTAGCGGTGCTACACAGATGAATGGAAATGGGCTAAATTAATATGTGAGAATTAGCCTAGAAGAGGCTAGATAGAAATGGGCCAAGCAGTATTTAAATGAATACAGTTTGTGTGTTGTTATTTCGGGGCATAAGCTAGCAGGCGGCTGGGGTGTTGGGGACGCAGCCCCAGCCACCCCTATTTCAACAGGCAAGGTTCTGTCACTGATTTGGATCATCATCTTTATGCTCTGATTTAAATAACACATATAAAATAAAAGGATAGTGAAAGGTGCAATTACAGTTTTCACTGCTTAGGTAATCGTGCTTTTTAGAACTTGAACATTTTCAATTCTTGTCTCATATGCTTACAACGGAGAAAAGTCAGCCAACCCAAGAAGACAATAAAGAAAGACTTCTCAAGAATTAAATGAACAGGGAAGTCTGACCTTACCAAGGACAGATGATATTTATACCGTGAATGAGACATGGAGACTTCTTTGTTATGTGACCAGTGCAATGTAATAGAACATATCTGACGCACTGTCACGTCCAGAGTGGGGAGCCAAAGAAGGCTGGCATGGCTCTAAATCTTCCAGCATCACCACATCTGAATAAAGATCTGTAATGTAAGCTTGCAAATGGTCTACAGAGACTTAACTATTACTTCAAAATACCATTACTCTATGCACAAGGAACTGAACATAAACATAGACACATACACACACACACACACACACACACACAGAGAGACAGACACACACAAATGAAAATCAGCAAGCAACAGGTTTACCCTACTATGCTCTTAGGTATTGCTAATACTAGTCATAGTATATATATTAAGTAGATTTGCAGGTCTGTATTATGTTCCCCTGGATTCAACCAATTATAGATTTAAACTATTAAAACAACAACAATAGTCACAATTATATTGAAGATGTATTTTAATGCTTTTCTTTTTTTCTTTCATAAATATCACATTTTAACTATAATTAACACAGCTTTTTACAAACAATTAAGCATCATAAGTAATCTAACTGCAATTTAAATTATGGAGGAGGAAGTGTGATGCTGATAGTCAATACTATGAAAATATATTGAAAGGACAGAGGTGTCCTTCAATTTATTTTTGCAGAGGTCAATGATGAATCACTTACAAATACAGAGGAATAGCTACCATTAAATAGTAATAAACATCATGAATGAAATAAGAAAATAAAGTAAGATCCTGAAAATTTATTATATATCTGAAAATAAAACAAAGAGTTCCAGGTCAGAAGGTACTGTTGCCACAGAACTTTTGTCTCTAAGTATGACTCAAACTATAGCATCAGCTATAGCAGGAGGGAATACAAGGCTTTGGGATAAATAATTGGTTATGTTTATTGTTTTTTTGATTTATTTTCTTTTTCCTTTTTTTTCCGTTTTGTTTTCCAAATGCACACAAATAAAAGTGACTTCATACTGAAAAGGCCAAGGTTTCTATGAAACGAACCGTAGAAAAATAAACCCATGACTGTTTTCTATTTTCCTTGGAGGAAAGGTCTGTGCACAGAGGCCAAGCAATGAGGCCTCCCAGAACTCTGCCAGAGGCCTCTCAGCTGACTTCTGACCTGAGTGACCCAAGGGCCGTGCAGAGCTTACAGAGAAGTCAGGACCTAAGATTCAGATCCCCCAGGAAAGGCAAGAAGGGTGAGGCTGTTTGTGGACTCTACATATTTCTTATTTCTAAGTAATATGTTGAGACAGAAATCAAGGCAGAATCTGGGTGCAATGGTGCTAAATTTAGCTTTAGCTATATTTCTAAGGCATGGTTCACTCTTAGAAGCAGACAGATCAGGCAGATCCAATTGCAGAGAAGAATTTAAAGAGCATTCAAATAATTATTGAATGCAAAATTGGAGGACAGCTCTCATATGCAATAAATGTTTCTCTCAAAGTACCTGATTCTTGTTTAGAAGGTGATATTCAATTTAACAGTCTGCCAAAAGAAAATGAATTCTAGATGCAGAAACTTAATGTTTTCCTAAGCCTCATTGTATTTTCTTATACAACATTCATTTTTCTTTCAGAATTTGTCAGGCTTGCTACGAAACCAACTAGATTCTAACAACAAATCTCTAAGGCATTAAAAATTGTTTCTTTTCAAATAAAGAAAATTGCAGCATTGTCCTATACACTGTTTCTGTTTATCTTGGTATTATATGGTATAGCCAGGGAAACAAAATACAAACGAATTAGAAAAGGAGGAACTCATATATGTGCACACGATTAAATACATTAAATCTCTAAAACAGTCTAGACCTGATGGTGTATCCCTTTCTTTAGGCAGAGGCACGTGGATCGCTGAGAGTTTCAGGCCAGTCTGGTCTACATAGTGAGACTATAGCTCAAAAAGAAATTTAAAACAAACTGTGTCCAATTACATCCTTCAAAGAGAAAATATATGAATAAGGGGTCATGGGAGCTAGAGATGCTGGCTAATTGGTTAAGAGCATTTATTGCTTCTTAGGAAAACCTAAGTTCAATTCATATGGCATATCACACTGTCTGTAACTCCAGTGCTAGGTGATTCATTGAATCTTCTATAGCTACCTCAGGCAGTATAAGTACACAGACACATTAAGGAAAACATTCACAAACACACAAAAAAAAATAAAGAAAGAAAAATAATTAAATAAGAATTAAAAATCCAAAAACTAGAGGTTTTATTATGCAATTATTTCTAATATATTAGATCATTTTCAGAGTAAAATACTATATAATTTATTGATATAAGTCTGCATATAGTTTCCAGAAGGAAATTAATCTATATGCTATAGAAGCCATGTTTTCCCACACATTGAGTTTCCAAGTAGAATCTCCCAACAGAAAGGAGTACAATTTAGGTTAAAAAAAAAAAACTAGTGATTACATTATTTCTAAAAATATGAGTGCTGGTAAACTGCTTAAATATAGTTTAGTACAGAAAATTAAAAGTACTGTATAAAAGTGGCATAAGTAACTTAAATCACACATATATAGATATCTATTTAATAGCAGACTGAAGATGATGAAAATATAAATGCATCCCTATAAAAATATAGGCACACAATTCCAGCTCAGTGTATGACTACAAGTACACATGCATAAAGTGTGGAACAGTAAAAATGATGTTTTTATGCCTTAAAATCATACTAGATTTTATCTTTTTAAAATATATGCTTGAATAGTTTCTTTTTATGAGGCTTTCAAAATTATAATAAAATTAATATTATTCTTAATTATTGATTAAAAACAGTACTATTTCTATGATTTCTATGATGTTAGAAATAATCTAAATATCAGCATGTACATGAAAACACACCTAATAAAGCCTTTTTTTTTTTTTTTTTGGTTTTTCGAGACAGGGTTTCTCTGTGGCTTTGGAGCCTGTCCTGGAACTAGCTGTGTAGACCAGGCTGGTCTCGAACTCACAGAGATCCGCCTGCCTCTGCCTCCCGAGTGCTGGGATTAAAGGTGTGCGCCACCACCGCCCGGCCTAAAGCCTTTTTGAAAAAAGTTTTCTATCAAATTTTATTTAACATCTTGCATATTTACACACATACTTAAGACAATGACTGTGTTACACTTCACTCGAAGCATTTATTATTTTCCCTTTAAGTCAAACATTCAAAACTATTTTCACAATTTCTATATGATTTCTAATTGATGTCTTTCAAGACAATGATTGAGATACCCACTGAACCAGCTTACCTGAGCAAATGGGAGCCCACCAACTCTAGCCTGGCAGCAGGGAACAGGCATAGGACCAAACTAGGCCCTCTGAGTGTGGGTGACTAACTGTTTTGAATGACTGGGGCCGGGCCGACTATGGGACCACTGACAGTGAAACCAGGATTTATCCCCACTGCTGTTCTGGCTTTTGGAACCCATTTTCTTTTGAGGGATACCTTGCTGAGCCTAGATATATTGGAGAGGGCTTTGGTCCTTTCTCAAAGTAATGTGCTAGACTTTGCTGACTTCTCATGGAAAACCTTACCCTCTCTGTGGAGTGAATGGGGTTGGGGGAAGGGTGGAGGGAGCATGAGGAGGGGAGGTAGTGGAAACTTTGACTGGTATGTAAAATGAGGAAAGATAATTTTAAAAAAATAAATTAATTAATGAATTTAAAAAGAAAATATGAGAAGTTAACTCACAATTTACTGATAGATTTTAAAATTGTATTTGTTTTTGGTTGATGGTAAGGGTATTTAAATTTTTCTGTATAATTATTTTCCTTTTAAAAACTGTTTAATGTTATAGTCATCTTATACTTTTCAGAATGGAGATATGTGAATAGATATATTTATATTTAAGTAATTTAAAGCATGATAAAATTATTTGATTCCTAAAGATATACCTTTCAAGATTTTCAGTGACAACAATATAGTTACAAATCCTTTCTCCTTGCCATCTTTAAAGTTAAATATACATCAGTTAACCAAATCAGAAATCAAAGATTGTTTTATAATTTCATCATTTCAGACCAGCCTTGCTTGGCTCTGCTACATAAAAGATAAGGGATAAAACAAACTTAGTTGTCTCATAGAATCTGGAAGACGGAGTAGAAAAAGTCAGCACACCCAATGTATTCATCAAATGTTTTCCTCAGTAACTTAGCCGTCTTACTTTATCTACATTACTAAACACTCTATCTGTTAATGAAAGCATCTTCTGGGAATCCATATTGAAACAAAAGACCTGTGGAAACATCATATTCCAAACATAACACTTTACGGGGATGTATTTTAGTGGTAAGCCTTGCTCAGCATGAATAAATACCTCCATTCAGTCTTTAGCACAAGCAACAAAACACTTGTGTGGCACACTACAGACTTCATGCATTATTTTATTACTTTATTTTGGATTTTTATTCTTGAATGATATTTTAATTTGCTTTATAAGCTCTCAGGCATCTTCATGTGCATGTGAAAGTCACTTTCATGAAAAGCTTATTGCATTTGACGCTTCCTGTATAAACTTTATTAATATTTTACAGAATCTTTATAAACTAGTAAGTTTATAAAGAGTCCAGAGTTACTAGTCAATCTGGCTTAATCATATAATATAAGAAAGACCATCCTGGTTACTGTTGAGTTACCTTCATCACTAGTAAATACACATATGCACATTTTGGAATGCTTTGTATTGTTAGTTTTTACATAATCCATTTCCTTTCACCATTCTCCTTTTACAGAATTAGAATAACCTGTTGAGATATTAGGGCTTCTGTATTTTAAGTGACAACAAGGATTTGAACAGGCATCTCTCTCTGATTTTAATGATGGTTTCTCTAGAAGAATATCACCTCCTTACAAATAAACACACACACACACACGCATATATGAAGTTGTACCATAATAAAAGCAATATATAGCAAGCCAACAGCTAATATCAAATTAAATGGAGAGAAACTCAAAGCCATTCCACTAAAATCAGGAGCAAGATAAGGCTGTCCACTCTCACCATATCTCTTCAACATAGTGCTTGAAGTTCTATCAATAGCAATAAGAAAACATAAGGAGATCAAGGGGATTCAAATTGGAAAGGAAGAAGTCAAACTTTTGTTATTTGCAAATGATATGATAGTGTACATTAGTGACCCCAAAAACTCTACCAATGAACTCCTACAGCTGATAAATACCTTCAGTGATGTGGCACAATACAAGATCAACTCAAAAAAAAAATCTGTAGCCCTCCTATACACAAAAGACAGAGAAGCAGAGAGGGAAATCAGAGAAATTTCACCTTTTACGATAGCCACAAATAACATAAAGTATCTCGGGGTAAATCTAACCAAAGAAGTGAAAGATCTATTTGACAAGAACTTTAAGGCATTGAAGAAAGAAATTGAAGAGGACACCAGAAAATGGAAGGATCTCCCAGGCTCTTGGATGGGTAGGATCAACATAGTAAAAATGACAATTCTACCAAAGGCAATCTATAAATTCGATGCAATCCTCATTTAAATCCCAACAAAATTCTTCACAGACATTGAGAAAACAATAATCAACTTTACATGTAAAAACAAAAAACCCAGGATAGCCAAAACAATCTTATACAATAAAGGAACATCTGGAGGAACATCCCTTATTTCAAACTGTATTACAGAGCTACAGTAATGAAAACAGCTTGTTAGTGGCATAAAAACAGAGAAGTCAACCAATGGAATCGAATAGAAGACCCGGATATTAACCCACAAACGTATAAACACCTGATTTTCGAAAAAGGAGCTAAAAGTACACAATGGAAGATAAAAAGAATCTTCAACAAATGGTGCTGATATAACTGGATGTCAACCTGTAGAACAATGAAAATAGATCTATATCTATCACCATACACAAAAATCAAGTACAAATGGATTAAAGACCTCAATATAAATCCAACCTTATTAAACCTGATAGAAGAGAAAGTGGGAAGTAGACTGCAACACATGAGCACAGGAGACCACTTCCTACATATAACCCCAGTAGCACAGACAATAAGGGCAACATTGAATAAATGGGACCTCCTGAAACTGAGAAGCTTCTGTAAAGCAAAGAACACTGTCAGTAAGACAGTAAGGCATCCTACTGAATGGGAGAATATCTTCACCAACCCCACATCAAACAAAGGTCTGATCTCCAAAATATATAAAGAACTCAAGAAACTAGACTTTGAAATGCTAATTAACCCAATTAAAAAAAACGGGGCACTGAACTGAACAGAGAATTCTCAACAGAAGTTCAAATGGCCAAGAGACACTTAAAGTCATGTTCAACTTCCTTAGTGATCAGGGAAATGCAAATCAAAACAACTTTGAGATACCATCTCACACCTGTCAGAATGGCTAAAATCAAAAACACCAATGATAGCCTTTGCTGGAGAGGATGTGGAGTAAGGGGAACACTCATCCATTGCTTGTGCAACCACTTTGGAAATCAGTGTGGCTGTTTCACAGGAAATTCGCAATCAACCTACCCCAGGATTCAGCAATACCCCTTTTGGGTATATACCCAGGAGATGCCCAATCATACTACAAAAGCATTTGTTCAGCTATGTTCATAGTAGCATTATTTGTAATAGCCAGAACCTGGAATCAACCTAGATGCACCTCAATGGAAGAGTGGATAGAGAAAGTGTGGAATATATACGCATTAGAGTACTTCTCTGTGGTAAAAAACAATGACATCTTGAATTTTGCATGCAAATGGATGGAAATAGAAAACACTATCCTGAGTGAGATAACCCAGACCCAAAAAGATGAATATGGTATGTACTCTAGCCATAAACAAAAGATACTAATCCTATAGTTCACAAGCCTAGAGAAGCCAAATAACAAGGTGAACGCAAAGAAAAACATATATAGATTCTCCTGGAAATTGGAAGCAAACAAGATTGCAGGGCAAAAGTTATGAGCATGGGGGTGGAGGTAGGGGTGGGAGTGAGGTTGAGGGAAAGGGGAGAGGGGGAGAGGGAAGGAAGGGATAAGGGAAAGATTGGCAACAGTTTAGGGGAGTGGGAAGGTGGAGATGGAGAAAGGGCAGATATAGGAGCAGGGAAGAAGATACCTACATTAAGGGATTCATTTTAGGGTTGGGAAGAGACTTGGCTCTAGAGAGGATCCCAGGTGTCCATGGGGATGTCCCCAGTTAGGTCCTTGGGCAGCAGAGCAGAGGGTGCCTGAACTGTCCTTGCCCCACTATCACACTGATGATTATCTCGAATATCACCATAGAATCTTCCTCAGGTGACAGATGGAGATGGAGATCAGAGGAATGGACTGAGTTCCCAAGGTCCAGTTGAAGGGTAGAAGGAGGGAGAAGACGAGCAAGGAAGTCAGGAACGAGGGCTTAGTCCACCAACTGAGGTAGTGTGCCTGTTCTGATGGGAGCTCACCAATTCCAGCTGGACCTGGTCTGAATGACCATGTGATCAAACAGGACTCTGATTGTGGCTGACAATGGGGGCTGACTGAGAAGCCATTGATAAAGGCACTGGGACTTGTTTTTATGGCATGTTCTGGCTTTTTGGGACCCTAGTCTATTTGGATGCACAGCTCCCTAGGCCTGGGTGTAGGGGGGAGGGCCTTGGACTTCCCACAGGGCAGGGTTCCCTGCCCTCTCTCAAGCAGAGTGGGGGAGGGAGGAGGGGGTGTGGGGGAGCGGGAAGCGATTGAAAGGAGAGAAGGAAGTGTAAATAATTGAATGGAAAAATAAAAAATAACTAACTAAATAAACTATATGTATACTAATAAAGCAAATATTTGAATTCCCTAAAAAAAGAAAGAAAAATTCATATTCTTACAAGCAATCTAGCTCACCATACTCGTTATTCTCATATATTTTATTTTCTAGCAACTACATTACGTCACAGTATCTGACAATTACAGTGCTAATGGCTGTATAGAAATCAGGAAATTAAAATAGAATACTATAACTTGTTTTAAAGTAAATATTTGCTTGAATTTTATGATTATATCAGTGTTGGACTGAATATCATAAAAATTCCAAGGAGAACATTGCACTGTTGTTAAGTGTTCTGCAGAAATTCATCAAATAGTACCATATATTAAACATGTAAATATTCAAACTAGCATCTACATGTCCTTTTGAAAATATCATGATATTTTGGCAATATTGATTTATTATTTATGTTTAAAACATTTGTTTTAGCAAAAATAATGCCCTCTGCAGATTTACAGCTGCGACTCACCATACATTGGTATTTTACATGTGGAATAAAGCATTTTTAAAGAAGTGGCATTCATTCAGAAGAGCATACATGATGCCTTGTGTCTGTCTATAGTATGTGTGTGTGTGAGTGTGAATATTTCTGTGTGCGTCAGAGCATGAGTGGACACAAGTGTGCATGTGTATACGTGCTTTGTGTGTAACTAAAGCAGTAAAGAGATCAGATAATCATATTTATCCATTATTTTCAAAACCTATAAACCAAGTTCTTTACATGCACCTATTGTTTTTTTAAATCAAGAAATATGTAGACACAGAATTAAATTAATAATTTATGAATTCCACTGTCAATATACTAATCTGTTCTTATGTGTCATTTTCTGTCTTCAGTGTGAGACTCTCAGATCCGCAAAGGCAGAGCTGCTTCATTACTGCTCTCCCAGAACATCTATCCTCTCACGCTGTGTTTCTTTCTCATAAAATTGAAGTATCATTCCAATATATTCAGCACATAACTCCTATTTTCCAAGCAGATGTTTGAAATCCAGCTTTTATTTCATAAATGCTAAACCAAAATTAATATAATATGTAAAGACTTATAATCAGCAACTGCAGACTGCAAAAAGCATTTAATGCTTTCTTTAACTTTTGTATCGTTTTTAACAAAGCTGTGTGTGTGTATTGTTAGTTTATGCAAATTGCATTATTCAAATTCAGTCATGGTAAAAGAACAGTTGTGAGTAGATCTAGAATCACATACCTTTGTTATTGTCCATTCCCCCCCACTGCATATAGAGTTCCAACTGTAGATTTTCTGGGCTTAGTTCTTGGGCTTTGCATTAAAGTTCTTCTTTCTGGCAATAGATGGTATTTCATTGCTTCCAGAATCAGCTTTTGGCATTCCAAATCATTCTTAAATAGTGCATGGTTTTCAAGGTCAGCAAGTATCTGTAAATAATGCATAGACACTGTTAATACTGCGTCCTAAATTGGTGAGTATATGTTCTATGTATCGACATTGAAGGATGATTCCTTGTCATTTCTCTTATCTTTGGATCACAGTAAATTAATGACTTACCAGGTATAAAAATTTTAAACAAACATATATCTTTCCTTTTGTATTTTTCCTTGGAAATTTAGACACTTGATCTAAATAGTGAAATGTGGGCTTGCCTTATGTTAATGATTTGACTCATTATATAAATTCAGCAATCTTCCAATTTTGATATATGTGGAAAAAAGTCATTTATACTGAAATGGTTGGATCTAATACTATTGTCATTAAAGTGACTTTTAACAATTTTGATGGATTAATTTAAATTTAACATAATTCTGTGTTCTTATTTTTATTGAAATGCAAAACTCCAGATGAAAATAGAGGAATACTTAACAACAACTTATTAGTAACTTTATTTTTAGCTTTAAAAATATTATCAAAGAAAAAAACAAAAAAATATTATCCAAGTTGGTAATGGATATTCTTCTAATTTCCTTAGTTTTGTTCCCTTAAAATACATTAAAATGAATAGTGTATATGACATAGCTTATTATTCCTTAACTATTACAGTTTGTTAAGTGTAAACATATATTAATGTATGGATTGGACAAAGTTTTTGATAATATATTTGTTTGATTTTTTGTTTTAGTATTGTTGACAATACTTACAATGATTATTTTTATTGCTTCACATATACAGATACCACTTTGGAATATTAAACTATTTTATATATTTTAATAATTTAACAAGATAAAATAGATTTTTTGTTTCTTATAACAGTTTTGTAAAGTATATGTAATCTAATTAATAATAAAAGTAGGAAAATACAACACAAGAATTTGCATTACACAAAATTACACGTAGTATTTTTAAAATATCATAAATTGGCATCAATATGGGAATCCATATATTATTAATACACTCCTAAACATAAGAAAATATTTATTTCCAACCTCTTAATAAAAGAGGATCATTACCATAATGACATATGTCCCCAGTAACTCTAGATTATCTAGGATTTTTAACTTGAAGTAGAGTTGTATTTTGTGAGAACTTTCTCCTGCATCCAATGAGTAGATCATGTTATTTATGTCTTAAAAATCTCTTTATTTTGTGATCACACATGTATATCTATCTTTGTTGTACCCTTCCAGCATCTCTGCAATGATGCAGATTTGATTTTGCTGAAGATCTTTTGATATATTCTTTAATTAAACTTGCAAGAATTTTACTGAGGACGTTTCATCCATATTTCATCACTGACATTAGCCAGCAATTTTCTTTTTCTCATGGGTCTTTTTCTTGTTTTAATATAAGAGTAATATTGGCTTCAAAAATGGAAATATTTATCCCTTTTCTTTTGACTAAGTAATGAGAAAAATTGTTAATTTCTCTTTAAAGATTTGGTAGAATTATGCGTCTTACTCATCTGTGTATTGGCACTTTTTATTGAGGAGACATTTTAATTAGAGCTCCCATCTTACTAAATGATATGGGTTTATTTAAGCTATGAAATGCACAGAAAAATACGTGAAGCTGCACGCAGTCATCTTGAGTGAGAGAACCCAGTTCCAGAGAGAAAACCTTCACATCTTATTTTTCTTTTGGACATTTTATTTCCACAAATTAATGCATGTCATCACTCATCTGAGAGACCTCTATTTGCAGTAGATGCTGATTAACACAGAAACAATTAACATTAAGAAAGGACAGGTGCAAAGAATAAGATTCATTAAGGGTGCATCTCTATCACACCTTCCTTACCAAGGCTCAAGGATAATTGACTAATAATAATCTGGAAAAAATATTGGAGACACAGACAATGGAACATTACAAGGAAACAGTGTTTTCTGAACACAGCAAGGAAACTGTACTTATGACTTCAAACGCACCCATATCAAACACTCACAACCACCACCACCAACAACAACAAAAACAAAATAGGAATCAACAAGGATTGGTCATTTGTATCTCTGAACATCAGTGGTCTCAATTCCCCAATAGGATAACAGAATGAGTGCATAATCAGGATCCACCTTCTGCTGCATCCAAGAAACATATGTCAACATCAAAAACAAACACCATCTCCCTATAAAACCTTGGGAAAAGATATTCCAAGAGAATGGTCCTAAGAAGTAAGCTGGTTTAGCAATTTTAATATCTAGCAAATAGTCTTAAAGCCAAAACAAATCAAAAGATACTCATCAAAGAAAAATTCACCAAGACGATACTTCAAGTCCTAATATTTATGCTGCAAATAAAACACAAGGGTACCCAAGTTTTCAAAGAACCTCTACTACAGTTCAACCACATGTTGATACTCCCACACTTGTATTGGGAGACATTATTACCCCACTCTCACCAATTGACAGATCATAGCCAGATGGTTTGGGCCCAAAATACTACTAAATGTTCAAAGAAGAGTTATTGCAAATATTTGTCAAGTTATTCCACAAAATTAAAATTGTACTTAAGTACTTTTATGACAGCATTATCCTGATTCCTCAAGTATATAAAGTCCCAGCAATGAAGGAAAATTACAAGCTAATTTCCCTTAATCTCATAGATGCAAAAATAGTCATTAAAATATTTGAACCAGCTCTTTCTCTCTGTCTTCTCTCTCTCTTCCACCCCATTCCCTCCCTTCCCCAATAAACTTCCTTCCTATGTAAAAAAAAAAAATATTTGAACCAAATCCAAGAACAAAACAAAAAGATCATAGTCTTTGGTTTGGTTCCATCCATCCTCCTGTCTGTTTTTTATGCCAATACCAGGCTGTTTTCAGTATTGTAGCTCTGGAGAAGAATTTGCAGTCAGGGATTGTGATGCATCCAGTTCTTTTATTGTACAGGATTGTATTGGCTGTCCTGGGTTTTTTGCTTTTCCATATTAAGTTGAGTACTGTACTTTCGAGGTCTGTGAAGAATTTTGCTGGCATTTTGATGGTCATTACATTGAATCTATAGATTGCTTTTGGTAGGATTGCCATTTTTACTATGTTAATTCTACCTACCCAAGAACATGGGAAATATTTCCACTTTCTGGTGTCTTCTTCAATTTCTTACTTCAAAGATTTAAAATTCTTGTAATATAAGTCTTCCAGTTGTTTGGTTAGAGTAACTCTGAGATATTTCATGATGTTTGTGGCTATTGTGAAAGGTAATGTTTTTCTGACTTCTTTCTCAGGCCATTTATCATCTTTGTATAGGAGGGCTACTGATATTTTTAGTTAATGTTGTATCCTGCTACATTACTGAAAGTGTTTATGAGTTGTAGAAGACTGAACTATCATTATATTAGCTTCCTCCTGCAGCTGATGGTAACAAATACAAAAGCTGACAGCTAGGTATTACACACACCACACACACACACATATACACACGGAGAGAGGGAGAGAGGGAGGGAGAGAGAGACAGAACAAAAGAGAGAAAACAGAGATAGAGAGAGATAAAACACAGAGAAAAAACAGAGAGAAAACAGAAAAAGAAAAAGAGAGAAAGGAAGAGAGAGAGAGAGAGAGAGAGAGAGAGAGAGAGAGAGAGAGAG
>JABTXL010000002.1:21063004-21100478 GCA_025134845.1 Neodon shergylaensis | reverse complement strand
AGAGAGAGAGAGAGAGAGAGAGAGAGAGAGAGAGAGAGAGAGAGGCAGACAGAAAAAAGACAGACAGTCCAACAGAGACATACAGAGAGACAGAGAGACCTTGGAACACTCAGTCATAAATGGGATATTGCCAACAAATCCCTTCCCTCAGAGCTCAGGTAACCCCTTGGCAGAGGAGGCAGAAAGAGTATAAGACAGATAGTCAATAGACTATGTTCTATGTCAGCTGAGCAAATCTCATATGAACTCACAGAAACTGAAACAGCAATCACAGGGCCTGCATGGGTCTGAGCATGTTGCTGTTTTCCAGTTTAGTGTTTCTGTGGTACTCTTGCATATGCGAATGAGTTGGTCTTTGACTACTTTGTCTACTCTTGGGTCATTTTCCTTCTGTTGGTTGTCCTTGTCAAACTGTAATGTTATAGTTTCTGTTTTATCTTATAACACTTTATTTTTTGTTGTTTAGGATAGGTAAATTGAACCTGAGCAGTTTAAGTCTTTTCATTTTTACAGTACTTTGTTTAGTAATGCTGGGGATTAAACCTAGAATTTCATGTAGGCAAGGAAAACATGACACTAAATGAGCCAAATTACCTCCTTAACAGATAGATTTTTTTTGTTGTACAAACAATAAAATTTTAATTTTCTGGAATGCAAAAATAAACAGATAAAATCATTTTTAAGTCTTATCTTGCTAAGTGTTCTCTTAATAATAACTTCTACTTCTGGATTTAGAAATTATAAAATAAATTTCATTAATATTAGTGTAGCATTCATTTGAGAACTTGAAATCATATAGAGGTTCTTAGGTTTTCTATTTGAAATAAATGCATAGAACGTTTTATAAAATGTTGTCATAGCCCATAAAGTGCAGTGAATGATTTCTGTTTTATTATACTAGAATAGGTATGATGCAAAGAAAGTATTTTAAAACTTTTATAGTGTGCAGTTTCCCAAGCATTCCCTGGAAAATTTGTGATATCATTTATTTTAAATATACCTTGGACCTGTTATTGTAGGATGATCGTTAGAGGATTCAGTCAGTGTTCACAAAACTAAGGAGAACCCAGTAAGTATCACGTAGGTATAGTTGCCCCTTTTTACAAGGGTAAAAAAGCTCTTCCTTGTGTCTAGAATAATTTTCCCTATGTGTCCACCTTTCAGCTCTATCTATGCTCCCAGACAAAGTGAAAAACAGAAATACTGGAAGCTTCCAGTATTCCTTTGTTTACCAGTGCTACCTTTTCATCAAGGACTTTCCCAGTGTCTTCTGGACTGGCACAGCCTAGACTCCTATAGAAGAAACCATCTTACCCATAGGAAGACTCTCTCTTTGCAGCCTGCTCGATACTCAGCTCCTCTAAGCAAGTAGATTCTCACATTACATTCTGAGTTCTATTAGTCTCCATGGAAAATAATCTAATGAAGCAAACAGTGTCTTGTCTAACTAACTTGGGGATCTTATATATATGTTAAAATAAATGAAAAAAGCAGAAACAAAAGAGGTTTCATTTTCCCTCAATTCAAACTGACTTGTAAAGCTATTACAGAGACATCTGAAAAAGTCTACCTCCAGTATTTCAAGAAACAAGGAGACACTTTATATGAAAAAGAAGCGGGTTCATTAATTTTATTTCAAATATAGAAATAGCTGATTCCCTTTAGTTGATACATAATTGGAAAACTTGCAATCCCAATAAAAATAGTAATGACATAATCAAAGCAAGTAGTGTTCAGAAAATTAACCCAAATGAGAGTTTTTATTACTCACAATTGAATTGGATTTTATGCTGCTATAATTTATGATTAACATTTATTTATTGACGCTGAATTTATTGTTTCACAGTGAGAAAGCTCAGAAATTCTAAAGCTGAGATAAATCAACCTGTGCTCTGTACGAACTTTACTCCACCTTGAACTCATTTATCCCAATAAATTATAGAATACTCACACATTCATTCTGTAAATTTCGGTCAGCAGCTGTTTTGTCCTAGTGCCAACAAAGGTCCACAATTTCTGCATATTAATTTTACACCACCATGTTCAAGTGAACCATCCTTTCCCACTTGAATGTCTTTCTTAAACTGATCCATGTTTAGGCTACAACGGAAACATCACTATTTATTGATAGACATTGTTCAGTATCTTCAGGCTACCCTGTCAATCATTGTCGAACGGTATTTTCCTCTGCTTATTTATCTACAGGTACCCAATATTTTAATGCACATAAATTTGAGGGGAACAATTTACATCTTCTAATCTATTTCTATTAGAATAAACTGTGCTATCTTCAATTAAAACCTTTGCATCACTCTTACCTCCTCAATCTCTCTCCTTTCATTCTAACATGAACCTTTCCCTATTAGGCTTTAATAAACATTATAAAATTTTTTGAAAACAGTTTAGTTGTCTATAGTTTAATTAAATATTAATCTAGTGATGCAAAAGATTAAAAATGTTGACATCAATAATTATAGGATTTATTTCTTTATTATGCATATCATCACTGGACAGTTTCAAGAACATTCTCTCATAAATATAGAGATATTAATTTAAAAAATTAAGTGTTTTGCTCACCATGTTTGAATTCAAAATAAAAGAGTAAGTAAAGTGAATAATAATTTATAAATTATTTACTCATTGGTTGTAGATAATTTATTCACAACTGAACTCAGAATATCTACTTTATCCAAAGTATTCAAAACCACTTCTCAAATTTGATACTAAATTATTATCAAAAATATTTCTAGACATTAAAAAATGTCTGTGATTGATCAATAAAACATATAGTTCTAACTAGTTCATTTCAGAGTTATTTAATAGCAGGTTTACTTCTAGTCATAGTAAACTGCCAAAATTAGTCTTAGATTTGACTGATCACTAGGAAATCGTTTACAGAATATTTTCCTGGCCATTCCCAACACATACTTAAATCTGAACTCAATTTTCCCTTCACTATTTTTTCATTCTGTAGTAGACCTACTTTATCTTTATTTGTTATTTAAAATAAATTTTACATTGGCTTATAAATTGTACATTAAAGTTTTTGTGAATAAATAAACATGCTCCAAACCTCATTTCTTCCTGTGAAACCATATTCAATGACAATATAACTTATCAAAGTTCTGTATTTCTATAATTAATCTCCCAGCTTAAAAGTTAACAAATGAAAATATTTTAGTATTAAAGCTATCATTTTCCACTATTGTATTTCCATTCCAAATTTACCTTCACTGGTCTCTTATTAAATTATCCACTGTTTTGAGGAAGATTAGTTATTTAAATTCACCACTGTGAAATCATAAGAAACAATGAGAGAATATTACTAAAGTCTATCAATAAATGTTTTGATTCAATTTGCTATATTTGTTAATGTAATTTCAGATACTAATCTTGAAACATTTCTCTGTGTACCTCTACATCAGAATTGCCTGCCTCTGCCTCCTGGGTGCTAGGATTAAAGGCTTGCACCACCAAGCCCAGTAGGTTTGGTGGTTTTAACTTGGTTGATAAACTAGACATACACATTTGTTAACAGGAGAGAAGGAAGAGAGTCTTGAAGGTAGAATACACAGGGAGAAGGATAAGGAGAACTCTAGATAGGCAGAGGGTCTCTGTTGGTCTGGTGAGCACTGATTTTCACTTTTGTGAAATGGGATACTCAACCCATGGAAAGCCCAAGGCAGAGCAATCCAGGATCCCACACTGTGCTGAACATATTCTGTTCCTACTAAACAGAGAATGACCATCACTTCTTATGCCTTGGGAATGAGATAAAATCAGCTCCAATTAAAGACTGTGCTGCATCCTCCCTCTCAGAGCAGAAACAATTTTGGTGGTTAATACCAAGACTTTTAACACTATGTGCAAAAAAAAAAAAATCTCTATTAACCAACTATTCAGTTTATTACTCTGTACATGATAATTATATTGTATTTTTAATAGGACATTTTATTGTCTTTTGACATCTGTGACTGGCTTTTTATTATATTTGTGTGTGTTAAATAAAATTAAATAAGATTAAAACAAGAATAAACCTCAAAGATATATATATATATATATATATATATATATATATATATATATATATATGGAAGGATCTCCCTTGCTCTTGGATTGGGAGGATCAACATAGTAAAAATGGCAATTCTACCAAAAGCAATCTATAGATTCAATGCAATCCCCATCAAAATCCCATCAAAATTCTTCACAGATCTGGAGAAGACAATAATCAACTTTATATGGAAAAACAAAAAAACCAGGATAGCCAAAACAATCTTATACAATAAAGGAACGTCTGGAGGCATTACCATCCCTGACTTCAAACTCTATTACAGAGCTACAGTATTGAAAACAGTTTGATATTGGCATAAAAACAGAGAAGTCGACCAGTGGAATCGAATAGAAGACCCTGACTTTAACCCACAAACATATGAGCACCTGATTTTCGATTAAAGGAGCTAAAAGTATACAATGGAAAAAGAGAGCATCTTCAACAAATTGTGCTGGCAAAACTGGATGTCAATCTGTAGAAGAATGAAAATAGATCCATATCTATCACCATGCACAAAACTCAAGTCCAAGTGGATTAAAGACCTCAATATCAGTCTGAACACACTGAACCTGATAGAAGAGAAAGTGGGAAGTACTCTACAACACGTGGGCACAGGAGACCACTTCCTACATATAACCCCAGCAGCACAGACAGTAAGTGCCCATATATATATATATATATATATATATATATATATATATATATATATAGAGAGAGAGAGAGAGAGAGAGAGGACCCAGGCTCAATTCTCAACACCCACATCAAGTTTCTCACTATTGCTTGTGGCTCAAATTTTAGGGGATTTAATGTCCTTCGAATTATGTAGGCACCTTCATGTTCATGATATACATAACTCATATGGCACAAAAGCAGATAGATTAGATAGATATAGATGATAGATAGATAGATAGATAGATAGACAGAAAAGCACACTTTAAAAATATTTTATAGTAGACTTGTCTTATTATTAGCGTGTGATGACTGTATAATTTTGTATTATTTACAGTGAATAGTAATCTGCAGAAATAAATAAGTTTGTGTGTTTCTTATATTTATATGTATCTTTCTCATTTATCCACTATTTGCATTAAAAGCAAAATTGAAGAGAACTTTTTATATCACCTATTGTATGTATAAACTGTTCTTCAAGCAGATAATTGGAAAAGAACTTATTGCAGGTGTGCAAATTCATCACGATTAACCAATGTGCTTATGCCTCCTTTGCTCTTGAATAAAAATGTTTTAAATTGAAAACACTGAACTTTTAATTCATTTTTATCACCTCCATATGGAAAACGCCACAAAATCAGAAAAAAACTGTAAATTTGTGCTCTGTGAGACACTATGAAAGAGACGTTAGTATGCAATAACCCAAAACTAATTAAGGATTCTTGTTTTATATGAAGTAGCAAATATTAGCATGTTAAATGCAGGGAGATGTTTAAGTCTCATTATTTCTTCAGAAATAGCCTGCCTGAGAGCACTATCACAATACCACTGTTAAATATTTTGACACTTACTAAAACTGGTATTTTACAAGCATAAATTAGCAAATCTTTATATCAGTGTTGATGATTTTTGCTTCCGGTAGGACTACTTTCTGTTTTGTGAAGATCTGCATACACTACCATGTATCTGCCCACCTATTGCTGTACATCTAATTCTAATCCCAATCCTCATCATCAATTTGATCATCCCCTAATTGAGTACTAACCCTCCTCTGGCATGGAGATGAATAAATTTGTGAATGACCAATGCATTATATTTACAAGTAACTATGATAGTCCTGTCAAGTGCAAATGTTGTTAGAAAAAAAAGAGCAAAGGATTTTCTTCCCTTCCATCACATTTTATTTCAAGTTCTTCATTTGATTGATATAAGGAACCATGATATGCTGATATTGATATGAAGGGCAGCATTTATAGATACTGCAGTCTCATTCACATTTGGAACACTTGATTCTTTCATTTCATTATCAATGCATGCTCTGTATTAAACATTATTTTTCTTCAGTCTTATCATGTTTAAGCATACCCTTTTAATTTGACTCACACTAATTATAAGGTAGCCATGTATTTTGCTTTTCTCATTTGACTGAGGGGAGATGGGTAAAGAATTTCAATCGCTTCATATTTGCAGATTTCAGCTTTCTTTAGATTTATTCTGATCAAAGCCTTACATTTCTCTTTTGATCATCATCAGCGAAATCAGTTTCTGTGAAAACATCAAGGTGGATGCATCTTGCAAGTCAATAAGAGATTGAAATTATCCTCCCTCACAATGTTAACTAGGCATGAACTTTTTTGAAGTTTTAAAAGGTTGGATATGAAATCAGCTGCCCAAACATTTCTACCAGAAAGAAAATTTCAAGGGTATATTAGAATACAAGGTTATTCATTCTAATTAATTTGGAATGCGTTAAATCCTATGCAAAGTGAGAACTTTATAACATAATAGAATGTGTGGTTATTATTTTATAACTCTTACATTTAAGTCAAAGTTTATCAGATTGTTTGAATGAATGTCAGTTTATTTCTTACTCTGATAGCACAGGTTTTGTTTACTGTTCTTACAATGAAATATAAATCAAACTACAAACACTTCCACTTTTTATGCATTCCCTTCAATTCTTGCACGTCTAAGTGACTAAAAGTCTGAATGCAACTATCTCATTTAATACGTATGACTTCCATAAAGATGATTGTTTACAGTGGACTTCACCACAGTACTGGAGAGCAGATTTTTTTTCCAAAGAAGAAAGGTTTATTTTGATTCTCAGATTTGGAGACCTCAAGCCACCATCACACATCTCGCTCTGAGCCCAAGTGGCAAGGCAGAGTGTCAGGGTGAGGAGTATGTTCAGCAAGACTGTTCATTATGGCACACAAGGCAAGGAAGAAGGTGATGAGGAAGGGTTCCAGAGCAAGCCATAGGCATGAAGGATGGCCACCAGGGATATATTTCCTCCAACTGTGCCTGCCTCTGAAAATTTCCACCACCTTTTCTTAATGCCATCAGTTGTGAATCATCAAAGGATTACCTCACAGGTGAAGCCTGCCCGGAGAGCGGATTTGGTAAGCTCTTAACAATGGAAAGAGTTCTCTCCCAGTATCTATTAATTTTCAGTAGTTTCTTGGGCAGTGATGGAACTTTGTGTTCACCTCTTCTACCTGTGCAGGATTTTGTCTGCTTTGAGCTTGGGCAATTTTTTCACGTTTTCACCACTGTGTAGTCATCTAGCAACTTTGCAATAGATGTTGTTTAAGACAGAGACTCCCAGCTATGCAGAGAATAAGAGCAGGCTGAATGAAAAGCCTTAAGTTGCACAGCTATATCACACTTTCTCTCTCAAGATGTAGGAGTCATTGTGGAGGAAATAGAGGGAAAAAAAGAGTGTGTATCCAGAGTGAGTGGATGAATACAAGTAAGTATACAGCAGCTTCTGGACAAAGCAGGGCAGTAGCATGCATGAACTCACAATGGCTATGACAGGATCTACACAAGCACAAATGAGACCAATTAAATTGCAGCATGAAGAGGGGAAATAAGCACAAAGTCCCACCCATAGAGGAGGAGTTTTAAAAAGTTGATAGCTGTTGGGATATGGAGAATCTGCTCTCTTTATGTGTGTAGCCTCTGGCAGTTTGACCACATTTCATAAAAGTAAAGCCCTCTTACAAAGATTAAATATCTACCCAAAAGGAAACTGATAGGGGAAGTAAGGAAACTGGGGGGGGGTGGGTATTGGGGATGTGAGGGACAGGTGAATATGATGAAAATACACTGGACATAATTCTCAAAAAACATTTAAAAGGAGGCACACGAAAAGAGACAAACTCAGTACTCAGAGGGAAAAAAAGAGATATTGAGATTTTCTTTAAAGAGAAAACATATCTTTGGATTTTTCTTCAGAACAGAAGGTCATGAAAATCATTTGGCTCTCCAGAAAACCTTACGGTGCTATGAAATTTCTTTGTCATTTATTCTGCACATAAACTATTTGTCTGCCAGTATTTACCTATGTATTAGCATATATTTAACATTTCAAAGAATAACACGAGTGCATATTAACATGAGATAAATCTAAAGGTCAGGCTTAGCTTGTATCTTTTATTTTTATAATTGAAAGTGTTACAAGTGACTGTTCACTGAAAGCTGATTTGGCTGCTCATTTTTGTTATTTTCCATCCCCTAAATTCTCACCTCTTACTTATCTCTCTAATTTCTCCACTGATTTAGAAAAGAGAATGGTACTTATGCAGAATGTAGTAAATTGGAAAGTTGTTTAATGGTTCAGAAACCTCTCATAGATGACTGGATTGAGAATAACACATTCATTATTATTTATGACTCTATTTCCAGGTCTGTATAAGTCAGTTTATTGAATTCATTGAATGACCTGGGGTTTTTTTTTTCATGCTTAGGAAGCAAAATGGACATGTGAACTTGTGGAGGTAGACTCCTACAAATGAAAGAGAGTCAATGCTTTTAAATAAAAGATTGTATAAAACACATTTCATTTAAGATAATTTACTCTAATTGAAAATGTGTGTTTTCTATATCTGTAATTTAAAGAATTCTACAACTTTAAAACAACATTCTGGCCTTTTATGATGGTCATAATCTGCAATCTGTGTTTTTTACCATAAATTTGTCATATATAATAACAATGATCTTCAGAATACCAGGGAGTAAAGAGTTAGAATGCCAGAGTCAGGGATAGTTTTATATTTCTCTTGGTGAGTGAGTGTGTGTGTGTGTGTTATCTTGTTTCCTATTTGACATGGAGTTTGACTACTTAAGTTGTGCACCATCATTTCTATTCTGAATATCAAGATACTTTCAACATGGGCCAAATGTCATGGTATAAATTTAAGGGATCAGTGGCATTTTTTAATTAATTAATTTATTTATTTATTAAAGATTTTTGCCTCCTCCCAGCCACCGCCTCCCATTTCCCTCCCCCTCCCCCATGAATTTCCCCTCCCTCATCAGCCCAAAGAGCAGTCAGGGTTCCCTGCCCTGTGGGAAGTCCAAGGACCACCCACCTCCATCCAGGTCTAGTAAGGTGAGCATCCAAACTGCCTAGGCTCCCACAAAGCCAGTTCGTGCAGTAGGATCAAAAACCCATTGCCATTGTTCTTGACTTCTCAGTAGTCCTCATTGTCCGCTATGTTCAGCGAGTCCGGTTTTATCCCAGGCTTTTTCAGACCCAGGCCAGCTGGCCTTGGTGAGTTCCCGATAGAACATCCCCATTGTCTCAGTGTGTGGGTGCACCCCTCGCGGTTCTGAGTTCCTTGCTCGTGCTCTCTCTCCTTCTGCTCCTGATTTGGACCTTGAGATTTCAGTCCGGTGCTCCAATGTGGGTCTCTGTCTCTGTCTCCTTTCATCGCCTAATGAAGGTTAATATTCAGGAGGATGCCTATATGTTTTTCTTTGGGTTCACCTTCTTATTTAGCTTCTCTAGGATCATGAATTATAGGCTCAATGTCCTTTATTTATGGCTAGAAACCAAATATGAAAGTATTTTAAACTTTACTTGTATAGACTTTGAGATATTGTTTAAGAATTAATATTTCCACAGATCCAGAGAGGGTAACATGGAGGGCTCAAAAGGGTATGAGAATCTACTCAGGAAGGAATGTCTCATGCATGTCACGTACTTTTTGTTAGATATTTTTTATGTGACAACATTTATTAAGTACATTTTAAATGACAAAGATATAAATAAATATTTTAATTTTAGACTATTATTGAAATAATAATATTTCTTCTTTTGGGGCCACCTGTAAGCATTTTCCATTTAATTATGATAATACTATGCATTCTTATCTCTTCTGATAGTCATTAATATTCTTGCTCTATTTATAGCCAGTTAGGTTTATATAAATTGGACCACTGCTGTCATTAGGTTGTGTACAATAAATACAGAAAGTGCCTATATTGGAAGATATATGCTGAGGAAGGACTTTAGCAGACTTCAGACTGGGTGACTTAATGTTTTCCAGGCTAAGCTTCTAAAACATGGACTGACTAAAAAAGAAAGGGAATCTAACCCATTTATACAGTTTCTTTTGCCAGCAGCTGCTATTAGAAGCTCTGCCAATGGGGAGCTACTGATCCAACCTTTAAGATTGTTACCTTATTTAGGTGTTTCCTCTCTCTAGATCCCTGTCATGAATGTGGGTTTCTGTCACCTGTTATTTCCACTCTTTGGCTAGTGTCCCATACAAAGCAATAGCTGCTATGGTTTCCAGGCAGTCTCGATATGAACCTTGGTGTTGTGATGAGAGCAACTGTTCGTCATGTTGGTATAGAGCTACTGTGTTCTTTAGAGTTAACTTGCTATTTCTCAAACCTTCCTCATTTAAATTTTTTTACAGATCATTTTCTTATATTGTAAACATTCCCTGATGAAATTTAACTCTGCATGCATGATTGTGCTTGAGTTTTATTTCTTACTGAAGATATAATGCTAAATTTGCCCCATGCAGAGACATTTTCTGGTCATTTATTTTTGTTAATTTTGCAGACTGCAGAAATGCTTCAGTCAGAAAGTTTCTGTAGCAGAACTTGAAGACCACATTTTGATATTCAAAACCCAATAAAAATGGTATGATCCTGTTCGTTTGGAACATTACAGTGTGAGAGGCACAGAAATCACGTTCCCAGAACTCACAGATCATAAAGAGGCATGGGAGACCTCCAAATTCATTGAGATACCTTGTCCCAAAAAGTAATGCAGAGAGAATTGGAGGTAAATATCCAAAGTCAATGCCTGTACATCACACCTTTGCACATACACTTGTACTGATAAATGCACACATATTACATCACACACACACACAATTGTTGTAAGAAACCATTCATCTTTCTAGAATCCTTATAGAACATTCTAAAGATTTTAATGGTTTTTCTTTCATAAAAATTCTTCACTATTCCTTTTAGATTTCTAAAATTATATTGCATCCTATTTTAATTTAATCATAGCATGCACAATATATATGATTAAATATTAAATTCTCTTTAAAGTTTAATTGAGAAAAGTAATTGGTCTTGCACTGTGTGGCCTCTTGGTAAGTGCTATCTATAATTTTTTAATATATACAGAAATGCTTATTATACAATTTAACTTTTAAGTAAATTTGCATTTCCTGAACTGAATTTTGTTTTGCTGATTTACTACACTAGAAAAAAAATGGATTTCTAAAAACACAGCTTTTAGAATTTATTGGTAGTGGTGGTAGAGATGAACTCTGGGTTTTTCACAAAATGATGAGTAAATGTTTTGTTCTAGATACTGTCTGAGATATTAAAAATACATTTATAAATCTGTATGCTTCGTAAGTTGCATTAGTTAGGATAAAAAAATATTACCTCAAGAAAATCGTGAGATGCTCTACTGCCACTACTTGCTTACTTTCAAACTCATGGCATCTTTTTCTTCCTTAGTTTTCATTATAACAATATGTAGATATGAGCATAGCCTTTTACATCTTGCCTTTATATTGACAGTTTACACAAGTGTGGCTTTTGCACATTGCCATTTGATTAGTGTAGCTGGTATAAATGGAATATGGAAATAATACCTCTGTATCCTCCACGTACTCAAAAAGTTTAGTGGAGCTAGAGAAAATTGAGAATCGAATAAAAATTAAATCAAATGAATAAATGTAAAAATAGCTAGTTTTTAGTTTTTTAGTTTATGTACATCCATCTTAAGTTCAAGATCAATTGATTTCCAGTAAAACATTTTTTTCATATTTATATATGGAAAGATTGGGTTGTTTAAGATGCAGTAGGACAATACATTAAAATGCAAAGATCTCTGTTTTGTGTTGTGGGGAAAAGGTGCAAATGTACCCCATGAGAGGACAGTGGAGAAAGTAAAACAATTACATTAGAATATATTGTAGAGTAGAGCCAGACTTCTTAAGTGACTGAGTGCTCAGTATCATGCCAGGATTTTAGGGAGGTTCTTACTTTTATTCATAAGAAACTAGATAATTGGTACAATCTTTGGCAAGATTGAAAATAAAAGTTTTAGGAGACTGTAATACCCCATTTTGAGTGTGAGAAATTCCAGAAGGTTGATGAAAGCAGAGTTGAAGTTTTAATAGTTAAATGGACAAATAATGCTATCTTTCAGTAATCTTAGCACATAGATCACAATATAGAATTTATTGGTAGGCTAAATATAGCATCCAGAAACAGAAATATATGCTCTTCTCTATGGATAAAATCTGGGGGTCTGAGGAAATGCAACTTCAGTAAGTAATGATCATTAACACGGGTTAACTATTGATTAATTAATTAATAATTAAACAATTATGAAAAACAAAGCCTGCAAAAAATCCTAGAAAGATGACAATGAAATTATTTTGGTCCCAATTTTGAAAATCATTTTTTTTTCATTTCCCTTTGTAAAACAATTAATGTGATAGGCAGTGGCTGCAGATAATGATGTGCTTTATGAAGTACTTTATGAAGGTAAAATTGAAATAACATATCAGCATTATATTTTTATAGAAAGTGAGTTTAAGTATTAAATGTAAAGAAGCAGACATAAACACATGATTACATATCTCCCTTAAGAATCAATAAGCTTGCTTATTATGGATTGTTGAGTGACAATAGTAAGGTCTTGAAATGATAGTATTGCCAGTTCTAACACATGAAGTAAAAACCTATCTGCAGATGCTTAGACTCTTAAAAACATTTTGTAATAAGATGTGATTTCTTTAATTGATTTTTAGGTAAATTCTGCATAAGAATATATTTTTTTTCTTTTTATATTTATGTTTGAGTGTCATCGTATGAGTTTATAGGCAGTATGTACATAGGGGTGCTCTTTGGGGGTAGGAAGGGTTGACAGATCCTTCTGAGCTGGTTACAGTTGTTGTAAACCACATGATGTGGGTTCTAGAATTTGAAACTGAGTCCTCTGAAAGATTAATGACTTTTGATCACCAAGCTATCTTTCTGTTCCTCAGAACCTCACTTTAAAGCCAGTAATCAAATAAGTTCTCCCTAACATTAACCTCTATATGTTTTTTTAATGCCCAAAGATACTGAGAGTCAAGCTAAAGACCTTGAGCATGAGGCAGTTCTGTGCTGTGATCTGTGCTTCCCACACCATTTGAACTTTTAAATAAGAATAGCATAAATACATCTTTATGTGTGATTGTAATGCTGTAGTTTATGAAAGCAAATTAAAATCAGTGGAAAATTGTTACAGAATATCATAGTAAGTTTTTAATTGTATACCAAGCTGACCGACCATTTTAATTTAGAAGACATAATAATACAAAAATAAAAAGGGTCTATACTTTGTCTCATAATCATATATTCAGCAAAATGCCTTGAATTTTTATATTTTTGTATTTTGTTAAATTTTTAAACTTTAGTATATTCAAGAAAATTATAAATATAGCGATATGCAACTTTTACAATAGTAGGATTTTTTTCTCAAAAGATAACTCAATTATCTGTTTCTATCACTCTGCCATTTATTATGGTCTTCCCTATTGTAAACTCAAATAATTTCATTTCAATATAAACTATTATCTTTCAATACCACATAAAATAGACATTATTGTTTTGGAGAACTTCTATGTATTTTTTGGCTTCTGAAGCTTATTTTGTCTATTATTGTTCTTGTTTAAAAGCCATATTGTCTCCAGGAAGTTTGCATTCTCATTAAAGACTCCATGCCAAATAACCATAATATACTTTATAATGGCATGAGTTCATTCATAATTAATAAAGAATATCAGAATGGATTTTCTATTGTGCACGTAAAACTGACTAAACACAAAAGCATTCAATATACTTAGTAATATAAAAACTTGAAAGTATAGAATACAGGAAAATATCTCCCTTTTTCACCAATTTAGGATGGCCAATTGCCTTATGAATATAGAAGAATATTGTTGGTATAACTAAAAATTCTTTGTCACTAATTAGTCTTCTATCACCTTTTGCCGCGCACCGCGCCCCTGTGTCTGAGGTTAAAATACACAGACAGAGAGACAGCTACACGAGTCGTCCTTGAATTCCCCAAGAATGCCCCCTTTATTGTGTTCAGGGGCAGATTATATAGAGATAGCCACGCCCCAGCCAAATCCACCAGAAACCACTCTCCTGCCATCAGGAACTCCTGAAGGTCTCGTGCTCAGAGCAGCTGTAGGCACTCAGATCAGAGGATTACAAGAAATTCAGGATCTGGGGTCTCACTGCTCCCAACAACCTTTTCTTTATTTGTGAAATGTATGTAAATGTTTTTATTAGTGTGCCTGTCTGTGTGTATGTGTATGTGTTTTACTTTGATTTGAAACAGCTTCTACCCTTGTTGGTTTCAGTCTCATTTTCTATGATTACAGATTATGACACCAAGTATACTATATTATTGCCTTTTCATCCTAAAATTGTTTTATTATTTTTTAATTTATTCTATCATATATTATATCCTAACCACAAAATTCCCTCCCTCAATTCCTCTCATTTCCACTGAACCTTTCCCCAAGATCTCCTCCTCCTCTCTAAATCTTCAGAATATTGCTAGCCTTCAAGGGATATCAAACTAACATAGCATAGGTGTCTACCATAATGTCATCATAGAACCTTCAACCAGTAACTGATAAAAGCAGATACAGAGATCTACAAACAAGCACTGGGCTGAGTTCCAAGAGTCCTGTTGACTAGAGGGTATGAGGATAATGATGAGACAGTTTACCTGAGCTTACAGACTCTAGACTGACAGCTGGGGAGCCCGCATGGGACCAATCTAGAACCTCTACATGTGGGTGACATTCACATAGCTCGGTCTGTTAGTGAGACCCCTAGAAAAATGGCCATCATCATTCCCTGACCCATGAGATGGCTTTTTGGAATCTATTTTCAATGGTGGAATGCCTTTCTCAGACTTGATGAAGGGGAGTGGAGGGGGGGAGGTTGATCCTGCCTCAAGTTGATATGCCAATGCTTTGTTGACTCTCACAAGAGGCTTTATCCTTTTTGAATGGATATGGAGGAGGCATGGATAGAGGAGTATAGAAGGGAGATAGGGTGAGACAACAGGAGGAGTGGAGGGAGGGAAAACTGTGGTTAATAGGTAAAAAATAAATTTTAAAAATGTAATAAAAAAGAAGTTAATATAAGACTAGGCCCAAACCCTCATGTCAAGGCTGTACAAGGCAACCCAGTAGGAGGAAAACAACCCCAAGTCAGGCAAAAGAGTCAGGGACACGTCATTTCTATTGTTAGGTTTCCCAAAAAACACCAAGGTGCACAACTTTACCATATATGGAGAGGACCAAAGCTCAGACCCATACCGGGTCTGTGATTGCTTCAATATTTGTGAAACTTTATGAGCACTGTGTAGGATATTAAGGCACTTGATAAAATTAAGCACTGAAGGCTGAGTAAAATAGCTTTCATTGAGCATGTTTTTTCTACATATTTATTTGAATTTATAGTAAATAGCTATATAAATATTCTCATTTTTTTACTATTACCTTGATGTTTTGCCTTATACCAAAACTGCAAACAATTTATTAGTCTTTCAAATGCCATTCTGCCATTGACCCATACTACACACACACACACATATATATATATATATATATATATATATATATATATATATATATCAGATAAATGCAAAATAAAACAATTCTGAGATTCAATCTTATAACCATCAGAATGGCCAGTATATATATAATAACTATGTCACAGTAACACCAAATTCTTTCCTATCTTCTTTTTATAAACATAGCCACTTAACCAAAGTACTTTAAAGTAATTCCTATTTAATTAGATAATAGACGCTTTTTCATTTAATATTACCTTTTTATTATTTTTTATTGTTTTTATTGAGGTATACATTTTTCTCTGCTCCCTTTTCTTTCTCCCCTCTCTTTTTCTATCCCATTATGTGATCCCCCACACTTTCAATTTACTCAAGAGATATTGTATTTTTAACCTTCCCTATATAGGTCTATGTATACCTCTCTTAGGGTCCTTTTTATTGTCTAGGTTCTCTGGGGTTGTGGAATGCAGCCTACAGACTGGGAAAATATCTTCATCAACCCCCCAATGGATAGAAGACTAATCTTAAAAATATACAAAAAACACAAGAAACTTGACATTAAAAGAACAATAATCCAATAAAAAATGGGGTATGGACATAGATAGAGAACTTTCAACAGACAAATTTTAAATGGCTGAAAGACACCAAGAAAATGTTCAACATCCTTAGCTGTCAGATAAATGCAAAATAAAACAATTCTGAGATTCAATCTTATAACCATCAGAATGGCCAGTATCAAAAACACTGATGATAGCTTATATTGGAGAGGATGTGGGGAAAGAGCAATGTTCATCCATTGCTAGTGAGAGTACAGCTGCTTTGGAAGTCAGTATGACAATTTCTCAGAAAACTAGGAAACAGTCTACCTCAAGACCCAGCAATATCACTGTGGGTATATACCCCAACGATGCCCAATCATACCACAAGCACATGTTTTCACCTATGTTCATAATTCTTTTATGAAAATGCACCTCAAAAATGGATAAAAAATGTGGTTCATTTACACAATGCAGTACTACACAGTGGTTAAAAGTAATGACATATTGAAATCTGTCTGTCTGTCTGTTTATGGGTCAAAGGAGCAAAACCAAGAGTTAAAAATTTAAAAGGGAATTTTCTAATGAAATTTCTGCTGTTTCGGTATTACTTAGTATTTTGAGGCTAGTATTTTTCAAATTTTTACTCATATTGCTATGCAATTCAAAAAACTTTCTGCTATGTTAACATTATAACGGTTTTTAATTATTTTGCCTAGTTTATCTCAATCATGTATTATTAGATATTTGAGATGTCTTCAAGTAGGCTTCATCCAATTTATTTTTTAAACAGATAAACAATACATGTTGTGTAGGAGCACTGCAGATATTAAGGGACTTAATACTCTCTAGAAGGACTGTCATAATTTTTAGACTCAAAAAGTTGTTCTAGTCTTTCAGGTTAGAAAACAAACGAATTGCTGACAGGTGAACAGTAGCTCTGTCTCTGAGTTCATATCTTGTCAGCTCCAAATTTGAGAGAAAGTGTATTCTGTTAGGTGTGTGAACTCTAAAAACTTCATCCTCTGAACACATTTTTGTACTTTCAACATTTGCTAAAAATTGGTATCTGTATTTCCATTATTAGAAACACTTTATATAAACTATTTTAATGTCATGGTAAACATTTTTATATCAATAACAGAAGGCTAAGTTCTTTTTATATCTAGATAGTCCAATTTTGCTTTAAATATTTGTTGCTTGAAAGAATACTAGCATTATCAACGTATTTCTCTTTTTTGAATGATGAGGAGTAGGGAATAGACACATCATTGTTTATGTCTATCAGCAATGAAAATAATTAATTTAGGCAATGGCATTAAACAAAATGAATCTTTATTTTCCATTATTAATAAATAAAGCCTTGTTAAATAGGAGACATTTGTGAACTAAAAATGAAATAAGCTCACAATATGTATTACCTCAGGAAGTAAATGCATTTGTTACTAAGCATACAACCTGGTTTGATATGCCTGAACTCACAGTGTAGGGTGAAAGAACCCACTTTGGCATCTTCACGTGTTACAGGATATGAATGAGCATGAACACATGCACTCATATATACATAAAAAAACCAGAAGAAAGTAAAAAAAATATAAAGCCATGTGTAATGTGCAATTCGGAAAACAAACAATCTGATTATAAATCCATTTATTCTCTGTTCTATCAATTTAAATGAGACATCTTGGAAGAAAAATTTATCCATTTCTGATGACAGTGAAATAGGCTAGAAAGCTAGGGAGAAGCAAAAGATCAGGATAATACAGTACCTGCCTTGGTCACATTCTTATCTAGTACTTTCCTCTCTTTCCCAATAAAGAAAATGACAATATAGAAGGGTGTAACTTAAACATTACGTAGTAAGTCTCCCAGTAAACTTCTATTTGTTTTGTCTCTGCATTCTGTGTCCTGGGATTATAAATAAGAGGCAGAATTGCCAGTATATTGCTGATAAATTTTTAATAAAAATTTTAATAAAAGTATACCTTCAAGATCCCCACATTTCAACAAATAGTTAAAGTGGGTGTTTATCAATGACTAGAAAAAAATAAAAAAAGACAATTGCTCTGTCTATAATATGTCACTGGTTAATGTGCTTCAATTTATTTTTATTCAATCTTCATATTTATTTTTATTGACACTAATGGGGATACAGTCCTTGGGAATACCTAGTGTCAATAGTAAAAGTGGATGGTTTGAAATATGCAGTACAGGGAATCATGACATACTCATTGCTTACCTACATACAGGTTTCTTTTTCTTTAAAAATGCTTCGTGCCAACGCAAATTTATAATTTATTGTGAGGAACCATCCATAAATCAATTGGTTCTGATTTTAATTTATAATTACTCTCAACAGCCAAATAAAAAGCAACTACTAGTTCTCAAAGACTCAACTGATTTCTAGTTTTATCATAGGAATAATTTTAATTTTCTAATCTTAAAATCTAAGATAAATTTCCACTCACTCTTGTAAGTACATAGATCCCCATTTTCTCCTTATGCATTAGCTAGTTATATTGCACACTTCCTCATATAAGGGTTTGAGTCTAAATCAGTGTGATGAATGAATGTTAAAGCCTCCAGTGTCCTTTCCATAAAACATTTGCATAATACTTTCATATTTGAATAGTCTAGTCCATTTTGAATTTGCTCTTTGACAAGAAAAGAAATTATACACCATATGTTTATTAGGCTGTCTATAGATTAGTCTTCACTGTTACAAAACTGTCAAGATGGCTCACATGGAGATTAGGTAGAACTTGTGATGCTTTTCCCCACAAAATCTAAATCAAAGGCTTGATATTCTTTCCGTTCCATGGCTTGGAGCTTTTAAATTACTGAGTTCCAAAGGTGATGTTCTAGTAAGAGAAAAGGTCAGTGAATATATCTGTTATTTCAGAGAGAATTTTTTAGCCAAAAAAATGGTGAATTTGAATTTATCTCAAGGTTATACAAACTTATAGAACTTCTTATTGTCTTCTGTCCTCTGCCCTCTGTCTTTATCAATAGAATGGTGGTTTAATTTTTCTGATCTGTTACCTGTTTTGAATAAAACTTCCATAATTATAATTGGTAAATAGTTTTATAAATATCTACAATTTAAGAATATGTTGATTCCCACTACTAATTTTGAAATATCTTTAAATTGTTTTTTTTAATTGCTAAGAATACATCATATTTCCCTAAAGAATTATCACAAAATTGTATAAAACATCAAATTTAAAGAAAGTATAAGAACAAATCCATAGAATGCAGCAGTTAGGGCTTATGCTGGTTTAGTATAGTGGTAGTTGTAGGTTCTCCTCCAAGACTATGACCACACTAGAGTAGGTAGTTATATAGGTTTCCAGTATCAACCATGGTCCCTCTTGTTATTCAGGTCATAAGTTTTATAGAGACTACATACAAGTAGAGAATAAACAGAAAACAAACAATAGACACTGTGTGATACATGTATATTTAGTATGTCACTGATTTCACAAACCTCTTGTGTATATACTACATTCATACTTTATAATGTGAAAACTATATCAACATAAATGATAGAGGCATGCATGAATCTATATGCAGTGAAGAAGAGATTTAGATCCATGATTTTTCACTCATAATTTTAGGCCCTCTTGTTTAATTTGATTATAGCTCCTCATTACATTAAAACTGTGTTGTAATGTTTGCTTGTGATACAAGAATTTTTAGTATACTGCACATATTGAAATAGCAAGACACAAAATTACCTGTGGTGGAAGCAGTGGTAGCCTTATGAAGGCAAGGAGCATACTTAGGTCGCTGCATCTCCGCTGAGTGTCGTACTTGACCCACATCATTAACGCGTGGAAGATGGTCTCTTCATCAGGAACATTTACATCATCACTAGCCAGGAGTTTATGAAGCTCTTCAGCTGGAAGGAGCAAAAACTCTTGATTTCTGATTACTTCCATTATGTTTTCCTGTGGAGAGAAAAGATCTTGGCATGAATTCCGTTTCACTCCTTTGTGGCTGGCAGAGCATCTCAGAGAAAAACGTGAAAAGCAGTCAATAACCTTTGTTCTCATTATACCATAATCCCGGAGACTCATCCTTCAGAAACAAGAAGCTGTTAAGAAGAAAGCATTGTAATTGTAATTGAAGTGTAAATGTATCTGAGACGGCAGAGAACTTGTAATAACTGGAGGATTATAATGCACTTCTTTGTTATGCGGGAAGAATGTACTCAGTGATTAGATGTTCAAGTTTCAAGGGTACTGCTATGTAAGAATTAGCAAATATGAAAAGAATAACATTTCACACCTTCAAAGACTCGAGTACACATTCACAAATCAGAAAATGGCAATACAATTACAGAGATGAATACAAAATAAGTCAGCTCTGTTGTTTATTTGAAAGAGAGAGACAGTTGAGAAACCATCAAAGTTACAAAATCATATGAGCTCTTCCTACCTCATTCTTTCACAACTGCCTCCACTCATGACAATTTCATTGGCTTAATTGATTCCCACAGTTGTTTAGCTTTTGTAAATTGTTATTTATAATAAAATTTGTTCTTGATTTTATTCAAGTCACAAATATATTGAGCATCATAGACAGATAACAAGACTTGACCTTGGACTTAATATAGTAGTTTCAAAGGGCAGTCGCTAACCACTGGAACAAAACTGGGAAATGTATAAATGATATTTTGGGGTTCTACTTCCATCTTCTCATTGAGAAGTCTACTATAGAGTCTTGGATGCTTTGTTTTAAACAACAACTTGGCAATTATATTGAAGTCTATGAAATTAAAGAAATGCCTTGTACAGATTAAATAAAACTTTTTAAAGTTAACAATATGAATTATATGATGTTGTTTGAGAAATTGTAAGTGATCATATTTTTTTTATTAAATACACCTCTTTCTGCCCTGTTTTCCATCTTGTGAAGCATGGGCAACCTTTCAAGATCCCCATCTCTGAAGGAAATTGGCATTCTTGGTCCCAGTAGCCATCAAATTTGACTTAGTTTTGATATACTACCTATTTGATTTTTAATACCTATTTATTTTCATTTAGTTTGTGTGTTCTTCCAATTAATCTCCCCATGTCTACTTCAACTTCTGAGTTAAATATCTTATCAAGCCACAATGGTTCTATATGTGTGTGGGATCTTCAAGATTTTTATTTAAAGAGACAGTAATCTTTTAGTTTTACAGAGAGATGCCTTCTGGTCATAATTAATTTCTTCCCTTACATGCATTGCAGTTGATAAATTATCCCCCTTCCTTCTGTCATATTATTTAACATGTCATCACTCTAGTATTCAAAATGACATCCATTAGTTTTGTTTCCTTTGTTCCTGTCATGAATCATGATTTTAATTCAAGAAGTCAGGAGTTATTTTGCACATCTGCAATTCCAAAATTTAGCTAGTGAAATCTGGCAGATGAAGTCAGTACCAACACCAGCTACATAGTAAGTTTGAGGATTGGTTTCATGAGACATTATTACAATGAATAATTAAGTAAGAAAGTAAAAAGAAAGAAAGTACATAAGTAATTAAATAAATAAGTTGTAACGCTACTTGTTGCACTTAGTTCCTCAGGCCAACTATTCAATCAGCTGTATATAGTTAACACCACCCAGAATCTCCTAACACTTGGTACCCTCAAAGCTCCCAAAGCAGTTGCCAAACTTCAGTTTGAACTTTGGTTTGCTTGTGCAATAGAAAATGAACATGGAGGATAGAGATCTGGAAACATAGTTTGAGAACACAGCCAAAACACATTTCTTATTTACAACCTGTCAAGCTATTATAGAAACCCAAGTTAAGTCTTCAATGTAAAAGTTCAATATTACAAATAATAAAATAACTTACAAATATCCACTTGGATACTTTGATCAGTATCAAAAGTGAAGTGAGATATAAGGAGATCAAGGAAACTGAAACTGTAACTTAGCTGTTGTGTCTCTGCCAGTCAGAATGTATCTTTTTGATTAGCTGTCCTAGAGGCTACAGACAAGTTGTCCCCTCTACATCAAAAGCAAAGAAAGGCATTTGGGCATTTGCCCACACATAAAAACTAAAGCAATGCTTTCATTTATCCCCTTCTTAAATTTTCTCTATCACGGGAAGAATTAACCTAAAAGAGAGGTTTGATCCATCATGATCTCTAATGAAGAAAATGTTATCGAACAAAATAACTGCATAATCCACTCCATGAGTGTAAATTAAAGCATTGTAAAATCCTAACTAGAATCACTGTGCCATCCTGTCCACTTTTCTTTTATAAAGCTCTAAATATTCACTTTGGTTCAATTAATGTTCATTTTGCAAAGATAGCCCTGGCTGTTGAAGTAATTATATATCAGATGGAAGTGTCTCCAGGCTCAACAATAAGTTTTTAACCACTTCTTTCAACTTACTTAAAGAATTATACTAAAATACAAATTACCAATAAATTAATATATCTGTAATAGCCATCACACATAGTCAATTCAGTTTTATTCTATTGTTAAATATTTTAATCCTGTGTTTCCTTTTGGAGTATATAGTGTTTTATAGATATCTGTAATAATCTATTGAATTAATTAGATATTTCATTCTAATTGCTACCAGACTTCTCTTAAGAGATTAGGGGAGAAAATTACAATTTTTGAGGAATTTGAAAAGACATTTTGTTCAATTTTATTTCTTTTACTCAAACATGCCTGCCATTATTAAACTATAGTCAAAATTGTATAGTTACACTGTAACTAAAAGAATGCAATAAAAACCACTCTGTGAAACACTTAGTGGTGTCTGTCATAAAGATTTTGTTCAAGATATATTTCATTATATTTTATAGTGTGCTTTTTATGATGACCCTTGGGGAAATTTCTTATAGGTTTTAGTAGCAAGTACTTCTCTCGAGTAAATTGGTTTTCCTTTATCATGGATGTTGTAAATTATGAAATTGATCAGATTTCTCTTTTTATTTAGCCTCCAGAAAACTTTGAGTCAGATTGAAATCCATCTGGCAAGAAGGCTATAGCCTTTTATAGTTTGATTTCTTTTCAGACAGCTCTGATAATAGTTTCATTTAATAGCACTATAGACACTGTTTTATCCTTCTTTCCCTCATACACCTGGTCCTAATTCAGCTGAAATTCTTATAAGTTTGTATCTTTTAAAATAATACCAGGTTCTTTGAAAACTCTTGGTACTGGTGTTAAAAAATGTCATGAATCATGTAAGCCTGTTATTAGTTATTGGGTAATGTTCCATATACCTATTATCTAAGAATTACATGTTGATGTGGTCTAACATTCTCTTTTTTTCCACTCTCATCCCTACCTAGTCTCCTTTAAAGGCAGTTTTTTTCCTAAATGTTCTTGTGACAATTGCAATATAGTTTATGGAATTTTTTAAACATATATGCTTGCTTTGTCATGATGTTTTATGAAGTGAAAACTAGTTCCCTCATATTGTAAAAGTTAATCAACAGCATATTAATTTTGAAAATCATAAGAAGTTTTTAATATATTTGATCCATTTACAATTTGTAGAAAACATTTTTAAGAGTCTTACATGTACTCCTGGATAACTATTAAGAACGAAAAATGTATATTATAAGCAAAACATTCATCATTTTATATTCAAAGTTTGCTATCTAAAAATGATCATAAGCAAATGGGCTCAGACTCAGTAAGGTTTTAAACTAGAACATGACAAATGGTATGATGTGATGAGCTGGTGAAGTGACACTATGCAATAAAGATATAATAAGTTATGTATTAATTGATATGTCACATTGATGGACAACAGTCTCAGAAATATTGTCAAAATAACACCAAAATTGAACTGTTGGTTAGGTGTTTGAACATATTAATCCTAAATCTTTGACATTTTCTCAGTGTCAAACACAAGCAAACAAACAACACAAAACCCATAAACAGATGCATTTTATTCTTTTTTAAATAAATAAAGTGTTTTTTATTACTTTTTAAAAAATATTTATTTATTTATTATGTATACAATATTCTGTCTGTGTGTATGCCTGCAGGCCAGAGGAGGGCACCAGACCCCATTACAGATGCTTGTGAGCCACCATGTGGTTGCTGAGAATTGAACTCAGGACCTTTGGAAGAGCAGGCAATGCTCTTAACCTCTGAGCCATCTCTCCAGCCCAACAGAAGCATTTTAAATAAAAGTTTAAAATACTTAACACAGAGAAATATTTTGACATCAAATGTAAGATGTCACAGACCAAGGTGCAAAAATTTCAAATATGATTCAGGGTAGAGCTCTGGCTGAGAATATGCAAGATCCATCCCAGTGATTCAAGCAGAAATGAATAATCACATCTTTTGAAGCATCCAAAAGTCTCCAAACAGAATTTTTTGATATTAGATAGATATTTGATTCAGGGGCTATTAAGTTAAAGCAACATAAAGATACCTTGACTTCAAAATTTGGACCTAAGAATTGCTTTGGAAAAAAGGTTCTGCTTTTGTTTCCACAGAAGATGAGAACCTGTTGATTCTTTCCAGGCTAATATGGTTTGATGGAACAAGACACCCTAAAAGTTCTCTGTAAACTCCTAAAAATACTTCTCCCAACAAAAAAGCAGGGAGCAGTTTGAAGAAAACTATGGACAAATTTCCAAATATTTTCTTATATCATGGTACTGTAAGATTTGTAGCTAATGAAAATCATCCTGTATTGGCTGATAGTTTCATGCATCAAGAGTCCAGCAAACTCAGCAAATAACAGTGAGGAAAAAGTCCCAAATGTGATGTCTCCAGAAAAATCCTGTAGTCATGGCTCAGATACCCATGGAGAAGAGGAAGCAGAACGTGCGTAAGACATTTCTCACTGCTCACAACTTCCTTAGGATAGTAGAAACCAGAACCTAGAACCAGACAATGGCCGTTCGCAATGAACACTTTCAAGTAAAGATAATGGACAAAGGGTTCACAGTGTGACTCATTGTGTCACACTGCAGCTTCCATGATGAGATTTCTAAGTTTTTACCTTTTCTCTCTTAAATTTCTATTTATAACGGAGGTGGACATGCAGGGTCAAAGGGCACATATGAAGGGATGGGAACATGAATGGGATCAAGATACAAGAGGTAAAAGACGCAAAAATTAAAAAAAAAAAACCATGTAAAAGGCAGAGGGTGTGAAGAACACCAAAAGGATAAGACATTCTAAACACAACATGACTTAGGTACATACAGACTCACAGAAACTGAGATAGCATGCAAATGGCCTCCATGGGTCTGTACCAGATAGATTCTCACAGCTAAGAGAAGTAGACACACACACACACACCAATCTCTAAACTAGATGCTAGCTCCAATTGTTAACTATTTGCAAGTGTAGATTTAGTTTTCTTCAGGATAGTGTCACTAGGGAAACAAACCATTATTAAGCGTAGGCCACATACATAAACAGAAGATGACCAACACAAAATAGGAGCCAATTGGAATTTCAGAGCACCTTTTTCTTATAATGCTGTTTCAAGGCTCTTAAAAATTTAATTAAGCTGGGCAGAGGCGGCACATGCCTTGAATTCTAGCACTCAGGAGGCAGAAACAGGTGGATCTCTGTGAGTTCGAGGCCAGCCTGATCTACAAAGAGCTAGCTAGTTTCAGGACACGCACCAGAAACTACAGAGAAACCCTGTCTCAAAAATCAAAAATAATAAATTAAATTAAAAATAATCTTACAATCCTTTGTGAATATATTATTGATTCTAGTTTCATGTTTTTATGCAAGTCATGCTTGTACAAATATGTGAGACATTGTGATTAGATGTGTTAGATGCATTTTTCATGCTTTATATTGTACTCTTTTATTTCTGGTTGTTTAGTCCTATTGTGGTCTGTTTATTTTGTTTTATATTCTATTGTCATTATTCCTTATATACATGCTTATTTCATTAGGAGAGACAGAAAGTGCATAGATCTGGAGATAAGGAGAAGAGAGGAGAAACTGGGAGAAGTTAGGTAAGGGTAGAACATAATCAGAATATATTTTATTGTTTTTAATAAGAGACAATATCCAGCAGGATATTTTATAGAATTTATTTCAGAGTGGGTGTAAGACTGATGTCAACACTGACTTATACTGCCTTGTGGTCATTGCTGAGGTTTGAGATGCTTTTTCTGTTGCATGACTTGTCTCCATTTCTCCATGTTTACATAGGGTGATGTCATATGGACAATTTCTCATACATTGATTATCCATTGCATCTCTTTCTGCCCAAGCCATCTTCTCCTCTTCTGTTTTTCTGAAAGGCTATTCTGGCTTCCTCTTTTGGTTTTAGAGGCTAAGATTCAGTTTCAATGATGATGCAAAATTGCTCTTTTAAAGTTGGTCGAATAATTGATCCATCACCTTATCTCCATCAGTGAAGTCCTTGAACAATAATTTCCAGAGTAATTCTTTGCTTGAATGTCTTTGGAATGATGGGTGAAAAAGTTTTAAAACTGTTTGCTACAATTTGTCTGTCTTTTAAAATCTTTTTTTCTTTGAGTTTTCATGTTTTAATTATGAAAGCTGATCTCGGGATTACAGGATACCAGCAAGATTACTTTGTTTTTCAAATTTGTTATTTAATATTTTTTTATATGTAGCTGGGTGAAACAGTTATCACCAAGTTGCAGTCATTCAAATGGGATGTTTCCTTACTATGCAAATGTTAAATTCTGTATTGGAGAACACGAATTAAAGATGAGAGGAGAGGACATGGCTCTAAATTCAACTGAAAAAATGTATCTCATAAATTGAAGAAAAAAGAAAATTGTATTTTGATTTACAAAATCTTATTTTTTATTTCTGAATATATTGAGAATAGCTTTTTCTGGTGCACAATTATGCCTTGAATTTACACTTCTAACTCGGCAAAGGACTGGAATTGCAGGCATGCTACTGTATCACCAGGTGTAGTATACTAAAACCATCTGCTCCCTTAAATCCCTTGAAAGTTTATTCCCTTGATAACTTATTTAGAGTGAAAAAACATAACATTTTTACAAAATATTTATAAAGCTTTTTCTCAATTCCTAGAGGTTCTTGAGTAGGATCATAATGTAGGGTCATAATTCTACATTATCAAACTTTCAACTGATTCACTGGAATGTCTGAGCAACTAAATCAAATACAAAAAAAATGGGTTACTGAAAATGGGAAGAAGAAAGTATATATTGTTCATAGTTCTGTAGAAATGAGATTTAATATTTTCGGTAATCACAAGCATTAAGTGTGTCAAATAATATTCTAACTTAGTTCAAACCAGTCCCGGACCACATCAAGTCTCCCACAATATAATAAAAAACTTAGACTATTGACTAAGTAAAATAAATAAACAAGAACATTGCCCATTGCGATTGTTTTGTCTGGTACCCTAAATAGTCCTTAAATCTTGGGTATATTTGTTTCCAAATAAACGAGGCAATAGTTAGTGAGAGTTAGCAGTACTTTGTTTTGCATAACCATATTTCTAGAATGTGTTGATCTTTTAAAGAACAGGAATAATATCTATCATCTTTAGAGTCACCCTTATAGAGACTATAAAAAATTATGAAAACAGATCTGGATATTCCTTGGGACACCAGTGAAAGAGTAATATCAGTGAATGACTTTATTGAGCATACTTGGATTTTTAGGTTTCACAATCTATAAAGCATGGGTTACTGAATCCAGTTAAAATTCCTGATTCAGTTAGGCAATCAAATTCTGATGCAAATCTAAGTGAAAATGTACATTCTGTGAGAAAATGCATTTATGATTAAATGAGAAAAGAATGACAGAGGACCAATTAAATAATTGTAATAAGCACTCTATCCTAGATGAACAAGCAGGGCAAAGACCTCTGCAAAGTAGTTTGTACACAAACTGTAAGGTCTCCAAAGGAAAGATAAGTGTGATTCTCACCAAACCTTAGCGTCCTGTGTCTTACTAGACTTTGTTTCTCTCCTGGGGTTTGGTATAGATACTAGCTTTTTCTCTCCACCTAGAAAGTCTCAACATAAATTAATACAGTCTCAGTAGAATTTATCTAGAGTTTAGGGCTGAGTTTCAAAAGCAAATAAAACTAGAGATCAAGTATATTTTAATAAGGATTGATGGAAGCAGAGATCCTAAGTCTGGGCTGGATGTGGATTTAGAGATAGTTGAATTTCTTGGGTCTCAGTGAGACAGGATAGTAAAGTGCTTTGGATACATTCAATATCTGGTGTCAGTAAATGGGAAAACAGGTGATCTCTCTTCTTTGAAGTGTGGAAGCATCACAAAAAGGATTACTACTTGGGTTCCAGTTATGAAAGGGTCATCTAGGACCCCTGAAGCCCTGAAATTAATATCTTTCATCACTGAATGCACCATTGTTATCATCTATGGCATTGATATTGATCTTGGTCCTACTTTTGTTTCACTTTTTCACAATGGCCCGAGGGAATATCTGTCAAAAACAGTTAAGTGGGATATTTAGAAAACCTTAAGGACATACATTTTTTATTAGATGGTTATATTGCTTCTTCAAACAATAACAGATATTTTCAGAAAAACAAAGTAAATACTTCATTGCCCAAATTATCTTTAATAAGGTCATCTTTTATTTAATAGACTTGTAAAGACTATGTATATACCTGCCTTTCGGATTCACCATTTGTTATTGATGCCTCAATATGCTGTATGCTGTCCTTGATTCCACAAGTGTTTGATATGTTGCCAGGTAGAGAGATTATTACTAAAGATGACGCAACTTGACGAGTAGAAATTAGCATCTTTTCATACCCCTCTCACGTATGCTATCAAAATCAACTTTCTTTTCTTTGGAAGATGTTGTCAAATAATGCTTCACCAACATTTGTGTGTGTGTTAGTGTGTGTGTGTGTGTGTGAGTGTGTGTGTGTAGGCAAGGCATGACTTTTATTTATCTTTGAGAGGGAGGATACCTACCTAGCCTTCTACTATTGACATATAAGGGATATGATATTCTAGCTAACTCATGGTCCTCATATAATATGCCCTTAAACGTTAACTAACTAATATACTAGTAAATGCAAGTCATCAGGTCTTCTCATGTTTACTAAGTATCCTAGAACACAAGAAAGATATTATTAATAATAGTAGTAATAATACATATACACATATAGACAGTCTAGGTTAGTCTCATCCAAGTTCCCTAATTGCTGGTTCAGCATCCATAAGGTCCCACAAACTCAGGTCAGTTGTCTTTCTAGATTTCCCTATCCTGGTCACTACCTCATACAAACTCTCCTCCCGTTCTTCCACAAGAATCCTCAAGATCAGCGCTCTTTTAGTGTTCTTAGACCCTCTCATAATAGACACACAGATTGTATTTATTCTTACATTCAGTAAAACATGAAAGGTGAACCCTCTGTGGATGTTATCTGTCATGACCTTGCTTGATTCACTAAGAAATGGTAAGAATTTCATATTAACTAGCAAAATGAATGTATGGTAGAAGGTGAAGGATAAATCCCACGATACTTTCAACTATAGGTGTTTCTTATGTTTTTTTTTTTAACTTTCCAATAGAAATAGTATCTCTGTCCCCCATCCATTCCTTTCTTTGGCCCCTTCCAGATACCCTTTATCTAGCCCCTTCTATATTTCCCAATTCTGAAGAGAATAGCCTTTTATTCTGTGACTATTATTGTTAAATGTATGTTGTGTGTGTTTTGTGCATATTTCTGTGTTTCTGTATGTACAAAAATACAGACATGCATTATTTTGAGTTATTTTTTGTTACTTCTGTATCTTGTGGTTAGTGAGATGATGGCTATTTGAAAGGAGTATATTATAATCATTTTGCTAATACAACATAATTTCTTATTGTATTATAAATCTTGTAGTTACAGAGATAGGTGTAGAACAACCACACCTTATCAAAGAAGTCTCTCTTTATAGAAGATGGATATTGTCATAGAAAATCACAACTACTCACAGTGCAAAGAACTACAGATTTTAAGGATCCCACACACAAATTATACATGTACGACACTTTAATTAAAGGCTCCTGCCTTTAATGCTCAGGGAACTTTAAGGATGATAGGTTGGAGACATTATAATATTATAATAAGAGGAAGTGATGTTATAATGAGGTTATAATAACAGAAAGTCGACTATTTAAAGAAGAGCAGTATTAGTAGACATGTTAATGTGATAGGAAAAGAATTTGAAGAGCCTGAGCACTAAGATAAAGCATCACAGGGAACTAATAACTTCTGCCTGAAGGAGAATTTGCATTTCCCAGGAATGAGCCCTCTAACTGGCTGTCTGATGTGAAGTTGTGTGATCTGAATCGCTATTTATACATATTTATGCTTTATGTATGTATGTGTTTGTATGCATGCCTATATTACTGTGTGTGTATGTAGACATCTCAATATTCTCATGCTTTCAATTTTAGCAAGCTTCTTTAGAGAAAGGGGTGCTAAAACAGCAAAAATCAGACACAAGGCAGGAATAACAAATAATCATAGACTGATAGGAATTCTACCAATGGCAAGGTTACTCTGTTCTCAACAGATTCTTTGGGGGTTCTCCAAAGAGACCTTTATCATGAATAGTATTAGGTATGAAGTAAAGTTAGCATTATGAATATTCTCATCTTTAAACAAAATTTCAATATTATAAAAATATGTACATATTTCAATTATTGTGCAAATCCCCCCAGTGTTCTTGTCCCCAGTTTATCTATTCATTGCATCAAAAAGGTAACTTCTAGTAGATAAGGAAAATGTGGCTAACTATTAAAAATTCTGTCAAATAATTGAAAAGTTCATCTTAAACATTTTTTATACTTTATTTCATTGGATATCATATCAATGAAGACACTGTTTCTCATCTTAACAGCTCATATATTATATTAGATTTTTTACAAGTGGTTTAGGAAATAGAAGGTTAAATGACCACTCAACTTGTCTTTTGTGGAAACTCAGGCAGTGAGAGTTAAACATTCTAATATTATTCTTGAACTATGGTTATTCTTGAACCATGAACTTCAATGCTAGGCAGTTCCACTTAAACATTAAGTTATATTGGCTCTTACTGTGTCAAATAAATTGATAATGAAGCATGAGTTTTGTATAAATGATCTGGATATGATTTAAAGGCACAAATGGGCAACATAGAAAGATCTTGGGGGTAAGTAAGAAGAAAGAGAGAGATAAAAGAGGAAGAGAATATTTAAAGTTATGTGTATATATATATATAATATATATATATAATTTTAACTAAATTAGATTGCATTCCTATATTTAAACATTTTTAAACTATTTAGAACACATATGAACACTGATCATGGTAGTTTGAAGGTTAGTTTCTACCATTTCAGGGATGTTTTCAATCACAGATCCTATCTAATCAAATGGAAAGTGAAAATGATCTTAATGTTGAATTTTAATCATAAATAAGTCAAATGTTTTCAGGTTGTAAAAGACTGATAATGTGACACTCTTAGTTATCTTTCACATCATTTTTTATTATCTTTCACCATAAATATGGTGTTTAAAACCACAGGTGATTGAGTAGATACTGTTACTAATGACATATAATTTGTAGATACCAAAATTTAGTTTGGTAATTTACTCCTTTCATGTGGCATTTATGTTAAATGGCGACTAACAATAGAGAAAACAGGCAAACATCAATTAGCCCCATCAATTAAAATGCCTTACATTTCTCCTAACTCAAAATATATGAGTGGTTACAACTATCATAAATTTGTCATTTCATATCTTGAGTATAAATTTTCTTATCATATTCAGTATCATACCTATATGAAGTTCTTAATGTGGTTATTTCTTTTCATAATGTAATTCAATAAAGTCTTATAGGTCAAATAACTTTTCCAAATTTTTTTATATTTAAAATCTGTATTTTTATATTTTAAAATCTGTAAAATCTCTTCAAACTCCATGTTCATAATCACATACCAGACTGTCTTCTTGACTACCATAATTACTGATAAATGAGGGGGAGTAAAACTCCTGAATAAATAAGTAAAAGTTTGATAAATTTCTTCTTAGAGACTCTTTTACGCTATTACAGAAACCCAGGAGATCATTTAGCATGATGGCTGCACTAATCAATTGATGTTCTACATTAGCCCAGTTTGCCAAAATCTCCCAGGGACATAAAATAACTGGCATAAAAATGTTGATTAACCAAGTGGACTCACACTGAGAATTTTTAAGCAGGTAAATCCACAATGTTCTTACTTAATGGGATGTCTTCTCGATATCCCCTGGGAACTGTGCACTTATTAAGCAATCAGTGAAGTTCTAAAAGATTCATCTAATAATGTCAGTTATGGCCACACATTTTAATTACAGAAGTGAGGCATTTCTGTTACTCAGGAATTTTGGAGCATATTCATTAGATATAAGTTGTCAAAGTATCTATGACTTCACTCATTGGAGAACAAAATTAAGATAAAAGTGAAGGGTCATTAAAACACCATCATAGGGACGGTAGTGAGAATAATCTTTTTTTTTAAAACTAGATTTATAACAAGTTTAATTAAGATTTGGGTGACAGTCAAAGGCAGAAAAATATAGAGCAAAATTAATGGATATTTTAAAGCATTATTTTCACTTACTGATTCATTTCTGCTTGACTGATTTTTGATTCGCTAGATATTGTGAATGAGTATTTTTTAAACTATAAAAATGCATTATAATCTTATTAAGTTTAAATATGAGAGACCTGTAATTTAAATATTCATTTTGTTAGGAATAAAATTAGAATGTTAATAAAGCAGACAAATGAAAAAGTCTATTGTAACTTTCCTTCTTAAAGTATGATGCAAATTTATGTGCAGAATCTATTGTGCATAATTTAACATATGTGCCTTAGTGAGTATACAAAAAAGTAATTATGCAATGGAAGAAAAAAAGCATCTTTAACAAATGGTGCTGGCATAACTGGATGTCAAACTGTAGAAGAATGAAGATAGATCCATATCTAACACCATGCCCAAAACTCAAGTCCAAATGGATTAAAGACCTCAATATAAATCTGACCACACTGAACCTGATAGAAGAGAAAGTGGGAAGTAGACTGCAACACTTGAGCACAGGAGACCACTTCCTACGTATAACCCCAGCATCACAGACAACAAGAGCAAAAGTGAATAAATGGAACCTCCTGAAACTGAGAAGCTTCCATAAAGCAAAGGACATTGCCATTAAGACAAAAAGGCAACCTACTGAATGGGAGATCTTCACCAACCCCGCATCAGACAAAGATCTGAGCTCCAAAATATATAAAGAACTCAAGAAACTGGACACGAAAATTCTAATTAACCCAATTAAAAAATGGGGTACTGAACTGAAAAGAGAATTCTCAGCAGACGAAGTTCGAATGGCCAAAAGACACTTAAGTTCATGTTCAACCTCCTTAGCGATCAGGGAAATGCAAATCAAAACAACTTTGAGATACCATCTTACACCTGTCAGAATGGCTAAAATCAAAAACATCAATGATAGCCTATGCTGGAGAGGATGTGGAGCAACATGAACACTCATCCATTGCTGGTGAGAATGCAAACTTGTGCAACCACTTTGGAAATTTGTGTGGCGGTTTCTCAGGAAATTAGGAATCAATCTACCTCAGTATCCAGCAATACCACTCTTGGGAATATACCCAAGAGATGCCCAATCATACTACAAAAGCATTTGTTCAACTATGTTCATAGCAGCATTATTTGCAATTGCCAGATCCTAGAAACAACCTAAATGCCCCTCAATGGAAGAATGGATAAAGAAAGTGTGGAATATATACACATTAGAGTACTACTCAGCAGTAAAAAATAATGACATTTTGAATTTTGCATGCAAATGGATGGAAATACATTATCCTGAGTGAGATAACCCAGACCCCAAAAGATGAATATGGAATGTACTCACTCATTAGTGGACTCTAGCTATAAACAAAGGACATTAAGCCTATAGTTGACAAGCCTAGAGAAGCCAAATAAATTTCTTTTTTTACTCTCCCATTCCATCTTGCCTCCAACCCTCCTGTACCCTTCCTTCTAGTTCCCATTCCTCCAACCTCACAACACCTGCCCCCAGTTTACCCAGGAGACCTTTTTTGGAACTTCCCTTTCCCAGAGAAATCTATTCATCACTCTTTGATCTTTCCTTGTTATCTAGTCTCTCTGAGGCTGTGAATTGTAGGTTGGTTATCCAATATGTTTATTCTTAACAACCTCCTAAGAGTGAGCACATACCATGTTTGTCTTTCTAGATCTTGGTAACCTAACTCAGAATGATGGCTTTTTTTTGTCCTATCCATTTGTCTGAAAATTTCTTTATATAAACAAATAATAAATAACAAATTCAGTCTTAATTTCAGTCAATCTGGAACAGTTGTCCATTTGCATGAAATATTGATTTAAACATTGAAAAACATAGGTATGAATGTAGCAAAAAAAAGTATTGAAAATGTATTAAAAATACATTGAAGTGTGGATAATGGAAATTCTGTGAGAAAATGGAAGGTGACATTTTCTTTTTTAATATTGTAAACTCCAATAGCTTCACACATTGACGACATAATCTATAGGTGGTAGTCCCAGGCTTTAAGGATAATTGGTAATACGACCACTAATTTCACTAGCAAGTAAACATATTAATCAGTTCATCACTTAGTAGCCGAAGAGACTCCTATAATAATATACGTTATTTGCATTGTTCTTTATTGTCTCCCAGAAAACGAAGGGAAACAACCCTTTGCTGTAGTTGCCTCCCACTGTGGAGACTAGAGCTCAAATTGACCTGGAAGTCCCCTCTATGGCAAAGTACTTGAAGGTGCTGAAAAAACTGCCTGTGAAGAGAAGCCATCAGTAGTGTTACCTAGCTGTAGAGCCTATGAACCATTGTTGCCAGCACAGCAGAGTGTAATTAAAACAACAGCAGGGATGCATTATCTTTGGAGAAACAAAAGGAAGGGAATTCAATTTAAGGCCCAATCAATAGGAAGGAAATCATTCCTGATACCATAAACCTGGACAACTTGCCATAGCTGGTGAGGACGTGAATCTAAAAATCTACTCCCATCACTTTCCTAATTCAGTGTAACGCTTTGTTATAATAAGTCTTGTGAAGTCACATAGATAGTATACCTTCTGGTTATGTCTGCCCAGCTGCATTTCCATATCAGAAGCTGATTCTTCATATCATCCAGATACAAAATAGGCTCACATTCATTAGCCAAATGCCATGGATATTTTAGTATTTTTATCTCCAGAATTTATAGTTTTGAAGTAACATAGTTGTGTAATACAAGCATATATGAAGAAATCTCTTTTTCTATGATTCAAAGAATTACATGGGGCACATATGAAAACAATTTATTATTCCACAATTATGAAGGTGTGTTTTAATTTTTTATATATCAGGGCAAAGAGCTAAATATGAATGAAAAATGCTCTGCTGGTCAGAGAGAAGCCTTGCAGCCACCCAAAGAAGACAGTCACACTGAAACCTTGCCAGTAAACCACAGCCATGTGGAAATAAACAGATTAATAGAAATGGGTTAATTTAAGATATAAGAGTTAGTAAGAAATATGCTTAAGCTATTTGCCAAGCAGTATTGCAATTAATACAGATTTCTGTGTGATTTTTTTCGGGTTAGGGCAGGAGAAAAAGAATTAGTGGCCTTTGCCAACAGTCTGGTTCATTGGATTTTTTTTTTATTTACAAATGTTAAGAAAAAAGAAAAAGGTCAGCAAAAATATTTTCACATATTAATCCTGCCACAAAATATCTCTTAAGCATTAATTCCCCTTGGTGTGCAGTAATAAAGACTGTACATGAAATACACAAGAACATTAAATATACAAATGCATAGGCGGTCATAAATGCTAAACACTGCCTGGTTTTAGCATATCTATAAAGCCTATTTCTGCATAACAATTAACTAAGTCATGCTGTTTCAGCACCAAATGGCCAGATAAAGTATAGATGCTTCAGTATGTTAAATGTAAATCTTACTGACCAAATAACAAGGGACATATATTTATTTTTCATAAGTAAATCTTGCTAATAAAGAAAGAAAGAAATACAAAACTGGCTTAAAATTACAATAATATTTCTTTTGAAATAAATTGAAACTATCTTCCTTTTGTAAAAGGAAGCATTTTTTTACACCTTAAGAGAAATCAATAGGAAAAGGTTACAGAGCAAAGAAAATCACGCTTGTTGTCTGCACCATGATTTATAATGCAGGCTTTGTGTAGGAAATCTATTAATGCAGACATAATCCTGTCCTCCGTTGGGAATACAATAATTGGGTTCTCCCCAGCTGCCCTGTTGTCCACTATAATGATTCAGGTATTTCAAATTTGCATTTACTGCATAAATTGTGTAACATATAGACTGAAAACTGTCTTAACTTCATTAATCTGGGGTTGTCATTAGCTCTTAAATACTTAATAATGTTAGGGCTAAATGCAACGAATTGCTCCTAAACTGCTGTGCACTGTTTGATAAAACCTTTCATGCCTAACTCAATGTGAAGACAATCCCCAAACTCCCTTGTTCTCTTCCACTGTGAATAATTTTGTTGTTATTTTCAGCATACATGCAATGGTTCTTTCATTTGTTCAGTCCTTGAACAAAGCAGCATTTTATTATTTTAAATGACGTGGATAAGGAGCCTCCACCTTTTACTAAAGTTCTGTAAAAGAGACATTACTAATAGAAACACACAGGAGAAAACACAAGAACACAAGCCACCTTAGCAACAGATGTGTGGACAAAACTCACCCGTTTTAAAGAATTCATTATTTATGATATCATATTTTAGGGTTAAGCATTTAGAGAGATCTCAAGCTGAAAAGTTCTAACAGTAGCACTACTACTATTGTTCAATCAAATTAATGTAATATTATTCCTGAATAATTGAATAACTGTCTACTCAACACAAATAAGGAACCAACAACAGGCCAGCGGATACCATATAAACCAAATGGTAAGTTTTATTGCTGTTACCAAATGGAGTATAGCTGAGGAGTATATAGCAGAAATGACTCAAAGTTCATTAGCAAAGACCATGCCAGTATAAGGGATGACAGTGAAAATAAGAAATCTGGAGAACACTGTTAAACTAACAGACAATTCATTGGGTTATAGAGTATCTTTCTCAGGTAGCTGTTGTTCCGAACCTCTTTTAGACAGTTCAGTTGGTTTATTTTCCAGGCAGGCCTATTGGTTGTTGCTTCTTCTAGGTATCTCAGATGGTGTGATATAGCCTTTTTTTTTTTTTTTTTTTTTTTTTTTTTTTTTTTTTTTTTT
>JABTXL010000002.1:20987571-21062904 GCA_025134845.1 Neodon shergylaensis | reverse complement strand
GCCTGTCCTGCTGTCCTGGAACTAGCTCTTGTAGACCAGGCTGGCCTAGAACTCACGGAGATCTGCCTGCCTCTGCCTCTGCCTCCCGAGTGCTGGGATTAAAGGTGTGCGCCTCCACCGCCCGGCCATGTGATATAGTCTTAACAGCACTTCTTAATACATATACAACCTTGGAGAGAGTTTCAGGAATTTTCTGAGATTTGATTTGTTTCCAGAGAATTAAAGTTGTTTCCCTTCAAATGGAATTTTCTCCTATGCCTAGAACACACTGAATCTTACTGAGCATCCAACAAAGTTGGAATGTTTTTCCCAGAGAAAATTTTTATATAAGTTTATAAATTATTATATAAATTCCCTCAGAATTTTATACAAATTGCCATAGATCTGAGGAGCTCACAGACATCATTAGAGAAGTATCCTTGTACAGAGAGCAATAATTAACCGGGAATCTGACATGAAATGGAAGTTCAGAAACTCAGCCACAAATGGGGACCCCTCGGTAACATTACCAATGCAATTCTCTATTCAAAATAAAGTGATATTTTGTTTGTGTTTTAACAAGTGAAGTTTGCCTGAAGATCAAGAGAGACAGAAGGATCTCTGTTAGTTCAAGCATATCCTGTGTTATACGACAATGAATCTATCTAAAAGAGAAACAGCTCACAGAAAGCATTTGGGATTAAATGCCTTTAATCCCAACATTAGGGAGATAGAGACAGCAATGGTATGACTGGGAAGAGAGAGGAATATAAGGCAGGAGAAGACCGGAGCTCAATGAAGTCTGAGGAACAGTCTGAAGTGTACTCTAAAGCAGTCAGTATGAGGATGCAGTCTGAGGTGCAGTGTGAGGATTGGTAGAGACAGGATCGCCCTTTCAGTCTGAGGATTTGGTAGAGGTAAAAGGTCTCTCTCGTGGCTGGCTACACTGCTTCTCTGATCTCTCAGCTTTCATCCCCGAATATTTGCCTCCAAGTTTCTAATAAGAACAAATAGAATTGATGTTTCATCACACCAAATGAATTACATACGAGACATGGTTGATGGGAGCTTATGGATCACTGAGAAATAATGTTGAGATATATTGAGAAATAATGAGAAAAGTCAGACAGTAAATGCAAGTCTTTGCAAACTAAAGTTGCTGCCAAATTCAAGGTCAAAAGAGTGCTCCAATAAAATATTCCATTCACTTTGAAGACATTATAGAATAGTGTAAAAGTACCACTGGATTCTTAAAATGTGTGTTCCCTGGTATATTTTTCACTGACTTTCTATGACTTGGCTGGAAATATTTCCATAAGCCAATGGGTGCTTAATAATATCTACCTTAGAATTGACTAGAAGTAATATCTGACTTTGAGTGTGCCATCCAGAATGTTCCATTGTAGGGGAAGGACATTTTTAAATATCTTTTTAGGTTTATAAGAAAATAATGAATTGAAAATCTATTTATTTTTAATACTATTTATTATTTATATGTGTGTTGTAGAATGCACATGCAATCAGAATAGTTTCTGTTTCTAACGTGTTTTATTTTCCACATGAAGAATATTTTTTGAATTTATCAATCTTTTGCAAATTAATATTCAATTTTAATAATAAAACACTCTAATCACTAGATACAGTATATCTATGTATGTATTTATGTATGTACATATATACGGTGAAATTTTTTCTACCATCAAAATAAATGAACTACTGTCATTCTTTCAATTGAATGAGTCTTTCTATATCATGAAATATGAAATAAGACATTTAAATGCCCATATGTTTTTGCATGATTTTATTTTTATGAAAATTTACCTTTAATAAAATCATTTAGGTATAGAGAAAATAAATTAATCATTTACTTTCATGTTGAAAAGCATGATAGAAAATGGTTCCTTTCTGAAGTGAAAGAAATTTTCTAAATTTTCAGCTGTGTGAAAATACTAAAAATGTTGATATTTTATCTTTTAAGTGGTGAATTTAATGGTTTTGGCTTGTGTTTCCCTAATTCTTCATTGCTTTATGTATTTGTAAAAATGCTAGAAAACAAGGAAAATATTCATAAACATTAGCTGATCAACTATCATTATGAGATATTCTACTCAGGGCAATATATTTTTATCACTTATTATTAACATAAGAGCTATTAGTTTGATCATGACATGCATTTGTACTTTATGGATTTCACAGATTTAAGAATTGAAGGTGGAAAAGCCATGCGAGCCCAAGTTTATTATCTGGCCCAGACTCAAGTTTGTTCTCCAGGAACGTGTGGACTCTCGAGAGAATTGATTAAAGACATGGAGTTATAAATAATTAAATGGTGTTTTTAGGTTGCAATGCATTGCTTACTTTGGATTTACTTTTTTTTTAATGTTGAAAGATGGTGTTCGAATCTCCACACTTGAGCTTCTTAGAAAGATAATAAAATTTGTAAAACAAAACATTGCTAAATATACATTTTAGCATTATTTAACATTATTTCATGTAACTATCTAGGGTTGACTGACTGGAAAAGAATGATCTATGTAGCAGATAGTCTCTAAGGAAAAGTGGTTCTCTTTCTATTAGCAGTCATGAACCTAGCTATTCAGCTAGGGGTGAAACTGTATGGTATTTTTTCTACCCACATTGGTGTATTAACTGGTAATACACAAATCAGTCTACTTCCTGACCTCATGGGATATTAAAATCTAATGCATACTTAGCTGGAATACAGCTAAGTATACTTCTTGACTTGATGCAATGTTAAAATCTAACTGTATACTTAGCTGGAACACAATTAGCAAAGACTGGATTTTAAGACAGATCAGATATTAACCGTCTCTGTCTCCTTACTGTTGTGTGATATATACTAAGTTTCTAAAAGGTTTCTTCAAAACGCAGAGGTGTAGTTTCAACCTGACCTCTGCTTAAGCAGTGGAATGATTTCCCCTTGGGCAAAAATTGATTTCTCTTGTTTCTTTTGTACTATAATCAATTCTTCTCCTTCTCTCCACATTAAAAATTACTATTAAAGATATTTAGAACAAGTATATTCCCTAACAGAGAAACATAATTTTAATTAAAAAATAACTGTGAAATGTCCAATTTACCAGAAAATCAAATAATTCCTAAGCAGCTTTTTTATGAGAAGTTTTATAAAATGAGTTTTTTAATTATATGAATAAAATTGGATTGGTTTCGCATTCAGAAAGAAAACAAATTATTGTTCCAGTTTCCTGAAGTACCCTGGTGAAATCAAAGGAGCCTGAAGGCAAAAGATTCGAGCCTTTCTTCTTCCTGTCATATCTAATGAGAAAAGGATCCTTTTAAAGTGGTACAAAATTAAAGGAATATTATTTAGTTTAGATGTGAATCCTGCTAATGAAATGATTTGATATGATAAAAAGGCTATTATAGAATTTTACAAAGTGAATTTTAATGTTTGGAAGACATTTCTAAAGTGTTCTTGAAATTCCATTGACTCTGTTCCTGAGTAACAATCTGAGGCATAAAACATCTATACAAACCATCAAATCTTTAGATAATAAAGAAAATGATTTTTTAATAGTGAGCTGTATGTATGTTGAATGAATGTGTTGTTATATTTGGTGACAATTGATACTGGGATTAGGAGAAATCATTTTTCTTTAGGATGTGGTCACCAACAGGTACCCTCTGGCTGACCGGGTGACATTTGAACACAGGGGTGACACATATGGGTTTTAGTATGTTAAGAACATAATTAAATAAATTCCTATTTTAATATAAAATGAGTCATAACAATTTAAGAATAAACTGCCCTTCCTGGAAGCACTAATTTAAATTGAAGTATTCAGCAATATTTGTGAGTGAGCTATATTGGGAGTGATCATGACTAAAATTTGTTGTGTATGTGAAAAGAATATAGAAAGAATTAATATATTTTAAATAGAGTAAGTTATTGAATAAAATTAAGATGAAAGACATAAATTTTGAAGAAGACATGATGATGGGTCTTGGAGGGCTTTGGAATGGAGAGTTGGGGGGTATGTTCAAGATAAAATCTGAGTATAGGAAATCTCATAAGGTCCCACACCTTGATTAACAGCTGTTACAGAATGATAATCTGTGTTCTTAAGGGATGAGTCCTCTGAAGAGTTATCCAATCACAAGTGATTGTCACTACACACATAAATGTAACACTAAATGCACTCAGCAGACTGTGTTCAATTTACATGCTATTCTATGCATCTCTCTGTCTTTCTTACTCCATTGCTATCTGGCTGACCCCTGGCATCCTCCTTTCCTTCTCCTTTCCTCTCTTCGCTCCTTCCCTGGATTTCTCCTCCTAATTATTTTTTCTGCATGCCAGCCTCACCTAGCCTTTCTCTTGCCTAGCTATTGGACTTTATTTGACCAACCAAGAGTTTTATGCAGGCAAAGTCACACAGCTATAAACAATTAAACATATGAAACATAAAAAAATGCAACACATCTTTGCATCATTAGAAAATATTCCAAAGCATAAACAAAATTAACACATCTCAAGCACATTCTACAACAGAAAATCATATGCTTGTGTACTCATGTAGAAAATTTTCAAATATAATGTAAAACAATATATATTATGGATGTATGATAGTTTAAAAATGAATAAAATTTTGAAATCTAAATTTGAAAAGGCTAAGTAAAAGTAACAAAACATGAATATAAAAATGTAAATAGAAAATAATTTTAATGAAATTAATATTATTATAATCATCATTATTTTTTCCAGCTACTAAAACATCTGGGAATTTTTTTTATCATGATTCATGTGATGATCAACTCCAGGACCATGTTAAACTGAAACTCTATTTCTGATCAGCCATCTCTACTCCTGGGCTTTTGGCTTTGTTCTTAACACATTTCTAAGGATTGTGCTGAACTCACAGGATATCTTAGCCAGAGATTACAATCATAACCCACCGGACTCAACTTCCATATAATTAGGATTGTAGCTTTGTATAAACAAAGACAGATTTTTAATGGAATGTTCTTTACCATGTTAAAAAGTTTCAATATAATGAGATGGTTATGAAATATTATTTAAGATTCATTACATTTGTGTATAGTCCAGAATATGACTTTAACTGTTTAAATTTATGTTACTTTTGTTATGCTGAATTTGTTTAGGAATGTAAAAATTTGTGATTTATTATGTAAAGATATTTTGTATCTATTTCACCATGCCTGTCAAAGGCACCTGTTTCGTCTAATAAAAAGTTGAATGTCCATTAGCTAGACATAAGAAAGAATAGGCAGGGCTGCCAGGGAGATAGAATAAATAGGAGGAAAAATAGATAGAAGAATGAGAGATGAAGGCGGATAGAAAAATAGACACGCCTAGGACAAGGAGACAGCTAGACACCAGACAGACAGACATAGAGAAGCAAGGAAAGTAAGAAATAAAGAAGAAAAGTAAAAAGCCTTGAGGCAAATGGTAGATAAAGAAAAACAGGTTAACTTAAGTAAAAGACCTATATAGGAATGTGCATATGCTAGGTGATCATCTGCAACTAATAATATTCTCCACATCATAATTTGGGAGCTGGTTGGTGGCCTAAAAGAAAATGTCTGGTACATGAGTCATGTCTGAATAAGAACTTGATAAAAAATGGAAAATGTCTTTTAGTAATTTTGGGAATAATAGATTTATTTTAACCTTTGCTACAACATATTAACTTGATTTGTTTTATAGAATTTTAGGAATTTCAGTCAACCAGAAAGTTTGTAATTGTATTAATGAATAATTATTTATTTGTAATATTATTTGAATACAGCACAGTAAACAATAAAAGACATTTTTAAAAATCACTGAAGTGTAGTTCTACCTTTAGTAAATAGAGTGTTGTGGTTTGAATTGGAAAAAGCCCTATGGAATTTTGTTTTGAATGTCTGGTCTCCTGTATTGAGTCCTCCCTTCAGGAGATGGACCTAGGTTTTAAGAAGTGAGTCACTGAGAATGAACCTTTGATATATCATACCTGGTCTTTCTCAGGTACTGGTCATACTCTCTGCTTTTTGGATTCTGAAAAATTTAGAAGTCTACACCAAAAGTTCCCACTTCCTCTTTTCTTCCCCATGGCAGGCTAACACCATTTGAAGCCATGAGCTATAGCAAACCTTCTCTCAGTCCACAAAAGCAACTAATTCTAAATTTTTGCATATGTGGATATTTAATGATGTCTTTTGTATTAGTAAGTGTGTATTTCTGTGTGAGTGTGAATTTGTGTACAAGAGCCCACAGAGGACAGAGAGGGAATAAATCCCTTTCCAACCAAAGTATAGGCAGGTGTGAACCACCATATGTGGTAGCTGTGTACCAAATTCTGATTGATAGCTAGAGCAGTAAGTGCTATTAGCTGTTGAACTGATTCTGAAGAACCTAAATTGTAGTTCATATATTATTCAATATGAAAGATTATTGCTACTAAAATTCAAATGAAGAATGAAAAACACAAATCCTCTTGCTTTTGGTACAATTCCTTTGCATCAACTTCACAAAAACAGCTGCTTTCATTTTCTATTTTTATAAAACAAGAGAAATCATGTTGTTTGTTGATGTTATATTTTGGCTTTCAAAGTACTATCAGATCACATTCATATATTTCCATTCCTGTGATCCAAATGATTTTGTTATGTTGCATTTTACCAAATTTAAAATATGGCATTCATAATTACCCAATGTTTAATAATGAAAACCAACAGAGTATACAGTGAGACTTTCCTTCAATGATTTTGTTGCTGTCTCTGCATTCATAAGTCAATAATTAGTTACTATTGGAGAATCTGTTTCACACTGCTGGCTAGTATTGGGCTGTCAGTCAAAATTTCCTACTGTTTTACACATGAAACAATTGTCCAGCTGTATCACTTTGCATAGAAAAAAGTAACATCATTTACACATGATCAATAATTATACAAAAATGAATGAGGAAGACAGATTGCAAAAGTAAAAGTGAAAACGTTAAGGTTTGGATTGCAAAGATCATCTCTAAAGATTTTTGAAATAAATAATAACTACACTATACAGGTGTTAAGAAATTCAGTAAAAATTGAGAGTGTATATTAATGCCATTATACATATAGCATGAAAACTGGCAGTGTGAGTTACTAAATATATTTATAAAAAGGAAAAGTAGAAAAATAAACAGATTTTCTTTCAAAGCATTCATTGCATAGTTTGGACCAGATTATACTCCTGAGTAGACAGGGATTAAGGGCATTTTTATGAATATTATAACATCACATGCAAACTACTAATTTTCAAGTGTTAGATCCAGAGAAATAAGACTAAGAAAGACAAATTAGTAGCAATTTTTCTTCCCTTAAATATTAACTAAGAAAATCAGTAGAATACTTAGTATCATGTTCCTAATTATTTTGAAATAAAATAAGTTTCAAAAATGTGCCACAACACGTAATCCATTCACGGTCTAAAAGATATACTTGCATAGAATAGCATCATGCCCTCCATTTTGAATACACTTTCATAAAGAATATACATTTAAAAACTATTAAATAGTGTTACTTTATCAAATAAACTAGAAACATCCAGGGCAGCTGCAAAGGAAACAATATTTATTACTAAATTAATAACTTCAAACCAGACCAGAAGGGACCATTACCCCTCTTGATATGGCAGTATATTGTTCTCTAGCTAAGCCAGCTCTCTAAATTGGAATCAAATGTGCCCAATTAGCAGCAGTTGGACGTTGGTATTTTGGTTGATAAAGGACTTGTTTACACTGATTTTGAATGGTTCATACCATTGCAAATATAGGACTGTGACCTGTCATGGAATATTTCCAAAGAATTAAAAAACAGAAGAGCTACCAGGCTTCTTCTTTTATGTCTGAGTTTTCATCTAATGTGCAAACTGATTAAATTTTTAAATTATAAACGTTAGACAATGCTGAAATTCTAAGATTAATAACAATAATAATTATAGGTGTTGATTTTCAAGAGCTACTTGAAAATTATTTATCAAGAAATCTTATTCTGCATATTATAGACAATTTCCCTTGAGTTGCTAATGAGATATTCTACAACATTTTATTTATTTGTATTAATACATTAAAGTTGTCAAAATAAAATGTATTGCTAACTAATATTGATATAGAGATTTTTCTTCATAGTATGTATGACATAATAATTATATCTAGTAAATGAACTACCATAGGTATTGAGTTTTGTAAGGACTTATACTGTCTGAATTGGAAGTAATATGAAAAATAGTTCATGAATATAAAAGTTTCACATTTAAAGTATACAACTCATGGCTTTAGAGGTGGCCCAGTTGTTATGAGAATTGCTACTCTTAAAGATGACCCAGACTCACTTCCCAGCCATCCTACAGAAGCTCACAGTCATCTGCAGTCACCATTCTAGGCTCTGTAATGCCATTTTACCTCTGCAACACTAGGAAAGCAAGTGGTACACATACACACATTCAGGCCAACAGTCATATAGATAAAATTAATAGCTAGTTAAGAAGTGAAAAATAGATAAAAATAAGATACACAATAAGAACGACTTTTAGAATCCTCATAATTCTGATAAAAGGATCATTATACTGTGAGAATTGTGACAATATAAGAAAAATAAACTCGAACTATTTCAAGAATATTTGTTGATTGCCCTGCATGCCGCTTAAACTTTTGAGTTATAACAATATTTCAGAAAATTAACTTTATGAAGTGCATACTAAATGTTGTCTACTTAAAATTATTTTGTTTTAAAACAAAAAGTATCAATGAACTAATATTCATGACACAAATAGACATTTTATACTCCCCATTATATCTACAAAATTATTAGCCACAAATAATAGAGAGGTGCCATATATATGTGTGTGTGTGTGTGTAAAAGATTGTATGATAGACTTATATAAGAAAAATGCAGAAAATGAGAAAATTGTAGTTGAAGAAATGAACAGAAAAAGATTGGGAAAATAGGAATAATTTTTACTTAGTAAATCAACATTTAAAATCCCAACAGTCAACATTAATATCAAGATTGACAATAAAGTGTAATAATGTCTTAAAATTAAAATAAGGACAAGATTATTAATTACCTTGAGTTTATCAAATATTATATTACGTATCATAATGGTCAATATTGAGCATGTATCAATCACAGAAAACACCTTAAATATTAATTGTGGAAAGCCATCATAATTGTATCATTTGATATTTAGTATAATACTCCACTATTTAAATATTAAATTTCCTTACCATGGTATAGCTGTGGGCCACTTTCATTAATTCAATGCATCCTTGAGCATCTGCAAACGCTCGGATTCCCAGACAGTTTGATGGATGGAGAAGTTTCATGAGGAAATGACAACATACTTCTACTACTTGAGGAAGCTGAAGAAGGCACGCAGCTGCAAGCAGGTTTTCAATAGTATCTTCTTTCAGTTCCAAGCAACCTTCAGTAAAAAAGTAGAAAACAACCAAATTCTGTTGTGAACATTTCTCATATGGCTAATGTAGTAATTTATTTTGGAATTTTTAGCTGTCCTGATAAAGTATAGGTTTTATCTGATAACATAGTAGCTGGCAGTTGATATCTGCAGCTTTACATAAACAACCAAGGACAGAATACATTTCATTTAATATACGGAGGGCATTTCAAGTTCTTGTTATTGGAAATCAACAGAAGAGAAGATACAGGACATTTATCATGGTCTTTATCTATTCCTGATATCTTTTCAAAGCTGTTACCAGTAAGGTGTTAATCCAACTATCTGGAAAATGTAAAACACATGACAGACCTTGTGTCTTGAATTAAAACCTGGAAAGTGGGATAAAAACTGAAATCACTGACTTAATAAAACTGAGAAAAACTATACTTTATCAGGACAGCTTAAAAAAGAAGCATTGATATGTATATATGATGATTCATAAACTATATATCTGTATTTATAAAAATAATTTTAAAACTGAGAAAACAGATATCTTGAAATTGATAATTAACTACTAATAATTAAGTATAAGTCAAATATTTTAGTTATATTCATGTTTTTAAAACACTGTCATCATATAATATATTTTTAAAATTATTTAATAAAATCATCAAGAAATTGAAAACATTTTCTAAACAAAGATATGAAAATCAAATAAAGGGAGATGTTTTTTAATATTTATTTTATTTATTTATTATGTATACAATATTCTGTCTGTGTGTATACCTGCAGGCCGGAAGAGGCCACCAGACCTCTTTACAGATGGTTGTGAGCCACCATGTGGTTGCCCGGAATTGAACTCAGGACCTTTGGAAGAGCAGGCAATGCTCTTAACCACTGAGCCATCTCTCCAGCCCCCGAGATATTATTTTTTATAGCATAACCCAAATTCTCTGATTTGAAGCAGCAGGGAGACAAATATCTTCAATTTTATGTTCTTTCAGTAGAATTTGCACACAAACTATTAGTATAGTAAGCTTGGATGCTGTCAGAAAAACCACGTTTCAGGATTCTTCTTGGCTCAGGAGAATTCTTGCCATTCACTGATAGGAACTGTTGAAATTTTCACACTTAGTCTGAATAACCATTTCCTTCTAAGCGGCTAGAATATTCTTTCATCCTCATTAGAGGTTGCCTAGGTGATCAGCCTTTGGTATAAACTTCCAGCTACTGAGTCAGTAATGAGCCTTCTTGCCTAGCAAGTGTTTACACATTTCATCACAAATGACTGTATGAAGTTCCATGGACCTACACTAGATGAGGTCCTAAGGGAGAGTTTACCTCATTTTCTCTGAATTCATCTGATGGGTCTTTGTTTCTTCCTCTGTGTGCTTTATATTTCTTTTGTAGTAAAGTATAGGCATTGGTACAACAAAAAAATAATGTCTGGCAAGTTGTCTCATGAACCACTCTACTCAGATATAAGCTTTGGCAATTTCTACTTACAATATTACCCATAATTGGAGTTTTGAGCTTAAAAGATGTTTTAATGCTTCATTCTTGCCAAATTTATATCAACCTCAATCTTTATAATATTCAATATTACACAAACATGTTAATAGAAATGTAAGAAATGAACCTGTTTTTATTATGAAAATTCAGTAGACCTAGGCAGTCCAAAACATAAAGAAAAACTTTTGGACTTAGTAAGCTAAAGCAACTAAGCTTGAGTAAGATTGCTACTAATAAACATTGATAAATAAATGGAACTCATCAAAATGTTTGTGAATAAGAAAAATCCATATATATATATGTATATATACATATATATATGAATGATATATATATATATATATATATATATGAATGATATATTTGCAAAAGAAAAAGCAAAGTAAGGTAAAAAAGATAATCATTTAACAAATGGTGAGCAAATCATGTAATACAATTTATAAACCTTATAATGCATAAAATTTATTCAAGCAAGATTATAAGCATAAAAGTTAAAACTTGATTACAAATCCTGTATAAAAATAAAAGAAAATCCTGGTGACCTTAAGGCAATGAACTATTTTAGATAAATATTAAAGTATAATCCTATAAGAACAGAGGAAATTGGACTACAATAATTTCATTTCAAGAGACACTATATGAGGAATAGAGTTGAGCATTAAACTATAAAGGTACTTACAAACTATATACCTGATAAATGATTCCCCAGCATGTATTTGGAATTTGAAAAAAAAAAAAACAAGAAATTTTAAAAAGGAAAGAGATATGTTATCAGAATGTTGTGTTTTTTTTTTTTCATGAGAGGTGTATGAGTGATATGTCATGACAATCACTGATGTTTGTGGAAATACTCAACACTTACACAATGAAATATCATGAAGCCTGGTTAGCAATGGAGCTGGGAGATAGTTCCATACTTCTCCCTCTTCTAACACTTACTTATTCTACTAAGCTTCTGCTTAGGCTAAATGGAAGAACCTATTACCCCAAGGCTTCCCATGTGTACTGAAAAGTCACTGGAACCATCTATTCAAAAAACTATGTCACCGTAAGAAGAAAGAAGTCATTGCAATATGTAGAAACATGATTCTACTAACTGAAAAATGATGAATGCAAAGAAATATCCTTGAAAACTAGTACAAATTTTTAAATTTACTAAAACTCTTTTTAAAAAATCTGAAAACATGTACTTGCAATTACATTATATCAACTAAGCATATTATATTTATACATTCAGAAATAATGTAATATACATAAATTTATTTGGGAATATAGATATAGATCCAGGTTATACAATTTTTATTAATAACTATTAAAACCTCCATATAAATGAAGATGCTATAATTGTACAGTTTATATGGTTCCTAGTAATATCTTTATACATAAATTCATTGTATGCTATTGCAAATAGGTTAAAATATCTATCTCCTTAAGCAATCAAGTAAATAATTTCTTTTAACATTTTGAGTTATTGTTTTATTATAATCTTTTCTAATGTCCTGTATTGAATAATTTTAATATAAATTATTGTGAATTTTATTGATTGAGTTAAAGTATTACCATTATTTGTCTCAAAGAGTTAAAATGGTTTTTACATTTCAACTTAAAACGTATCCAATGCTAAAGAATATTTTTAAAAGCCAGAAGGCACAAATGGAATAATAGCAAGTGTTAAGCTTGAATGCACACAAATTGAGCTAGCTAATGCATGATATATTTCTTTATAAATGTATAACTTGACCATTTATTTAACATACTTAGATGCAAAAAAGGCAAAAATTAGCCAAGTATTTGAGTTCAAAGTTGTCTAAAAATAAAGCGAATACTGTTAACGGGAAGGAAATTACTCTTATACTTTTATTTAAAGTATAATTTGCAGGTATACTATTTCTGAGTATTTATTGTATGAGGAAAGTCTATGAGTTGGCACTTGGGTTCTGTTATAGTTTGAACTGTGAATGTTTCCCACCAAGTCAGGTTTATATCCTTCTTTCCTAGTTGTGGTATTACTTGGAAAGCCATGAAAATCTTTAGAACGTGAGACTGCCTTGAAGAATTAAGTCACCCTAGTGATTCACTGATTGCTTCCTCAGCTTCCTGCTATAGCCGAATGAAAGAAAGTTAGAAACATGTTTCCAGCAACATGAACTCTGCTTTTTTTTTTTCTCCTATGATGGACTGTAACTCTTAGAACGTATTGGGCGAACAATAACCCATCTCCCTTCAGTTGTCTCAGAAATTTGTTCACAATAATAAGGAATGAAAATAAACAAATAGCTGAAGTAAATTTTGTTTTAGGTAAAGCTTAGAAACAAAAGACATATATTTTAGTACCACTTAGAATTACTTTTTAAATAATACTATCAATAGTAATAATAAAGTATTTAGAACTTCTCACAGCACAGTGATGATCAAAGTTTATTCTCTGAAGAGGTCCAGCACATTAGGATACCTCCATATTCCCCAAAACTTCAATTTCCATCAATGTCAACACGATTTTACCTTCCTAACCTTGGCAGTAAAATATTTATGAAAAGAAGAGTTATGTGTACTTTTTTTAATTTTGAAGATATATTTTTGGGAAGTGGAGAGATGTTTCCGTTGTGGTTGCTCTTCAGGACAGAGATTTTATTTCAAGAACACACATGGCAGCATATCACCATGAGTATACATATTCTATTTGCGTGTATTTGCATGCTGTTTGTATGTATGTACACACATCATGCATGTGGATGAGTTCATGAAGAATAGAAGACTTACTACCTCTGAAGTCACAGTCTCTTTTTATCCTCCTGATTTGTTTCTGGGAACTAAAGCCATGCTCTGAAAGTCCAGGAAGTCCTCTGAACCACTGAGTCAACTCCCCAGTTACTGTATATTCCTCTCATATCAGTGGAATAAATCTTTATCAATTTCTTCTCAGAATCTTTCTGACCATGTCGCCCCACCAAAAATCGTGGTGATGTGTCAGTGGTTAACGCAATTGTTAATTAAGAAAGATGACTGCTTTCTTCTTTGTTTATATTTTAGGTAAATGCTTAAGGCCATGTAAGTATTTTTCAAATTTAAATAACCAGATATATGGATATTAATTCTGATTTTCTGTAAGGAAATATTTTAAAATTACCCCGTATCAGAACAAAAAATATTTAAACTAGTATGGAAATGAGTAAAAACATATGCAACAATATGAACCCATGTTGTATATGTCCATTACTGAAAACAGCTAGTGTACACACACCCACTCACTCACACATACACGCACACACACAGACAAGTACGCAATTAAATATTATCCATCTTCCTGCCATCCTCCCTCTCCTCCTACTGCCTCTTCCCTTAAGACCCGCCCTGATCTCTCTCTATATATATATCTGTATCTTTATCTCTGCATATGAAGGGAAATAATATCTCTTTATAACCTCAAAAAGTTGAAATGACCTACAAAAATGAAATTTTCAGAGACAAGTATGTCAGTAGAAATTAGGATATAGTTATTAAATATTTATAGAAAATTACAAAAAAAACTATCAAATTTCTCTTATACAATTATCTCTTTCATTCATTATGAATACTCCCATCAGTACTGAATACACATTGTTGTAAGGATCAAACATTGTTATGATTCTTTACTAAACCCTTTTTTCATTTGACAAATACCCTTGTTTGTCCTGCAATTTTATCCAAGCCCCGAATTGTTCAAGTTCTCAGAATTCATTAGACAACCATTATCTTGGAGACCATCCCTATTTTTACTTTTCCTAGCCGATAAAGGAATATGGATTTGGTCGTGTTTTGTAGAATGTCCTTAACTATTAAATGTTTTAGATTAGAGAATTAGTGTTTTACTAATAACACTTCCTTTCCCAAGCAGAATGCATAATGTCTACTTTATGCGATTTATAATATGCGAATTAAAGAAAACCTGTAATTGCATTGTGATTATGTGGAAATAGTCTCATTACGGCTATTACTTTAAATAACTTAAGATAATTTTATGAATGAGACATAGAGTATACACATTACAAAGTCCTTTCTCTTAATTCAGTATCCATAAAGACATCAGAGGTCAAAATAGTTTAGTGTCCATGCCATGTGTGTGTAATTGTAAGCTCTTTTCCTTGCTGGAGAGAAATTAGGACCCTTCATCTGAGTATGATCAGGTGTTTGAGATTAAAGTGTTTTTTTTTTTCACTACTAACACTTCATTTCTCTAGAAGAATGCACAATATCCACTTTATGAAATTTATAAAGATCTCACATCTCTCTTTTTTTCCCAATCACCTCCACAATACCCATCTCTCTCCTTTTTTGTGTTTAACTGTGAATGCCTAAACAGCCCCTAGTAGCCTCCTGCTGCCTCAACCTCCCCTCTTCCATAGTAACATTATCAAGCTCTTCTCGCCATCCCTGGCTCCATAAATCTTCCATATTCTGATAAACTTGTTTTCTTAAATTTTAAAAACATTTTAGTATTTTCACATGTTGTCTACAACTTTCATTGGTTCTAAAATTTTTTATGAAAGGCATTAAGAAACACTTAAAATTTAAATTATAGATATCTAAAAATATGCATCATCAAAATTAAGCTTAATTTCACTCACTACTTAAAATAATCTTCTCACACAATTAAAGTATCTCTGAAAGAGGAAGAATCTTAAAATACTATACATCATTGTAGGCTATTTAGGATTCATCAATGTAAAATAGGATCAAATGCATTAAAACTATATAACTGGAAGTAATGAAATTGAACCATATATTCAGTAGAAATACACACACACACACACACATATATATATTACATGTTAAATGAAACAATCAGGTACTCTGAACACTTAATAGGCTATCATAGGATTCTGTCTAGGTTGTCTAACATGTGAAGGGCAAAAGATATATACACAAATTTAAAACAATAAAATGATTCGGTCAAAATTCTTTCAGGAAGAAACTCAGCAAGAAGAAACAGGCTATGTTAACCAGTGGAAAAATTCAGTAAGTCATTATGTGTTGCATTGTGGTGATCTTTAAAGCCTACAAATATGAAACATCATATACCATGTAATCAACCTATTAAATGCAATAGATTGTTAAATAAATTGGAACTTCATAGTGTCTTCAAAATACTTTGCAAAATTAGTCATTTAAGATTCAGTTTTACTGGGGAGATGACTCACTGACTGAAAGCAATGACTACTTGTAGAGAACTTAGATTCAATTCCCCGCGCCCCAAAGGCAGCTCGCAAGTTTCTGTAATGCCAATTACAGGGCATCTGACACCCTCATATAGACATACATGCTGGCAAAACACCCAGTGCACATGCAACAAAACAAAACAAAACACCAAAAAGACTCAGTTTTACATTTAATCCTGGGCTGGTAAACATACACACACAAATGCCAACATAAGTAAGGCTACTTTCTAATTGATTTTATTGATTATTTTATTTTTATGCTAAATATGAAAATTATTCAAACTTTCTAGGATAATTAAACAGCTCAGTGTTTTTAAACAATGGACAATGATATGACATGAAACAAGTCTTTGAATATCCAATATCTTATATTGTATATATAGTTTACACCCTAGTAAAATCTCTAAGTCTAAAATTAATATTCTGTTATTGAGTTTGCATAATTCATGCCATTTGAATCAAAACATTCATAAAAAATGAAGCTCTGATTTACCTGAAATTATAATATTGAAATTGGGAGGGACTTTAGTGAATAAATTATGGACTGGATTGTTGATACATACTTTTTAATATTATAAGAACATTAAATACCTCAGCGCCTTTGTATGGATATTTATTTCACTGAAATGTGGCAGTTAATTATAAGTTTTCTTAACATTCCTTTTGCATGTACAAAGACTTTAGCTTTAGATGCACCCGAGCATCTTTTACAAACATGTTTACTCTTCAGTATGATTAAAGTTTGCTGTTAGGCAGTTTAATTTCCTACCCTTCTTTTTTTAAAACACCACTCTTAGTTGGACAGCTTCCTGTATTTGAACTTTGTCCTTATCAGTCGTCTCCAGGGCCTGACTCTGTATAAGTAATCTTGCATTTCCACCTCTCATATTTGTTAGAACTCTATTTCCTTAATCGTCAATGAACACAGTTTATTTTCAAGACGACAAGGATTATGTAAGAGATGAACCAATAGGAAATTTCTAGAAGTGCACATAAAGGCAACCTATCAGTACAGTGAACCCAAGTTCATCCTTTACTAATATATGATTTTATCTAAAATGTCATCTGGGATTAAAATCTGAAAACTGAAATATAGGTTTGTATATACATACAAAACCAATCTCTTCCAAAAGAACTAGTTTTATATATCAAAAATATGTTCATACCCAAAGATGATTATTTTTGGTGGTAAACTTCCAACTTGATTAAACATAAGTTCCTTGTGCAACTCAGCACATTGTTATTCTGGGCCTAGTAAATGATGCAAGGCAGTAAGCATATAATAAATTAAGGTCATTGTAAGCGTATTTTCCGGAAATGGAGCATCACAGTTTAACCTGCTCAACCATCACTGCTGTGTATAAGCCACGTAGTTTGTCTCTTATAGTCATGGGGATGATGAACAGCATCTAGGACCAGTTACTAAATAGCAATCAGGGTGTCAATTTTAGTGACCTATATTATTTTGAGAGCATAAGAGTCATAAATCACTCTAATGAACTCCCGTCACAACTTGCTCTGAAAACGTGCAGTGTGACAGAGAACAAAATATTCATTTTGTGCTCTGCTATTCATATTCCAGTAACAGGTTTATTGGCTTACTATTGATCTCTGCCAGATTGCACATCCCTACCTGGCTGGGCTGCATTCGAAGAACAGTAGAGGCATTCTGTGTATGCCATAAAAATGTTGCAACGTAATAATTAAGGAGACAACTCAGATATTCCACAAGATGAGCTTATAAACACACTTTAAAATAACAAATTATTATTCCTAAAATATTTTCACAATTTGAGCTTTACACAATTTCAGGATGGCAAGTATTCATCTGTAAAATGTCTAGTGCTCAGATTATGATATCTGAAGTTCTCATCACTCATCACCAACTAGGTTAGAAGTGATTTGAAAGTGAAGTCATGCTATCTTTGTAGTCAAATTACTATTTCCCCCCCTTGACTCCATTTTCTGTAGTTGTTTCATGGACTATTTCCAGAACAGCTTTGCCACCATTATACATAATCAAAGACTTTACTGCACATAAAACAAATTCTATCCAAGTTCATGCAAATGTGTGGATAAAGCTAAAAAATGGATGGTCCTGTTGGGGGCGGGCATGGATGTGAGCTTGTTCCACCTTGACTAAAGGTCAGAGAATTTGACCTTCTTTGTGCTCATTCAAAGTTGTTGACAACAGGTGTGGTTACCAACAAGCGATCCTGATTTAGGGTGTGGTTAATTAGTACCTGGATTTAGAGGTCTATCCACTCCACCGGGAAAAAGGTGAGAAAATACAAGCCTATTCTTTATATCATCTTACTGAAGTCTCTTACCTCCTTTCTTCCCTTTCAAAGTAAAGTATATAAGTATGTGGAAAATAAATGCTGGTTGTTCAGTATTCACTGCCTTTCCCTTCCAATGTGGTTTTGTGTTTCTATTTTTTATTTCTTCCATATCTCTGTTTCTTTTGCTTAACACTTCTAATCCTAATGCCCCTACACTGGAATGTGTGAATTTGTCGTGCTTGGATCCGGACAGATGTCTCCCCAGTGTGTGGCTTATGACATTCCTGTACAGTGAAAGGTTTACCAAAGTTTTAATCCATTCGACCCTATGCTACTAAGAATGTCAAGAGTTATATAGTAATTCAGATAATTCCTGTCTGATTATTGCAAAAAGGGGCCCTATGGAAATGACTAAGTGATTCAGAATATTGCCAAAACTGTTGGTGTTTCTTCACAAACTGAAGGCAAGTCCCTATTATTGAATACAAATACTACCTAATATATTCAATATTGAGAAGGTGAACCAGTGGCTACCTGAAATCATCACACCTCTTGCCTAGTCATCATCATACTGGAAGCCATGTTTTATGCCATCAAAAGAGAAGGTAAACATTAACACAACTACAAAATCTTTGGCAAATATTATATATATATATATATAGTCCTGACTGCAAGATAACACTGTTGCATTAGTATCACAAAAGTTGTAGAAGTAACCATCCACTGTCTGATCAGATTTAAGGTCTACTCTGTGAGATGTCTCCCACCCCTTACACAGACTGACTGTCCATAACCTGATACTAGAAAAAGGGAAAGCAAATACTACTGTTCTCCCAAATAAATGTAACAATAAAATAAGTCCCAGCTACATTTTGTTATTCTCATAGATCAGTCCTTTGCTGAGCCATCATCAGAGAAGCTTCCTGTTGCAATTGATGGGAACTGATACAGAGGGCAATGTACAGAGTGAGAGACTTTAGAACATTCAGTTCTAAATGAAATGTCTTCATTAAATAATTCCTATCAGAATTCAGGAAGCACTACAGCAGAGTCAGAAAGACTGTGAGAGCAGAATGGATGGATGACACCGAAGAAGCAAGGTCTTTTAGACGTAATAGGACTGACACACATATGAATACAGAAAGACTGTATCAAACACAAGGCCTGCACACATTTAAGCCAGACAGGGTCAGTGCTGAGAGAAAGCAGAAAAAAACCCCAATCTCTAATATAAAATCTCTAATTGAAACAACATTCAAAGGAAAATTTTATTTCCCCGAATGGAGTTTCAGAAGGTATACAAACCACTGTGAAGGACAGGAACACATCTACAAGTAGAGGGCTAAAATAAAACCAACTAACTCAAATGCAATTGGAGGCTCTGTGTCTTTTAATATTTTGATTTTTTTTCTTTGCAAATCTTCTACTTGTTTATATCAGTTTTCTGTACCAGCATGTGTGTGCCTGAGTGACTTTATTTCTTTTTATATTATTTTAATATATTTTTATTATTTAATTTTCAGTTCTTTTTCCTTTTGTATACTTTTCCTTTAACTCTTTTTGTTTATTTTGTTATATTCTAGTAGGTTTGTTCTTCATTGTTATTGTTTATTATTATTATTGTTATTATTGTTAACATTTCCACATGACTATTAGTAATATAATGAAAAAAGGTGAGGGTGTTATTTTAATTAGATGGGAAAATAGAAATGATCTTGGAGGAGTCTGGTAAGGGATAACAAAATGAGAATAAATTTTATGAAAAAAAAACATCTTTTTAGTAGAAAAAATTAATAAATGATTAAATGAAAGAAAAGGGAAAAGATGCTTATTCAAACTGCTATGTACCTTTACTCACTAAAAATCTCCAATATCGCAAGCAGAATTTCTAGAAATAAACTGAAAATCCACTATTTAAAAATTTTAAGAAGATACTTTGAATATCCTCATCTGTCCAATCACCAGAGTATTATTAACTTGATAACTAACATCATTGCTATAATGAATATAAATTCTCTCTAAGCATCTCGAAGGTATTAGGCCTTGCGAGAAGAAGTGTATGGAGAAGTGTATGATGTTTTCTACTAATAAGAGAAACAGTTTAAATTTCAGATTTTAATTACTATCTCACATGCAACAAATACCTTAGTTTTACAGACACAAAATAATAACAAATTTCATTTCTAATAATATAGTAAACTGTAAAGATTTTTAGTTGTTTCTCTTTTTCATAAAGTTGCCACTCATTTTATTTTAGCTAGTAGCACTACTGAACTTCTGGGTTCAAAGCAGCTAGAAAAAAATTCATATCACTGCTTTGTGTGTTTTTAACTTTTGCTGATATTTTTCCAATGTCAGTTCAGTTCTTTCTTCTTTTCCAGCATGATTTAGGAAGGGAATACATAGAAAAGGTGGTTCCCAAGCTTTGCGATGCATCAGATTTATCATGTAAACACTGCCTTGTATGGTGGCTTCTATTTCTGGATACTTAAAGTTCTCAAGCGCTCAATCATTGAAGACTACATTATTCAACTATTCACAATAGGCTTTTTTTTTTTGTATTTTTTCGAGACAGGGTTTCTCTATAGCTTTTGGTTCCTGTCCTGGAACTAGCTCTTCTAGACCAGGCTGGCCCCGAACTCACAGAGATACACCTGCCTCTGCCTCCCGAGTGCTGGGATTAAAGGTGTGCGCCACCACCGCCTGGCTCCATAATAGGCTTTCTTAAAACATTTATTTCTATAGTTCAATGGTTTAATTATTTAGTTATGTGGTTGATTCATTACTTGATTTTAATTATAGACTTTTGTGGACAACATAGAAAAGCTCATCCCCTGTTTCGTCTGTACTGAATATGTTAGTTCTACAAGTAACTGTGAAAACTTAATCTACACGATACTCTTGTCTCTCTGTAGACTTGACAACTTGAAGCATTAAGAAAATAATCTCAGCTGTGGGGGTTGCAAAGTAAACAGGAGAAAACGATTTTATAGCCCAGCCCTTTCAAAATAGGAGTGGGGAATTAGGGCATATAGGGAGAGGGGTCATGAATAGGTAACAAAGATGGTGAGGTTTCAAAATGGCTGCCTTATTTTTCATAATTTGGAGAAGAGACAAAAGCCTGAAAGCTGAAAACAAAATTTTATGGTTTCTTTTTGGTTTGTTTGTTCTCAGTAAGGCCTTTGCTGATAGACAGACTCACCAAGTTCAAGGCCTGATTAGGACACGTTTATCTAACAGTTGTGGGACAGGCTTTGTCTTCGGGAGTCCGCCTTCTGTTTTGTGTAGGATCTTGAACTCTGTCTTGTGGTGAATGTGTTTCCTCGCCCTGAATAAAAGCATTTCTTTGACAGCTGATTCTGTCTGTTCCTGTTTACTGTTTTACCACTGCTGTCTGTCATGCTCTACATTCTGTCTGCTTTTAATTCTTTAACTGGCAAAAAAAAAAAAAAAAAAACTGAACAAGTTTAGACCCCTTTGGTAACAGGACTAAGGAGAGGAAAAAGTTAAAGAAAAGATTCTCAAATAAATGATGTTTGCTTTCCTAGTTGCTCATTAATTTGGGAGAATGCATTTAACTTTAGATATTTTCCAAATAGTGTTCCAGATCATGGGGATGGCCTGCTATTAAGACAGATATAAGAATCTCGTATTTTCCTATGTGTAAAGATGAACACATTACTTCTTCTGTTTTTATATATTTTAGATTGTATGTGACAAAGCCAAGTACATATTGGAGAACATTCCTACAATTTCTTTTGTATTACTACATAAACTCGTATCTCATTTAGAAAATTGATGTAAACATATAATTGGAATTGGAAGTGTGTCAATCCCATGAAACAAGTTTGTTCAGGAGCAAAGCCCATAGTACAATGTGTTCGGGACCAGCCACAGTGTTAGTGCAGCTGCAAGGCGGCTTTATATCCTTACTTTCTTCGAAAAACAGAGACATATCTCAGTCATTACTCCCAGCAGGAAGCTTCAACACTTCATCTAACCTTGTGTAACAGGACAGTGAGTGTCCTTTGACCTAGTTTTGCTCTAGGCAAAGATAAATTTGCCAGGGAATAAAAACTGGATATGAGCATCGCGCTTTTCTGTTCCTGAAAGGAACCCTACATGGCCCCTCCCTCGTTCTAGTAAATAAGAATATGAATTTAAAATATAACATTTATTTTTTTTTCTTTGTTAGAAATTTCCATACATTTATATAATGCATTCTGGTTACCTCCCACTTGCCTTCTCCTAGTTTCTTTCCTTCAATATTAACCCCCCCTCCTCTTTTGAAGTCTCCTTCTCATATCCTTTCCTCTTTGGGACCCAGTGATTGTAATACGGGCCATCTTTGTGACCATAGTTCTCTGAAGTATTCGCTAGAGCCTGGTAGGGGCCTCTGTCATTACAAAAGTGAAGAGAATCCTCCCAGAGTGAACTAGTAGCCAGAAGTTCATGGGGGTTAGGTATGGTCTAGTCAGTCACTCCCCGTCCATGCTTATCTGATATGACCGGAATCTATGACGGCCAGTTAGTTCAATGGTATAAACAAATTCTTATTAAATTGCGAAGCTCTGAATAGCCCCTCCATTTGGTCATACACCTTGGTCTCCCTAAGAGCATCTACTTCAGAAAATTTAGGAATGCGCATATTTTTCCTCACTTGCTTGGAGCTGGATTTTCGAAAGCTTTTATGCCAATGCTGCATTCAACTAGTATTTTTCTCAGTGACTTGAGACAAAAGCTTCAGGGTAGTTGGAATGTGTTGAGACTACCCTCTTTAAACAAAGATATACAAAGCTGACTTTCCTCCTGAGAAACCAAGTATACAGGAAAAGGTATCAAGATGTCAGTGCTCTCTTCTTCATCTTGGGGCTTAAATACCTACCCTCTTAGTTCAGTCAGTTTAACACAAATTGAATTAAAGTTTTCTCCAGTAACCCAGACCCAGAAAGACAATTATGTGCTCACTCATAAGTGGTTAGCTGGACTGTGACAGAAGAAGCATGGGATAAAACAGGACTCTCTGAACATGGCGAACAATGGGGGCTGATGAGAAGCCAAGGACAATGGCCCTGGGTTTTGATCCTACTTCAAGTTCTGGCTTTGTGGGAGCCTAGCCAGTTTGGATGTTCACCTTCCTAGACATGGATGGAGGGGGGAGGACCTTGGACTTTCCACAGGGAAGGGAACCCTGACTAATCTTTGGACTGGAGAGGGAGGGTGAGAGGAATGGGGGGAGGGGGAGAAGGGTGGGAGGAGGGGGAGGGAAATGGGAGGCTGGGGGGAGGCGGAAACTTTTTTCTTTTTCTCAATAAAAAAAAAAATAAGTGGTTTTTAAACATAAATAAAAGAAAAACAGCCTACAAATCACAAATCCAGAGAACCTAGACAACAATGAGGACCCTAAGAGAGACATACATGGACCTAATCTACATAGGAAGTAGAAAAAGATAAGATCTTCTGAGTAAATTGCTAGCATGGGGACCATGAGAAAGGGTAGAAGGGGAGGGTAGAGGCAGTGAGAGGAGCAGAGAAACATGTAGTGCTCAATAAAATCAATGAAAAATATATGTCACATAAGGTATTAGAAAAATATTACATGAAAAGGCAGGGTTCAAATTCATGACAATAGACTCAAAGGAAAAAAAAGAGCCTTCAAAATGTCTTAGATTTTTATAGTGAAAGTTTTGCTTTGTATAATCATATTTTAAGATTATTGAGACCAAAAATGTCATATTTCACATTATATCAATGAATCTGATTTCAAATTCTATTTTCAATATTCATAGATTTGTTTTTAGCATTTATTTTTATATATCCCTTGAGATATATAACTTTTTTCTTTTAACTCATCTGTTTACTTAAATTGTAATCTTCTGGGAAGGAAAGAGCTGACTTATTTATTAAAGTTTTCTCCTTAATTACAGCTCAGAATTACATATTGAACAATATTCACCAAAAATGGAATTTACAACAGTGTCTAACTTGAAATAACATAACATCCAGCATAATATATATAGTAAATTAAGCTATTCTACAAACTATAGATATCATAATTTTCCCTTTCAGTTAAGCTGCTATGGCAAATAAAAATTAGCATTTAATTAGCACAAGAAAAATGTGAATTGTTTTAACACATATTGCTGGAAAGAAAAAAGAATCTCTTTATAATTTTAATGTTCTGACCAACTATGGAGATAAGCAAATTTCTGTTTAATGATTAATTCTCTGATTATTTATTTCTAAACTTCTTTCAAAAATTTTAATTTTAATCATGTATTAATCCTGTGTAAATATGGTGTTGAATATCAAAAATGAATACCTTTATACATTTGTGATTTCACTAAGTAGAAAGACTGATAACCTTTTCTTTTATATTGTCTGCAACTGAAAGTTTAATGATAAAATGCCAACTGAGTTTTAGTTTTGAAAGACTTAAGGTCAATGTGAAAATAAGCATGTTATCTATATGATGATGCATGGTTGTTTTACTGTACCTGTATATGCAAATTGCACAAGATCCCACAGTGCATTTGGGTCTATGCCTTCCATCTTGATCTCCTCTTGCTTGGCTTCACAAACATCACTTGTAAACATGGCAGCAAAATAGTCAGAGACAGAACTCAGAACAAGCCTGAAAGAGTCATAGGGTCTATTTTAGGCAATGGACATACAGCACAGAACAATGAGTTCACCAGACATAACACGGAGCAAAGAATCAGCACAATTGTTTTGTCGGTCATGGTTGCATCTCCTAGTTACTGTAGACATATATGCAAGTGCATTTGTTGTACAGTATATTGACAGAATCCTTTGGCTATATATAAAGTAATTTTATAGATGACTCACAAATTAGTTTATTAAATTATGTGATACCTAACCCTGATTTCTTCAGTACATCCACAAAATTCATTTCCACTGGCATGGAAGCTCTCCTTATATGTTCTTAGTGCTTGTTTCTGTGTCTAATTTACAGCTTTGTTGGCACTGCATTTTTTTTCTTTATTTTTATTATAATTCATTAATTTAAAATGACAGTATCCTTTTTGTACTTGAAATTCTTTGAAAACATACAATTCTTTTGACTCTGATACTCATTTCTTTAGTTGAATAATCATATAAAACACAAAATAGAATTTCTTTCGAGTGTTAAGAAAAATGAAATCATATTCCACAGGAAAGAAAATGGAACTACAAAATGCTGTACTGGGCCAGGTAACCTCGGCACAGAAAGGCAAGTGCCATATACTGTATCTCATGTGTGCATTTTAGTTTCCAAGTAGGAGATCTTCTCAAGTTGAAGTGAAATATGTCAGGAAGCAAGAAGATAGTCAAGAGAGGCAAAAGACTTAGAGACAGAGTGGGGTAGAAGAATATGTGGTGAATATAGTGCCAATGCATTGCATATATTAATGAAATTGTTGAGCAGAATTACATTTAAAAAGAACTAAACAGGGTCTGGAGAGATTGCTCAGTGGTTAAGCACAGCCTCCACAGCTCCTTCCGGAGTGCCTAGTTTCAAGTCCCAGCAACCATGACAGCTAACAACTGTCTGTAATTTGATAAATTCAAGGAAATTATCCCTTCTCCTGCCTGCTTTAGACACTAGGCAAACATGTGGTACACACACAAAATGCAAGGAAAACAATCATATGGATAAAATAAAATGAATTATTGAAAAAGTAGACTAAATAATAAAAATCATACTTCCAAAAGTACACTGTGAACTGTACCCAATGACACGTTTAAAATTAAGCTAGGCATTACCTTTGGCCAGCATAAGAGGTTATGATTTGCTTCGTTAGCCAACATTAATCTGTCCCCAGACACATTTGTGCTACGTAATGACCATTATATGAAATTATAACAGAATAACTTTGCTTGCTCCTCTCTGTTTCATCAAGAATTTAAAGCTGTGATGTGTATAGTAAAATGTTTTAATTTCAACTTTTTTCTTAATATTTGTCATTTGTTTTTGAAGCAGGCTCAATCCTGTCAGTCAAAGAAAATGTTCTCTTTAGACCTTTTATAGTGTAGCTCTGAGGACAATCCATTATCCTAGCTTTCATTAATCAGAATTCTTTTTCTAGTTTCATCTGCAATAACTTATAACATTCTTTTACTTAATGAAGGAGTCTAGATTAATTTCATTCATTTGGTAAGAGACTGTTTAATTTTGTTATCATCTAGACTCTATTGGTCTTTTAAAAATTAGATTTCAAATTTATTGTTTTTCTGATGTAATATGTCATATATTTATATTTATTCTATTTTTCTTATATTTTAATAGTTTTTACAGTGAAAAACATACATATTTTAACCCAACATACTTTTACTCTAATTTTTTTTTAATTTTATTTATTATGTATACAACATTCCTTCCATGTATGCTTGCATGCCAGAAGAGGGAACCAGATCTCATGTGAGCCACCATGTGGTTGCTGGGAATTGAACTCAGGACCTCTGGAAGAACAGTCAGTGCTCTTAACCTCTGAGCCATCTCTCCAGCCCCCTACTCTAATTTTCTTAACATAGGTAATAGTTAGGTTGACCACTTGCAACCAAAGATTAAAATTTATTTTCATATATTTTTCACCTTTTATACAATTCACTCACTGTGTATAACAAAATTTGTGTTTTAGAAATTTAAAATATCTCATAGTGTAAGTTGTAATTTGTTTGATATTGAGCAGTTATTGTTTACTATAGCTTACTTTACATGATTTCAAGTTATTAAAAATAAATCATTTGCTATTTTTATATACCAATAACAAAATTACTTATTTTCTATTGTTACATTTATATCATTTTTGATTATTTAAATCCAAATCCTCGCTATGGGGTAAGTTTGCATTGTATAAGACACATCATATCACCCTTCTCCTCAAGTGGAAACTACGGGAGAAATGTTATAACATTTTAGTATTTTTTTTTGTTTAAAATTTCTATCTTTCCCTTTTTTAGTTTAGTTTGTCAATATTTTTTTCTCTTTGGAAGGAAGGGAAGGGAGACTTTTAGAGAGAGGGTTTCTCTATGTAACAGATCTGGTTTTCCTGCAACTTGCTTTGTAGCCCAGATATGCCTTACTCACACTCACAGAGATCCACCTGACTCTTCCTCTCAAGTGTTGGGTTTAAAGGTGTGCAACAACACCCCCTGGCTGGTATGTATTTATTTTTTAAGTTAAAACTTAGGGCATGTTCAGTTTTGTGTAAGTATAGTAAATTTTAATAATATTTTACATTGTTTTTTTAAATTATGATATACTTAGGCAATTTTATTTATCTCTCCATCCCCTCTGTGGGTACAGTTGTTTTTTTTTTTTCTAAAATTTATTTTGAATAGCTTGGCATTTGCAATTACAATCACAGTTTTATGAAGACTTTTAAACAAAACTGTAAATATTTTATTCTAATAATTTGTTGTATATTTTTAATTTTAACAGCATTCATTTATTTTCAACATCCCTTTTGAAAGCATAACTTTTAAAAATATATTTAGAAATAAATGTGACAGTATATTCATAGTTATAATATGAAAATAATAATGATAAAAGGAAAATAATATGAATCGTAGTTAAAAGGAAGTTTTCACAGCACAGAAGCAGCTCAAAGTTTGTGGTAATGTACTAGAAATCTATGCATTCTGAAGGTTATCAAGAAAAGTTTACTCATGGACTCAACATGGAATTACAATTTTATCTGGCTAATTTTATTTTTTATTTTTTTATTATAAAGGCTTTTTATTGTTCTTATTTAGGTATATATTTTCCTCTGCTCCCCTCCCATTCTACTCTCTCCCATGATCACCATGCTCACAATTTACACAGGAGATCTTGTCATTTTCTACTTTCCATGTAGATTAGCTCTATGTATGTCTCTCTTAGGGTCTTCTTTTGTGTATAGGTTCTCCGAGGGTTGTGATTTGTAGGCCATTGTAGGCTTGGTTTTTTTTTTTCTTTTCTTTTCTTTTCTTTTTCTTTTTTTCTTTTCTTTTCTTTTTTTTTTTTTTTTGTCTTATGTCTAAAAGCCATCAGTGTTCTTTATCTTGGCCATTTTCACAGGTGTAAGATGGAATCCCAGGGTTGTTTTGATTTGCATTTCTCTGATGGCTAAGGATGTTGAGTATTTCCTCAAGTGTCTTTCAGCCCTTTGAGATTTGTGTGCTGAGAGTTCTCTGTTTAGGGATCTCCATGCCATTGGGTAGGTAAAATTAACATAGCAAATGGCAATCTTACCAAAAACAATCAACAAATTCAATGCAATGCCCACCAAAATACAAGCAAAATTCTTCACAGAGCTTGAAAGAACGATACTCAGCTTCATAAGGAAAGGCAAAAAAAAAAAATTAAAAAAAAAAAACAGTATAGCCAAAACAATCCTGTACAATACAGGAACTTCTGGAGGCATCACAATCCCAGACTTTAAACTCTACTACAGAGATAAAGTACTGAAAACATCCTGGTATTGCCATAAAAACGGACAGGAGGACCAATGTAACCAAATTGAAGACCCCGATATTAACCAACACACCTACAAACACCTGATTTTTGAGAAAGAAGCAATAAATAAAAAAATGAAAAAAGAAAGCATATTCAACAAAAGGTAGTGGCATAACTGGAAATCAACATGTAGAAGAATGAAAATAGATCCATATCTCTCACCATGTTCAAAACTCAAGTCCCAATGGATCACAGACTCAACATAAACCCAAACACACTGAACCTCATAGAAAAAAAAAACTAGGAAGGACACCTGAAAACAGTGGCATACAGAACACTTCCTAAATATAACCTCAGCAGCAAAAACACTGAGAGTAATAATTAATAAATATGACCTCCAGAAACTGAGAAGATTCTTTAAAGCACAGGACACAGTCAACAAAGACAAAATGTCAGCCTACAGAATGGGAAAAGATCTTCACCAACCCCACCTCAGACAGAGGGCTGATCTCCAAAATATGCAAAGACCTCACAAAACTGGTGATCAAAAGAAGAAATAATACAATAAAAAGATGGGATACAGGCCTAAAGAGATGTCTACTTTTATGTCAACTTGACATAGCTGTAGTCATCTGGTAGGAGAGAACCTCAATTGAGATTACAGCTCCAAGAGATCAGGTGGTAAGCAGACAAACCTGTAGGGCTTTTTAATTTAATAGTTGTCAGTGGGCTAGTGTTCAGCTCATTATAGATGGGCATACACCTGGGCTGGTGGTCCTTGTTTTTATGGGAAAGCAAACTAAGCAAGTCGTGAACAGCAAGACAGTAATCAATACTCCTCCATGGTCTCTGCATCAGCACCTGCCTCCATGTTTCTGCCTTGTTTGGTTTTCTCTCCTGACTTACTTTGATGATTATGGTGGTGGTGCTAGTTGTGGTGGTGAATAGTGTTATGAAAGGGTAAGCTGAGTAAACCTTTTATTCTCCAGGTTGCCTTGGTCATGGTGTTTAATCACAGCTATAGTAATCCTAAGAAAAAAATGGGGAAAAAAGGGGATATAAAAAGCCATAACACTAGATAGGAATAAAATGTACTTATACAGATTCTTAGTTCTCCACATAAAAATGCCAATATGCTTCATGTTTGTGTTTGTGTGTGTAGATTAAGGAACCCTTGTGAAAAGAAAAGAAAAAGAGAAGTAGAACTTAAGAAATAAAATATAAGACTTCATGCTTATGAATGAAAGGAAAGAATGAAAGGAAACGTAAAACTAATGGGCTTATCAATGGAATGTATTTTGGTGCTCACATGAATAGGTGAATTTTGACATTTTTTTCACCTCTAAGAAAACTATGAGGAAAATGAATTAATCTAATGAAATATTTTTTTCTGCAACATTTATCATGTAGTTTCACCTACTATGTTCTTTAAATTCTATATAATATGACTCAGGGTCTGTTGTTAAACAACATGGGCAGAAGGATACATTACCTGTTTAACAAAATAAATATCTTAATTATGTGATTATGTGCTTAAGAAGCATCTTCTAGAATTTATAAATTTGGAAGTTTCATTAGTTTCACATTAATGCTTAGGATACTAGCATATTAGAAATAGTTAAATTTATCACATTTTGTCCATTTGGTTGGGCATTAGAAACTATTGCAAATATTGATATTTTCAAACATTGACAAAATGGTTAAGATACAAAAAAAACTAAATTCATGCAAAGTGGTCATGCCTACTTTCTCACATTTTGAAATTTTAAGGCAGGAGAATCACCAGATTGATCTGGTTATGTAACATTAACAAATAATAAATAGAGATAGGCTAGAGAGTTTGCTCACTCAACAGTTAAGAGCCTGACTACTCTTTCACAGAAAATGGGTTTGATTCCTAGTATCCACACGGCAGCTCACAGTCACCTACGGATCCAATTTTAGGGAATCTGATGTCCTCTTCTAACTTTTGAAGATAGTAGGCACATATGTAATGTAAAGACATACACGCAGGCAAAGCATTCTTCTGTTGTGGAATATAGCTTAAACTATGTAAAGATGCATTGCATTTGTTTATGCTACATTTGTTTAATGATGTAAAGATATGTTGTTTTGCTGTTCTAAGACACCCGGTTGGTTTAATAAAAAAAAAATAATGAATGGGCAATAGTGAGGCAGTGGAGGAATAGGTGGCACTGGTGGGCAGAGAGAATAAGTGAGAGAGGTAATCTAGGCTCAAGAGAGAAGAGAGGATGAGGGAGAAGAGGGGGAGACTCTGGGAGCCAGCCAGCCAGGATATCATGGAAGAAGCAGGAAAAATAGGACATACAGAATCTGGAAAGGTAAATGGCCCAAGGCAAAATGTAGATCAACAGAAACAGTTTGAATTAAGTAACAAGAGCTAGTGGGAAAAACATAAGATAAGGCTAAGCATTCATAACTAATAAAAAAATCTTCATGTCATGATTTGGGACTGACAGTCCAAGGAAACCTGATACATACTTACATATTAAAATAATGTCAATAATATAATGACAATTAATTTTATTTAAAAAGCATAGAAATAAACAAATATTTAAATCTAGCCAATTAAATACATGTGTGATAAGTAATCAGTTTTATCAAAGTGATATTGATATCTCCATAAACATCTGAATACATCTCTATAAGCATGAGTATTTCAACATAAACCCAGTCAGCTTGCATTTACACACAGGAAGGTCACGTTTTTAAGAGCAAAATATTTTGTGACATACAGTGTGCAAGTTTAAATCATCAAATGAAATCTTCTCTATCAGCCCAAGGAAAATGTTTCCAGCTCCACAATAGACATATATAAAGATGAATCCTGCATTTAGACTTACTGACACAAAAGATTTGAATTAGAGTCTAGGATTTAATGTTTGGCAACAACCCAACATGTGCTTATTCAGCTGCAGTAACTCCAAGGGAATCTGGAGCAAAAATTGCATTCGTGAGAGAATGTAGCCACTAAGGAAAATCTCTTATTGGGTCACTAAATTCTTTGCAAACCTATTAAAGATTCCTATGTTCCACTTCAGTTTACTATGGTGTTTGATACTGTCAAGCTCCCTCTTTTTAAAACCATCTTTTAGTTATAGAGCAGTGATGAATTTCTTATCTCAGCTTTACCTATTAGTAGGTGACTTCTCTTTCTTTTACTCCTGACCCTTTCTTTGTAGAATGCAGTGGACTTCTGTGCTTTTCCTTAATATTAGCTTTTGCAAAACCACTCTTTAGAACCGCTTTAATAATCTGTGCTATGATTCTAAATTTAACTGTTCTGCCACAGTGCCATTCAAAATATGGCCAAATGTCACACCAGCATTTAACTGTCTTCAGAATAAATTCACAGTGCTCTGCCTGTTCATTTTCTTAGATTCACCTATTCTTATGTCCAATTGTTATGGCATTAGGGATCTTCCAGGTGGTATGAATGAAGTTTTTAATCATGTTTCCTTGAACTCCTTTCCTATTTTAAATATCATCATTCTGTTTGTCTAGGTTTTCTATATCTTCTTTCTAAGGCAGAGACATTCTGGGTCAGTGTCAGGCATTACCCAGTTCCCTATTTTAAATACAACACAAACTCACCTTCTCTTTTTCTAGGTTTCCTATGTCCTATTTGTAAGGCAGAGACATTCTGGTTAGTCTCAACTTTACCCAAAGGAAGCAAGACATTTCTTCCAAAAGGCTGCATTGTCCCAGCAAGAGTGATCTGAATCCTTTGCAATTGAAAGACTCCTGCTCTGAGCACTTCATCCTTCAGCCTCCACACACTCCTCATCTCTAGGCAAGGAATGGATCCAATGACAAGTACTAATACACCAGTGCCTAAAATTCACTCTGTGAAGCACACTGTATCTATCTGCATGAAGAAAATCCTCCATCTCTATGGAATACTGAAGGAGGCACAAGGTACTTTAAGTAGATAAAGGAATTTACTATCATTCACTACTGGGTTAAAACTGAGTATTATTGGTCAAACATATTGTGTTGTAAACATAGTCTTTATATTATGTGGATATGACAATTCTACTTTTTTTCTTTTCTTTTTTTCCAAGACAGGGGTTTTCATTAGTTATGGAGCCAGTTCTAGAATTTGCTCTGTAGACCACGCTGGACTCGAACTCACAGAGATCCGCCTGCCTCTGCCTCCTGACAGCTGAGATTAACAGCATGTGCCAACCGCACCTGGGCATGACAATTATTTTTAATGGAAGAATATTGAATAAACTCTTACCACATGACTGATACAACCTACTGAATTTGGCTTTATTGTTTTTTCAAGTGTTTAGAATTTTTTCATAATGATAAGATTATGTGAAATATTAATGAGTTTTATTTTTCATATAATGAAATTATTAAATTATCTTCTAATTTAGACTTTAGAATGTAGTATCTAAACACCAATGATACTAATTCTAAAAACTATGGCTCCTGTCAGATTTTTTTCTGTTTTATTTTTCTCATCCACCTTTTTCTATCCAACTCCCTTCTGCATTTCTCTCCTTTCTTCTTTACTTCACTTTCTTACCCTAATCTTAGATGTTTGAGAATATGTTCTTTGAAGAAAAAGTATTTTTGTTAATTCATATGACAATAATTAAAATATGTATTTTTTTGGATTAAGATTATCTTGATCTAAATTCTGACAGATTCCGTACTCTGAAGACAGTTCAATTATTTAATATAAGCCAAATTTTCTTTCATTATAAGATAGAAAGAATCATAATTATTTATACTGCTTACTTATGAAGGCATATATAGGTAATGAATATATTTTTGAAATTCAATAATTTGAATATTAGTTTTATCCAAAGATTGAAAACCCAGAATTTCAAATCATAGAATTAGATTTTCTTGTCCCAGTAAATATTAACATCTTATTTATCATTGAAATTTTCATTTCATCAATCTATAACTAGTTATATCAAGCAATGACAGAACAAATAGATACTTTTCTCGAATAGATACATGACAACCTACATTTCATTTTCCTCTTTAGATCCTATTCATTATGAATAAGCTTGGAAATTTATAGTATATAATCATCCATCCTCTTACTAATAATAATGAAACTTATTGACTACTTCTCTTGGTATAAAAGATCACCCTAAACTACTGATGACAATATATGATTATCTTAGTATTTTTCATAGTACCAAACCATGAATAAAGTCAGTATTTTTAAAACAATATTTTGAAATTAAAATAAAATTGCATCATTTCCTCCTTTGCATTTATCCCTCCCAATGCTCCCATATATACAAGTCTTGCTATCTTGCAAATTCATAGCCTTTTTAAAATTGTTGTTATGTATTTGTGTTTTTAAATATGGATATATGGTATAAATGCAAACTTCTCAGTATATTTATCACTAAGGTATTATTAGCCCTTTAGAGCTTTCCATTTAATGAAACTTAGACTTGTAATAAATTACATATGTGCAAAACATGACACTTTAGAAGTCTAAGTAACTGTGGCCATATAGTTAGAAACTAGCATAAGCCATAAAGACCATTATCCTTACTTGCTTCCCATATTTTAAGGTTAAGTTCTTGTTGCCATAGACACCACACATTTCAGATACACAACTTAGAACAATCCATCTGAAACTTCCCTGGAAATCTGGTTTTTCAGATCTGCCTCTCAATTTGTTTTACACATTAACATACAATTTGAGATGTCTTGTGTTTTTAAATGAATAAACATAAAATTATATGAATTAATTATTAAAATGAAGCAAATTTATTCAGATTAAGTAAGAATAGAAATAAACCTGACAAACATAGCTAGAATTTTAAGTATATTCTATATAAATATAGATTAAGAACAATTTGCATTTTTCATACATATTGCATGATACATTTCTATCAATAATGACAAGCATTTCTTATTTAGTTTCTAGTAAATGACATTTCAGTTTCATAGTAATATTTAGAAAGTAATTGGACATAGTAAATTACTGTAATTCTTATCATTGGTAAAAGTTTGGGCTGCATATTATTTGTGTGCATTTGTGTGTGTGTATTTGTGTATGTATGTATATGAATGCGTCTACATGTGATATGCATATCTGCTCTTCATAGATATACACACAATACTGATTAATTTTTAAGTGTATAAGAATACTATTGAAAAGGTTTAAGCCTTTGAACAATTTATTCTTTTATTAACTTTATATTATATGAAATTGTCATAGATTTCTAAAATTAAAACTCCTTTTTCTCTTCTGACTTAATTTTCTGGAGAAAAAAAAGAAAAACACCTTTTTCTCTTGCTATCCACATGGAATTCGATTCAGTTTCCCCACTGACGCATAAATGCAACATTATGAAAATATTTACTAAATTCTAAGAGACTGGAAATTTTGCTGGACCTCACATCGATGGATCATAATACACAGTAGAGTAACGTTAGGTGTAAGGGAGCTATCCTCCTGTCAACTCCAACTGTTTCTTTTATGTGCCTTTAAGAAAGCAAAGGAATAGCCAGTATTATTACTTACCTAGGATTTCTGTGTTGTCAGTTTCTACACCATAGTTACAATCTTACTTATGTACTCTTTCATTCCCTGGCCCAATCAATTCATGTGTGTCATTCATTGACATAAGCAAATACAGAAGAAAAAAATTTATGAATACTGATTGGTAAAAATGATATTTGTTTTCTGGATCAGTTGGGACCAGTTGGAGACAGTGACTCAATCTCTTACAAAACTCTTTGAAAATATCTATATAGTATCTTCTTCCTTCCCTATGGGATTCTTTCTATGATCTTCAATACAGTCAGAGTGATGTTCTATGTTAGGAGACAGCACAAAGTCATAAGATGGGCACATACAAAGACAGAGACAAGGGAGAGACAGAGTCACAAGACAACCTTCTTCAGACAGTCACAAACTCAAACTAATGCGACAGATAGAGAATAGAAGACATGAGAGCATGAATAGAGAATTTAGATCTGGATTGGCTCTTCATTAAATCACCTTGAGTGAAAGTGCTTTTGTTTATGTTCTTAGTGCAACAGCAATGAATTATTAGTAACTCAGAGTTAATCACTAAGACATATAGTATACACAGGTACGCATATTATTATAGGAATATTTATTTTTAAGTCTTTAGATTTATTTTGTTTATGAATAGTTAAATAATTAAATTATATTGTTAGTTCCCTTCAATGTGAAGTAACAGTACAACAACAACCCAAGTTCTCTGAAAAATTATGGTTCCTTCTTACTATAACGCTCCAAATTCTGAAGTCTGGACAACAGTCTATCACTCTTATAAATATGCACAATTCCAATACTGACATGCCCGTACCTATGAGCAGGTATTTTCCGATTCCCAACAATTAGGATGACATCACAGAGCTGTTGTTGCTTTAAATAATTCTCCATCTTTCTAAATGATTGTTCAGCGTGATGAACAGCTTGATAGAATTCTTCAGAGCTACTGGAATCCAAATCACTTTGAGGTGTCAGTGAGTGATTGGTCGCTGTCAACCTATAAATCACACACAGAGACAGAAAGATGATGTTTATAAAGAGCTAGTAATGGTCCAGAGACTTATGTCCAGTTTTACAATTTAGGAAACTTTATTTAAAGATATCTTCATGGAAATCAAATGAAAAAAAATTATAGAACCTTTTTAATAAAATTATTTGTTTTAGGAAGCAGTAAATGAATTGAAAACAATGTATTTTCTTGGCTTAAAATGTGACTTAAAATAAATTATTCTATATAAAAATATCAAGTAAGTGAACCTGAAAAGTGTCAAAAATAGTATATTGATTAAATATTTATTCAAAAATTTATTATTGTTGGACATTAAAATGTGTTTAAAAGTTTTGTGATATACCAACGAGAATACTAAGCCGCAATAAACATAAGAACTCTTTCTATCTTACTGGGCAACATTAGTAAACCGGAAAGTCATTGCAATAAGAGAAGTACGCGAGCTCACAAAGACAGCTGTCGTAAATTCTTACTCATATGAAGATTCTAATAAAGAAAAACATCATGCAATGTGAAAATAAAATGATTTTGATTAGAGGCTAGAGACACATGAATGGTAAAAAGCGGTGGTAAATGTTTACCAGTAAATGCAAAATTACAGTAGTGTAGAAAGCTGAAGTTGTGTGACTCTGGTACACATGTAAAGGCTATAATTGATGAATCAAGTCATCAGGAGAAAATTTTGAATACTCTGCAACAAAATAATGAATGATTGACATAATGAATATACTTATTAGCTTTGTTCTATCAATTCATAAGTTATGCCTATTAAAAGCTCATAGTATGCCTCATAAACTTTTATGATAATGCTTCATTTAAATTTTCATAACATTATTATTGCACTTTAACTTCTATAATCAATACAAATAAAACTCTATTAAAAACTGTTTCATAATAAATTCAATGCAAAACTACCAGTAAATTAAATTTTAGAAGTTGCTAAAAATAAACAAAGAACAACAACGAAAAGAAAGCTTGTGATATCCTTGTTTTAGAACATGACCAAAACTAATAAGGATATTGCAAGGAATTAGTTGTAAATATCTTCAACACACTAGCAAAACTCTTAAGCAAAATATTGGCAATGGAAATAAAAAGTCTTCAATAAGGAGGAGGGGCTTGGCCCTACCTCAACTTGGTACACCATACTTTGTTGACTCCCTGAAAGAGGACTTACCTTCTCTGAGGAGTGAATGGTGGGTGGGATTGAGGTAGACAGAAAGAGGGAGGGAGGGGGAACTGGGAGTAGGATGTAAAATTTTACAACTTTTACATATTTGCTTATTTAAAAAATAAAAAATGTCATGTATCAGAACTAGTACTGAGTTAACTGATTAACTCATTTTAATTATAGAAAGGCAGCTGGCACATTATAATAAAATTTCCTATCAATTTAAACTTCCTTTCCATTGAGATTGAGAATGAGATTAATAGGTTCCTTGTTCAAAAAGCTTTGGAGGTCCCATAGAGCACAACATGAAGCAAGTTAAAGCTATTATTGATAGGGAAAGTGAATAGATGTTATCAACCAGAAAAGATGCTTCTGTGGGCCTAGAAGACTCAAAAGAATTCACAGAATATCTAATACATCTGAATTCATTAAAATTATGGGTCATTTGTTATGGCATTATTCATCTTTTCAATAATATTATTTTTAGAGACTTTTCAAGTCTCCCTTTAAATATTTGAAACTAGAACAAGTTTTGTTCTGCCACATGTTTCTTTTTTCAAATATTTACAAACCATAAGTGCCAGAGAAGCAGCATGATTCAGGACAAGTTTTTAAAATTTGGTACAAGTAGGCAGCATTACAGCACACTGCCACGCAAAAACATGTCGTTTGGAGATTCACAAAACTCCTTGAAAAGAGCATTTAAAAACTAACAGTACCATAATTATAAAGTCAAAGGAACCAAAGAAAATGAAACAGATATACAAGTTGGTAAATACATGGAGCATTTCTCTAAATTAATAAATAGAACCCTGAAGAATCGCCCCAGTTTTGTTTGAAGCTAAATGGGTAAAATAATTCCATCCAGATCTTTTTATCATGTGACCTATAAGTTTAATAAAGCACTTTAGTGTGAAAGTTTTATGATTACTGAAGATATTATAATTTACTAAAAGTTATCAAGAAAGATCATAATAAGCTTCATCAAGTCCCCTAAGTTGGATAAATGTACTATTAAATAAGTTGGTTAATACAAGTTTAATTCTTAATTAGATTCTAGAAGTATTTAAAATAAAGGGTAAAATAGGGGGTCAGGCACTGCATATTTTAAACTATCTTGTACAAAATGAAGCTGGCTAAATTTTTGACATAGATCGGTTAGATGATATTTACTTCCCATCCCATATGGATGAGCTATTTGTAGTTGACAGTTGGTGGTAGAGAGAAAATCTTGCTTTTTTGTTTTTCATGTGGACAGTGGTGGGTGCTGTGATGAATGGCTACAAACCAAGACACACAAGGACAGTTAAAAGTGGACTTAGTGGGTTAATTAAATAAAATACAGGAGGATATCAAAGGCTCTGCTGTGTAGTATGGGAGAATTTGGAGGAAAAATATAGGGTATATATGATCATATTTAATTGTATATATGTATGAAATTCACCAAATTAAAAACACTGAACAAAAAGAATGAACATAAGAACAGATAAACAGAAACTGGATGTCAGGTTATTTTTTCCTGAAATCATTTTCTCCTCCACTTTTATTTTTCTAAAAACTTTCATGTTTCGATTTCATCTATATAATGACCAGAAATAATTCAGTTTCAAGGTCTTTTGATCTGTCAGATAAATGGTTATGTTGGTTCAACATGATTTTCTCTTGCACAATTCTCATAAATCATTTCTTAATCTCAAACTTTGGTAGGATTAATGCACCTCAACCTTCAATCTTGGATGAGATTTATAAATGAGTTTTCCACACCAGAACACCTGTTATTTACAAGATACATTTTTCAATTGATAAATACTTCAGGAATTTAGAAAACACATATTATGTATTTAGTAGTATTTCCTCTGAATATTAAACAAAAATTTGTTTTTACCTTTATTTTATATTATACTCTAGTATTTCCTGTTTAAGTATTTAAAATGTTTATGTTCAAATAACAAATTAAAGTGTCTCTAATAGAATGATTATATAGTATAACTTTATATTTATAATAAATAAGCAAAAAAGTTTGAAAATATAATAAATAGAATTTTAAAGTTCAATTATATACTCATATCAAAATTAGCACATGATGTAATCATAATCTGCATGAGGTATTTAAACTTATAATGATTTTTGACCTCATGTACTATTCAAGCCATAAATATAACATTCTACTATATTTTCCAACCATTTGTCCCGAAGGAGCTGCTTCATTCATTAACATTTATGTCTGTTTTTGACCCATCCAGCAAACCTAAAATCATTGAAAGGTGAGTTTTCTGAATTTTATACCTGAATGCTACATTTGTATTATTTCTGAATCTCCTTTTCCCTATTTTAAGTTTCCCTGTGGCCACCTACACTTTGTCTCAAATCTTCTCCAGTAATTAATATTGTTACAACATATATGTATATATTTGTGTATGTTTCATATATGTGTTATGTATAGCTCTGGTCACATGTAAAGGTGTTGGGGGCTGACCACTTGTGTTAAGATAATCTATCAGAGGACTCATCCCTGAAGAAAAGTGATTGTCAGTAATCAGCACCTATGTACTATCTTTAGTTCTTAGCCAATGTGTATATAGAATCTATGAAATCCCCGCACCCATTTTGACATGTAAACTTGCATAATCATTATGTGTCTTCTTTAGTTGACATCATTGCAAAGATCCATGTATGATGTTTCTGAAGAGACACACTCGTTTTACATATCAACACATCAGAAATCTTTTTGCTACTCATGGCTAATGGAGTTACCTCTTTCTTGGCATGTTGAAGGTATGTTTTTACTACAGCTCTGGCAAGGAGAATGCATGAAGAGTTCAGCAACTATGTACTGGATGATGAATATATGACAAATATTTTTTGAAAGGTTAAAATTTTAAAATATTTCTTTCCTTTTAGAGATTATAATATAATATAAAATATAAAAATCACCGGGCGGTGGTGGCGCACGCCTTTAATCCCAGCACTTGGGAGGCAGAGGCAGGTGGATCTCTGTGAGTTCGAGACCAGCCTGGTCTACAAGAGCTAGTTCCAGGACAGGCTCCAAAGCCACAGAGAAACCCTGTCTTGAAAAACCAATATATATATATAAATAATTTCTCACTTCCATTAACTCCCTCCAAATTCTCATACACTTCTCCTTGTTCTCTTTCAAATTCATGGCATTATTTTATTAAACATTGTTCTATACATATATCATGATTTTAAATCATTCTGTTATATATATATTTATATTCATATTCATATGTATATACACTTAAATTTCTGAATACATAAATAAAACCTAATATGTTGTATGGTGTTACTTATGTGTTACAATACTGACCATTTGGTATTTTAAAGGCAAACTGGTATAATTTTGATAGATTATTTGCCATGTTTTGTTTGATCGATTACCTTTGTTTGTTTTATGAATTTCAGGGGACAACAATTAACTATTGAAAAATGTAATAGTATTATTAAATTTAAATCTTAATATCTAATCCACTGTCTAGTGTATAGAGAGTACCTTATAAATAAATGTATTATGAATTCCTGTTGTTTTGCATCAAATGCAGAGATTTTAATTAATAGAGAATATGATAAGGTAATTTTTACAAATTATATTTTTTGTATATTTATATTTACATATAACTGAGTAATTATATTGTGTATATTTTAAAAATGACAAATTATCTCCTTATGTTCCATCATCACAAGAGTATAAATAATCTAAAATGACTAGAAAAATGGACCTAGCGTATGCGTAGATCATAAAGTATTGCAATATTAGACAGTAAAAGTAGAATTCTGTTATTATTAATGAAATATAAGGAATTATTTAAAATATATGTTTATTCATTTTAAGCATACTGACATTTCAACTCTCTATCAATTCAATAAGAAATGTTCAAATGCTGAAAAATATATAATGGATGAATTTCATAGGGAGATAGATATGATAGATAGGTAGATGATATATAGGTATTACTTAAATAGAGGATAGATGACAGTTAAAAATAGAGAGAATGGCACATCTTCTAAAGAGAACAGTAAAGCACAATATTATAAATATCTAGGGTGCCTTAGATTCGTAAGTTATTTTAGGTGCATTTATATGCACATGGTTGCGTGCACATTAGTACAGGTGCCCATAAAACCTAGATCTATTGGATCCTCATAACAGGAATTATGGTAGTTTGTGAGCTGCTATGTACAATTAGGAGCCAAATTTGAGTTGTCTTAAAGCAGAGCAAGACTTCCTAACTGCTCAGTCATTTCTCCAGTTAGGAACATTATATTCTTATTACAAACAAGGGCAGTAACAAAATTATAATATATTAATGAGATAATAATGAATATCTTTAACACTGGTGACTAAGATTTTTACTAAGATTGTTAAATTAACTTTCAAGGAGTTGTTTTATTTCAGTTTCTCTTCAGGTGTCAGGTTCAATACATTAAAGAATTTTTTATACTATCAAATAATTGGGAAATAAGTAGTAAAACAATTCTTGGTCAGAGTCTGAATATAGTAAAAAAAAAGGGAATTATTTGGTGAAAAATTCAATTCCATTAAGCCCAAACAAATTCAGCATATATTTTAGGAATGCATATATCTTCAGATATTTTATTTATACTGCTGAGATAATGTATAATAGATATGCATACTTTAAAACCATTCGTCTATAATCAAAAAAATATTAAAATTCATGAAGAAAAGGATAACAAAAATTGCTTTTAAGTGGCTAAGTAGACAACTCACCTAGCACTGTAATATGAAAGAGTGAAAACATAATTATTGCATCAGTACTGAAATGTGAGAAAATGTTAAAAATAAATACTTAGCCATGATAAGTACACTGATTTTCAAAGATCTTATTAAACCCCAAAAGAGAAATTAGAATCTCAGAACTATTATAATGAATAAAGTTGAAGCTTCAGGTGTAGATACTTAGATGAGAGAAAATGACTACAGTCATTAACTGTGCTTCTGGGTACAATTTAATTTTATAAGATAATTGGAATGTAAATAAGGCTTTTTATCAGAAGAGCTAAGATATAAACAAATACACAGATAGAGCAGAAATATTTTAAAAGAGATGTTTTCTGTTGTTAAAAGTATTCATATAATTTGACTGCTTTAGTAAGTTCTACAGTCTAATTTGTAAGTCTGTAAAATAAAAACGCAGTTTTTAATTCTTTCTGTAATCCTCATGGAAACAACTTGAGCACGTTTGGAATTAAAACTCAAACAGCTGGGTACACCTGTGAGGGATCTTTTTAAAATTAAATCATTTGAGGTGAGAAAGACTCACCTTTAATCCTGATGTTTTCTGGTAGGAAGATCCCACCTTTAATCTGGAACCCACCTTCTGGGCACAGACATCTAGTGTCAGAGTATATAAAGGACGTTCAAGAAGAATGCTTGCTCTCCCTTTACCTGAGTGCTCTCATTCTACCTGGCAAGTTCATTCTTTCTCTGAGATTAGAGACTACTTCTTACAAATTCTAACATATACTGAAGACCAGGTGAGACATCGGATATCATTTGAAATATATAATCACTGTATCCTCGAACCTTCCCTCAGTAGACAGCCATGGTTAGAGTAGTTGGAGTACACCTTCCAATCCATTCTATAAAATTTCATAGGCAGTTAAAATATATATAGATGACAGATGGATAGCTTGATCACTAGACAGATAGATTCCTCCTGTAAGTTGTATTCCTCTGGAGAATCCTTACTAGCACAATGTATTTTGTTCACTACTGAGAAAAGTTCTGTAGCTGTTGAAAAAGCCGTTTTGTAAACAGATATCTGTCACCTCGAGGATTAATCCTAGGACATGAGAGTATTAGTAGGTTAAGCTTATAAAAGTTTTTTTTAAGAAAGAAAACTGTTTCTTCATAGCTAACCAACCTATTTTTTCTATGAAATTTTTGAATTGATTTTCTCTGCATACTGTGGCTACTAGTTCAACTCTTATTGGATTGGATTTAGGGCCAATCCTGAGAAAGAAACATATGATTGATACTATACTGTGAATCTGACCAAGAATGCATGGTTATTTAGCTCTATTGTTTTTATTTTGCTAGCTGGACTTGGCAGAGAGATGCCCTGTAAATTGATGTCTACATAATAGACTGGAGCTGTTGTCAGACCTCTCTGAGAAGTTGATTTTGTGCAACAGTTTATCTCCTTTAAAGACCATTTGATAAATTTATATATGTATAGTATGTAATATATTTAAACTCAACAGATATTGGGTTTGATGATGATAAGAATAGATAATACATGCTAAATATTCAGGAAAGGTAAAACAAAAGGAAAAATGCAAAAAAACTAAATGTCATCTGGATAATAAGACAATGCAAAACGTAATAAGATTTTTATTTTATTTTTTTAAAAAAAAGCTTCAGTAGATAAGGCCTGTAAAAGAAAAGCACTTGATTAGTTTGTACACCTGTGGTTTTCATTTTGTGGCTTATTAATCAAAATTTTTCTTCTGTTTACCTAAGATTCCAAAAACGAAGTGAATCTTTTTTAAGATAAATACTTAAACATATACTTATTATCCATCTAGAAAGCACTAAAATGTAGTGAGTTTTTCGTTGCTGTCTATAATAACATTACAGCTACCTCAGTTTACCTGTAAAGAGATGCAGACTGCAGTAAAAATCCTAGTGCTTACTATCATCCCCAAGAAACATGCTTTGCTGAAATGAACCCACAGCCTATGAGTCACTCCACGGAAAACAACCTACCCAGTAAATGGAGGCAGACGATTTCCTGGCATAGATATGCTAGGATCTTATAAAGCAACACAGCAAATGAAAGTAAGCGAAAGTGGTTGCTGCATAAAGCCATCATGCTATCTTCAGAGAGCCAACTTACCGATACGATTTCACAGTTATAAATACACCTGCAAATACTGGGGCCCACATTGCATAAAACAAACACTACTGGGCATAAAGTGTCTGATGTATCATGCTACATACTAGGTGATAACAATACTCTATGATTCTTTCAAAACAAAAATCAAGAAAACACTCAATTTTATACTAAAGATCAGTGGATTTGTTATTCATGCAAAGACAATTTCATCCAACAGATAAAAGTTGTACATTTTTCTCAGTGTACCCAGATCCTTCTCTAAATTACACCACATTTGCTCCATTCTATGGAAACTGAAGCAGTATCACTTAGTATCCATCAGAGAGGTTAAAGGGGAAGAGAGAGGAGGGGAGGGGAGCAGAGAAAAATGAAGAGCTCAGTAAAAATCAAGATAAACAAAAAGAAAGGAAAAACAGTTCACTCCCTTTAGCCAAGCTAGTTTAAATTCTTTTAATCTTAATGTTGGAAGAGGTGTTCACAGTATTCAGAACTCATAACAGCTTAAACAAAGCTTTGGAAATAACGTAAAGTTAGAATAAAATGTTTTTGTCAAGTAGCTTTAAGGAGAAAAAAAAAACCAAAAAGATAATGTAATGTTTTAGAAAGGCACATAGTTGATTGAGTAACTCGTTAACATTGGGGAACAAGAACAAAGCAACCAAATTATCATCAGCTGATGTGCCTTGTTTGATTAATTTTTTATATCCATTTCATCCCTCAATCTCATTATATGAGAAACTATTGAAGAATGGTTATGCACCCTAAAGATTTAAAGTAGAATTGACTGATCATTTTTATATAAAAAATGTAGTTTTGTGATTCCCTTAAGATTTTTATAAGCTTCCCTTTCAAGTCTAGCAGTGGGGGTGCACACACACCTTTAATCCCAGCAGGCAAGAGAAAGGTGGATCTCTGTGAGTTCAAGGTCAGCCTAGTCTAAGGAGCAAGTTCTAGGACAGGCTCTAAAGCTGCACAGAGGGAACCTGTCTAAAAACAAACAAATAAAACAGTTGCCTTTCAAGATAAATATAAAGTAATTGACCCTTTTTTTGTAACTGCAAAACAAGCCTGCCAGTAAAAGACCTGACTGAGAAGAATATCTTGCTTACCTACATTGTTAATCTATAACAAGTTGCCTGAGTATGAGTGTATGTGGGCTCTTAGGATAATTTGTTTTTTACCTATAATACATAAAGTATTTAATCACGTAAGGGATTTGGAAATATGATGTTTTTTACTTAATGTTCATATTCAAAAACAAAGAAAGACAATGAATTTATTTAACTTACAACTGTTAATTAGGACAAAATGAGACAAAATTTAGCAATTGGTGCTAGACAGTTTTTGAAAGAAAAGTGATAGAAATAAATCAAGTGAGTAAATGGATGTCAAGATACAGAATTCAGCAAGGGAGGTCAAGACCATGAGGAAGAAATCTACATATCTACAGAGACAGCTGAACCAAGCTCCTGGAAACCCAGAAACTAGACCAACAGCTGTGGAGACTCCCTGGGATTGAACTAGGCCCTCAACATATGGGAGACAGTGGTAAAGCTTGGACTATCTGTGAGGCAATTGGCAGTAGGACCAGGATCTATCCTTGGTTCATGAGCTAGCTTGTTGGAGCCCTTTCCTTATGGTGGGATGCCATGCTCAGTCTTAATGTAGGGGAGAGGGCTTTGGTTCAATCCAACTCAATGAGCCCTACTTTATTAACTTTATGTGGGAGCCCTGCCTGCTGGGGGGAGTGGATAGGGGGTAGTCTGGTGGGGGAGGGGGGGCGGGAAGAGGAGTGGGGAAAGAATCCTGGATTAAAAGTAAAATGAAATTTAAAAAATAGCCTGGGATAAAACCGGACTCGCTGAACATAGCGAACAATGAGGACTACTGAGAACTCAAGAACAATGGCAATGGGTTTTTGATCCTACTGCACGTACTGGCTTTGTGGGAGCCTAGGCAGTTTGGATGCTCACCTTACTAGACCTGGAAGGAGGTGGGTGGTCCTTGGACTTCCCACAGGGCAGGGAACCCTGATTGCTCTTTGGGCTGACGAGGGAGGGGGACTTGATTGGGGGTGGGGGTGGGAAATGGGAGGCGGTGGCGGGGAAGAGACAGAAATCTTTAATAAATAAATAAATAAATAAATAAAAATAATAAAAAAATACATTAAAAATAATGATTGTGAGAAAAGTAAAGAGTGATATCAATGTGAAGAAAAACAGCTAGACTATTATCCTGTTACACATTAAAGAAAAAGTTTGATCACATGATTATTTGATTTTTAAGTATATATAAATATACTCTTATAAAGTATAGGCATATAAATTGTTAGTTATCAAGGGATCACAAACCTTTTTTATCTGCTATATGTGGTTATTTCATCACTTTCATAAAATTTTAAGTGAGCTGATAGTTTTTATGAGCATCTGTACATGTTAAACAGATTGGTGAAAAATTAAACAATATCAAAGAATATGCACCCTTTATCTGGTCAAATCAGGGTTATTTAAGGTCATCAATGAGGCACTGAAAGCATAATATATGAAGATCTCATTGGAAAGTAATGAAGACAGCCAAGTAACTATATCCAGAGAAATGTTATGAGCCTCAAAGGTTCAAATATATGATTGTGGATGTGGTAGAGACTGTGGTTCTTCTCTGATTACTTTTGGAGTTATGTATGTCTCGTTCTCCAAGGTTGATCCAATAGCAGTATAAGAGGCACCTATTATTCTTAGCATTGGGTAATAACTGGTGTGTCAATAAAATACATGGTTCAAATTTTCTCCATCCCTATTTAAGATTCAACAAAGTAAGAACTCATTATTCTTAAAAAATGCTTCATTTAATTAAAACATACATGAGATTTCTCATATGAAACAGAAATTATATTTATCCTACCAGTTTACTAATTAATGGATTTTGGCTGAATTATCTTATAATAGCAGCAGAATTTAAATGTCATAGATGCCATTCTAAAGACAGGAGACTGAAATCAGAGAAATAAAATTAATCATTATCTAGTAGGGAATAACATAAAAGATCTGAGATATATTACAGGAAACACCAGTAAAGAGTAATATAATAACGTATCATAATTTATGGAAAAATGGCCACTCAATAACTAATGGGGTTGTTTTTATAAAATGATAGCTTATTTTATCCTGTCCCAGAAAATACTCACATTTTTCAAATTATATAAGCTGTTTCCTAGTATTATATCATATAAGATATGTGACTTTTTAACTAACGATGAAGAATTTAGCAGGCTAGTTAACAAAAAAATTAAATCATCTTCTAAAATACACTTTATAACAAGGACAACTCTTACATGAAGAAAACTCGTGAGAATCTAAAGGGGATAAAGATAAATAAGGACTGCAAGTACAACATAAGAATTCATATTTTTGAAGTGGATTTGTTTTTATTGCTGTAAGTTCTGAGTTTCTGTAATTTTTATTTTATTTCAGGTATATTACCACTATATTTAATTAAACTTAATGATAGTCGAAGATATGAGTTATAATCATGAAATGATTAGTCTCAAAAAGTATGTGTTAAGAAACAAATTTGATTTAAATTACAACATATAACAATCACTTAATATTTTTGAAGTAATGAATATCTTGGCAAAATTAAAGTTTAATAACAGTCTAGATTTAGTAAGTCCAGGAGTATCCAGTTTTTGTTTGTCTGTTTTTCTGAGACAGGGTTTTTCTGTAGTTTTGGAACCTGTCCTGGAACTAGCTCTTGTAGACTAGGCTGGCCTCAAACTCACAGAGATCTGCCTGCCTCTACCTCCCAAGTGCTGTGATTAAACACATGTGCCACCGCCTCCCAGCTAGAAGTATCTATTTTTATTTACTAGACTTAAGACCCCAAGCCCTGGTGTATTAAACATTTATCCAAATGATTATCTGTTGGGGCAGGAGAGATTGCTCAGCATTTAAGAGCACTGCCTGTTCTTCCAAATGTCCTGAGTTCAAATCCCAGCAATGATATGATGACACACAACCATCTCTAAAGAGATATGGTGCTCTCTTGAGGAAGAAACCTCATCAGTCATCCTCATTAACTTACACCATCACCCAATATGGACAAGTTCAACAGAATCACCATATACAGGCTGCCTATGGATGCTTCATCATTGCCAGTGCAGAAATGTCATTTTTTTTAAAAGAAATCATACTCAAATATGCATGGAATTAACCAACTAACATATACAAAAAGTATTCATTTACTCTAGTAATTTTCCAACTTATGGCTTTCCCGTTTATGACTGTGTAACTCTCATTTAAGACAGGATTATTCTAGTCACACCATTTCATTATTTTCCTTCACTTAGATTTTGATAGTCACAATTGATTATTTATTCTTTATACTGACTTGAAAACAACCTCTTTCAAGTTTGTGAGTTGCACTGAAAACAAGTAACAAAAGAAAGAGATTTAATTATTCAACAGCACACATCTGCCATTTTGATGTGATCAAAATAATTAATTTTCATTGATTCAGAAAATTGTTTACTTGGAATAGAAGGCAACTCAAAAGTGGATCAATATTATTCTGATCCTCCTCACAATACAATACTTTCAATGCATTGTTTCAACTGCATTCTACATTTGTCATTGAAGTTCATGGGTATGTGATATCTCAAAAATTAATTGACAGTACAAAACTGTCTTCTGTAAATTGACTTTTCTATGAAATTTTTGAAAAGTCTTATTTATTTGTAAAATGTATTGGAATTATCAGTTTTTAAAGTTAAACAAATAGAAAACACTTAAAAGTCATAGCATGTAATATTAGACAATCTTATGGGAAGACATGCATCATCCAGAGAGCACAAAGTTGCAGTGCTCTTAATAAAGAATACAAAGGGCCTGAGATCTCACTGGTGGAATTTAATTAAATTCAAATGTTGGAGGTGATGGGTGATGATACAAATGAAATTCAGATACATAGCCTGCGTTTTAAGAAATCACTGAGAATTTCTTAGGTAAAGGACATAAAAGGCTAACAAGAAATTATTCATACATACATATAAAACTTGTACACGGAATAATGCTCCTCACTAAAGTCATACATTATCAAATAAAAAGCCCAGCATATGCATACAATATCTGATACAGGAAGCCCATCTGTATATGTGTTGCTTCTATTGGTTAATAAATAAAGAATCTGTATTGGTCTTTGGTAGGGTAGAGTAGAGTGAGGCAGGGAAAGCTAAACTGAATTCTGGGAGAAATAAAGTGTAGTGAAGAGATGCCATATAGCCACTGCTGGGAACAGATGAGCCAGAATCTTGTCTGTAAGCCACAGCCACATGGCGATACACAGATTACTGGAGATAGGTTAATTTAAAATATAAGAGTTAGCCAGAAATACGCTTAAGCTATTGGTCAAACTATTGCAAATAGTGTAGTTTCTGTGTGGTTATTTCGGGGCTGAGAAGCTGGGAACAAATAATGGGCCCCCTACAGCACATTTCTCCCCTGGTGTAGTTACAGAGGTCCTAAAAATACTAAAAAATGTGCTATTGTCACTTCTGAGTTGCTCACACGTACTTGAGGATAAAACCTTATTATGAAAGCACTATGTACATTGTTCACATTACATGGTATAATCAAGTTGTTACTAATCAGGAAAGTTACTCACTGTTGACTAGATTTCATAGTTCTGGGAGATGCTCTGTACATTTCATGAAGATGAGATTTCATTTCATCAATAATCTGACCTAGTCCTGTGAACCTCAATACTTACTGATATGAAAAGATATGCCCAAAGGGAATCAGAGAAACAGATATTACAGGGGTATCCAGTTACTCCAGATTGTATTTAAGGCCCATTATATATGACAGAAGCAGAAATATGGCAAAGAACCCAAGGAATGACATATTGATATTATGCTAAATTGACATAATTGGGTGTCTATTCCTAGAGAGTACTCCAGCTCTCATATTTTATCACATAAATCTTTGTTCAGTTTGCAGAGATTAATACAAATTTATGACTAATCAAAATATACAAACTAAGTATCCTTTTTTTTCGCTTACAAATGGAAAATTTAAACAGTCTTCCAAGAATCAGCAGCCAACAAAAAAGAAGAGAGGGAAAAGAATTTAGAAGACAGAAAGAGGTAGTTTCAGAGTATAACAAGCCTTCTGAATATGATGAAGACACTGTATACATGAGCTCACAAAATATGTGGTGGCCTACATGAGTCCTGAATTATTTAAAGCCATTCAACATTTACAGTGTATGGGGAAGAATTTGTGAGCTATTACCATTAACTGATCAACTACTGATAATAAATAACTTTTCAGAAGGGAAACAAGAGTTTTCTTTAACAGTGTGTTCCCTTGCCTGTCAATCAAGCTACTGGCCTCACAAGTGGAGCATTGACTAGCACAAACTGAAAACTATGGGTTATAGATAAAATGTACATGATAAAACAGGACGTTAGAAGGTTTGTAGCTCATATTTTGTGTTTCTGCTGCTCGCAGTTAAAAGCCACTCTCAGACAGGTTCTGTAATCAAACTTTTGAAACTATTTTGGAACATTTAAATAGTACGAATTGGGTCTTTGACATTAAATTGAATACATTTTACATTTTGCAGTAGATATTATGAAGTCTAAGAGGTAAAGAGTGGATAGTATACATGATCAATTCAAAGTCTTCATTATGAGAATGACCTGAGATAGACTTATGATGATAAATATTGTCAACTTGAAAGGGCATAACATCACCTAGGAGAAAACAAGCTATGGGTGTGTCTGTTGAGGAAATAGTAGATTTGATGAATTGGGAAGACCTAAACTAAACGTGGATGCACCGTTCCACAATCTACATTTCTTGACAGAAAAGAGTGAGTTGGATGTAACACTGAAATCCATCTGTCTTTGCTTCTTAAACCCAAACATGGTGTAAACAGTTGTATTATGCTCCAACAGCGATGACTTTGCCAGGACGAATTCCTCAATCTGATAGCAAAAGTAATTTCATCTTTTCTTAAACTGAATTTTCCAGCTATTACATCACAGCAATGAGAAAAGTAGCACGGAAGGCAATGAGATAAATAATAAGAAAAGCAGGAGATTCTCTGGAAGGCATAAACCCTAACGTTTTAGCAAATAATTCTCAAATTGATGGGTTACAAAGGAAATTTTAGAGCAACTTTTCACCTTAAACTAACATCAAATGTCCAAGGGAAATTTGTGACAGTCAGTACAATCATTTGTGCCTTGAAGCATAAAGTTAAGTACGAATTAAAAAAAAAAAAAACCTTGTGTTTTAAAAACGCTTAGTTGTATTATATCTCAAATACACAATTTAAGCATTGAGCCTCATAGAGCAGATTTAAATTATTGGATAAGTTAAAACTAACTGTAATGGTGTGTGATTTATTATTTTATGTTTGAGATCCCAGGAGATAGAGTGCAGTTTTCATAGTGTAGACTCAAACGGATATCATCTTCATAAATGACAATTGCTTTTGAGGAATATAGAATGATTATAAGGCTTTAGCATTTTGTTTCATTTAGTATTTACTGTTTTTTTCTACTCTGAAAGCTCCAATTTTTTCTTTGTCAAGAGTAAATAGTTTTATGTTTTTGTCATTTCTCATTTTAATCAGTTTATACTTTTATTATTTTCAAGTTGTATGACTTAATCATTATTTTAATTAAATCATTTTAATACGTAACATAATGAACATTTGTATTAAAATTTTAAAGTTTTATTTTCATTCCACTTTCCATAAAATTTTTAATTTTTACAAAAAAATGCCTTCAAATCAATTTCCCTGAGAATCTTTTTTCTTTCAATGAATTACAGAAATAACATTTAAAGGGGTTAACTGTTAATGCTTTAGAATGACTAAAAGAGGATTTATATCTCATTACAAATGTTTGGACTTATTGTAAAACATGCTTGTGCCATTATATTCGTCAAGGCTTCATCAAAATACAGAATCAAGGGAATGTCTATGTATATACCAGTGAATAGTTTAACAGGATAGCTTACATGGTTAAAAATGAGGAAGTTTTATATTCACTTAATGTAAGTGGTGGTAGCTGCAATTCAAAAGAAGCTGGGAGCCTCAGAGCAAGGCAAATAAATAAGGTTGGCAAAGTCAAGGAAGAAGATGTATGCTCACTACCAATGACTATTGAGTATATAGTTAAAGACTAAAGAATCTACAGTCCCCTATCCCTGGATCACAGCAGAGTCAAAATCATTGCCACATGAGATGAATGTTCTTGAAAAAACGCACCCATTTTTTCTGCCTTCTTTAGTTTCACGTTCCCAGTCTTCTAGACAAGACTTCTCACTTTCAAGGTATTTTTTACCCACCAATTTAATCTGATGCCCAATGTCAATCATCTCTAGAAACATTCTTAGTGCCACATCCAGCAGGATGTCTTATAAATTTTCTAGGCATCTGTGAATATAGTAAACTTGACAACTAAGATTGAAGCCATCAAAACTAGACACTCACAGAACTTTAAAAATAGATGCTATAAAATAAGTTCTGCTATATGATTTAAATTGAGTCATTTTTCTTCTCACTTTTAATACTATTTTCAAGAGAATCATTTCAAATCACTTATATTTATCTTACAAGCAAAACTGTAGATTTGAAAAATACATTAAAAAGAACTTAAAAATAAAAGATAAATATAGCAAAATTAGGAAGTACCTTAATTTAAATGGAAATAAAGAGTAATTTGCAATATAGAAATTGCATACAATGAAAATATATCTATATGGTACAAATATATGTATATATACAAACTAGTATAAATGAAAAATATACTGCAAATCAAAACACTAAATATAATTCTAGACTTTAAAATTATGCATGAAAAATATTGCTGACAAAAATCAGAAAGAGAAATTGAGCCTTCCAATAAGTGACATTGGTGATTAAATTTCACATTGTCAACTTTTGAATGTAGGAAAAGCTTTTCAGTAACTTTTTTAATTAAAGAGCTTCCATCTCTTCACACTGTTTGATCTGTTTGTAATTTACCGAAAGGGCAATATGTTATATAACAGCAGCAAAGTATTTCTTTCCTAATATTGTTGGAGTGTAAAATATCTAATAAAGTTGAAGCAATATAGCCTGAGAAATGTTTTGAAAAGTGATCCTTTGGGGGTACCTAATATTATGGGATTGCCTTTCACAGTTTGTGGACAAAATGAAATCAGTTATTTCATTTTCTTAAGAAATGTTCAGTATCAAGTCTCTTTTCATGTACTTGAAAATAATTGAAATTACTAACAGAAGATATCTAAGTTGAAATATTTTGGTTAAAATAGTGCATAAATTTGGATTGCATTTGGATGTGATGCAGTCCTAACATGATTAAAGACCAAATTTTATGCCCCTAAAAAACGAATATACTTGGTAGTATGGAACTATAATAAAGAAATCCTGTTTATTATTACTTGATACATAAACTGAAAAGGTGTCTTCAGTTGTTTTTTATTGTATATGTCTTAACATTTATAATTGAAAATATATACACAGAGAATTCTCTGCAGAATATATTACATTTGTTTGTTGGATAATGTAAGCAGTGTTAAGAAATAAACGTGAAAAGAGAGAAAATATATTCAGTCTTATTCAGTCTCTTATGATACATACGGCAAAATGCAATAAAAATAACATTTTCAGTATATGATATACAGTAATAAAATAGACCCTTAGTTCTAGATATTATTTAGGTTTACAAACTAAATCAAAACAATGTAAAATGATTCTTGAATAAATGAAATGAAATTAATTGACATTATATTGTATTCTTGTTGAGAGCATTAGTTGTGTATTTAAATGATAGAGCCCAATCTCATAAGAAACCAGTTTTTAATAAACCGAGGGAAAAAGAACAGATTGAAAGTGCACTGAATGTACATTTTATCATAAAGAATTACTCTATGTGCCAATAAAATTCATCGTTGTTTGCCTAAACAATATCAGAATAAATTTGATGCATTTTGCAGCAAGAATTCTAATCGTATTTATTAGTCAATAGAATTCAGATAGGAAAGAAGAAAACGAAGTGTGATATTTTGAGTGAGACAGCAAAGAAAATCATCACAGTCTTTCAAGTTGAAAGATGTAGAAGTAGGAAAGTACAAAAAAGGCTCCAATGTTTCTTGCTCTTCTCCTATCATTTTCTATGCCTAAATAATGTGAACACTAATACTCAAAGGAAAATCCTATAGATCTGAGACTCCTATACAATGTCAATATATGTAAAACAGTCCTAATTCTTATATATCTCAGTGTAAAAAAGTGATTATGTTAGTTATTTTGAATTTCCAGTTATCTGCAGCAAAAATATAGGTGGGGTAAAGAAAGGTACACAGACTTCCAAATTATGGTAACTGTGTCAAGCACCTATAGTTGTGCAAATTGTGCTTGATCTCTTAATTCCTTAAATCACAGCAAATTTTTAGAAACATGTATTGGTTTTGTGTAATAATTTTTAGAATACATTTTGACTTCATATATAAATTATATCACATTACAAGCATAAAAGTATTACAAGTATAAAAAGTATACTTAAGTCAAAAATAAAATATACTTAAAATACATGCAACATTATAACACACACTTCATTGCTTATCATAATAGTTGAGTAAGTGAAGCAAAAATACAAAAAGAATTAATTTGTATTGTAATGATGAGAAATAGATTACATATATAGATATAGATATATCATTGTTAATTATTTAATTAAGAATAAGAACATGGTGTAAAGTACAATATTAATATAATGTATCTAATTATAATTTTATCTCATTGCAATTGATGTCATGTTTTTATGTCATTTTTGTATGGTAGAAATCTTAAGTTTCAGTCTATTTTGAAGTTACATAAAATGATACAGAAATGTTATACGTCTTTAGCAAATTTTAATGACAATGCTGGCTTCAGTACTCAAATAATTTTGGCAAAGCCCATGCTGATAACACACAGAAAATAACACCAAAGATAAAAGTAGTTTCTGCTGACCCATCTAATGTATTAATATATTATGCTATATAAATTGAGAAAAATCTTAAAGAAATTTTTTCAATCAGCCTACCTTTTCTGCTAAAAAATACCTTCATTTGCATGCAGTCTTTTCGACAATGATTACTATAAAATGTTAATTTAAAAAAATAAAAATAGCTATGTACAGAAATATTCAAACAAAAAAAATCATAAGATCTATTTGCAGTGTTGTGGCTGTGTATAAGAATCTTTGTTAGAGTCCGAATATCAGGCAAGGGAAAGCTCCCCAGAAGTAGTTGGTCTTGGGACATGGTTGGCTTTTGCTATTGCTTTTATTTGCCTCACATATCATGAAGTAAGTATACTGCACTTTGGGCAAAGTACTTGGAGAAATTGAACTTAAATTGCCTGAAATTCTCTTCCTTGAGTACTAGAGTTCAAAATATTAGAAGAGATTCTACAAGTCAATGAAAAAGAATAATCTATATGAAGTTGAGTTTTGTTCTTTTGAGGCCTGTGAAGAAATTTGGTGGGATTTTGATGGATTTTGATGGATTTGCATTGAATCTGTAGGTCGCTTTTGGTAACATTACCATTTTTGCTATGTTAATTCTACCTACCCAAGAGTATGGGAGATATTTTCATTTTCTAGTGTCATGTCCAATTTCTATTTTCAAAGGTTTTAAGTTCTTGTCATACAAGTCTTCTACTTGCTTGGTGAGAGTTACTCTGAAATATTTTATGCTGTTTGTTGCTATTGTGAAGGGTGGTGTTTCTCTGATTTATTTATCAATCCACTGATATGATGGATTACATTGCCAGATTTTCATATGTTGAACCATCCCTGCATCTCTGGGATAAAACCAAATTGATTGTGGTGAATGACTTTTCTAATGTGTTCATATGATAAAGTCAAAAACCCAAGAAAGCCAAAATGATCTTGTACAATAAAGAAGCTTCTGGAAGCATCACAATTCCTGACTTCAAACTCTACTGCAGAGCTACAGTTTTGAAAACAGCCTGGTATTGGGATAAAAACAGAGAGAAGGAACAAGAAAATTGTATTGAAGACTCAGATATCAATCCACACACCTATGAACACCATATTTTTGACAAAGAAACAAAACATATAAAATGCAAAAAAAGAATGATTATTCAAGAAATGGTGCTGGAATAATTGGATATCAACATGTAGAAAATGAAACTAGGTCCATATCTATCATCATACACAAAATTCAAGTCTAAATGTATTAAAGACCTCAACATCAAGCCAACCACATTGTAACTCATAGAAGAGAAAGTAAGAAGTACACTTGAACTAATTGGCACAGAAGACCACTTCCTAAATATAACCCCAGTAGCACAGACATTGAGAGAAAAAAAATAATAAATGGGTCCTCCTTAAGCTGAGAAACTTCTGTTAAGCAAGAACATGACCAGCAAGACAAAACAGCAGCCTACAGAATGGGAAAAGATCTTTACCATCCCCACATCACACAAAAGGCTGATCTCCAAAATAGACAAAGAACTCAAGAAATTTGCTCATCAAAAGAACAAATAATCCAATAAAAATAGGATATGGATCTAAACAGAGAACTCTCAACACAGGAATCTAAAATGGCTGAAAGACACTTAAGGAAATGCTCAGCATCCTCAGCCATCAAAGAAATGCAAATCAAAACAACTCTGAGATTACATCTTACACCTGTAAGAATGGCCAAGATCAAAAACACTGATGACAATTTATACATTTCTCCATTTTTGGTGGGAGTGCAAACTGGTACAACCCCTTTAGATATGAGTATTGCAATTTCTCAGAAAATTAGGAAACAACCTGCTGTGGGACAATGATCTTGTACCCTGCAAAGATTTATGAGTCTGTATTTTAATAAAATGCTAATTGGCCAGTATCCAGGCAGGAAGTAAAGGTGGGGCAACCAGGCAGGAATTAGAGGCAGGACAATGAGAACAGGAGAATTCTGGGAAGAGGAAAGCTCAGTCTGCATTCATCACCAAGAAACAAAGGAATCGAGATAAGAATGCCTCGATGATATAGGTACCAAGCCATGTGTCTAACACAGATAAGAATTATAGGTTAATGTGTAAGATATAAGAGTTAATAAGAAACCTGAGCTAATAGGCCAACCAGCTTATAATTAATGTAGATCTCTGTGTGTTTCTTTGGGAATGAATAGCTGTGGGACCGAACGGGCAGGACAGAAACCTCTGGCAACCACAAGCTACCTCAAGACCCAGCAATACTACTTTGGGGTATATATCCAAAGGGTGCTCAATCGTGCCACAAGGACATGTGCTCAATTATGTTTATAGCACCATTGTTTGTTATAGCCAGAACCAGGAAACAATGTAAAAGCCACTCAACTGAAGAATGGATAAAGAAAATGTGGTACATTTGCACAATGGAGTACTACACAGCAGAGAAAAATAATGACATTTTGAAATTTGCAGGCAAATAAATAGATCTAGAAATAAATAGATCTAGAAAAATATATCTGAGGTAACTCAGACCCAGAAAGACAAACATCATATGTAATCACACATAAAGTTGCTTTTAGACATACAAAAAAAAAAACAGCCTAAATTTACAATCCCGGACGACCTAGACAATGAGGATCCTAAGAGAGACATACATGGATCTAAACTACATGGGAAGTAGAAAAAAAAAACAAGATCTCCTGTGTAAATTGGGAGCATGGGGACTATGAGAGGGTAGAAGGGAAAGAAAGGGGGGAAGGGAGAAAAATATATAGCTCAATAAAAACAATTTAAAAAACTTGATGAATTATGTTCCACTAGGGAAGGAAGATGATTCCCTAGTACTCTAAACCTAGCCAAATTCCCATATTATCTCTAGAGGAGAAGCTATACTGCAATTTCTCTAAAATGATATTATAACTAATTATATTCTTAATATAATATTCCTATACACACAGAAAATTATATCAAAGAAGGCTTTTTGTGCAGCCAATGGAGACTTCAGTGAAATTCACTATTTGTCAAAATGCAGAAAATCGGTTTCCTTGTGGTGCCATTCACACAGGACCGTGAATGATTTTATACGTTCATAACACACAGACATTCTTTGATACTTGTATTATTACCTTCACTTGTATTATTACCCTAACTTCATAGAGTATGAAGTTGATTAAGAGATAAAATCAATTAACCCTGGGTATAACAATGTAGAGGGTTATAGAAAATTTGAGAAGCATGAGGTGATAGTTGTCTTGTCTGCTGCCATAAGGATTGAAGTAGATTTCTGTAAACTATTGACAGTTGTAGTGAAAAGTTTACTATACAAAGAACAACAATTATGCCTTTCCTCAGCTCAGATGCTTCTCAGTCCATGCTTGCTTTTGCCGTGATGACATCTGTGTTAGTTCCTCACCAGGGTCTGAACTAACAGGCACGATACCCTGGATTTTTAGAATCCAACTCTAGCAACTGAATAAACCTCTTTGTTTTACATAGATACCATTCCTGGTATTTTGTTTTAATAATGAATAGTAGAATGATACATTACTCAACTCTCATATAGCTATACAAGTGTAGAATCAGCAACTGAGTTCAGGCCCAAGAAATATGTGCTTTTCTTCTTAACTCTCATGCTTTCTTAAGTCTCAGGGATGATTTAGTAGCTGTTCCAGGGATATAAACCATGACTAATAAGGACTCTATCTAGTCATGTAGATAGATAAAATTTATGTGAATTAGTGCCTGATTTAAGAAGACAGATTTCCATTGATTTTAACAAAGGAGGTTGTCATTTTGTGAACCTAGGAGCTAAGGTTAAATGACTATGTTGGAAAAATGTTTACTTCATAGAGAGTACAGTTGGAAATACATTGGTATAATCCAATCAGATATATGCAAGAGCACTTTCCTTGGGCCGCAGAGGAGGTTCAGCAGTTGGGGAGTACTTGTTATAACTTGTTCCTTGTTACAACCAGGTTCAGTTACCACTACCCACATTATAGCTCTCCATGCAGTTTCTTTCTTTGTGTATGTACATATTTGTTTCTAGATTTTCAACATTGTTATATCTTCCTGCATAGTTTCTCCTTATTCCAACAAGGATTAATGATACTCCTCCAGACATTTCAATGACATGAAAAAGAAGTGTTGAGAATGAAACACATAAATACAAAGTGCTATTTTCATGTAAATCAGCACTTCAGTTAAGAAATTAAGACAGTTTTTATTGTTAAAAATTTTGTAAATATCCATGTTCTTTAAAACAAACAAGTAAAATGAACTGGACAATTACCTTATAAATTTATCCTAAAGTGGTTATCCACATAATTTTAATCTAGCTATAGATTATAAGTAAACCTTCTTACTTTTTATATATCCAAAATAGCAAGATGCTGTTTTAAATCAGATGCATTTAGCAATACACCAAGCTGGCTATTTTATAGGCTGTCTGCTGTTGTTCACAGATGGGAAGCAATTCTCTAAGCGTGTGATAAAGCTTGAGTTCTGTTATGCCTTAATCTCATACCTGCTTTGATGCATATTTTATCAGATAAGCAATCTGCCAAATTTACTATACTAAGTGTTCAGAAAGAAGTCAATCTAAAACTGAACAAAATTACAACCCACAGCCTTGACCATTTGAATAATGAATCTACAAATTCGTAAAACATTCCTATAATTTAAATTTTCCTTCATGGTTTTAGGTTTAATATCTTTGGTTATTATGCCTATAAGGCTTGTTTTGTTTGTTTGATTGCTTGCTTGTTTTTCCATTTTCATGAGAAGCTATGTATAACATTTTCTTCAGTTTTTCATTTCGTAAATTTTGAAAGCTATCAGCCTTATCAAGCCCATTAAAATTTAAATAAATTGCTATATTTAGCTATCTTTACCAGATTCACTGTTAATAATCTTTTTGTTTGTGAGGCATGCATGCACATGAGGAGGCCATAACAAGGGTTCACATGTCTTCCTCTCTAGCTCTGGATCTAATTTCCTTGAAACAATCTTTCATGTTAGCTAGTTTGGCTGGCCAGGATACATTCAGGAACCTAACGTCTCTTCGAACTAATTCTAAGGTATGGGGACATGCATAATCATGTGCTTTATATACACTACTTTAGATTCACACACAGGTCTTCATGCGTGCAATGAAAGCACTCTTACCCACTGAGCCATCTTCTTAGCTTTCACTGTTAACATTTAGATTCTTTATGCCTTTATAATGCTCCATATATTTTGGGCACATGTATGTCATCTACTTATTAGGTTCTTATTTCCTAGAAAATTATGTACTTCATTTAAACCAACATTTAACCAGATTATAAAATATTTGGTATACATTTCTAAATAAAAACATCCTTAAGCTACATAAGGTCAATACTGTTTTGTTTTTAGGAAATCTCATGGTTATATTCATAAATTAACATATATTAGATGGCTATAACTTTTTAATTAGACCTTCATTAATTTTAATTTGGCCTTCATTTAATTTTTGGTACTCCATTACATATTGCTAAATCAAAATTCTCAACATTTTAGTCCCTTTATTATGTCTTATAAATCAAGTTGCAGAATATGATATATTATCCACCATAAGCAATAGTTATTTTATTTTGAGTCTAGATTCATACATTCCAGGATGTCCTCTAACTTGCTTTGTAACAAATAATAAACTTGAAATCCCCACCTTTCACTCAAAATTCAAGGCGTTACCGGGATGTATTAATACAGCCTGCTAATACATTGTGAGGGATCAATTCTGAGGGCCTCATGAAATCTAAATAAGCATTTACCAACTGAGACATATTCTCAGAGCATCAACTACTTATATTTCAATAACTTACTTAAGGGATGGTTACCGAATGCTTCCAATATGGATCATAAAATTTTCTTCTACACTTAGTCCCCTAAAATATGATACATTGATGTGCACTTCAGAAAGCATATTGAAACTTAAATGATTAAAAAAAAGACTGCCTTTAATTTATAAAAAAATGTAGCAAGTAATTTATAAAGGAGACTCTCCAATTAGCTAAGATGCTAGGAGGTCGAGCAAGATGCACCCTTTGCTAAGATGTGGTTTTTCAGGATGATGCTGCCTTTGAGTCACCCATGTTCTTATAAAAAAGGCGTCCACCACATTCAGTATACCATAACCTCCTGCCTTCCATAGGTGTGATTTGAGCAAAATTGATTCTTTATTCTATTGTCAGTACCCTATATGGTGTGAAGAGATTAATTTTACATCTCCTCAGAAAAAGTCACTATATATATATCCAGAAAGCTGAAATTTATACTCACATAGATTTCACGTCTCTCTGAAAAAAAAAAATCTAGCAAGCTCAATTATTTCTTTATTTGAAACTATCACATATAAGGCTAAGAATTTAAGCACTTAAAGCGTTTATCACAGATACTTAAGTTATATTAAATACACTGTGTTGAGTACGTTTAAGGACTCCATTTAGTGTTTTAATTATTGGATGTATTTTTTCCTGTAGTTACATGCAGATGGCTATTGGACAGAAGTGTTTTAAGTTTTAACTTCTCTCACTGATAGTTTATTATGTTTTTATACTTAATTGCTCCAGAGTTATTTGTCTGATGGTCTTTAATTTTCTTTTGAATTTTTGTACACATTTTCTACTAAACAGAATATGTGGACAAATGAATTCATGAAATACTTAAGCACTGGCCGGGCGGTGGTGGCGCAAGCCTTTAATCCCAGCACTCGGGAGGCAGAGGCAGGCAGATCTCTGGGAGTTCGAGGCCAGCCTGGTCTACAAGAGCTAGTTCCAGGACAGGCACCAAAGCTACAGAGAAACCCTGTCTCGAAACAAACAAACAAACAAATAAAAAAGATAAAAGAAATACTTAAGCACTGATTTCTATTGTGAATTTGTTTCTTGATAAGGGCTTCCCATTCAGGCATTTGGGTACTGAGCTCTTTATTATGTATATGTGCGTACAGAGAAGGCAAACTAGAAAATGCTGTTTTACTTCAGAAAAATAACAAATGTAAACATGTTATTTTCACAAACTATTTTATGTAATTAGCAACAGACACATATATTATCTCTATTATAAACAATCTACACATTTTCTTTTATTCAATTTAAAATCAAATTTGAGTGTATGTAAATCTCTTCTGAAAATGTTATTTTTCAGCACTGCTTGATTGCACTTCCGCTGAAAAAACAATGGCAAAACATTGCTCAGACAGGAAAGCAGCAAACCCCACAGAACTAACTTAGGCGAACTGTGTGAAAGGCTCAGGAAAAGTGAGAGCTCAGGCTATAGCATTGACTTTTCCCTTAAGGAAAGCCCAAATGCCCTGCTCCTAGCAGGAATATCCTGAAGTTGGGGGCAAAGAGAATATCCTCTTGACTGCTGTACCTTTTACTCTAGAAGAGAACTTTTGTTGAAACACAAAAAGCTATTAATAATAATAAACTAGTAATCTAAACAAAGAAGTATTTAGTAATGCCAAAGGAGATTCATAAAATATAAAAATAACAAATTTCCATTGTTTTTAATGTTACAAAGAGATAATACAAAGCCGAAACTAAATGACTAAAAAATAGACCTATCATGACATTAAAACAGATTAAAATTTTGTCCATTAATTTTAAATAACTGTATTTCAATACTCAAAATTTATTTTCTCCAAATTTGGAAGGGTAACAGAATGCATCAAGACTTTCTAATTCCTAATTTGGTTGTACTGTATTTATTTATTACATATAAAACAGCACTATAAAAGAAGGTAAAATATTTTAATTTTTATCCTAAAATTAATACTAGCAGATATGGCATTTGAAAAACTGCATAACCAATTTGTTACACTTTTCTCCACAAATATAGTAAATTAATATATATTGATAGTGTATTCAACCATTTTCAATATTTATAGAGTTGCAAAAAAATCTAAGTTGAATAAGAAACTGGGTAGGGTGTTTGAAAGAGGTAGTTCAGGAATTAAAAATTCTTGTTGCTCTTTCAGAGGACATGGATTAGGTTTCTATCACCCATACAGTGGCTCACAACCATCTATATTTGCAACTCTAATGTGTCCAATGCCCTCCTCTGATATATGGGGTCAACAGGAAGTCAAATAGGGCACATATTTACACATAGGCAAAGCACTCAAAGGAATAAAATAAAAATATGTAACAAAATAAATCTAAACAAAATAAAAATTAGGGTGCATGCAATTGCATGTATCTATTTGGCTGATGTTTGTAAATTCCTGTGTATGCTGATATTTGTCTGAGATAAACAAAGAAAGATAAGGAGCTAAATGAAGAGACTCAAGTTTAATTGGACATTAGCAAAAATGCTAAAGAGGGATTAGCACAGTCTAAAATAAAGTTAAGAGAAGAGTGATAACACTTATTTAATAAAACCTTGAGTAAGATTATCATGTTTTAACAATATTATTGAATATCACAACCTTTTTTATTTTGTAAATTCTGGAGGAGCATGCACTGATGACCTACTGATATGGCAATGCAAGGTGGTTGATTTAAAGATGTTGAAGATAAATTTCACAAATTACAAAAGCAAAAGCACAAAAATAGAGAAAAATGAGAATAATGGTATTGTTAATGTGTATTTTCAAGGATTAATTTAGTGTTGTTTACTCCTTTAAAAAATATAACACACTTAAAGTTGGGATAGCATTACATAAATTGTATTCCTGAATACTGATCAAGAAAGGCAGACACAACGTGTGAAGGTCGGGAGAGAGTGACTGCCTTGGTACAGAGAAAGCCTAAGGAGAGCCATAGGAACTCAAATGCCCTTTATAATCAGTTCAAAGAAAACTTTTCCCATGGCTTCCAACAAAGCCCAGCTTTTTTTAAGAATAGAAATATGTAGTTGCAGAATCAGGACAAGATAAGAATACAAATATAATTTGTGTATTAGTGCAGACTCAAGTTATTGACTTTCATGGAGTCTATGGGTTGGTATATGAGAGTTACAAAAATTTCAATAGGGCAGGCTTGGGGGAGGGGGCTGGAGGGGTGAGGTGGCATGGGGCTAAGGGGAAATGGGGTGAGAAACGTGAGAAATGGGGTGAGAAGGGGAGGATGGGGGGAGTTTCGGGAATGGGATGGTTGAGATAAAGGAAGGGTGGACACGGGAGCAGAGAAATATATATCCTAATTAAGGGAGCCATCTTAGGGTTGGAAAGAGTCTTGACTTTAGAGGGGCTCACAGGTGTCCAGGGAGATGTCCCCAGCTAGTACCTTGGGTAACTGAGGAGAGGGAATCTGAAATGACCCTATCCTATAGCCATACTGATGAATATCTTGCATATCACCTTAGAACCTTCATCTGGCGATGGATCGAGATAGAGACAGAGACCCAAATTGGAGCACCAGACTGAGCTCTTAAGATCCAAATGAGGAGCAGAAGGAGGGAGAACACGAGCAAGGAAGTCAGGATCACGAGGGGTGCACCCACCCACTGAGACAGTGGGGCTGATCTATTGGGAGCTCACCAAGGCCAGCTGGACTGTGACTGAAAAAGCATGGGATGAAACCGGACTCCCTGAACGTGGCAGACAATGAGGGCTGATGAGAAGCCAAGGACAATGGCACTAGGTTTCGATCCTAATACATGAACTGGCTTTGTGGGAGCCTAGCCTGTTTGGATGCTCACCTTCCTGGTTCTGGATAGAAGTGGGAGGACCTTGGACTTCCCGCAGGGCAGGGAATCTGGACTGCTCTGCATTCTTGAGAGGGAGGGGAAATGGAGTGGGGGGAGGGGGAGAGGCAGGGGAGTGGGGGGAGGAGGAGATGTGTGGGAGGAGGGGAAGGGAAATGGGAAATGGGGAGAAGGCGGAAATTTTTTTTCAACAACAAAAAATAATAATAATAAAAATCAATAGTTCTTTATGCTCATTGTCGAGAGCCAATCACACATACACAAATGCAGACACATTTTATTCACTGAACAAATCTTTGTTGTATTTTCAGATTTGAGCATAGCATCTTCATGCAACTCTTACCTTGTCAGAAATATTTATAGGTTTAAGCCCCTGAGATTTGATGCTTCTTGAAGTTTTATCACTGAAATAGCTTACTAAGTATAGTCTAAAATATTTATGATTGGCTTTGTAGCTAGGTGCCACATAGAGAAGAAAGTTTAGAAGATGGTTAAAAGAAAAAAATATTATATAGGAGTAAAGCATTTGGAAAACTGAATATAAGAAAATCTGAAGAGCAGAGGAGTTAGTTGCATTTTATTAACTGTTTATTAATTGGAGAACTGTTTATTAATTGTTACTAATTGGAGAAACTAGTAAAAATATGCATATATAGGTAAAGTGTGAAACAAAAGTGTCCGGTTAAAAGAAGCAAAATGAGATTTCATCTTATGCCTGTAAGAATGGCCAAGCTCAAACACACTGATGACAACTTAAGCTGGAGAAGTTGTGGGGTAAAGGGAACATTTCTGCATTGCTGGTGGGAATGCAAACTGGTACAGCTCCTTTCGATGTCAGTGTGGCGATTTCTCAGAAAGTTAGGAAACATCCTTCCTCAAGACATGGCACTATGACCCAGTCTTGAAGATTTTGTTTTGGTCTAGTGTCTTTTTATAGCCAAAAATCTGCCACCCTGAGAAAAGGCTGTCATATGACTCTAAATTCTTAAAAGTTTTGTTTTATGAGGTTAGTGAGTAACAATGATAACGGTTTATCAATACTGTCAAAACTTAAGGGACAATGATTGGAAATGACAACTCTGTTCTGGTATAGTTTATTGATGGCTAAAGGATGAGTAAGAGGAAGTGAAACACATGTCCAAAAACAAACATATATGATCTATGTTCTAGAACAACTTGAATGTATCCCTGCTTACTAAATTCTGTACAAATAAAAACGCACTCTGACTGTTAATAAATAAAGCTGCAAGATTCTCCCTAACATCATGGCCTGGCTCATTCTGTTTCTTGCCTACTCCTTGTATCTTTTCAGGACCAGTCAAGTGACAGTTTTAGCTCCTGGCTTTCAGACCTGTGAGAGATAGAGGTTGTCAGAACAGGAAAAGTCATGCTGAGATGTGCTTCCTTTCTGCCCCTCTCCTAAAACAAAGCTCATAATGTACCATGTCTGGTTCCTCCTTTGCTGATCTTCCATCCAATCTTCCTTAGACCCTGCCCTAGCACCAAGGGATTCAACAGTTATTGTAACTAAAGACATGCCTCAAGTTTGTGAAAGAGTTGCCATGGCAACTGCATTTCAGTGCATCCTTGTTTACATCAGATCAGGAACAGCACTGAAAAAAGGTCTCTTCTCAGAAACAGCAAGTCCAGAAAAGTGAAAAATTTCCCGTCTTTTTTTAAAGAAAATGTTAAAATTGTGTGTGTGTGTTTAAAGTGTGAAAAGTGGGAAGGCAGTATTAATATTTTTCTTGAGATACATATTTGTATTTTACTAAACAGTTATATAAACTTTAGATTGAGAAAAACTACTTTATATCCTATTTGCATCATTAAAATCAAAGCAAGTTAATGGGTGGACAGTGAACCGAGTGTTCCATTAATACTTCCATGACTGCTTGAAAACAAACATTATAGTTTAATCATAGAGTTATAATTAAGAGACTCTTTTATAAAACATCATTAAATTATCTATATTCAGAGTTAGGGATGGTCCTCAAGTGGCATAATATCTACATCAAATCATAATTCCAAGTAACATAACTGTATGGCAAAATATACGGTAGATATCATTGTATTCAATTCAGGGTGAATAAAGAAAGTACTCTCAACCCTAATCAGAGTAGCTTCTTATAGTAATTTACAAATATATATATATTTGTAATATATATGTAACCAATTATATAACATATTGTATAAAATATTATATATATATAAATTATTACAAACTAGTTAAGGTGCAGAGAATAAGAAACTGGATTGCACAGGCATGATGGGAAATCTACATCATATCTCTTCCTCCCACATCTCAGGGGACAGAAGGCTTGTAAAACCCAGATATGGTAGATGACTTCAATTAAAAAAAAAATGAATTCAGACGAAAACAAGGCAATTGTCCATATGGACCCACAGAATTTGTGATAGCATGCAAAACGCTTGATCAAGATAAAGTCAGAATAAAATCAGTATGGAAGGAAGAGGTGGTCACAAATCACACAAATAAATAGTTTTTGATGAATCTAGAACGAGAGTCTGTTTTCTTAAACGATTCAGCATGTTACATCTATGATACATAGATAGATGTAAACATACAAATAGTGATTCACAAAACAAAACACAAACCATAAAGTTAAAAGGAAATAGTGATAAGGGAGGAATTAGTACTGAAGGAGTTTTTTTTTTTGCTAAAAATTCTTTGAATACTTATAAAAATTTCAACCCATAAAAATTTCAAAGTTTCATTTAATCTTCCTAATTTATAAGTCCATTGTAAAATTATGGTAATTCAGAACAAATGTTCTTTTATTCTTATGGAAGAATGTTTCTGCCTCTTGGACCTCAGGGCATTACAGCCAATCTGTCAGTTTTTAAATACTCAGCTTACCCAGAGTCACAGTGCTGAACTGGACTCCTGGGCTCTATTTTTAACTTTGATTACGACTCACTGAGTAACCTTGGGAAAGTTATTTAACCTTCTGTGAACAAGTTACCTCCTTATGAAAGGGAAAGCAACATTTGACACTCTTGGGTGTTATATCCAATAACTCATATTTGAACACATTCTGAAAGACTTTTAGAAATACTTGCAGCACAATTCCTATTTGAACTATTTCACCAAAAGTCAACACAGCTTAGAATCTATGGATTTGATTCATATTCCAGTCATATCAAAGGTTCTTTCTGTATAGAGGTTTTTCCAAGGAAAACTCTAACTTCTTTCTAAAAGTCTGTCAGCCAAATTTAGCAATCAGTAATAAAATATAAATGGCCCAGAACATGAAACATACAAATGACCTTTTGTTGTTCTACCTTTATTTACAAAATTCTAATGTCTGTGACATAATCCCTTAAGGGCCAGAATCCCCATAATCACTTTGTACAAATTCGCTGAGTGTTTTAATTTTTCTCTTAAAGCTATTGCTCTACCATTGCATGTATGTAAAAAATCACCATTTATCAGACAGATTACTAGGAAAAGAAAATGTGTATATGTGCTTTAAATACAGCAGAGAGCCTGATTTCCTATTGCCAACTGTGAAGCTTGAATAAACTAGTCATGTGTCTGATTGACAACACCACAAATCCCGTGGAGATTTTCAAATGGGTGTTAAGATCTCTTCAAAATCAGAGACAGCAACCCATTCTTTTCTTGAAGGAGAAGTTACTTCTTTACCACGGGCATGATTTTCCTCTAAATTTGGCGTGCTATGGTACCAAATGTCTTATAAAATAAGTGAGACTAACGTACAAATAACAGTTTGCAAGCAGTCATTCTGGGGGTCTATTGAGGTTGATGGGCATGACAAACTGAACAGTATTGAAACATTCAAAAGAAACTGGCTGACTGTCCATCTCGGAAACATGCTGATGCTATAGGAAAGGCTAGCTACTTATACTGTGAGAATAATTATAGCTTGAATGGTGAAAGCCTCTTACATGCTTTTTTTTTTTTTAACATAGAAGGAGATTTTTTTTTAAGGGTTAACTGTTAAATGACATGCTAGGGCCTAGGTAATAGACCAGTGGCCATCTTCATTCTAGAGAAGCGGAGAACCTGATGCCGCAACAGGGCCAGTCCAGCACTGAAGGCCTGGGTGTTCGCTGGAGAGCTGCTGGCAGAAGGGCCAAAGGATCTGGAGTCTGTGTCCATGGAGGATAGAAACAACCGCAGCATGGACTTCCATTCCCAGGAAGTGGTAAAGCAGGCAGGAGGCATGGCTTCCCCCTTGAACACCTTTCCTAAATCTAGGCTGTTGGGAAGGTGTCTCCCAACTCAGAGGATGGGTCTTCCCTTCGGTTAACCTTCTCTGGAAATACCCTCACAGAACCCAGAGGTGCATCTCCTAGTTTGATCCTGAATCTCATCAAGCTGACAATTAAATGCTTAAGAGCACTTGGCTGCTCTGGCAGAGGACTGGGTCCGCAACATCTACAAGCTGGCTCACAACCACCTGTAACTGCAGTTTTAGGGGATCTGATGCCCTCTTCAGGCCTCTGCAGGAACTGCATATGCATGGTACACAGGCATACAGGCAGACACACACAAATGCACAATAAAAATAAATGAATCTTTTAAAAAATTAACTTTAGTAAAGTTACATTTTAATCTTATAGAGTTTACACTATAAGATTAAAAAGTTCAACTTGTTTTTGCCTAACAGAAGAGTCCAAAGGTTATAATTTAGTGCTCTATAAAGGAGGTTAACAAGTTTCAAGTCTGACCTAGCAACTGAACACGTCCATGATGCACAGACATACACGTGCAGACAAAGCACTAATATTATAAACATATAAAATAAAAATAAATATTTAACCTAGAAACTACCTCCTAATGTTTCTTTTTGAAATTATTTATTAATGTTAGCATCTTACTCTTTATACCAGTTTCAACAGTTTCCTGTTTTAGACCTAAATTAATGAATGGATGTAATAATATCATGGTTCATGTTCATTCTTTGTTACTGTGAGTCATGCTTTTTCCCTATTTTGAAACTGTCCCTTGGCAACCTGAAGTTTTGCCATCAACATGGTTACCAGAGTGGCCAACAACAACTCAACTCCAGTGAAACATCTTTAAACTAATACCATTAATTTAAACTGTTTTGAATTTCCGGCTCTATGTGCATAAAGGAACATACCATAGAGACCGATAGGTTTACTAGATTAATTTTATTATAATGCTAGTTAGGTACATATCAACATGGAACTCTGTATAAACACCTATGGTGACTGGATTTAAATGTCAACTCTATGCTTTTATTTTTTAAACAATGTGTTTGCCAGTCTTTTCAATGGAGTAACACTGTACTCCATTGTGTTTGCCACAAGCACAGTTACACCAACAGTTCTGTGACTTACAAACAAAACTCTTATTTTGTCATTTGTTTTCTTTAACACTCAGCTTCAGGGATGAAGTTAATACTTGTATAAATTGATTTTATTTCTGTTTTCAGCTCTATTCATACGATAACTTAAAATATTTAGGTAACAATTGATCATATATTGAGATTATATTGTACACAGACTTTTGTCAGGTTACTAATAAAAAACATCATTTTTCCTATAAATACACACACACACACACACACACACACACAGGTTGCTATTTTCTAACTTGTGTTCCACGACTTGAAAAGGCTATAATTACTGTCACCATAAATTTAAGTATTTATGACTTTTTATGTGCTAGTATATACCATTATCTGTAAACCTAAAATTTATACAGATAACAATGATTTTTACATATTGTTTTGTATTTTCAGTTATTTATTTTTATATATGCTAAAGGGAGTCTCATTGTGCTTGAGTTTGTTGTCAGAGTCCAGTTCTTTCCTTTCACCATATGAACTGTGGGGATTAAACTCATGTAATCAAGCTTGGTGGTAAGCATCTACCTGCTACAGATCCTGGGGAGCCAGGCTGTGAAAGCTGATCCCCCTCTTTCACAGCAGGCCAACACCAGATATTGTTCCATAATGTGCTTTCATGTAAAGTATATTATCTTTTTAGTAAATCATAGCAAGAAAATATAAGTAAGCTATGTGTCCTGTGGATGGTAGAAGCAATGCTACAATTTTGACATTTCTTTTACTTAATTTACCCTTATATAACCACAAAAATATTAATTTACAGACCTCTGGCAGAACACTAACACTGATATTAATCGATGTCTCCTCAGATACATCTAGAGAAACAAAACATTTAAGCAGAAAATAAAATTAAGTATATAAAATGTAGAGCTCAATAAAAAAAGAATAAAGACAACCGTAAAAAATATAATGTAACCAACATAATTTATTTGGAGTGGGTATTCATAAATGGTATCAAATAGTATTATATTAAAACAAGTAAGTTACTGTTTTAATATTTTACTTACAAAATGTTGTTACAATCTAGTCATCATTTTAATAAATGAGACAACAAGCATGTCTCTTCAGGTTGCTGTTCTCATTTCCATGTAGTCAACCCAAAGTTTGAAAGTCATGTTTTATCCTTTTTATGTTATCCAACATTTTGATTGAAACTGTCTTGTGTTACCTGAAATATCCCTACATGATTTGATTCCTTCTTCTTTTTCATAAACCACTTCTTAAGACTCTCCCAGAATCAGCAATGCCTCTGTGTTAAACTTTTATCTGAAAAGTTAAAGATTTATAAGTTTTAAGATTATAAAATATTAACATGAAGGTTGAAGTTCTGAATGTTTATTGGAAAAAGAAAATTGGGGCTCCCTTTATTTTAAATTCCTACTTTGCTTCATAGGGAATATAAGAATTGAAAAACAGTACCAGTCAGAAACCCCTAAAGAAACATATGGTTGACTGAGTCGTTTATATGTATCAGAACTGGCATCCAGGATTTGTTTAAGATAAATGTAATCTGGAAACATAATAATTCTTTAGAGGACTAAGCTGTGGTTGGGATGTATTGTATGAAAAGAATAAGAAAAAAAGATTAATACTTTACCTTAATTATGATCATTCTAACTTTTGCTTTTCCAGTAATGCACCATTAAATAAATATTTTTTTATTCATGGCTAAATAATAAAAAATAACCTAATTTTCAAATGTGTGCATGAAAAATATAGCCTGTTTGATGAGAGTATTTTCACAATATTTATCATAAAATTGTTAGAATATGGATGGTAAATATCTTGTTAAGTCTTTTTAAGTGTTCTTGTGGAAATAATGCCTAGAAAATAAAATCTCTAATTTCCACACTCAATTGTATCAAATAAGTAACTCTTATTCTGCAACATCAAAATTAAAATAGTAAAAAGAACACAAATTAGTAATAATTAATATAAAGTAATCAAGTCTGATTTCATTATCAAGCTTGATTAAACAACATGTTAAAAGAAGAAAGTTAGAATTAACTAATTCACAAATTTTTATAAAAAGTATTATGTCAGCTGGGTATTAATGTGTACCATAATAACTTTGTTGTTTCTTCATATAAAACATTGCAGATGGTTGTTATTGCTGTATAACAATATCAGAGAGAAATTTTGTTGTTTGTGTTTAGCTCAGGTTTAGGCAGACTTATCGTGAGTGTCGCATCTGACTTTGCATTACTGACATTACATCACACAATCTCTCCGCAGATCCTCTATAATTTACCATCGTTCTGGCACCTCTTCCCCAATTGTTCCCCGAGCCTTACGTGTTTGGGTGTTTTGTAGATGCATTTCTCATGACTAGGATCCACAAATTAGTATTTTAATTGTTTGTGATTTTCTATAATGGTTTCAGTTGTTGCAGAAAAGTTGTCTTCAGAAAGGATGAAGATTGCCCTAATCTGTGGTCATAGGACAAATGTTTAGAATGTAGCCATGATTTATACTGGTTAGTAAAGAGTCAGGTATAGGTTCTCCCCCAAGATCCAACACTAGCCCAAGTAAGTGGGATAAGTTTCCATTTTCTGTCATGAGATCCCTCTCGTTGAGCAGGTCTTAACTCCAATTAGAATATTGTTGGTTATTTTCATATGTGTGGAATGTTTGATCTTGTCATATTTATAAACCAAAAATCTCTTCCGGGATCACAGGTAAAATTTGTTAAATATTCATGATTTTATTTTAGGAATTTAGACGTGACTATTTGGTCTTTTCCAAATTTTATGGCATAATTTTACTCCAATAAAATATTCTCATGTGATGGCTCTCACTTGTAAACTATCTCAAGAAGCTCAAGAAACAGGATGATTATCCTTTTATGTTTTAATTATTTTATAACTAGACCTTCCTTCTAATGAATTAAATTATTGAGTTTTTCATACTATGTTCTTAGATGTCATTGCATACACTGGGGAACAAAAAACAACAACAACAACAAAAAAAACCAAAGAATATTATAGTGCAATTTTTCCTACAATTCTAAGACTACGTGGGAAGGATTGAGACCCTGTCTCAAAAGGAAAATGACTTTTATAAATAAGGGTTTTTTCCTAAGACAAAAAAGTTCAAAGATTGTTGCAAAGAATTTTGCCACTTATAAATTTTAGCAGGAAAAAAAACCAGTTCAAATTGGAGATATTAATTACGTTCTTGTTCTGAGGGCTACTTAATACTTCTTGCTTAGGTTTCATGCACCCTTTCTATGATAAGTCATCCATCCCACTATTGCTGGGTTTTTATGAGCATGAGAAAGTAATACTCCAGTTCATACAACCACAGATAATAACTTGCTTCTGTCTTTTTTTAAGTATCAATGGGGAATTCCTACTCTCTCCTTCTACTCCCTGATTCTGTCTTGGCATGGTTGCTCTTAGTTAAGTTGCTGTGCTATGATATTCATTTATTTATGGGGAGACTTTGAATATTAAAAATAAATAAAATTTCTTTAAATGTCATTGTTCTCTTATTCTCCTCATTGAGTCACCTTTGCAGATTCAGCTAATAGGAAAATTTAGGTGTATTCTCTAAAATGATGGACACCAAAGTAAGTCAACAGGTATTGGAGAGGTTCAGGTGGGAGAGTTGGAGAAAATGTCTATTGGTTTGTATTAGGCCACTCACTATGCTGCTGACAGTGCACACATCATAGCATTGACTTTCAGGGAAAGCAGTATGTGCAAGCAATGAGATCAACATTATCTCAACTGTATATGCTAAAAATAGTACAGAACACATAGCTAACTTATCACAACAGACAACAGATATAAACTGAATGTTTATAAGTTATGTACAACAGCGATTTGAAAGTTAATTTGTTATAAGTACGTTGTAAGATTTTGCTGGATATTTTCCTCTAAAAGGAATATCTGCAATACTAATTAATTACACAAAGATCTCTAAGCAACTTCAGAAAGTTGAATGCACTAGGGATAGTCTTCCCCATCGAAGGGCACATGACTTGACTGCCCAATGACAAAAATTTATCCAGAAAAGCATACATGCAAGTTACATTATACAAACTGAGCAGGTTATATTGATAAGAATGCAATAATAATGTGGTCAAATAAGATGCAATGAATTTTAAGGAGAGTGGGGAAAATTATATGGGAGAGTTTAGAAAGAAGGAAGGAGCTAAATAAAATCTCATGTCCAACTGTTGGGAGCAGTGAGACCCCAGATCCTGAATTTCTTGTAATCCCCTGATCTGAGTGCCTACAGCTGCTCGGAGCACGAGACATTCAGGAGTTCCTGATGGCAAGAGAGTGGTTTCTGGTGGGTTTGGCTGGGGCATGGCTCTCTCTATATAATCTGCCCCTGAACACAATAAAGGGGCATTCTTGGGGAATTCAAGGATGACCCGTGTCGCTGTCTGTCTGTGTGTGTTTATGTATTTTAACCTCCAGCCCCCTTGCCCAAAGCTCGCGAACTGGGTGCCAGCGCACAGAGCACAGACACGGGGGCGCCGTGCGCGGCATCTAACACTGTCTGAGAGCCAGTAATCAAGAGTTTGGGCAGTCCAAAGACCTATGTTAGATCTAAACATGACTGACCAAAGAAAAGAAAAGAAAATGTAATAATTCCTAAATATATGCTGCTATATTTATTCATAGAAGAAATTTTAAAGTTATCTTTGATATTACCTGCATTTAAGTGCATAAATACATAAATAGTAAATGAATAAAGAAAATTTAAAGGACAAGAGGATGGGTTTACCTGGGCTCAAATATAACAATGTGGTAAAAGCACAGGGGCATATGGCCCACATGGCACTCTGTCAGCTGTAATCACTCATCTCTCTCTCTCTCTCTCTCTCTCTCTCTCTCTCTCTCTCTCTCTCT